>CM019177.2:57423894-58121636 GCA_009739505.2 Apolygus lucorum
ATAGTAGCCACTGCGCATGCGCAAACGTGAACTTCCACATTTCGGGTTGTTGGGGTAGGGTAATAGAGGGTGTTTTTATCTCTTCGGAGCCCTTCTTATCCCTACCCAAGTCAAGGTCATGCGTCCCCGTCGCACAAACCGGGCCCCCTGGGATGAATAGAGGTGGTCCTATTAGGTTTCCCTGATGGACCCCTCTTGAAGTTCCAGGGGTGGCTGAATGACCCTCTGGCGATAGGGAGGGGACCCCTGTCAACGGGTTCCCTGACCCTCTAAAATGAAGCGCCCCCCGTTATGGAAGACACCACAGAAATGCCTCATAACCCCCCGCCAGCCCATTGGCTCGCGGGGTATTAGGGGAGGCGCTCAGAGGCGCCCCAGGCAGGGGCGTCGGCCATCCTCACCCTCTTCCTCTTCCTCATCATCCCTACCCTCTTCCTCTTCCACCAGCCTCTTTGAACCACCAGTGTGCCCATTGTGAGCGGGCATTCACTACCAGGTCTGGCTTTGGTCTCCACATCAGACGGAAGCATCCTGTAGCTGCTAATGCTGCTATTGATATTGAACGAATACAGCACAGGTATGCTTCCGAGGAGTTGCGCAGGATGGCGGCAGATGAGGCGGTGGCTGTGCGCAATGGGGTACGTAATATTAATGTTTATCTGAATGAACGTTTTCCCACGCGCACAGTCATTGCCATCAAGAACATCCGCCTGAAGCCCCACTATAAGCAGCTTGTCCAGGAAGCTATCCTGGCAAATAGCAGTGGGGCTTCTCCCGCATCTCCTATTGCTGATGTGGAGCAGCAGCCTGCCATTCAGTATCCCTCCCCCGGGACCTCCGGTCTTCTTGCCGATCTGAAGACCGAAGTCTTGAGGCTCGGGGGCAGGTAGGTCGTATTGAAGGCTATGAAAGCACCTACCTGCAGGATCTGGTGAGGCGGGCTGCTGAAGGGCTGGATAACCTGGAAGATGAGGTTGCAGCCTATTTAGGGAGAATCTTCCCGCGGGTTGGGGATGCGACCGTGACGCGCCACCAGGGGGGACCTCCTCCCAGAGTGGTGTTGCGTGGAGGTCGCAGAGCAGCTAAACAAGCGAGACGGCGGGAGTACCACCGGGTTCAGAGTTTGTGGAGGAAGCATCCGGCGCGTGTGGCTGCGGAGGTACTGGAGGAGCCTGGGGAAAATCAAGTTCAACCCCCTCTCCAGGAGTTTGTGGATTTCTGGGAACCACTTTTGAGTGCTCCCAGTCACGACCCTGGGGAGCGTGTGGTTCCCCCAGTCTCCACCAGGGATTCCTTGCGCAGCATCATGTGCTCGCCGTGCTACTGACGAGGCACACAAGTGCCGTGTCAAGAACTCCACTTCCGCTGGACCCGATGGTGTTTCTGCCCGACGCTGGAATAAAGCACCAAAGACGATTAAGCTGCTCATCCTCAACCTGCTCCTCCTTGCGGGAAGACCCCCGAAAGCGTTAACCCGTACCCGTACCGTGTTTATCCCCAAGAAGGGGGAAGTGGGCCTGGAGGCTATCGACCGATCTCTGTGTCCTCAGTAGTCTTCCGCCACTTCCAAAAAGTACTGGCATCTCGCCTCCAGGTGGCTGGTGTCATTGGTGATGTCCAGAGAGCATTTCGGGCAGCGGAGAACCTTACAGTCCTCCAAACTGTCATCTCTCTGGCCCGTATTAAACGCCAGCAACACCACCTCGCTGCTCTGGACGCCACTAAGGCCTTTGACACAGTCAGTCACCTTGCCCTGAACGATTGCCTTCGTGGTGTTGGGGCCCAATCTCGGTTAATCGAGTATGTGGCGGTCTGTACCAGGAAGGCAGGATGGTCCTCGAGGCAGGAGGTGAGGTATCAGGTGATATACGGATCGGGCGTGGGATATGCCAGGGGGATCCCCTCTCCTCTTCAACCTGGTCGGGGATACGGCCTTGGGTAAGCTGCCCACTGAAGTAGGGTTTGATCTCGCCCCTGGGGTGCGAGTAGGAGCATTGGCATTTGCCGATGATGTTATCCTACTCGCAGAAACCCGTGAGGGCTTGCAGATCGCCCTCAATGCATTTGCTAAGCAGCTAGCCAGGTGTGGACTTGTGGTTAACCCCGATAAGTGTGGGTCGGTCTCCTTGGTCCCGTCGGGTCGCCACATAAGGTGAAAGTTGTGGATGGGGGTTTTGTCGTAGGACAATCCCCCATTCCATCTCGATCCGTGTTGGAGGTTTGGCGGTACCTTGGAGTCGACTTCATGGGGGTGGCCACTATTACTGCCAGCCGTGTGGACCTTGGTAGAGCGCTAGCTCGCGTTACCAAGGCTCCATTGAAGCCACAGCAGAAGCTGCGCCTCCTCCGCACGTACTTACTGCCAAAGCTAACCTATGGGTTAGTCTTTGGCAGGCTTACGGCGGGGAGGCTGCAACAATTAGATCGAGAAGTTCGCTCTGCTGTGCGCTCTTGGCTGAAGTTCCCACCTGGTGTCCCAAGTGCCTATTTCATGCACCGGTCAAATCCGGTGGGCTTGGCATTGTGTCTCTCTCGGCATGTATCCCTTCACTGCGCCGCCGGCGCCTGCTAGCCCTTCAAGGGTCGAGCTGGGAGGTCGCCCGTGCGGCTGCTGATCTTGATTTTGTCAGGCAGCAGTTAGCATGGTGCGACCGAGCAACACCATCTGCTCCAAAACCCAGTTCGTCTGCTGAGTTCGCTGCTGCGCTGCATGAATCGGTAGATGGTAAAGAACTCCGACAGTGCTCCGAAAGCCTTGTCTCATCCCAATGGGTAGATTGGGCTTCGGAGGGCATGGGGCCCGTGACTACCGACACTTCCACGCCATCCGCGTGGCATCTTTGCCAACTGCGGTGCGGTGTTCGAGAGGTAGTCGCGGGACAAACGCTACCCCTTTGCCGTGCCTGTCGGAGTGGAAATGAACACCTGTATCATGTGGTGCAGCAGTGTCCACGAACTCATGGGGGCCGCATCCTACGTCATGATGCGGTCGCCAAGCAGATAGCAGGTGCTTTGTCATCTAGCGGCTGGGATGTTGAGAGAGAGAGATTGTATCACATGCCAAGTGACCAGGGTAAGAAGCCCGACATTGTTGCCGTCAAGCCCGACCAGTCTTGCATTATCCTGGATGTCCAAGTTGTCAATGGCAGCTTGGACATGGAGCAGACTTGGCGGGCCAAGATAAGGAAATATGACACAAATGATTTACGGCAAGCAGTGTCGGAGCTAAAAGGAGTGGCACCCAACAACATCAGGGTGATGGCTGCAACCTTGTCATGGCGCGGTGTGTGGTGCGGGAAAAGTGCCACGGAGTTGCGCGAGTTGGGCATCTCAGTAGGCGTACTCCGTGGTATCACCACCCGTGTCCTGCTCGGCTCATATTTGAACTGGTGGTCGTTTTATAGAGGCACTTCCCTTCATCCTTCTCTCCCACCCCCACCTTCCTCATCTTCCCTTATCCCTAGGGCCGGCGTCGGGTGAGTTCCTGGGCGTCCTCCCCATTATATTTGATTTATTTAGTTATTTTCTTATATGGCGTGCCCCCTTCCGTCACAAAAGACAATTTGTCTTGAGGGGAGTTCAAAAAAAAAAAAAAAACGTCCATAACTTCTACATTTTCCATCCGATTTCAATGAAATTTTCAGGGATGTTAAGAGAGTGGTTTAGATGGTCCCCTATAAAATCATACAGGAGAGGGATGGTCTCCTGTGAGCATCTCAAATCTAATACAGACAAGGCTTCAATAGCTCAGAGGACAGAGGCTTGACTTGTGCTCCAGGGATCGCGGGTTCGAATCCCAGCCGAGGGTAAGAATTTTTTGATCCAATCACATACATCAACTCACTTAATTTTTCATCCGAATTTGATGAAATTTTCTAGGATTGTCCAGATTAGCGTGTAGATGGTCCCCTATGAGGGTAGTGAAAGGTACTTAGATTGGTGTTTTGAGATTAACTACTATGCATCGGATCATCTATACAATCGGGTTATGGATACGAGGAAGCTATGTGCCACACCCCCTTGGCAGACGTTTTTTTGGTTTTCAGCGTCGTGCTGTCAGTGTTATTTATGGCTGGGCTATAGGGATGACTGCAGACCTATTTTTTGTGTCAAAAAAGATTCCAGCCAGTTTTATATCCGAGAGTGTTTGAACTTCGCCAAAAAAAAACCTGCAAAACCTCGAAAGAGTTGGTTCACACTCATATAACACCCGAAAGCGAATGACCTTCCATTGCCTTTCCATAGGGTTCTCGCATCGAGAAATTCGAAAAATTGGTGGGCGATTCGATTTTTTAATGCAATACCGCATAGTGTTCGCACTCTTCCTGAAAAGAGTTTTAAACAATTTGTTAATAGATTTCAATTTTTTTTTTTTTTTGTTAGGTAATTGATTTCGGTTTTTTTTTTTTTTTTTTTTTTTTCCTTCAGTTTTGATGAATTTTTCGCAGGAGTAAAATTGTTAAAGATCTAAGTTCCCATTGTTTTGTTTTCTGTCTTTAAATTATATGTTACGTGTTGAAGTTTAGATCAGCCAGGTATTTCGGACGAAATCATATGTCCAGACTTGGAGAGATGTATTTTCTGTACCTACCTATGTTTTTTTCTTATTTTTTAAATCTAATTCATGTAGGTTCAGTTTTCTGGGTGCCTGATTCAGGCCATGACGGATTTCTTCAACCCGCATACTAGAGTTTGCCAGTTTGATACTCCTCGTGAGGTTGCATGCACCTACATTTCTTCCTGTAGTGGTTCATGAGGATGCGCCAACTACATTATTATTTCATGTAGGTTCGTTGGATTTACGATTGCTATTATGTATCAGAATTACAGTCAAATTTGCTACAGCAGCTTAGTTTCAAATGCAAATTTGCTACAGAGCTTAGCTTAAATCATTCAACAACGGCCTGGTTACGCTCTCTGCCTATAGTTGGAAGTTCTGACAATCAACCATAGGATTATCTACTCAATCATCTAATGGATACCAGGAAGCTGCCACATCCACTCGGCATAATTTTTAATGATAATTTGATATAAAGTAAAAAGTAAATTAAACAACCATATCAGGTGGAATTTTCATCAAACTGCCATTCCTGGAGTTGTTTGTTGGGTACCAATCTGAAGAGTAACAGTTCATTTTTCTATTTTAGTCCGCTTAGGACCCAAATCCTCACTGGTGTTTCTCATCATATAAACACCATATATACTCTTATATCCCACAGAGAGCGAATTCTGCGAAGAGTACTCTTGAAAGAAAGAATTATTTCACCAGGATTGGTATATTTCAGTAAATTCCCTCTAGCCATATCACTAGTGCACTATATAAATCACGGGTTTTGGGGGGTTGCCAAGGGGTCATCCGCGACTCCTTTTCAACCTTAGTCTCCAAAGAAACGAAAAGAGATATAAAAACCACGTTCGAAAATCCGTAGGGTAGCGATATTTTAGGTAATTCGCACAGCAGGTTGCGAAGAGCGCTGGGATTTTCTACGGTGAAACGTGATCGCTCCGGAAGTCCAAGGCGGGCTATATCGCTGAGATATCGACAAACGCTTATCTCAGATTAAATAAAGGTGCAGAGGTGAACCGTTCTATTCCTTCCGAGCAGGTGAGGTATAAAAAACCACAAACCTATTATTTTCGTAGAAGTTGGAAGCTCTCCAGTCTTTTCTTTTTTTCTGTTTTTATGCGAAGGAATATTGCAAAAAGCGGTTGAAAATATAGCGATATTTTATTGGTAAGACGGCTTCACGTCTTTGGGTTGGAAAACAATTTCCAGCCATCACATTGAGCTGTCACGATAGTAAACTGACGTAGAGTAAATCAATATTATTTATTTTCATAACCGCATTTGTCCTACGCTACACTTGTTGACTTGTAAATCATTATTTTTTTGAGCGTAGAGCATTGAATAGCTTCAAAGATGAACAATAGTTTTCTATGTTTCTCAAATAAAAGATGAAAAACATACAATTCATTGAAATAATAATGACAATAACTGTAATGGCGCCAGGTCATGCAAGTATCAGCATAATATGGAATAATGGGCGGTAAAAACCTACGAGAACAATTTGTCTGTAAAAACAAATTTTTTGACGGGAAACGTTTAATCGAAGGAGCAGCCCGATGTGATCACTCCGTATTCTACTCGAAAACCCAAAAACGCTGCAAATTATTTCGTAACAGATTTTGACATATTCTTTTGACATGGAAATGTCTTTTAGCTGGGGGTCAAGGAATTTTTCGCGACACTTCTTTATACCACAAAAAATGCAACGCGATACCAGTAAACAAAATCATAGCTACATATCGGTAGCTATGAATCAAGGTTCTTCTTCAACACTGCTATGTACTACGTGCGATCGGAGTTTTTAGCATGGAACATGCTTTAGCCATCACCTAACTGGGCAAAACGTGACGAAACAGTGGAACGAGAGTAGCGTGGGATTTTGTAATGATTTTCACTTACAACCACCCCCGTTTTTCTGGGGAAATGTTTTCATCCTTGAAAAATCGTTCGCCACTCGTTGAAAAGGCCTCAATTTAAGCGTAAATTATATACTTACCTGCCAAAACAGCTGTAAATAAGGAAGAAGCTGGCGAGACCGGCTATGCTGGGTCGGTGGCCCAGTATCTGGATAATCCAGTCCATTCTGATCAGATTGTTCCTTCGAAGTCACAAACAAGTCTACAAAGCATTAGTATTTTCATTAAAAAAATTGATGTAAAATTTTGATTTCCTCTAAAATGTGAAATTTTAACGTATTTATATTTATTATTCATTTTTAAAAAACGATTTGAGCAGATGGTTTAATTTTTATTTTTTAAATAAACAGGAAGCAATTTCACAAAATTTGGTTCAACGGAGATTAGACCTCTGTGTAGATTCACACTCGCGTTCTGTATAAATCGATTGAATAACAGGGATTTTCCAATAGTAATACCTAGAAATCATATTTTTCGCTCAATTTTGTTTTGAGAGAAAGTACCTACAACAATCACATCGTTATGTTTCATAAGAAATTCAGTCCTGGGTTTCTAGGGGAAGCCCACACGAGTAACATGAAACTATCGAAGTAACAAAAAAGATCGCTCGACCTACACCCATTTGATTTTGCACTGTTGAGCGTTAAATGATAGTATAGAAAAGAGCGGTACTTGATCATAATCGGAACCCTTAGAAAGCAAGGTTCCGGTTCTGGTTTTCATGCAAATTTTATTAATCCAGATGCAAAGATAAATCCAAGATGTTATGACAATATACTAGGCCTAGGGACCTAGATGATTTTTTTTTCGAATCTTCAAGTCATCATTACAGAAATTATGAAGTGCCCAATCCTGAAAACACATTCAAATGTGTTTTTGCAAAAATTCCCTAGGAGATTCATAGAAAAACAACTAGCTATTATGGGTGTAGGTTAATCTTACATGGTAAGTATAGAAAATGTGTAACCGAGTAAAGTGTTCTACAGGTGGGGTTGTAGCGATGTCAACAAACTCTGTTTGAAGAGGTAGGAAAGCGTAGGTTGGGAGAACCAGCGTCTCTTGTCCCATTGGAAATCCCTTCCGTTATCCCGTACGACCCCCGGAGGATGCCTGCTTGGCGCTGATGGTCATTCGGGACGGTTAACCTCCAGCTGTAAACACAAACGGAGGGTCCTCGTAACAAGCTGTTAACCAAACGACCAGGTCTCCACAATCAACGGATCCAGCCATCATGAGGCCACCCTTTCATTGAAACCCCCCTCAACTTTTCATCGGATTGCGTATGAGGCATCGATGAAACTACGTACAAAATAACGCACTCTGCAGCAAATACGTTTCATCCAAGAATGAGGAATATTCCCTTCTTGGAATGTAGGCCTAACGGAGAGAGTTTCCTGCAATATGAAGAGACGGAAATTAACTGGAATAGGTAAAAGGTATGAGGAGAAGCTACGTGACATCATCAAGCAAGTACTTCGCATATGTGGGATACGAGGAAAGGAGTGACTCATTTCAACCCAGATTTGCTGTTACAATTTATAGGAGTGAATATCACTCTTCGGTACCTTTTTTTTTCAATATACCTACAACACATAGAATTGTCAGAACTTTTACTGAGTTCAAATTTCTCATGTAATAAACAGATGTTAAGAACGCTGAAAATAAGCCTTCATCTGATTATGCGTTCGTAAGATTCGCATGTTGAGAAGGACTCAGAAATGTGTCTCTGAACCGTGACCATCCCACTAGCGTTATTTTCACTTATCGCGATAAAATTGTTAATTTTTATTTAATTTTTTGTTATACCAGTAGAATTACTTGGATAAAAACACATCAGTACTAATTGTAGCGATGCAATTTTTTGAACTTTGATTCTATATTTATAAGCCAATGTGAATCTATTGGAATTGAAAGCAAAATCATGTATCGTCGGCCCCTCAGTTATTTACCTTCTCAAATCTAGCCACTTCTCTTCTTAGTTACTAATTGAAATTACGATGAGAATTTAAGTAGTTCAGAGAATTCATGAGAGAATTTTGAAAATACCCCAAATTACAACTAATGCTGCCATATTATAATTTATTCTTGTTAAATTGGAGTTGAGGAGATCTCAACAGGATTACATTGCTTGAATGAGTAAGGTAAGAGTTTCATTTATTAAGAGACAATTTTCCAGATGCCAGAAAATCTTTTCAACGAACAAGAACTGGGAAATAAAGCGATTAAACTATCGGTATATTTAAGTTTAGTTTTTGATGAGCGGAAAAGGCTCACGACACGCTATTCTTTGTAACGTGCTTCTGAGGTAGGTACTGAAATTAGCTAACATGCTGCCAAATTGGAGCCCAGAATACCTTGGTTTTGTTAATTTACTGAAAAAGACGGATCAAAGAATTTCTTACGACCAACGAATTCCTTCAAATTATGTTGAGCTTGGATTTATCGAAATGGCGCCTTAACAGCTGAACCAGGCACCTCCATGCTCAAGGTGACTGATCCTCATTCAAATTTTCGTGCTCCAGAAGAGGAACGCATGGAGACGAGTGTAAGCCACAGAGTGAATACTCTGAGCAAGAACAATGAAGATACTCGGATCCAACAAGACCCGAACCACGTCCCTACGACCTCATAGTAACGGGGGTGTAGTGTAGAGCGATTCAACCGCACGATGATCGACATGCTTCGCAAGGTCACTGAAAAGCACCAGAGGGACTGGGACGAGCATCTTTCCTGGGCGCTGGCTGCTAGCTTACCGAGCGACAGGGGTTCTACATCGGGCTAGAGGATTCTCCCCAGCCACGCTGACCTGTGAGAGGACACCTACACTCCCTGCCGATCTACTAACGAGGGTGGCTCCAAATCCAGTCAGCACAAAGACTTATGCTGTGGCCCTGCGGCAGAACCTGGATGAAGCCCACAGCATGGCACGGCAAGCGATAGGGAAAGTTGGGGAAAAAGCAAAAAAAAAGTATGATGTTCGCGCCGAGAGACCTAGATTCGAGAAGGGAGACAAGGTTGGCTGTAAACCCCAGGAAGAAAGAAGGGTCTGGCTCCAAAGCTCCAAAGGTGGACCTTGTGTGATAATATCACACATCATTACATCATATCATTACATTATTTAACACTTCTCCCACCCTGGTAAAAGATCAGGCAGTCACTGTCTATTTTCCTTCCACCCCTTTTTTCCAACAGTCTCTCGACCATAAGGTTTTTGCTTCCCATTGCGATACTGGTTTGGTCTGAATCACCTCGTCTACCACGGCTGTGTTTGGTCGAGTAGGCTGTTCGTTAAAATGTTTGGGTTCCAAGATTTGCTCAGTTCTAGTACAGAAGCTCCGGGTTGGACACCCTAATCGGCAATACCTGGTTGTTTGCAATTCGAACCAGGCTGGGATCTTCGGCTACATTCTTCTTCTCTCAACTTTTCTTCCGTCGCCGCTAAACAAGATCTCCTAGTGGCTGCCTGAGCACTCAAAGAGTCTAATCCTCTAACGAGGACTTTCTTAGGCACTTTTTCATCGAGTTTTTGGAGAAAATTCAACGATTTCTCCTTCTCTTCTTTTTCATAACTTGCCAGTTCCTTTGCTGCTTCCACGTTTCGAGAACAAAACACTGAGTGGAAAATAGGGCACACCGCACTCGATGCAGCAAATTTTATCCTCCTCTACCCAGTTTTGGGAGAACGCCTGTCCGGAAGATCTCTCATATCGTTCCCTAGGCCGCCTCCTCCTCGGTACTCGTTTACCGTTTCCTCGTTGGTCCCCTGATGGTCCCCAGTCCATCCTCATTACCCAATGAGCTCGTTATCCCACCGCTGTCACCACTGTTAAAGTTCTAAATTCAAGAGAGAAACAACACCCATGACATCAAATCTAGTAACTATTTTTTATTATTTATGCTAACCAAAACCATCGCCAAGTAGCAGTCACATGCAATACTTCTCAAATCCATAACAATATTATGTAAGCCACTGACTGACGCTGTGTTCAGAATCCGGCTACCGACTGGACGACAGATGGTTGTACACACCGATCGGTTGCAGACATACCAAGAAAAGAAGGAAGAATGTGATGTTGGGAAACTTTCGTCATTCTAACAATATGCTTTTCGTTGTTAGAAACATCAAAAACCCCGTACTTCAGCTCTAGTTCTGATAAACACCTAGTTGTGCTGTTTTTCTAAAATTCGTACAAAAATATATAGTTGTTCCTAAATCATTGTCTCTCTTTCCAACACTATTATGAAGGTGGAAACTATTACAGGGTGAGTTTCGCTACTAAATGATTGTTTGAGACCCAAAAGCTGTTAAGGCCCTAAATGCCAAACTTAATCCAAAATCCTTCTTCCACGATTCTGGCCCTCTGGGGATCACTGTTACATTGGTGTGTACCAACCCATTTCCACCCACCCTAAAAGCGTCCATAGCCAGAAAACCCTATAAATGTCTCACCTAAAGTACTAATAGGCCAAAAACAAATTATAAAAAATTTTAGAGCATCCAGGTAATTTTGCTCCTCAAAGGGTTAAATACCCTACTACGATTCGGTGGTTCTATTGGGGATACCCATTCTCTTCTTATCGATATAAATATATTTTCTTGACATAATGAGTCTTCACAAACACCTAAACTATTGCCGTTCAGTTTGCCCAGCGAGTGAACGTGGTTTTGGCATGAAAGCAAGCTACAAATTCTATTGCACAGATTTTAGACTATTAGGAGAGGAATCTGTGTAATGTAGCTGGTGAGGATAAATTAGAATTGATGGCGCAGTAATCTGCTGGGAAATTGAAACAAAAGTTCCACTCTATCAAATCGCTTGAAATGGAGCTCAGTCGGACGAAAGCCATTAAGCTCAGAGCTCGAGAGGCACTCCACCACCGTCAGTGCCACCAGTCCCTTGACCGCCCTTTGCCTTAATAAGCCGTCAAGCCGCATACGCTGATTGCCGTTTGATTAATTAGGACAAATTGAAGCAGGAAACCGGGTTTTAAACTCTGACGTTTGGTTAAACAGATAGGTGGGTTATCATAATACGATCCCACCTAATCCGTGGACCAAGAGATCAAAGTGGAAGGAGCCCTCGGGTGATAACTGGGGCGGAGTGGGACGCTTAGCGTGATATCAGGCGTTGTTATCGAAGGGTATTAGCGCAGATAAGCAGGGCGTGACTGCAATCAGCGACGTGGAATCGGCTTAACTGAGCGACCCTCAACTCTGGTTAATGATGAACTTCCCTTTCGTAACGTTACAGATTACCACCTATTAGCACTAACGTTCACACCTCGAAATCAATCAGAGAGAATTTCCATATCTACCAACCAGTTTACCTCAGCTTCAGGGTACCATTCACAATATAGTATAAGATGTAGAGTTGAAGCTAAGGGGATCATACCACTTGTAATACACTTTGAATACAGTTTGTTAAACATTTGAGTTAGGTTATCACGAATTTGTCCCTACAAAGCGGGGATTACAAAAGCATGCATGTCGTTTTAGCACTTAAGTCATAAAAACAAAATGTGCTACTTAGTTGCCATCTTACGAATATAATAGACTCCGGGGGAGTTCCACATTCATAGTCAGTAGTAAGACGAGGTCCAAGGCAACTCATCTCTATGAACACCTGGCTGATCATCTTGATGTTTCACGCTTGTTGGCTGATGCGCATTATGTTAGGGATGATGACCCCAAACCCACCAGTATCGCGGCTTCATCCCGAAAGCCTATCAGCTCCTCAGCAGATATTAACTTCCTTCTTGACCCACGAACGCTCATTGTTGTTCCATGGAATATGGCGAACGCTTATCTTGCTTGTAACCAACCAGTTATGTGGCCTTGAGTTGACCATGTACGAGCCAAAAAAGAGTAATGCAAGTGTGACAAAAACCATTCACTCCTATATACTAGATCAATTTACAGATTGGTACGAAAATAATATAGTGAATAAACTATATCAAGGGCAAATTTTATTGACAATAAAAAATAAACTATGAAATTTGGAACATCATAAACATCGCGACGCATTTACGACAGATTATCTAAAAACACTTGAAATTGAGAGAGAAAAACCATATTTTTAGAAACTTATGTGCAGATGGTAAGTATTTGTGGTGCGACAGGGATGAAATGAGTGTCTGGAAATTTCATCAAAATCAGATTAATTTTTTCTGCAATCTCAGCTGGAGCAAGGAATTTGGCGTTACTCTCAGTCTAAAAATGGCTCGAAGTTTTCCTGAATTTTGAATATTTTTGTACTACCTGTACGAGTATTATTGTATGTTATTGCCCGAAAAACTGGTTTTGCCTCAAACATACAAAAGAAACGGAACCAGAATTGTTCAGCAAGCTCTAAAATGCAAAATGGTGAGACGAGAACCCACATTTGTCTGACGTGCTACAAATACCTACCTCTAATGCTCGGAACATGGAAATTATGTCCATGTCTGAGATGTGTGATCAGAATAATTGATCGTACCTCTTTTGGTTTATTATTTTCAATGATGAACCTTTGGAATCGACCAAGAAAAATTTCTTCTTAACACCCCCTCAAAATTTATTGGTTTACGTTTCAAGGTACGTAAAATCCAAAAATCGAATAAAAATTTGGCCGTCCGTCCGCCGTACGCGGCACTTTTCCCACTTAGCATTGATGGTTTTTGATGAAATTTGGTATGGAGGCTCCATTTGGGGTCTAGTTGTGCCTCGAAGATTTTGGTTGATGTAGGTCACTTCTAAGGGTTCAAAAATGAATTTTGAAATTTTGAAAACGCCCTAACTCAAAAAATTCAGATATAAAGGTATTGTTTTTCCATCAATTTCGGATAGTATAGAATTTTTAGAATTTTTTGAGACCACGCGGAGCCCTGTAGGACAAATCGTTCGCGCCCTACGAGAATTTAAGGGTTGGACGTACGATAAATCAGAAACACAAGTGTGAATCGCAAAAGAGGCCTAATCTCCTTTCAAATTTTAGCTGACCGAAATGCGATCGCTGTTTACCTTATGTCGGATGGTTGGTGGCTTTGCAGACCATTTGGATACTATAATAAACCATTGTGTAATAATTTGGAGCGTTTTAGTTATGTATCAAGATGGTTGACTCCGAAGTGAATAGTATTTTGAAATCATCGATCCCCCCCCCCCCCCCATACAGTCCAGAACCACGAAGATAGTTACATGGTATTATTATAAAAGTCACTAGACCTGCAAGAAAAAAAGAGGTGTCGTGAAGTATTCGTCGTATGTACCCCATCCTTGTTTGCAGCTCTTAGCAAATGTCTTTTAGTTCGTTCATTTCCATACCCTCGTAAATCGCAATGGTGTAGCCTCGTACTTCCGTATTCCGTTTTCTCTTTCTCCCTTGGTCTTGCACAATTCAACGACAGCCGCCTCCAAAGAGAGGACAGGGGCAGACGTGATTGGTCGATGCCGCTTCTTCGCCCTAGGGAGCGTTGGAGCTTTCAGTTCTGTCACGGCCATAGGATCTGGATGAGCCCTCACCCTCCAGTCGTACATTTGGTTTAGACGGAAAAGGGAAGCACTCACACCTTTGTAGACCTCACCTTTCCGCGCAAACTTGTGCCATATCATGCTCTATTCATCGTTCCCGCTCCTCCTCTAATCCCATTTATCCCTTCCCCGGAATGACATCCAGGGTCTTCCTGATAGCATGCAGAGCTTCCACCGCCTACCTCCCGCACAACCTGATGGAATTCCTTCATCCTCTTCCCATATTTTCTATCTTCAATCGTCGGATAAGATCAGTGAAGGGTGTTTACAACATGTCCTTACGAATTATAGCAGCTCATGATAACCCCACAGCTCGGAGGTTTTCTTCAAGGGTTGAAAGTGACGTACAACACTGAGGGACCACTCAGAGAGAGCATAGTGTTCAGTCCCAGGTACAACAACTCGAGAACGTTCAGTTCAGTGTTGCTAAGAAAAGTGCCGCGTACGGCGTACGGCGGACGGACGGAAATTTTTTTATTCGATTTTCGGATTCTACGTACCTTGAAACATAAAACATCAAATTTTGAGGGGGGGTTAAAATTTTTTTTTCTTGTTCAATTCCAAAGGCTTTTTGTTGAAAATAATAAACCAAAACTAAAAAATTTTGCTAATTTTACACACTTGGACAAATCTTTGAATAATTGGAAAGAATTGGAAAAACAAGGAGTTAGAACAAAATTGCCAGGAGAAACTTTCTTACTTAAATTAGTAACTAATTTTACAACATCTAACAACTGTTGTAGAATCGACTCCCGAAGTTTTGCGGTCCTTAACGTCGTTTCAAAACGTTCCAAAACGAATTTAGGTGAAAAAACTGCTAGAATGCTAAAATGCTAAAATTGTTGAGTTCGTTGTAATATCTTCATTATTCTGGAAAATTCGCTAAAATTTGGTTTTTAAAGCCAACAAATCCATAAGAATGAGTTTGGCATGTTTGGAGAAAGTAGGAAAATCCACGGTGAATTTTTTTGTTCAATACACCTACAACCACACGCTGTTGCATTCTTTGGAGTAGTTGTTCAATGAGAATCATTCTCGTACATTGTTAATATTTGAAGGAAAAACGGTCTTTTCCGCCTCGAGCGGCAAAAGGGATGAAAATAGTGGAAACAATTGTTCATCTTTCTCCGTCGAGCTGACACAATGTCGGCGCTGGCTTTTTGTGGCATCGCTAGACCGAACGACTCCACGCCCACTTCATTGTTCCTTAATGAACCTTCATTTTAAATTGAAGTAAAACTGTGAAGGGAACATAGCAGACGTATGGGCTTGTGAGGAATGTTGGGGCAAGTTCCGTCAGTTGGCCGCCCAAACACGCTGCTTCAGTAGGCCTGGCCACATCTCGTTCCCTTCAATTTGACTGATTGCTTTGAACATTTCACACGCTCGCTCACTTCTTGTGCATGCGGGTCGAGTATCGCCGACGAATCTGTATCGGTTTATTGGGATCACCTGTAGGTTTACTCATGATGGCACTCAGCTCAGGTCGGGAATCACCTTATCGTATATTCACTATTGCCCCATTGTTGTTCAATTCAAGTATGATCTTCAATATTCAACGGCAATTAAACATTTAATTCGAAGTATTGTGGATTCCCATGGAGGAGTTGAACTGAGATGTTTGAGTTTTGTCCAGACCGCTGGGGAGTTGAAGTTCAATTTGTGAGTTCTGCATCTATTATTGATGATACTGAACAATATGACGCGTTATATTCCTGCAGCAAGTCTAGAAAATTTGCTTCCTCGAAAATCAAAAGTCCTAGTCTATCACGTAATTTCCGTTTCTCAGTCGATCTCGATCACGGAATTGGTAGAGAGAAACCACGTGACATAGTTTTCACTTAGGTATCAATAAGTTCTTTCATGCAGCATGAGTTAATGAGCAAATTTTTGTGGAAAAATTAAAGCTATGGTTATCAAAACCGAGTTACTAGCACGAATCGTTAAAATTAGGTGTATAATAACCGCTTGGTTAGAAAATTGAAAAAAAAAATCAAAAATACTCTCCTCGTCACCCCGAACTCACAGAGCACCCACACGTGAGTTGTTGATTTTAACCTTGAAAAGGTTTTAGCGATGGGACCCCCCGCCGAAAAACGACAGGAAAAATCGACAGTAAAAATGTATGATAATTTTAGTTCAAGTTGACAACATTTTGAATTTTTGAAGGATTATTCATAAACACACTGTAAAAGACGAAGGTGAAGGAAAGAAACGCTTGCATACGAGTCTGCAACACATTGAAACATTTTCATGCCCCCCCCCCCCCTCCCCTCCCGACATATGAACTACATACCTCCCATAAACTACATAAACTACTAATTCGACTCAGCTGAAGCGTATTCTACGTTTCTATACTTGTAGCAGCAGGCTCTAAATAAAAACATTCATCTGTCGCGGTAACACTGAGTAATGGGCGGTGATGAGAAAAGTATGAAAGCTGGGAGCTCGATTTTCGCCTCAGCTGATCTGGGAGCTCGATTTTCGACTCAGCTGATCTCGGAGCTCGATTTTCTACTCAGCTGATCTGGGAGCTCGATTTTCGACTCAGCTGATCTGGGAGCTCGATTTTCGACTCAGCTGATCTGGGAGCTCGATTTTCGCCTCAGCTGATCTGGGAGCTCGATTTTCGACTCAGCTGATCTCGGAGCTCGATTTTCTACTCAGCTGATCTGGGAGCTCGATTTTCGACTCAGCTGATCTGGGAGCTCGATTTTCGACTCAGCTGATCTGGGAGCTCGATTTTCGCCTCAGCTGATCTGGGAGCTCGATTTTCGCCTCAGCTGATCTGGGAGCTCGATTTTCGACTCAGCTGATCTGGGAGCTCGATTTTCGACTCAGCTGATCTGGGAGCTCGATTTTCGACTCAGCTGATCTGGGAGCTCGATTTTCGACTCAGCTGATCTGGGAGCTCGATTTTCGACTCAGCTGATCTGGGAGCTCGATTTTCGACTCAGCTGATCTGGGAGCTCGATTTTCGACTCAGCTGATCTGGGAGCTCAATTTTCGACTCAGCTGATCTGGTAATATCAAACTGTAAAGTACCTACCTAACTGTAAAGTACCTACCTGTAAAGTACCTAACAACTTCACTTCTGATGGTCATCTGGTTGGAGCTCGATTTTCGACTCAGCTGATCTGGGAGCTCAATTTTCGACTCAGCTGATCTGGGAGCTCGATTTTCGACTCAGCTGATCTGGGAGCTCGATTTTCGACTCAGCTGATCTGGGAGCTCGATTTTCGACTCAGCTGATCTGGGAGCTCGATTTTCGACTCAGCTGATCTGGGAGCTCAATTTTCGACTCAGCTGATCTGGGAGCTCGATTTTCGACTCAGCTGATCTGGGAGCTCGATTTTCGACTCAGCTGATCTGGGAGCTCGATTTTCGACTCAGCTGATCTGGGAGCTCAATTTTCGACTCAGCTGATCTGGTAATATCAAACTGTAAAGTACCTACCTAACTGTAAAGTACCTACCTGTAAAGTACCTAACAACTTCACTTCTGATGGTCATAATCATCATTGTGGCGACTTGGGACAAATTTCGTTAGCATATTTCGTCGCAACAAATTTCGTGACGATTTTTTTTTTATGTGCCATATGAAAGACATGAAAATGTCAAAAGCGACAGTAAAAAGCGACAGGAAAGTAGCGCTATGATTTATCATACGCTTGACGACAAATATGCTTGACAACCTGATGTTATTATGAATAAGGAGGTATCTTAAATATTACAGTGGAAGAAATATAAAGAGGGAGAGGGAGCAAAAACCTTTTCAAGGTATGTCACATTTTAGCCATTAGGCTCTAAGCGGAAATCATCCGGGGGTGCAGGGGGCGAAGCCCCCGCCGAGGCGCGCAGCGCCGAGTTTTTGTCTATTTTTAAACCAACATACTATATGCACAGGTTAAGTTTTGAAGTTGTTAGGAGTCCTTAATCATGTTCTACCACAACGCCATAACCGCGAATCTGTAGATTCGTGAAAAACGAGATCAAAGCTTTTTCTGCTTCTCCAGTAGTTGTTTTAACTATTTTATGAGTAAGTACATGACACATGAAAGGTTGGTCTCCAGGGCATTTTTAAAAGCATTATTTTTTAAACTATATAACAATATCGATTTTTTCTGATCAATCATAACTTTGAACTCAATTTTCTCAGAAAGCTGATTTTGCAGATTCGTGGTTTTGGCGTGGTGGCAACGATATAATATGGTCATATTATGACCACAGTGCGCATTGCACTTCGTTATTTCAAATGAGACTCCCCATTTTTTATTGCAGATTCGGATTCTACTTGAAATTTCATGAACATTTCTCCCCTCAACTAATTTTGCTTCCTCACTACCGAAGGTAGGGAAGCTTTGTATTCGTGAAAGAAGTGAAAAAAAAAAATGTCCTTCAAAATCAAAATTTCCACTTGCTTTTTGCGTTTTAGAGCTTCCCGAACAATTTTGGTTCCGTGTCTGTCTGTCTGTCTGTCTGTCTGTCGGTCTGTCGGTCTGTCTGTCTGTCTGTCGGTCTGTCTGTGGTCAATCCTTGTCCCGGGCAAAACTATACTAACCTGTGGTCCGATTTTGATGAAATTTTCAGGGATTGTGCGGGTTAGGTCCTAGACGGTCCCCTATAAATTTCAGCACCTTCGGACCAATAGGAGCGAGTGCGCATGCGCAAACGTGAATTTCCTGGAACCTCGGTTTCTCGGTTTCTAATGAACCGATTTTGCTCAAATTTGAAGGTTAGTTAGGGACTAACTTCTAAGAGACACCCTATAAGTTTCAATCAAATTGGTCAAGCAATAGCCGCTGCGCATGCGCGAACTTTAAATTTATTGTTACAACCAAAACTCCGCAACTATTCAACCCCAGGAAACTGAAATTTGAGAGGCAGGATCAATGTAGAATGCTGAAGGTGCCTGAGTGGTCACTGATCAGCTGAGTGAGCTCCAAGGCCATTTCCTCTCCTGTTGAACGCAGGAACCTGAAATTTGAGAGGGCGGGTCAATGGAGAATGCTGATGGCGCCTGAGTGATCACTGATCAGCTGAGTGAGCTCCAAGGCCATTTTCTCTCCTATTGAACGCAGGAAGCTGAAATTTGAGAGGGCGGGTCAATGGAGAATGCTGAAGGCGCCTGAGTGATCACTGATCAGCTGAGTGAGCTCCAAGGCCATTTTCTCTCCTGTTGAACGCAGGAAGCTGAAATTTGAGAGGCAGGGTCAATGGAGAATGCTGAAGGTGCCTGAGTGGTCACTGATCAGCTGAGTGAGCTGATTTAAAAATTTAAAATTTAACTGATTAAAATTTCGCCAACTGATTTTATACGTCCATGTTACAATGAGTGAGGAAGCTATACTGCCCACCCAACTTGGCAGACGTTTTTTTTATCGCGCGCAACTCGTGAGACATCCTGTATATTATTTGGACAATTTTAAATTTTGGTTCATTATTTTCAACAATAAGCCTTTGGAATCGAGCAAGAAAATTTTAACCCCCCTCAAAATTTGATGTTTTACGTTTCATGGTACGTGGAATCCGAAAATCCAATATATAATTGTCCGTCCGTCCGCCGTACGCGGCACTTTTCGTAGAAACCCTGGTTCAAATTTGGTATATGGGCTCCATTTGGGGTCTAGTTGTGCCGAGAAGCTTTTGGTTGATGTCAGTCACTTCTAAGGGGTGAAAATTGAGGGTTGAAATGTTCAATATTGCCCTAGCTCGAGAACTCTCGAAATAAACGTACTTATCGTTTTTTTACCAATTTTAAATAGAATTGAAATTTAAAATATTTGTGAGACCACCCGGAGCTCTGCAGGACAAGCCGATTGTTGGTTTTCCTTCGATAAAACAGAATCACGAGTGTGAATCACAAAAGAGGTCTAATTTCCGTTCAAATTTTATCAGACTAAAATGCGATTTGTACACAGTTTTGCTTTCTGTGCAACCAGTAATCAAATTTCCATATGAAGCTCCCTATTTTTCGAATCGAGTGAGAAGCGTTTAGTTCTTTCTAATAAACTTGATTGTGAAGGTGTGAAGGCATCATGGTGAGGTAGGTACCAATGGTTGGTTAGTAGAAAAAAGTTGGTAAGTAAAAAAATGTTGGTAGGTAAAAAAAAACCGCTACAAATCATTGCCCAAAGGTTTATTATTTTCTGTATACATCACCCTTCTGTATAGATCCCTCCCTGCCAACCATAAGTACCTACTACCTACTAGGGCATTTTGAAAATTTCAACCCCAACCACCAACCAAATGGAAATGAAAGGTTAAAATTTTCAAAAATGCCCTACTAGGTAGTTGGTACCTATGGTTGGTAGGGAGGGATCTATACAGGTGGGTGATCTATACAGAAAATCACAAACCTTTGGGCAATGATTTGCAGCGTATTTGAAGTAGTACTTAAATCAGAAATTTTGACCTAACCTGAAAACCCCCTTTTGGAACCCTTCCAAAACTCCTGGCTAACGAACTCGTCTTTTCGTTTGTTATTAAGAACGTTTTGGCAAAAACGTTTTTGCAAAACAATTACTCAAGTTGTCGTCCGAAGTGACACTCACACACATAATAATACTGCAGTCTTCAATGTAATAAATGTATTCTTTTCAGCGTCAGTTTATAGCTTCTGCCAGATTTGCTGTTCTTTCCATAAAGATGAGGAGTTTTCCCCTCAGAAAAAGAACATTAAAAATATACAGACGAATAAGGGAGAAGCCGCAGGGCTTATTGGTTATTGCCCCCTTCGAAACGAGACGAGAGACGAAATTGAAGGAGGAGAAAGAGCAATATGTAATTAAATTTGGCAATACGCAGGGAAGTGCACCGGGCGAACCAATAGGATTACAGACGGCACGGGGGTATAATTCGCCGAATAAACCAAAAACCTCGAGGGAGGAGCAATTAAGCTCGTTGGAAACCCGGGAGAAGGGAAGGTTAGGGGAGAGCGTGAGTTGGTTTGCCAAGCGGTCTATCTTGTTAGGCAGTTAGCGTGCGGAGAGGCTTGAAAGGGGTGGAAAGCTTCGGAACTGTGAGGTACTCGAGAAAGCTTTGGACCCTGGGCGTTCCGGAGACTGGAGGGTCGGACCTGCACCCTCCATGTCCGCAATCTTGAGTCGTCCGTCTCAGCACTAGAAGGGGTGCCCACACTTCGTCGGATTTGCATGATTTAGGCATTTGAACGCGGAGAGGTGCAGGTTTCCTCGACGTATTGAAACGCTAATTTTTTGCGCCGTGCTGAGCATTTAAATGGCGAGAGCGAATTAGGTCGACGTAGTTTTTTTCAGGGTTTGCTGAGTGGCGGAACCCCGAAACAATGCTCGGATCTGGGAAGCTACGCAATTATTTCGAGGAGTTTGCGACATGTTGAGATATTTGATACATCTGAACAAACACTTGATATCTTCGAACTCGAACTCTAAGCAGCAGTTCGTAAATCACTTTTGAAGTGGCTTCAAGTACATTCTGGGGGTCGTATTCTTAGACTACTCTAAGGTGCCCGTCCACTAGGTCTGGACTTCTGGAGCGCCGCTCGGCGCGGTGCGGTGCCGCCCCACGGACCTAGTGGGCGGAGGGCGAAGCGAAAAATTGTTGACCTCGGTCATTTTCGTCAGTGCTCGTGCGACCTCGGTGTATGTTTTACGAATTGCTGCGAATTATGTTGCCTTCAAAACAAATTTATAATTGTACAACACTTTTTTTCTTGTAAAGGCATATTGAAGCTTCCAGTGTTGCCTGTGCAAGCATATCCCAACTCATACGATCTGTCAAAACTAACATTTTTTTTTTCCTTTAATTTGAATAGGAGGTCTTAAATGAGTTGATATACAAACTCCTTCCACTGCGACCAACAAGATCTATTGTGGAGTGCCTCCAAGCTGTATTAGCCTACTAAGAAGGGTTTACTGAAAACCCCTTCTCCCCACTTTTTGGCAAAGCAGAGAAGATCGGTGTATGCCACCTTAGAGATGGTGTCAGGAGCTAAGACATCACTTCCGAGGATTGTGTGTCTAGCTCGACCCAGTGCTTCACAGTGGCACAAAATGTGTTCGACATCTTCCGTTTCCATGTCGCAGAAGCGGCAAATGTCCGTTGTTAGTTTGCCTATCTTCTTTAGGTGATAGCGAAGTGGGCAGTGACCTGTTAGCAGACCCACAAGAATTCTGACGTCCTTCTTAGGCAAAGTTATGAGTTCTTTAGCCCGTTTCTTAGAGAACGTCACAATTAGTTTTGCCTGTCTCAGGCCTGGGAGGTTCTGCCAGTATTCTACTCGCTCATTTCTTTCCCAGTTGTTAACCACATTCTGTAAGCAGCTTTTGGTGGTTCCCAGGAATGGTTCCGGCCCAATTGGCAGGGACGCTGAGCCTCTTTTCGCAAGACGATCAGCAGTTTCATTACCCTCATGACCCTCATGTCCAGGAATCCAGAGTAGGGTGACCTGGTTGTCCTGGGCCACAGTTTTGAGGGTATTCAGGCATTCCCAGACCAGCTTCGAGGTTATAGTGTATGAAGCAATGGCCTTCAGGGCAGCCTGACTGTCTGACAAGATGTACACTTTGGCTCTGTTGATATGCTTATTCAGCATTTCCTCAGCGCACAGTTGAATTGCATGGACCTCTGCCTGAAAGATTGTGGCATTCGTCCCGAGAGACTTTACAAGGCTGGCCGTAGGGCCTTTAATGCCTATGCCAGATCTTCCACACATGACTGATCCATCTGTATACCACACAAGAGAGCCCGGTGCAAGGTTGGGCATCCCCTTTTTCCAGTGGTCTCTATCATTAATGACCACCTTGAAAGGTATTTCAAAGTTTTGTTTTTCTATCATAAGATCAGAGACTGTCAGAGCCATTCCACCTTCATATTTCTCAAGAATTTTATGGTGGTTGACCCTGGATCCCAGTCCTATGTATCCCAGCCGTAGCAGCCTTGCAGCCCCTAGAAAGGCCACTCTTTGTACATGGATATGTAGCGGCGAGAGGTCCAAAAGTACCTCCATTGCTGCGGTAGGGCAAGTGGGCATAGTGCCGGTGATTCCCAAACATGCTTGCCTTTGGACTTTGTTAAAAATCCTCTGGACAGCTACTTGGTTGGTTTTGGGCCACCATACAAGGGCAGCATAGGAGACTATAGGCCTGATGATGGCTGTATATAACCATAGTATCATCTTTGGCTTTAGTCCCCAGGTTTTGCTAAACATTCTTTGTCCAGCCCATAGTATCTTGCCTTGTTGGCAATCTTTCCTATGTGTGAGTTCCATGTTAATTTATGGTCCATGGTAACCCCCAGGTACTTAACTTCCGTTTTAGTGGATAGTTTTGTTCCACCAAAATTAGGCACCTTGAGGTTCAGCTTACGCCTGTTGGAAAAAGGTACCAACACTGTTTTATCTGGGTTCACACGTAAACCCTCTGCTGTACACCACTTATGGATGATGTGTAGGGCTCTTTGCATTCTGTTGGATATGGCACAGTCGAATTTGCCCCTTACAGTAATGGCCAAATCGTCTGCATACCCTATTGCATCAAAGCCTTCCTCCTTAAGTTCAAGGAGAAGAGAGTCAACTACAAGTAGCCATAGTAAGGGGGAGAGTACTCCCCCCTGTGGGCATCCTCTTGAAGGAATGACTGCAAGGGAACTCTCCCCTACCTCAGAGTCTACGATCCGCTTGTTCAGCATGACCTTGATCCATTTTACTGTTTGAGGATCAATATTCCTTTCGTTCGCGGCTTTCTCTATTGATTCATAGGAGGTGTTATCAAAAGCACCTCCTATGTCCAGGAAGCAGCCGAGCGCTAGCTCTTTAGCCTCCAGAGTTCTCCAAATCATGTCCACCAGCTGATTCAGGGCAGTCTCTGTAGATTTGCCCTTCTGGTAGGCATGTTGGGATTTCTGTAGAGGTCTTATGGAAAGACATTCTTGTTTTATATTTATATGAACCACTTTTTCCATAACTTTCAGTAGGAAGGAAATTAACTAACATAAAAAGTTAGGAGAATAGCTGAAAATGTTGTAGCGTTTCCACCAGCACATTTCAAATTGACACTCGTTAAGTAAAACTTCCTGCGAATGAGTAAAATCTTTATGATATTATTAAGTTTTTGTTGTTGTTTCGATTCGTAATTTTGTTATTTGTACTCGTAGGATTATTATACTTTACGCCATTAAGGGTGAATATTGTTTTTGCTGTTATAGGCCCTGAATAAGGTGATAAATTGATTTACCGAAAGCTAGGCAAAGAAGGAGTTGATAATTCCGGTGGACACCATTCCCAATCAGTTGACGTAGTGTGCTTTGTTGGGTCGTTCTATATATTTACTATGACTGCTCTCACTACTTCTTTGCTTTTTTGTCTTCTTATGTATCTACATACATATTATTCTGTCTCACTGACCTTCCTCCATCTTGCGCTATTTGAGGTCAAGCATGGAGAGAGTTAATTTTGTAGTAAAACCGACAATAATTTTATTCTATACACATGATTGATTTTAAGAACGTTGTAGGGGCGAGTGAATATTGAAACACCCACTCAGGAAAATTATACTTTATACGACTGCGCGACGCCTCATCAAGGCTATAAATATTCATTGTGGAACAGACGGAAACTGAGATAAAGTGAAACAAATTAGAACGGAAAACGAAGGATTTGGAAAGAAATTCTCTCTTCTTTGCAACAGAAAAAAGAGAACTTAGAGCGTCTCTAGTTCCTAATTGGCGACTCTCAAAAGTGAAATTGAAGAACATTCTTCAGACCACTAACAGCACTAATTATAAAGTTTCTTTTCCACCGTGTTCCGATACGATAATTTTAAAGTTTCAGCTGACGGATGAATTCGCAAATTAGTTTCGAGGAGGCTCATAGGGAATAACGAACCTTTACCTCATAACTAACAGTGCTAAAGTCTAACACTTTCCATTTCCTAGACCTTCTTAAAAATTGGTGAAAGTGTCAACGCTTCATGATGATACATTGTGACATGAATATGTCTTTTGGCTGGGGGCTAAGGAATTTTTCGCGACACTTTTTGCCACAACAAATGCATCGCGATACCCGTAAACAAAATCATAGCTACATATCGGTAGCTATAAAGCAAGGTAACTCTAAAATACTGCGATAAGGAGAGTTTTTTTTTAGAAAGAAAATTCTGTTTATTCATAGAAACAATGGGCATATCCATGATCCATTATTTTTCCCTCTAAGGAAGAAATTTCATGGCGTTTCTTGAAAATTTGATTCAGGTAACAAACGTGAGACAAATCGATATCTGTTTGGTCGCCAGAAACATGCAATCCCTTGAGGAGATGTTTCACCAAATTAAGACAATAGAAAAGTCGACAGTTAGCAATAATAAATAATCCAAATGAACAAATTTCACAGTAATAAATTACACACATATCGTAACATAATGCATGAACAAAACCGATATAATTACAAAGGAAAATCAGGTATGGACGCTGTAGGAGGCTCGAAAACAGATGCGAAGTGGTCAGCGAAAAGTTCAACCATTTCACCAGTGGTTGATGCAACAGATGTTGCGCAAAAACATAGTGTTTGGAAGATTATTTGAACCATCTCTATAATTAATATAATTCCAAAGTGATTTCAATTTCACATTTAGTGAGTCCTGGACACCCTCGATGTAAATCTTCCATTTTTTACACTTTTTTTCACGGACTCTGAATAAGGCCTATCACCTCACGTGTTAACACATAAACAATTAACACGTTTAATTTTTTTTAATTCGAACAAGTTTTCGGATTTTACATAGCTTCAAAAATTAAACCATAAAATTTTGAGGGGGATTAGAACATTTTTCCTTGCTCGCCTCCAAAGGTTCATTATTGAAAATAATAGGTAAACTAATAAAAGAAAATGAAAATGAGACTTTTCTTCTTACAACAAAAAACTCGTTTTTTTCGAAGTGGCTCGTATCAATCGTTTTTCATCAAATGGGTTTATATCCAAATAATATATGGCCGTGTCTCCCTAAAAACACATGCCAAAATTTCGAAATTTGGTCTTACAATCAAAAGTTCTATGAACAAACAATTTGGAGAATATGGGAACCCTGGACAGCTTCCTTCGCCATGAAATTAGTTTTTCTCATTTTCCCACAAAAAAATCCATGTGGATATAAGCCTCCTCATTTACACTTGAAAGCAGTGGTCTTTGTTTCTTCTCGGAATAGAATAGCGTCTGATTACTCGCATCATTCGTTGACATAACAGACATGATTAATTCAATATTCTCAAAACTTAAAGAGGAGTGTCGTAAAATGAAGGATCCCCAAAAACTATCCAATTCTACCATAAAATGGTAAAATTTGCTTATCATGGTCTTCGTTCAGCAGGTCTAGGAGATGTGGGTTCTCCAAAAAGAAAATCATTTTAGGTTTCAGAGGTTATTTCTGAACAACTTTGATTCTGTGTCTATCTGCAGTCAATTCTTTATCACAAAAGTTAACTAATTTGCACTGAGTAGGTATTTGCTGCATCGCTACAGTCACAAATTACAATGCGAACGGTCATGAAAACTCATTCGATTCCACCTCAAAACGACCCCTGGTTACCACTAGATACTAGCAAACAATCGCTTTCATACAAATAACAGAGAATGTTCGAAAGAAAATTCATCTCAAAACCTCATATCTAGGGAAATGTTACTCAGTCGATTTTCCACCAACAAAAATCGTTGAAAATGTATCAATTTATGCCGAAACTTCTTGCTGACTACTCGGTCACAAATTGCAACGCTTTTTTGGTGACAAAATTTTCGATTGACCTCAGCCATGTCAAAATACGTTCAAATCCAACGTTTAAGACCGCTTTTCCGCAGATTTTTGAGACCGCAGAAGGATCCCATTATATTGGCCAACAAAATTTTAGTTTTACCAATTAGTTCTCAAGAGAAATTCAAGTACACGACCTTTATAATAAGGTAAACAAAATGAAGATGCCCTTTTCCTTCCTTTCTAGTATAGTTTGGGTATTTACTGTAAATATTCTAGTCTTCAACAATTCCCAAAGAAGTGACGAATTCAAGGAAATGAGTAATTTTCGTCGTCAATATGAGGAAGGGAGCTTATCCAAGGTAAGAGAAAACAAATCTAATCTCAACATGCCTGAATAAACCTGTAACAATAAATTTCATAATGACATTTTCGGAGCAAAACTTATGGAAACGTAATTTTTTCCAGCGTCTCTATCTCTCCAGTAAATTACTTCTTTTGCCTCTGAAAGGAAAAGGTCTTTCAGGGAAGGTTTGAATTATTCTTTTTGTCTTGATCAAAAAGCTTTATTATTCAAGCCATAATGAATCAAAAGCGGATTAAACCGGAGGGAAATGAAGAAAGAACGGGGATTGGATGAGTTCAATAAAGTGACCTACCCAGTGATGGTGCCTATTAAAACTGCGAAGTGTTTGAATCGAGAGATTTTACATGCTCAACTTATTCTGAGTTTGCCATAATATTTTCTCGTCGATATATTTTCAACCTGTTGAGTTCTGTTTTCTGTGAAAAAATTGTACAACCAAAATTGTGCTTCCACGGTTGACAACAGCTGCCTGTTAGTTCAATACGCTGACGACACGAACATCATCATAAAGAAGAACACCCTACCTGAAGACATTGAAACGTGTTCCCTCCTGTATCGGGCGGCTAAGAATTGGCTGTCGGTTGTGCCTGAATGAGTTGAAGACCTCATGTGTCTTTTTCAGGGCTCCACAGTCAAGACTATCTCACCCAGCAACGATTGTCTTTGACGGTTTGGATGTGTTGGTTGAGAAGAAAACCCGCTTTCTTGGGCTACACATAGACGGTCGCCTTAATTACGATGCACATGTTTCGGGATTGTGTAAGCTACACCTTTTGCCTGCGGAAGCTGAAAACAATGGCGAATCGCTCCGTTATGCTGACAGCATACCACTCTCTCGTGATGTCAAGTGCTACTTATGCAATATTATTCTGGGGGTCAGCTGCAAATCTGGAGTTGGTTTTCAGGATGCAGAAACGAGCCTTGAGAGTACTTTTGGGACTGAAACTGGGCAGTCTTGTAGAGGAAAGTTCCGTGAAAATAAGCTGATGACTGTCCCTGCCACCTATGTATACCGCGCTGTCCTGTTTGCTCGGAAACTTCGTCCATGGTTTGAAGACATGAGGTTCGACCATGACTATTCGACACGACGGACCGACCTCATGATAGTCCCACGTCACCGAATGAAGTTTTTTGAGCGATGTGCCAGCTTCTCCATCATCAAGATCCTCAACCACATTGGAGACGGTGCCTTCAGCTGCCCGATTGCAAAAATTAAGACTATACTAAAAAAGCATTTTATAAACGCAGAATTTTATAGTGTAAAAGACTTTTTCCAATCATCTGTGCCAGCTTTGGCTGATTAGATTGAGGAGTAGATGGGCGTGCTGCCCATTATTATTCTAGATTATTATCTTTGTTTTTTTGTTTTTTTTTTGTTTTTAATTTTTGACAATTCCAATCATACATTGTTGTGAAAACTGGAAATAAATTTTATTATTATTATTACAATCTCATGTACCTACCCCACCGACAAGACTGACTACTCTCTGATGTAGCTATATTTCGATTTTCTTAACCTTATAATTCTTAATTTCTTTGAAAATTCGCTCATTAACTCACATTTCAAAAGCTTAGCTGACTCCTTGAGATAGATTTCTTTATTTTTCTCAATGTTCTTCGTGACAAACTGACGTTTCTGCCTCCGATCTTGCTGAAGGCTTGAGAAGAAATGTGGGAGAGAAGGGCTAACTTAACCGAACCCAAAGCAGGGAGAAGGTTTCGAGTCCCGATAATGTTTTGTCGGTAAATACTTGCTCTCAGGGAAGGGATGGGAGCGGGGACGGCAAAATATACAACCGCCTCCCAGAAACAGATGGCGCGTTCCAAGTTTCTGAAGGGTTCACTTGGGGTCCTTTCCCTTCACCTCCTCCCGTGGTCTTCGTCAAACCCCATTTCACAGCTTCCCGCTCCAAAACTCTTGTTTGGATGATTTCAATCCGACCAAATCCTCTCCAATCGCAGTCCATTTCATCTGGTAAGTTAAACCCCTAACAGAGATTAAAGCGAAACTTTTGCCGGCATTCTTCTCAACACCCTACGGTCACCTAGTGCCTACAATAGACATTGGAGTGTTGATGCCTTCTTGAATCTGCAAGATCCTACGATGGATGATGAGTGGTGTTTGCAATGACAATCACATGACGAATGTGCTGCCTAACCAACTACAGTACGTTTATCGTTCCTTTTGGAGACTTGCGACCAGAGAAGTCGGCAAGAACTGTTTCCGTGAAGAGCTTCAAACTTCAAAACAATTCTATAGTATTTTAACTTTTGATTGAACCTTTTCAACTTCGAATTAAGCCTTTTTTTTTCATTTAAATCTTTTTGACCTTAGCTCAAAGTAGAGAAGATTTTAAATGAAAGTCAGAAACTTCAATTAAAAACTGTAGTTCTAAGTCGAAAAAATTTAAATGAAAGTCAAAAAGTTATAATGAAAGTAAAAAGGTTTAGTTAACCAAAAAATCTTGCAAATTAATACAATTTTTATTTTTTCATTTTTCAGTATAGTATAATAAGCCTGCAGAGGCGACGGCTTTTCCATTTTTAATACCTACCAAACTATCATGCAATTTTGACTTGCATTATTATTTTGTGCATTATTATTTTGACTTGCATTATTATTTTGTGCATTATTATTTTGACTTGCATTATCATTATTTATTATTTTGACTGAAAGTACCAAACAATAAAACATCGTTATCAGGCAGTTGTGGGTGCTCTAATATTCATAACAAAATTGTTTGGTTGCTAAGAAAGAACAACTGGATGAGTTAAAACTCGAATTGGAGAGAGAAAAAAACGCTGCAAATTATTACACAAAGGTGTATTATTTTTATGTATAGATCACTCACCTGCAAAGAACACGGCTTTGCATTGTCACTGCTGCTACCAACCATATTTATTTTGAAGCTTCACAACCAAGTTTATTTTGATGTAATAAACGCTTCACACTCGATTCGAAGAAATAAAGAGTTGTGGGTGCCTTCATTAGGAAATTTGATGGGTAGTTGCTAAGGATGTGAAACTGAGTACAACTCAAAGAACGAACAACTATAGAAACTTTGGTCAGCTGAAATTTGAACAGAAATTAGGCCTTATGCGATTCACACTCGTGTTACAGATTTATTGAAAATCCAACCCTTAAGTTCTCATAGGGAGCGAAGGGTTTGTCCTACACAGCTGTCAGTGGTGTCATTCGATTCTAAAAATTCAATACTATTTTAAATTTATTAAAAAACAATACTATCGAGAGTTTTTGAAGTAGGGCGTTTTGAATATCACAAATGGAGCCCATACGCCAAATTTCATCAAAATCGATCAATGGTAACCAAGGAGAGTACCGCCGACGAACTTGAAATATTTCTTTGTCGATTCCAAAGGTTCATTATTGAAAATAACAAACAAAAAGACTTAATTCAATGAGAAAAAGTTCAACTTGAAAGTAAAACACTATATCTGGCAAACCTACGTCTAATAATATTGGCAGATTGACCTGTAGAGAGCCTACTAACCACTACCCAGGCTTAGGGATGCTGGCTTGTTTGTCGTTTTACGAAAATTCACCATAATATGGTATTTATATATTATATATATGGCATATTTATGTATGGTATATTTATATATGGCTTACATATATATTTTATAGGGTGTCCTAATTGTGTGAGAAAAAAATGGGACAAACACTATTCTTCATAATTTTTTGCGTAGAATTCAAAAATGACAAAATTGCGGAGCGCGCAATTGCGCAATTGGGCACAACCATGACCAACTTTGTTTTTTCAAATGAGAACCCCCATTTTATATGGCAGATTCGGATTCTACATCAAATTTTGTGAACTTTTTACTTGGACAACTTTTTTATTTAATGCGCGCAACCCGCTCAGCGAGCGCTCAAAGATGCGCAACCCAGGGATTGCGCCATAGTTGAGATGAAGGTAAAAACCTCAAGTGTGACACATCACTTAGCACTGTTTTTCCACGCTGAATCGCGTGGTCATATTTTCTTCCCTTTCTTGGTTTGATTTCATTTTGCCTCATTTACAGCTGAAAAAGTAACTTTTTGAGGAGGAAATCATCGACTTTACGTGGAATTTTTCTCGAGTATCGCTTCATTTCCAAATTATTTCTTTTTCGACACAATTTTATAAATTTTACAGGTTTTTACACTTCATTGGGATGATTCATTACCCTTCAAAAGAAAGTCGATGATTTCCTCCTCAACAAGTGAGGATCCCTTTTTTTCTCACACAATTACAGAAAATAAGTGGGGGGAGCGTATTTACTTGGACACCCTGTATATATCATGTTCCGTGACTTTTTGTTTTTACTTACTCTACATCAAAGACATTCTATTTTTTGTGGGATTAAGCAAACAAGCTCTCATCACGTAACCTCATGTATAACAAGATTAAAAACATACACGTCCCATTTACTTACAATAGCAAGTCGTCGTTTTACCCCTCAGCCTGTAAATACGAGTGAAACCAAAAATAGAAGTTACAAGACAACTTCCAAACGCCATACATTATCTACTCGGTGATCTCGTTATGACTAAAGCCTTTGATGTAAGAGAAAGTCTTATCCCGTGCGGGGACTGAGAGTAATTTGTAAAATTAGAATCCCAGATTGCGACGGGAGGGGAGGTAGTTGGGGGAATAAAAGGGTCGTGCGAAATATAAGGGTTAGAAAAGGCACCTACAGGAGGCAGAGGTGCCTACATTCATATCCCAGAGCCAGAGCGTGGGAGGTGGTTGCTTTATACGCAGGTGTTCGCGGCCACGAGCTCTTTATCTGAGCCCCCACCATCGGAACTCCTGCCAGAGAAAATTTGCAAGCCCACAACCGACCGCTTTTTACGTTCGCTCTCCAGAGGTCCAAAGTTTCCATTTCAATAACCGTGAACCCCCCCCCCCCCCCTTTCCTCTCATTCCACTACCCTTTGAATTTCCAAATAACCCCCAAAACGTGTTATTTTTCTCCCACCATACACCACTTTTCGACCCGACTTTTTCTATAGGAATACTTCTCCTCGTTTGGGATAATCGGCCATTTTCCAATTGGTTAACTGCCGTTTTGTGTATATGGCATAATGTGTATCACTACACCAATACCCGTTGGTTTGTGGGGGTCTCAGTCGGTCGCCGTTCGTTCCCAGTATTTCGCAAAATTGAAGCGGCAAACACCTAAAAAGTTGTACCTAAATTTGAAATTTTAAAGGATTTTAGAAATTCATTAGTGCACGGCCCTAGGGAATTGAAAAACTGAAGTATTGCCGCCGGAATCATCAAAATCTAACAATAATTGCCAAGGAAAAAGCTGCAAATTATTACACAATGGTTTATTATTATTCTTTATAGATCACTCGTCTGCAAAGCCACCAACCATACAACATGAAGAAAAACATCGATCGCATTTCGGTCAGCTAAAATTTGAACGGAGATTAAGCCTCTTTTGCGATTCACTCTCGTGTTTCTGATTTATCGTACGTAAAACCTTTAAATTCTCGTAGGGCGCGAACGGTTTGTCCTACAAAGCTCCGCGTGGTCTCAAAAAATTCTAAAAATTTTATACAGTCTCAAATTGATGGAAAAACAATACCTTTATATCAAAATTTTTGAGTTAGGGCGTTTTAAAAATTTCAAAATTCATTTTGGAACCCTTAGAAGTGACCTACATCAACCAAAATCTTCGGGGCACAACTAGACCACAAATGGAGCCTACATACCAAATTTCATCAAAATCGGTCCCAATACTAAGTGGGGAAAGTGGCGCGTACGGCGGACGGACGACCAAATTTTTATTCGATTTTTGGATCCTACGTACCTTGATAAGTAAACCAACAAATTTTGAGGGGGGTTAAACAAATGTTTTTCTTGGTCGATTCCAAAGGTTCATTATTGAAAATAATGAACCAAAATGGGAAAAACTACTGAATAAATGGTTTTTCCCACGATTTTCCCATATTTCTCTGGCTATTATTGTTCGATTTTGATGATTCTAGCGGTAATCTTTCAGTTTTTCAATTCCCAAGGCCCATGCACTAATGAATTTCCAAAATCTTCGAAAATTTCAAGTTTAGCTACATTTTATGGGAAAACCCTAACTGAATTCAACGGTTTTCCCCACTTTTCTCCATTTGAAATTTTAAAGGGTTTTAGAAATGCATTAGTGCACGGCCCTAGGGCACTGATACCCTCAACCGTGCAGTGGTAGGGACCTCTACTTGGCGAGTTGAGGTGGCGCTACGTAAGGTTGACGTGTTTCACTTCAAGACTCACTCCCATTGCAAATTTTAGTTGTTAATTACGTGGAGCACGGAATAATTCACAGCACTTCTATATTTAAGTAGTACATATTATATTTATTACAATAAATCTTCATTCAAGTAGTACATTATTATTTAATATCGAATTAGGTAGCTACGTTCAGGAAAATGAAATAATTGCCTCAAATAAAGATCATCTGCGTACATAATCAAGTAATTTCCACACTAATTTGAGAAAATTTTGATTATAGGTGATCCACATATTGGAATATTGCATTTTGCACAATATGTCGTCGTCAATCTTCTTGTTTTGGAACTGCAGTTGGTACAATATTTTGTAGAACCTGTCCCCCCTCCCCCCAATGACTTATTGACCAATCTCTTTAGATCTCTCACAAAAGAGAGGGTTAGCCTACGTTTCTACAAATTCTCACATAGTCTATCGCTGAGCTTCAGGTGGTTCAGCACACGTATTCCAAACGTGAAAGTGGTACTACACCTCCCTTTCTAGAAAAATTATCATCACACTCATACACACATGGTACAGGTTTACATCAAACAAACTTCGGAATATATTTACATGGCGTGGCCAGGTAGCGCTACGTAAGACTGACGTGAAGGGTTCCAACAATTAACGGATTACCATTGGAAGGCGTTGGAATAGGATGCAGAGAATAATGGAAGTCAAGGACAACTACCCTTAAGAGGATTAGAATGAGGAACCACATGAATCATGCCGAAAGAAAATTAGTATGGAGAGAGGGTTTTCCCTGACAACACGTAAGGTTTACGTTCTCTGCCACTGAAGGGCACGTAATCAAAAATCAAACGTAACCAGAAATCTAATTATATTAAACCTAGCCGTACCTACACCTAGGCGCAGGGATCGTGGTCTGTCATGCTGTAATGTGTCGAGGAGCTGTGAATTCAACTCGAAAACAAATTTTCATCCAAAATGTGGGTGCGATTATGGAGTTGATAGGTATGTGAAGGCAAGGTTTTTCTTGAGCCTGAAAACGGTGAACATTATTATTCAAATTAAGGACGAAAAATGTACCTTAAATACCCTAAATTACTACCAACTACTGACTCCCAAGAATTTCATTTAGACCATCCAGCGATTGTTGTTTCACCTATTCCACAATCTGGAATACGGTTTCGATCGGAATTTGAGGGATGAAGTGTTTTTTGACTTTGAATCTCATCTCCTTGGAGTACAACATGCTTGGTGGTGTTTAAGACGATTTTTTCTTATATTAAAAACATCGTTCTTTCCGTATCATTTCTTGTTGTCTTTCATAAGAACCTTATTGGTGAAACATCGTCTGTGTTTTCCATGATCTACAAGACTGACATGTATCACCAGATATCACTTTTGATAATATCACACAACAAGGGCTGACCTACGAAGGTATAATTGGATTTGGTATGATGAAATTGCTTGGAGGTACTTCCTAATTGTGAGCTACCTGAATGGGGAGTTCATCGTATCGAAGCCCCACGACCAATACGACTAAACCCCACGTTGCAGCACTACTTGTCTAATTATAATTAGACGAGCTCCAGAAGTCTAAGAACTATCGACTGTGCTTATCATATTGTTATTTAGTAGGAACCTATCATTTCATCTCCATGAATGCAATTTTCTTACCGCTGCTCCTGCTCCACCTGCTCCTGCTACACCTCAGCCTTCCTCTAGCGAAAAACCAAAAAACTCACGAAGCGCGCTATTTTTAGATTCTGGTGACTGCAGCATCATGCGAGGATAATATTTATCAACGTACCAGCTGGTCATTGCTGTAGAAAAGGCATTATTGATCTACTTTAATCAAAATGATACTCGTATTTCAATCTTCCCGAGAAACAATAAAACCCGAAGATAAAAGGATCTACAGATCTTGCGGCAATCTTTTTTCATTTCAGTTTCATTGTGAAAAGGGAAATCCAGTTTTTCTCTAATTATCCTTGAAATATTGCAGCGTTAATTAGAATATTCGAAGGGGAGCCCGCTCCCTCGTGGAGATGCCGGGATTAATTTGCGCAGAGCTCACCACCAGTCTCGGAGAATTGCCGTAAAGAAGGAATTTACAAGTCAAGGGAATGATTCCTGGGAGAGTTACTCTTCGTTGCAATCTTTGGGTACTGAAGCAAATAATGGGAGTATTATGATAATACTTGACATTGGAGGGAGGTTCATGTGCGGAATTTTAGGAGGAAATAATCAGAACTATCTGATTAGAGTGGAAGGACAGGCTTGGCAAGCTTTCCATTTGTCTGGTCCCGATGACTTTTCTGGATATTGCGAGGGTTTGGTCAGTTCAGCTATCAAAAGGGCCACCAGCAGCTCAGCTGATATTTCTAGAATGTGGTGGCAAATTTATGGCGTCAACCCCCTTATTTCTTGTTCAGGGTGTGCTCATTTAAATTTTTCTTAATAGGCAAAGGAACCACAGAAACAGAGAACACAGAAAAAAATGAAATACATCGAGGTCGTGGTTGAAAATGATAAAGTCGTAGAAATTAGCCATCAGTCTGAGCCATCGAACTCTTCCTTGTCGGGCTGTGGGAGCGCATCTCTGGTCGTCGACGTATGTTTCAAGTTCCTATAAAAATCGTGGTACTGTTGGGGGATGGTCAGATCTGTACACATGTTTATGAGGTCTCTGTATTTGTTTGACGCAATAGGAAGCTCCTGCTTGTAAGCATGTTGAGGTGAGTTGGTCTGGCGCTGCCGTGCTGGATAGGTCTTCGAGGTTGATCTCTTTGCTCTGGGCCCTGAAGTTGGTGATGTCAGTGCCATTTCAATGTAGTCGCCACGATAGCTGGTCTTGTAACGTCCGGTGATCAGGGGTCCATCATTTGAATCGGCTTTACTGAATTCGATCGAACAAAGCTGCCTCCAACGGCACGTGTTTTTGAGGGTTTCTGCGAGAGGTTTAAAATCCATAAAATCTTGAAAGGTCATTTTGTTGACGGTGAATGGTTGAGGGTTGATTCTGGAACCTCTTATAATTTGGGCCCACCCTTCAGGTACGTAAACAGGGACGTGTTTGGATTTTTTTCTATTTTAGCGTGGATAGAATCGCACTCCATCTCACTGTGCCCTGGTGCAAAAAAAGAGTGCCTTATTGACTTCAAATTTTGGATTTTTTGCAAAACGAAAATGCACATCGCAGCGATTACCGTATTTTTGTTCTGCCCTCCACAAGATAGGGATGGGTATCGATACTCGATATTTCAAAATATCGATTCTTTTGTACCTATACTCGATATTTTAGTATCGATACTGCACTATCCGATATTTTTGGATATCGATACTTTGGATCCGATATTTCTAAATATCGAATATCGATACTGTTCTCGGGGAAAATTCAACATAATGGCTAAAAAATGAAGAAAGTAGAGAGGCTTTTGGGTCATTACTCTTTGGTTGCACAAATAACGTTTGTATCATGGAAAAAATCGCTCTGCTTGGACTCTTAATAGTGAAAAATTAATAAAAGTTGTTGAAATATTATTTTTCTTGAGAAAATTGGATGATATTGATAGTTTGTGACACTAAAGTATCGATACTCGATATTTTAAAATATCGATACTCATGCCCAACGATACTTGGGATATCGATACTCGGATATGATATAGTATCGATACTTTTATAACGAAACCCATCCCTACCACAAGAGTCGGACATCATCCGAACGGAGGTTATCTTTTCAAGGATTTAAAAACCTTCATTCGTATAATGCAGTGAGCAAGCGATTAGACTAAATTGGGAAAAACGAGGCAATTGGATGAGAAGAACTATTAGGTAGATAAAATTTTGCATGGGTCAACAAGTGTAGGTTTTTATGATTTCACGAATCAATGAATTGTTTCCATAGTTACTCCGTCAAACACGCGAATCGGCAGATTCGTGGAGACGCGGAGGAGAAAATCGTAATTTAGCTGATTCGCGAAAAATGAACCATGCGGGAAAACACCTTCCAGTGGTGTTAGAGGAATGAAATTACTAGGGTAGGTACACACTCACCAAAGTGGCCTATTGTGATGCTCAGCTCAATTTTCGATTTTTTGTCGATTCGCGGTTTTGGCGGAGGAGCGACGATATGTTGATGGCGAACTTCAAGAACCTACGAGAACTTGAAAAAAAATATATTGATACTTCAAAACGCAAAGGCGCTATGTCCAAAAACGGAGTTTTGAGAAAAATACAAAAGAAGTTTCACCAGTGCACAATTCATAAAACAATGGCTTATTAAACTAATCTCTTTAATTTCTTCGAGAAATTTTCAAGGAATATCTTCAAGAAGGCCAATAATAGTTTTGTTAAATTCAAGTTTTTCCGCAATAAAAAAAAAAGTTGAAGATGGATGGACATAGCGCCTTTGCACTTTAATGTATCGATATACAAGAACAGAAGAGAAGAACCTCGTTTATTTTCCTTTTTTATTGATCCGTCTATTCGTAAATTACGCCCCCATGGTATCCAAGACTCATGCGCTAATGAGAATCTCTCTACAAAACGTATTATTTTTTCAAACTTAGTGGGTAGTTTGAAATTGACGCTTTTATGATCTATAATTGATAACTGTGTTATTGATAGCTGTGATAAAAGTGATCGGACCATCTATAAAATCATGTTTTGGTTTATTTTTTTATTTTTGGTTAACAATGAACCATTGGAATCGACCAAGAAATTTTTTTTTTCAAACTCCCCTCAAAATTTGACGGTTCGCGTTTCAAGGTACGTAAAATCCGAAAATCGAATAAAAAATTGTCCGACCACCCGGAGCTCTGTAGGACAAACTGTTCGCTCCCTTTGAGAATTTAAGAGTCGGACTTATGATAAATCAGAAACACGAGTGTGAATCGCAAAAAGAGGCCTAATCTCCGTTCAAATGTTAGCTGACCGAAATGCGATCGATGTTTTCCTTCAAGTTGGTTGGTGGTAACAATGGCAAAGCCGTGGTCTTTGCAGACGAGTGATCTTTCGAGATAAATAATAAACCTTTTTGTGATAATGTGCAGCGTTTTTACCAAAATACTGTACCTCTCACCGATTAGCTCATCAGCACATCATCGCTCCCCCTCTCACTGCTCATTTGTAAGATTAGGCCATAAATCACAGCAAATAGGCCTTATTCATATTTTGTTTTGAAGTATATGTCAAATAAGGTTTTATGGGGTTAGAACAAATCATCTAGCTCCAAGTATCGCTAGTTATTCGGCTCACCTGTAAAAATATGTACTTTGAGGGTTACAAGATCGCTTTGGAAAGGCCACATATGCTGCACTTACCCTATTTGACGTTCACCCCTGGAACTTAGTGCTTACTAGGGATGGCAACAAAGTATCGATTCTTTAAAAAATCGATTCTTTTGTAAAAATTATCGATATTTTTGATTATTTTTTTCTTCCGAAGAATCGGAGAATGGATTCAAAAATTCGAGAATCGGTAAGATTTTTTTTATTAGCTGATTAAGGGAAACAAATTATAGGCAACGAGAGGGGCGCGTGACGTCATAAACGGCTGAAACTTTGAAAAATCATAGAAACAGATCTACTCACGCTAGAAGGTCGCGGTTGGTGCCAAAATTCTCAGGATGTAGTCTACTTTCGATTAAAAATCTAAAAAAAATCAAGGCGCACCCCTCATTCTCGTAGGGAACGAACGGTTTGTCCTACAGAGCTCCGAGTGGTCTCAAAACATTCTAAAAATTCTATACTATCTTAAATTGATGGAAAAACAATACCTCAATATCGAAATTTTTTGAGCTAGGGCGTTTTCAAAATTCATTTTTCAACCCTTAGAAGTGACCTACTTCAACCAAAATCTTCGAGGCACAACTAGACCCCAAATGGAGCCTACATACTACCAAATTTCATCAAAATCGGTCAATGCTAAGTGGGGAAAGTGCCGCGTACGGTGGACGGACGGCCAAATTTTTATTCGATTTTTGGATTCTACGTACCTTGAAACGTAAACCAACAAATTTTGAGGGGTTGTTAAAATTTTTTTTCTTGGTCGATTCCAAAGGTTCTTTATTGAAAATAATAAACCAAAATTAGTTGAATATCATTTTCGCAGGAGATTTACAGGGTGTCTCAAAAGTTCTTCACCCCCCCTGCTAAAATCGTTCAGATAGTGGTAAAAAAATTATTAGTTTTTTTTTCTGAATCTTCATGATTTTTCCCAAGGTTCTCAAATATGACCATATTTCGCATTGCACATTGCGCAAATTTATGCCTTATTATGCCTCGTGCAAGTACTGCCCGTTATTCTCCTGAAGAGAAGACTTCCATGGTCCGGGTGTATTACCAGTGTAGCATTACCGTAGCCGGTCCCCAGCCCGGTTGAGAAAGGAGGGGGAAAAAATAACATTATTTAGCTCGTCAGAATCGTCTGTCTGTTGGGGTGGCGCCTATCCGGGAACCGCTCGGCGTAAACTCGAACTGCTCTTCTCAAAAAAGAGCGATTTATCGCTAAAAACGAACGCTAAAAACAACCGAATGTTCGACCGCAATTTCGAAAATTCCAATCAAATTCAAAAATGGACACCACCACGTGATTCAGAGTCGAAAAAAAATGAAAAAAACATGTGCCACACTTGGGGTTTACGTGAATCCATATTTTGCGCAATTTGGTAGTTGGGACGGGTTGCGCGCAACCAAAAAAATCAAGTGAAGGGTCTAAAATTCATGAAATTTTGCGTAGAATCCAAATCTGCAATGGTTGGTCTCATTTGAATTAACGAAGTTGGTGTGCGTTGCGCACGATTTGCGCAATATGGTCATATTTGAGATCCTTGGGAAAAATCATGAAGATTAAAAAAAAACTCGGCGGTTTGCGCCTCGGCGGGGGGCTCCGCCCCCCTGCACCCCCCGGTTTATTTCTTTTTCCATATTCTGTATTAAATCATAGGAACACAGAATGTGTTTTTGCGATGCTAGTCATCTGTTAAATAAAAAACAACAATAATAAATGTGGAGTCTTTGGCAATAATAAAATAAATAATTGTTAGACATTTAATTTGGTCTAAAACCCTATAAATGTTATATAAATAAATATGTAACTACAAGAAAAATACTATATAAATTGAGAGCTTTCCAACGAATGGTGAACAATTTCTGTGCAATGAACACTGCGGGAGTTCTATTTCCTTACCAACGGCTTGGTTGCACGTGAAAATCATTATAAAAGGCGCGTAACGGTTTTTTCTGTCGCTTTTTCGTGACGATTTTTTTTCGGTAGGTCATCGCAAAAACACATTCTGTGTTAAAATTTACTACTATCTGGACGATTTTATCAGGGGGGTGAACCACTCTTGAGACACCCTGTATACATCTTTTCCGTGACATAATTGTCAAAAAAACATATATATTAATATATATTTATATATATATTAATAGAATTTAAGTAAACTTTGTGTACATAGCTCCAGCTTTTGCAAATTTTACTTGAGTAGGACATTTGCTAGGTTAAAAAGTATCGACTCTTGAAAAATCAATATTTAAAAAAAATGTATTGATCTTTTAAGATTTTTTTAAAAGATCGATTCGATTTAAATCGATTCATTTTGAAGTATCATTCCTACTTACCATTGATTTCCTCTTTTCAATTCAGAAACGACCGATTGATAACGAAGAGATAGCGAGCATCTCGTCATCGATGGGAGCTTAACTTCATGAAACACCCCGTTAAGTCAGGAACAAGGAAATCTCTCCGACCTCGAAATTGGATTTCATTTCGGAACGATCCTCCGAAATATTTCAAAGACGTATTTCTCTCAAGAAGGGAAGACAAGAGAAAAGGATTCGACGGGAAAGGTAATTCACTTTCGGGCCCGCGAAAAATCTCTTATTAATATTGATAGAAACGAAATACCGGCGAGTTGAAATCCTCATATCATTCACCCGTCTGAGAGTCCGTGAAGAGGAGGCCTCGATTCCCCGCAAAATCCAGGAAGAATCCTCCCTCTTCATCCCTGCACTTGAGCCCCCGAAGTAAATCTCATTAGGACCCTCCAAACGGTGAACTCCCTCCTCCCTCTCTCTTCATCCTCATTTCTGACGCCGCCTCCCAATTTCTTCCCTTGTTAGAAATTACAAAAACCCTTTTTCCTCATCTTCTTCATCTCCATCCTCCGGGAGATCGAGGATGTTTGAAGGGGAACGCGTGACGGCAGAACATATTCGTCCCGTAATAAATTCCGGACGTCTGCTGCACGGAAACACCTCTCGTCTTTCCCATAAATGCCCACGTATGCCCCCCTTCTCGTGCCCTAACAAGGGAAATTTTCGTCCCCTTATCCTTCCCTCCCTCTAATGTCAAGTATTATCATAATGCCCCCATTATTTTCTCCAGTAACGATTGCAACGGAGGAGTCACCCTCCTCTCCAATAACATTCCCTTCAGTTGTTAATCCTTCTTTAACTCAAGCCTGGAACTCTAACTCCGAGTTCTGCTGAGCCCTCATAGGGAAGGTTTCATAGGGTTCTTGGTTTATTCACGAACTAATCTCACTTCTCACTGATACCTCCGTCCATTCTTGTCGCATTATTTTTCAGTCAAAGTAGATGTCCCTAGAAATCACAATATCAGAAGAAGAGAGGAATCTACTTATCACACACTAGTATATAAATGTGAAGACTAAGAAGGAAAACTCTGAATGGGCAAATTTGTTTATCGATATACCTACAATTGCTATTGACGTTTTCATCGGTATGCGCATGTGCGCCTGTTATCAAGCCTCCTAAATGGTGGACACCTTCGGACCTTCGTCTGTCAGTTTTCAGCTTCTATTCAGTTTTTGGTTTATTATTTTCAATAAGAACCTTTGGAATCGACCAAGAAATTTTTTTTTTTTAATCCCCTCAAAATTTGTTGGTTTACGTTTCAAGGTACGTAGAATCCAAAAATCGAATAAAAATTTGGCCGTCCGCCCACCGTACGCGGCACTTTCCCCAATTAGCATTGACCGATTTTGGTGAAATTTGGTATGTAGGCTCCATTTGGGGTCTAGTTGTGCCCCAAAGGTTTTGGTTGATGTAGGTCACTTCTAAGGATTGAAAAATAAATTTTGAAATTTTGAAAACGCTTAGGGCGTACACAAATTTGGTATAAAGGTATTGTTTTTCCTTCAATTTAGGATTCTATAGAATTTTTTGAGAAAATGCGGAGTCCTGTAGGACAAACCGTTCGCTCCCTACGAGAATTTAAGGGTTGGACGTACGATAAATCAGAAACACGAGTGTGAATCTCCGTTCAAATTATAGCTGACCGAAATGCGATCGATGTTTTTCTTCATGTTGGATGGTTGGTCGCTTTGTAGACGAGTGATCTATATACAAAAATAATAAACCATTGTGTAATAATTTGCAGCGTTTTGACCCCAGAATCGGATTCAGCACCTCGAAAAACCTCCTACGGCAAACTTTCAGCCCGTACTTCCTAATTTACGAATGAACAAAACAGTGTAGAAAATACGAACGTTTAAAAAAACCTGGAGGATGTTGTAAATCAGGAATAGTAACTATTCCAACATGAACTGTTCATGTATGGCCGCTAGAAACGCTGAAATTGTGAAACCTCACTTCGAATAGTCCTCGGAGGCAACATTTCACAAAACCAGTAGAACTGAAGAAAAAAATAGAAAAAGCAAGATGGATAAAATTAGATTTCCCCTGGTTTTGTTTGATAACTTCCCTCTTAGACAACACGATTTCGTCTTTCCAGGAGACGGCGATCCGAACAGCCAATCAGCGAACGTTTCCGCTTCACGTCGAAGAGATCCATTTTCCCGGATATTTTTTGAAATCATAAATTTTAATTGTCACCCAAAAATAACAGGAGTCTTCTTTCCGAAATCAACCCGATTTTCATCTATCCCACACCATTAACTATTCAGGAAGAATGCAAACAGAATTCTGTAAAATTCCTCATTTTTCGTTTACCCAATCAAAATGCCTTCTTGGTTTATTATTTTCAATAATAATCCTTTGGAATCGAGCAAGAAAAATGAAATTTTAACCCCCCCTCAAAATTTTATGTTTTACGTTTCAAGGTACGTAGAATCCGAAAATCGAATAAAAAAATCTCCGTTCGTACGCCGTACGCGGCACTTTTCTTAGCAACCAACATTCAAATTTGGTATAGGAGCTCCATTTGGGGTCTAGTTGTGCAGCGAAGCTTTTGATTGATGTCAGTCACTTCTAAGGGGTGAAAATTGTGGGTTGAAATTTTCAAGAGTGCCCTAGCTCGAAAACTCTCGAAATAAAGGTATTGTTTTTTCACCACTTTAAATAGTATTGAATTTTTAAAAATTGTTGAGACCACCTTGAGCTCTGTAGGACACACCGTTCGCTCCCTACGAGTACTTAAGGGGTTTCCTTCGATAAAACAGAATCACGAGTGTGAATCACAAAAGAGGTCTAATCTCCGTTCAAATTTTATCCGACTAGAATGCGATCGCTGTTCATTTCTTTGATTTGTATTAAGTTTTGCTTTATGAGTAACCAGTAATCAAATGTCCATATGAAGCTATCTATTTTTCGAATCGAGTGTGAAGCGTTTAGTTCTTTCTAATAAACTTGATTGTGAGGGTGTGAAGGCAGTAAGGTGTGGTGGATAGTACCGACCAATAGGTGGGAGGTAAAAAAAAAAATAGGTAAAAAAAGTTGGTAGGTAAAATAAACGCTTCAAATCATTGCCCAAAGGTTTATTATTTTCTGTATGGATCACCCTTCCGAATAGATCCCTCCCTACCAACCATAGGTACCTACTACCTACTAGGGCATTTTTGAAAATTTCAACCCTTCATTTCCATTTGGTAGGTGGTTGGGGTTGAAATTTTCAAAAATGCCCTAGTAGGTAGTAGGTACCTATGGTTGGTAGGGAGGGATCTATTCGGAAGAAAATAATAAACCTTTGGGCAATGATTTGCAGCGTTTTAAAATGTGATGCCATATGGCATCATGCTCAGAAAACGCATGTATTTCTTCGATTATGATCACTTTCTGTGCACGAAAAAGCACTCAAACGTGTTTTTGTTCCAAAAATTTGCTCTTCGTTTGAGAAACAGAATCAGATACAGAATCAATATAAAAAGAGACAAAATGTCACATAATAAAAGCCTTTTAAAAAGACTTTGCAGCGTGAAATATCGAAAATTATTAATGACATTTCAAAGAAATATCAATAAATGTGGTAAATAACAGAAAACAGTGGCTTCATGAAGATAAACGAACGTTTTCGGTACTTTTTTCCAGGAGAGAATGAGAAAAGTGAGGGATAAGTGACTCCCTCCCCAAAAACGTCATTTTTAAACATTGAAAATGGTAAAAACAAATCCGAGGGTCACTTTATGATAGTCAGATAGCTAAGAAAGTCCACTAAAAAAGAAGGGACCCTTAAAAACGTTCTGCAACCTCCCACCGATATTTTGAGTTTTTGAACGCCTCAGGAATGAGATGATGCCATATGGCATAATGAGTTAAGTTACTTAGTTGATTATTCATCATCTAGCCAGTGTGGTTAAGAACCCATCCATTCCAGAGCACCTTTGTAAAGTATTGACTTGTTAAAAATCTCGGAGCCGCGTTGAGGTGTTGGCACAGGCAATCAACCGATCCAAGAAAGGGAGTCTGGTACAAATGACGCTGCTCGTTTCCAACAAGACAAAAAAAAAACAACTCCGGTAAGCGCGGCGCTCTAGTTAACTAGGCTGGCAGACGGTTTTTGCGATCAAAAGAAGAGTGACATGACGCTGGAACACCATTAAGAGAGACTCCGTCCCTCCTTCCTGTCGAAGGATGACGTGAGCTGACTGTGAAAGGAAATCAACCTGTAACCACCGTCTTTCGACCGGATCGACAAAGATGTATCGAGCAGTGGTAGATACAGCACGGCCTCGGAGTCGGGTTCTTCTAATATCAAGGTATGGAGTTGAACACGAGTTTTGGTTTATTATTTTCAATAATAAACCTTTGGAATCGACCAAGAAAAAAAATTTTTAACACCCCCTCAAAATTTGTTGGTTTACGTTTTACGTTTTCAAGGTACGTAGAATCCAAAAATCGTATAAAAATTTGGCCGTCCGTCCGCCGTACGCGGCACTTTCGCCACTTAGCATTGACTGATTTTGATGAAATTTGGTATGTAGGCTCCATTTGGGGTCTAGTTATGCCCCGAAGATTTTGGTTGATGTAGGTCACTTCTAAGGGTTCAAAAATGAATTTTGAAATTTTGGAATCGCTCTAACTCAAAAAATTTTGATATAAAGGTATTGTTTTTCCATCGATTTAAGATAGTACAGAATTTTTAGATTTTTTTTGGGACCACGCGGAGCCCTGTAGGACTGTAGGAATCGTTCGCTCCCTACGAGAATTTAAGGGTTGGACGTACGATAAATCAGAAACACGAGTGTGAATCGCAAAAGAGGTCTAGTCTACGTTCAAATATAATGTTACGTCAATTTCAAAGTCGTGGAACTTTATGAACTAAACCAAAGGTGTATGGTACAATGAGGCAGAGCTACTACTCAATTCTGAATCATAAATACAAACATACGAGGTAGTTGAGAAGAATTGCAATGGGGGGTGCGCCTGATTTTTTTTATTTTAAATTCTAGACCTTATCCTGAAAATTTTGACACCAGCTGTTTCTTTTTGGATGAGACTTTTTGATGTTTTCGATTTCTTAACCCTACAGTAGTAGACTTCCCTGACACACAGTTATTAGTAGACTACGTAAAAATGACGTGTAAAACTTGAAAAATATTTTCAACACAAAATATTTTCAACACCTGAACTCATTCTTCTTCGTTTTTACCTTTAGGTAAATAGGTAAACTTTAGTAGGTATATAAAATAATGTTTTCTAAAGAGAAGGTATGAATACCAGAATTATATCACATAGATGTTCTTATATCACATCCAAAACTCGATTTTTACTCTGGATAATATATTATCCTCTGGATATTATACTCGATAAAATAAATGTTTTGAAATGAATATATTATGCTTGAAATATTTTGAAAGAGAAAATGAATGAAAATTTGAGAAAAAAGAGAAATCTCTTGCTACTTTGAGATGTGGAGAAAAGGTGTGCTTCATTCTCGAAATTTTTATAATATAAATGTTATAGAAAAACTTTCAAATTATTTCACAAAGGTTTATTGTTTTCCTGTATAGATCACCCTTCTGTTGGGAGGGATCTCCCTGCCAACCATAGGTACCTACTACCTACTAGAGCATTTTTGAAAATTTCATCCCCAACTACCAACCAAAGGGAAACGAAGGGTTGACGTTTTCAAAAATGCACTAGTAGGTAGTAGGTACCTATGGTTGGCAGGGAGGGACTCCAAATAATTTTCAACAAATAGTGGACTACGTATCTTTGGCGTGTAGGCGTTATGGAAAACCAAGATCCTGACGGGAAGAAGTCGAGATGAGGTCTTGACACCACAAAGGTCATTTCACTGCTAGGTACCGATAGCACTGGAGGAGGCCCAGTTGAGAAGGCCGAGAGGGGGTCTCATTTCCCACTCATTACGTAATTTTTACGTAGTCTATCACTTTAGGGTTAATAATAAGAATACCTTTGTTAAGATTGAGACTGCTTTACAAAGTTCTTCGACGTTTTAGATATTTTCGATTTCTTAATGTTAACCTTTGGGACATCAGGAGGTGAACGAAATGACGAGCAATTTGTAAAAAGCAGGCCCATAAAGAGCTAAATTAAAACAACAGAAAAGAAATTCTTAGTAAAAGGAAACAGCAAACAAACAAAACACGGCTAAAGCATGTTCCGTGTTTCTCGAATCTTAGCCGAAGTCTCTAAGCAGTAACCATCCGGGGTCCAGGGGTCCAGGGGTGAGGTCCGAAGGGCCGAGTTTTCTTGTTAAATTCCTAAAGGTTTATTATTAGAAATAATAAACGAGAAATGCTGTAATTTGCATGAATATTCGTCTAGCAATTTGAAATTCTCTAGTTGCTTCGTCCCCTGATTCTAGGTTTCTATGTCGAAGACTGCAAATAAAAGACTTTATTGGTATTCACGTCAAGGACAGATAAGTTTGAATAAATCATTATTTTGTCGTCAGAATTAAGAGGGTACAATCATCAAGATCCTTCTTCCAGTTTATATCTTGAAAATTTGAAGAAATATGGCAAAAGTTGTTAAAAATTTATCAGATGGACAATACAACCCAGTGATGACTACTTACCTTATTATTTTCTGAATTTATATGGGTTCATCTTGATAGCATCAAACTGTAATGAGACGTCCCAGAATGATGATAAGGTGTAATGAATGTATAATGTTGCCACTCTCCAGGAAATTAGCGCTCTCTCCCTCCCCTTGTTTTATCAACTAGGATGAAGAAACCCAGGAGGGAAGAAGATGAAGTTCTTCGAGTTATCGTCCCGTATTGCCTTCATAAGAGTTTACGCAGCCCCTTGAACAAACGAGCAGAGCATCAAGAACGGCGAGGAAGAATGGAATTAAATAAAGCACGGTTGAAGATGCAGGAAGGGCTGAAGCGTACTCCCTAGCTACCATTCCGAGGGGTTGAAAATCTGTGGGGGGAAAAACCCCCGGAAAAGAGGGTATATCCTGGGTAATTCCTTTAGGTTTAATGTTTGCTCCGGATGTCGATATAAGGGTGAAAGAAAAGGAGAGGGAGAGAAAAAACCTCAAGGAATTTTCACCTTCCTTTTCCCACACCCCTGTAGAAGTCCACTTTTCAAAATGGCCATTTCTTCGAGAGAAGTACCCTTCAAAAACATATCGCTATTACGAGTGTGTTTTTCTTCCGACGTCTGTTTTGCCCCCTGTGATAGTGATAGGGGATCAAGTGTTAGAGCGGGGGGAGGGGATGATTCAATTTTGTATAAGAGCTCCATTTGGGGTCTAGATGTGCACCGAAGCTTTTGATTATTGTACGTTGAAGTAAAATAAAGTTAACAACCATATCAGGTTGAATTTTTAGGACTTCCCACAGTAAGACTTGGGCGTCCTTACGCGATTGATCTAGAGTAAAGTTGGACAACACTCAACAGAAAAAAATAACCACACACTAATCCGTTTTAGACCATTCTGAATCCAAATCAGCGAAAAAAACCATAGGTGTATGTGTGTGTGTGTGACAAAATCGTCTGTCGTCTGCCCAGGCCTTAGTTCTCAACCAATTTTCGTGTTTCTTTTTTTTCTGTCGCGGAAAACTATCTGGTTGTGCACTACGTCGCCGGAATTTCGATTTTAGCCTTTTAAGGGGGGAAAGGGGAGGTTAATGCTTAAAAAACGTGCGTTTTGGGCCTAATCTTGTGTACTCTGCCCAGGCCTCAATTTCCAACCGATTTTGGTTTATTATTTTCAATAATGAACCTTTGGAATCGACCAAGAAAAATATCTTTTAACACCCCCTCAAAATTCGATGGTTTACGTTTCAAGGTACGTAGAATCCAAAAATCGAATAAAAATTTGGCCGTCCGCCCACCGTACGCGGCACTTTCCCCAATTAGCATTGACCGATTTTGATGAAATTCGGTATGTAGGCTCCATTTGGGATCTAGTTGTGCCCCGAAGATTTTGGTTGATTTAGGTCACTTCTAAGGGTTCCAAAATCAATTTTGAAAATTTGAAAACTCCCTAACTCAAAAAATTTTGATATAAAGGTATTGTTGTTCCTTCAATCTAAGATTCTATAGGATTTTTAGAATTTTTTGAGATCACCCGGAGCTCTGTTTAAATTCTCGTAGTGAGCAAACGGTTTGTCCTACAGTAGGACAAACCGTTTGCTCACTACGAGAATTTAAAGTCTGGACGTACGAAAAAACAGAAACACGAGTGTGAATCGCAAAAGAGGCCTAATATCCGTTCAAATGAAAGCTGACTGAAATGCGATCGATTTTTTTTTTTGACATTTTCATGTCTTTCATATGGCACATAAAAAAAAAAATCGTCACGAAATTTGATGCAACGATATTTGTTGCAACGATATTTGTCCCAAGTCGCCACGATGATGATTATGACCATCAGAAGTGAAGTTGTTAGGTAGGTAGGTACTTTACAGTTTGATATTACCAGGGGGGCATGAAAATGTTTCAATGTGTTGCAGACTCGTATGCAAGCGTTTTTTCTTCAATTTATGTTGGATGGTTGGTGGCTTTGCAGACGAGTGATTTATATAGAAAAATAAAAAATAATAAACCATTGTGTAATAATTTGCAGCGTTTTTTGTTCGACGCAGAAATCTATCTAGTTGTGCACTACGTCGTTCGGAATTTCGAATTTTGCATTTTAAGGGTGGGAAGGGGGGGTTAATGCTCAAAAAACGTGCTTTCAATCTAGTAAACTCTTCCCAGACCTCAATTTCCAACCGATTTGAGTGTTTCTTTTTTTGTTCTACTCAGAAATCTTCTTTTTAGAAAAAATTTTATTTTCAAATTACACCTACAACAATGGACATATCTATGACCTATTGTTTCTCCTTCTAAGGGAGAAATTTATGTTGCATGCTTAATTTTTCAATTGTATTTTAAATCACCTCTCTCTATCATAAATATACGAGATGAGTGTTGACCCTCAGGTTTGAAAGGAAACTGCAACTCATCATCAAACTGATCGACTCGCAGCTCTTGACACATCGCTTGTAAAACTAGTCGCACGCATCACGCTTGTCGAATAGTCTTGTGCGCGATCTAGCATTTTGGGTGTAAATTTATATTTTAATGGAAGTTTATTGACGTATTTAGTGTTCCAGGACTGTTGCCACCTGCAAACCGCCCGGAGCTGTATATAAACTCAAACTTGTTGCTGTTGTATCTACCTCCAAGTCTCTGTTGGGGTTGAACTATGAATCAAAATCAACTCTATCGTTTGGATACAACCGTAGTTGCCAATTAGTTCAACTCTACGCTAAAGGTGAATTCGACCAAGCGCATGCAAATTCGCTCCAGCGCATTGTTATGAGTGTGACCCAGATGGTTCGGAGGAGTAATTTAGTCTGCAGAGGAAGCATTTTAATACGTCAACCCAGGAACGAGACGTGAAGGTTTGGGGGAACCATTTCAATAATTAACAACTCTCTGCGAGGTGCCCATTACTGGGATATCGCGAGAGCGCTGCGAAAGCGTTAAAACGTCTATGAAATCTGCCACGTTCGTGGAGTCCTGGGGAAACTTGACTGGTATCCAGGGGGGAAGGGGGATGTAAATTGACGCACATGAGCGCCGTGATAGAGTTTACTGGGCCCCAAGTGTCACTCGCTGCGAAAAGGGGAAGCCTCACGAATGCACGACCCAAATGGAACTTAAAATTTCATAAACGCATTCGGTATTCACTTTGACTTCGGATGGTGACATAATGCACTGCGTCCCCCTTTTCGTACGCACAGTGATTACTCTTGTTAATGATATTGGCATGAGCACTTATGAGAATTGCATAATTGCTTGAATAATGAGATGGAACGTGTATTCAGTGGTCTAAATCAGGCTCACTTCGAATCTCATTGTTTGTGGATCTCTCTAAAAGTATATTCCTTGTTAGTACTCATTTTATGTGAGTTACCCTCAGTTTGGATAATAATAACTTGACTTATAAACTTATTTCCATCTTCAAACCAATAATAATAATTTCCAAACATCATGGATTGTGTTTGAGTCAATATAGTGCCACAAATCTTATTTCATTTGAGTCGCACGATTTACATACCTTTATAAACATATAATGCTATCAACAAACTAATTATTTATAAGTATAATATATTATCAGACCACTTATAAGAGGTCTGATAATATATTATACCATAAATAGAATCTCGTCAAGCCAATTCAAAACTAAATAACGGGAAATTGAAGGTTGTCATTCAAAACTCGCTAAATGATTATCAAATTTGGTTATTATAGTTCTTACAAAATTATTTATATTTGATCACAAAAGCTATATTGAATTGATTTTGGTTATTTATTTCCCATAATGAACCTTGGTAATCGAGCAAGAAAAAAATTGTAACCCATCCATTCCCTTAAAATTTGATAGTTTACGTTGCAAGGTATGTACAACCCAAAATCTAATTTTTAAATTCCGCCCTACGCGTCACTTCAGTTACCATGGACCGATTTTGATGAAATTTGGTATATGGGCTCCATTTGTGCCGCGAAGCTTTCGTTTAGTGATCGTCACTTCTAAGGGGTGAAAAATAAGTTATCACGATGTTATTGTTTTTCATTAATTTAAAATAGACTTGAATTTTTTTAATCGAATGAGACCACCCGGAGGATATGAAGTTTGGACTTACAACAAGTCAGGAACACGGCAGGGAATCTGGAGAAAGAATTTTCACTGAAGGAAAATTGGCCTTATGTCCTTTCAAATGTCAGCTGATCAATTGCGATCTTAGTTCGTTTCTTGTGAAGGAGTTTCATGTCTCTCAGTTGTGCTTCCTTAGCAACCAAGAACCAAATTTCGTTATGAAAAAGAGGGCACCGACAACTCTCGGATAACAATGTTTTTTTTGTTTATTATTTTCTGTTAAAATGAAGTTGATACTAGTTAACCTTACAATAATATATTTGGTAGATTGTATAATGGACTTGTTCTTTGCAGGCGGGTGATCTATACAGAAAAATAATTAACCGTTGTGTAATAATTTGCAGCGTTTAAAAATTAAACCTACATAGATTAAGTACCTAACTATCTATATCGTACCTATTTTCCAATTTTCATACACTGTTATTGTGGGCATCTGGCGATCACGAGGCATCTTTAGATCAAAAAGTGACTTTATAATTATTGTATAATTTCGAATGTTTAATTTGTATTTCATTGATAGTTACCTAATTGATTTATCGTTTTTTCTTGTTCCAGGTTAGTAATTGTGATTTGAACAGAATTCAAGTTCCGATTAGGTAAGTATGTAATTTAAGTACTTCAATCCTGGAGTTTTTTTTCGGTAGGCAGGTGAGGAAAGTTTCAAGATCCATAGGTGGAGTTGGATCTCGTAAGATACCTGGAAGGATCCACATCTTCCGGTTATGTGGAATTCAAACCCACTAAAAAACCACCTCCTTTTCTCCCACGTTGGAGCTCAGCCCGGAACCGTTTAACACATTACTTCGGGCTGAGTCCTGAGGCGTTTAATCAGTTCTGGGTGAGGGGGCGGACCAGATGCTCCCTCTTCTCGCTTTCTTGTTCTAAGAGTATCTTCTTTGCTTTCTGTGTACTCTGCCACAGCAGTCTAGCTCCTTTCATCTTCCAGCATCCTGCTGACATCATCCTCCGGTGTTGAACTCTGGGGAGCTAACTCAAGGTCTGCCATCAGCTGGTCTCTTTTCAGGCACCCATTTGGTGCATCATCAGGTGTGGAGCACATCATCGTCATCTTTGTTCTGGCAGTGTAGACATGTTGGGGCAGACACCTTCCCAATTTTATGCAAATAGGCATAAAAAAAAAGCCCATGTCCTGTAAAGAACTGCGTGAGGAAAAAGTTCACTTCTCCATGTTTTCTTTCAATCCACGTCTGAATGTTTGGCACCAGCCGTGCAGTCCATCTTCCTCTATGTTCTCCCGTCCATATATCTTGTCATTTTGCCATTGTGCGCTCCCGTATCCTGTAGTTGGAAATAGATTATTAGCAAGCCTCGCAGCAGTTATTAGGGCGATGAATTCCTTAAACCTCAGGATTCTTGTTCGTAGATGCGCTTTGAAATTGTTGCAAAGCACGCTTGTCTAATCAAAACAGCCCCCATAGAGGTTCTTCAAGTCAATCTCCTGAGACTTCTTCTGTTCCTAGTTTTGGTCAATCATTCCCCGTAAAGCCTACTGAAGTTCTAGAAAGAAGAAAACTTGAAAACGAAAAAAGTTTTAGAACCACTTTTCTATACTTGTCTGATTTTCATTTGTCTTTTCATCTTCTAAGGCTTGTCAATTTTTAAATAATTATAGTTTCCAATCGTAACATTATTGATTGGTTTCAATACTTATTAGCTCCTCTTTTTATTATGAACCTCATTCGCCCACCTTCTAATATTTTCATACTCCAGCACATTCTCTCATAGTACGTTTCCTTGCTTTGCCTGAAGCTGCTGCTCGGAATCAAGCAGTTTTTGTTGAAGATGGAATCACTGCGGAAGACAGCAGTCAGGAGTAGAAATCGGTTTCTATGTATATCATAATTGGCCGAGAGTTTTGTCACCAAAATAGGTAACTGCAAAGAGGCCAGCTGGTAATCTAACTACAACCTTTAGGCTATAGGCTGTACATGCCAGCAAGTGGACAGTGTCATCCTAATTCTTCTTCCGCAGATTGAAACAAAACTTCATAGCAAAGAGGTCCATAGTGCGTTATTCTTATGTTTACAAATGTAACCATAATTTGTGTGGTAACATAATCAACGAAACTTGAGGTCAAGATCACAGAGAAGTAAAATTTGGAGAAAAAAAAACTGGAAACCCTTGCCCCGACCATCTTGTTGGTGCCGCACATTTAATTAAAATCTGAGCGCTCCCCACCCTCCTGAGCGCACATCATTAATATAAATTAGCCAACACTGTGGCCTACAAAGGTGTTATTAGGTTAGCTTTGTGTTATAGCTCTGCTTCTACCTTCAAGGGATTCTTCGTGTACCGGCTTGGATGAGGGGTTGGTGGAGGGTTAAACTTTGCTTAGGAGGTTAACGCGTTTAAAGAGGGTCTCTGATACCTGTGGACTTGCGCTTAATGAAATAAACCGCGGTATTCACGCTAGTTGGGTGTGTTTGTTGTGTATAACGTGGAAATCCAAACGAGAAAACAAAATGCAAGGGCTACAATAGAAACTGGTCATTTTTCAGCCCATTGGGTTATTGTTTGCAACCTCCTCCCGTCCTCCCATTTTTACCACTTTGAGTCCAAATACAATCATTGTATTTGGTATATAATTGTATTCTCCAATTATTGGAGAAAAGAGTTTTCTCTTGTACATTGACACTTGGCATCAATGACGCATTCTCAATCCGCCATAATACTCTTATGTTTGATGATTATTTATTTGACAACCCTTTTTTCATCTAATTGAATATCTAAGAGGTGACCTGGGAAGTAAAGTACAGCAAAAGATCTTGATTCAGTTGTACTTACGTGCTACGAGTATTTTTATTGTAATGGTGATTTCTCGAAGTCCTGTACTGTTTTGGAGCATTCTCTTGTGACGAATAATGGAATTACCCATCCGTCCGCTTCTTCGTATTTGCTAGTTGACGACTTGGACGTCCTACCAGACCCTGGCTATCATATCGCAAAAAGTTTAAGGAAATACAGTCAGGAAATCATATTTCAATCATGTAACGATTTGCAAACGCTAATTCAGTTGTTCTTACGTTCTATTGGATGGGTGTTTTCTACTAATATTGCGGTTCATCCTCTTGATCCAAATAGTGTATGCACCTTCCTGTTTGTTTCTTCGTTGGCTAGATATCTCTATATAGAACCTGTTAGCTCTTTAAAAAACCTGTAAGCTTCTCCACAGTGTGTCCGAGAAAGATACGGCCAAACTTCAGGGGTCGATTTTACATGGTATTTCCAACAAAAAATATCTCTTAACAATTTTCTTTTAACCCCTTGTTTTATTCAAGTTTTTTAAATTGAAGATTTTTTTGGTATATTGAAACTTGTCTCACTAAAATTATTATAACTCCCTTCACGTGGAAATTCAAATCTGATTGAAAAGAGCGTTAAATTTCCCATCAGATGAGCTACAACACACATTTTTAACCTTACATCTAGTTACATTTTTTCTAGTCCAAACTTAAACTTCGCAATTTTTGATTTTTCTTCGAACTTCTCAAGAGATTTTCACCCATTTTCTGTAGATGAAATTCGATGCGGTTTTCAGCAAAAACTTCCTCAAAATCTCAGCTTTCCAGCGGTATAATCAAAAAATATTTTACAATCGAATTTGAGGGAGAAATGTATGTTCGAACGCGGAAAAACGTGCATTTTTTTTTCAACGAAATCGACGGTTTAACGGGGAGACTCCGTTGTTTTCACCACCGCCGCTCCTCCCGAGCTCCGAGTCTCCCCGTCGATTTCATTGAAAAAAATTCTATTTGGTAGTAGGGAGGGAAAATTTAACGCTCATTCGAGCAGTATCGTCAAATTTTAATTATCACAGCAAATTAAAGGAGTTATTACCAATTTTATGACATAAGGTAAACATCACGGGAAAAAAATTTGTAATTGAAATAACTCGGAAAAGAAGCCTTTAAAAAAAATTTACTACGAGATATTTTTTTGTTGCAAATTAGTAGATTAGTAGATTCGATCCCTTGAAGGAATGAGACTTGTTTTGTAGACACCCTGTATAGAACCTGTAAGAAAACCCCGTCAGGATCTACGAGTACATCGCAACGATACGAGTAAGCTCTATATAGAATCTGTAAGCTGCTCTATATAGAGCCTGTAAGAAAACCCACTCAGGATCTGCAAGTATATCGCAATGCCGTGACGATTTGCAAGCACCAACTCCTCTCACCATTTTGTGCAGATTTAGTTTAGAACTTAATTACCACGTTTTACCATGTACCAGCATCTTCTTGAGTACGGGGTTAGTACAAAGCGGAGTACAAAATGGGATTAAACAATTTTTTTCTTGCTCGATTCCAAAGGTTCGTAATTGAAATAATAAACCGAAATCCATATTTTCTTGCTGACAACGTCATCTAATCAGTAAGCAGTTTCTTGAGCTTGTTTTGAATTACTCATTCGAAGCTGATGAAGTCCATCTCTGTCACTTCTGGCCTTCCTGCAGTAAAAAGATCGGTTTCGAGGAAATAGGCAGAGGAGTCAGGACACGTGAAAGGTGTTTGGTCTTCATGTTTATATTGTCACATCGTCCCAGGGTTTCTCTATTTACCTTCATCGAACTGTCAAAACCTCGAAACAATTGTTTACTGCAAGGAAAGCTCAGTAATATAAATTCATTCATCAAAAAAAAAAGACTGTATTTCTTCAAATATTATTTATTTGATACAAATATTTCATCTGTTTTAGTGGTAATCACAGTTTCAATTATTCTAAGAAACCATGCAAGATTCGATCCAATAAATGTAACCCAACCCTACATTGTTGTTAGTTGTTACACAGTATTTCAAGTTCTCTCGGTAAAAAGCTGAGCGTGAAGCAGGTCGAATGTTTTTCATTCCATGAATATTGTAAAAATACAACGACAGCTTATTGACCCTGTCAAACTGAGTATTACGCCATTTTATGATGGTCTTTGGAAGAAAATACAAGTCATTCACGGATCGTTTGTCTCGTTAAGGTTTAACGACCCAACCCGAGCGGTCATGAAAAGGCAACGGAAATAACCACAACGTTTGCGATAAGGGCGTTTTAGCTCTCGAAATAATTTGTAAGGCGGAAAGGGAAAAGGAAAGAATGCACGAAAACGGAGTAACAGTAAAAAAAGGGGGATCCCAGCAGGGCCTTCGCGACTATTGTGACAAACAACAATGTACGCTGAGATGAACGTAAAGGAATGGCATCTCTTGGTAGGGAACAAGAAGAAGTGGAGAGGAGGAAGCTCACGGCACATGAGCTTGGAAGAGATGCTGGAAAAGTCGCTGGCGAGGCGATTGGTTCCCTGCAAACATTAGAGAACTCGGGTGTTGACTCTGGAGCGGAGGAGTATTTACCGAGACAGAAGAACGCAGAGGGTTAACCAGATTCGGGAAGGTCCCTCTCTTGACGACAAAAACCTTGGAGTTTCTCTTGGGGTCCTTTTCCTCCGCTCCGATGACAAGTGTGCTCCGTTACTGTTTACATAAAAGGAGTCTCTCTTTTTTCCTTTAAAAATATCATTTTTCGGAGGACAAACTCATATTTTTCCTGGGAATGTCAACCGTGGGACCGTTTGGGACGGAATATTCATGTGAAAACCTCTATTACCTACAGCTCAGTGGTTCGACCTACGGGAGTGTGCGGCATATTCGACGTATAGGGGCGTATGACGGTTTTCCTATTTTATCGTACATTTTCGCGCGATTTCATTATAGTTTTGATGGAAAGCACAAGCCTGCATCTTGTCAGATTCATCGAGACTTATTCTTGTTCGCCAAAATACCTGAAATTCATTCTCGGATTATTACATTACATGGGTATTACATGTTGTAGCAGAAATTGAAACAAAATAAATTAATGCGCTTCATGAGAAAACAAAGTTCATCTGGAATGTATACAGGGTGTCTACAAAACAGTTGTAAGGAATTCAAGGAGTCGATTCTACAACTAATTTCCAACAAAAAATGTCTCTTAGAATTTTTTTTAAACGCCTCTTCAACCGACTTTTTTCACTTTCAAGTTTTTTTCGTGTTTTCGACCTTACACCATTAAAACGGTCATAACTCTCTTAAATCACACTTAAAAATTAAAAAACGTCTGCCAAGTGGGTGTGGCACATAGCTTCCTCGTATCCATAACCCGATTATATAGATCATCAGATGCATAGTAGTTAATCTCAAAATACCAATCTCCAAGTACCTTCCACTACCCTCATAGGGGACCATCTACACGCTAATCTGGGTAATCCTAGAAAATTTTATCAGATTCGGATGAAAAATCAAGTGAGTAGATGTATGTGATTGGATCAAAAAAATACTTAGCCTCGGCTGGGATTTGAACCCGCAACCCCTGGGGGGACAGTTGAAGTTACGGCTGTTACAAGTAATTCACGTTTGCGCATGCGCATTCGCTTCTATCAGTCCGGGGATGATGATTTTCATAGGGGACTATCTACAACCTAATCCACATAATACCTAAAAATTTCATCGAAATCGAGTGGAAAATGTGGAAGTTATGGCCGTTACAAGGAAATTCACGTTTGCGCATGCGCAGTGGGTACTATCAGTCCGAAGGTGATGATTTTCATAGGGGACCATCTAATCACTAATCTGTAACATCCCTGAAAATTTCATCGAAATCGGATGGAAAATGTAGAACTTATGGCCGTTACAAGGAATTCACGTTTGCGCATGCGCAGTCGCTTCTATCAGTCCGGGGATGATGATTTTCATAGGGGACCGTCTACACACCAACCCGCACAATCCCTGAAAATTTCAAAGAAATCGGACAATAACTTCGTATAGTTATGCGCGTTACAAGGAATTCATGACAGACACACAGACAGACAGACACACAGACAGACAGACACGGAACCAAAATTGTTCAGAAAGGTCTAAAACGCAAAACGCGAGTGGAAATTTTGATTTTGGAGAACTTTTTTTTTTCGTCCTTGAAAAGTGAATAAGGATACCGTTGGAAAGAGCGTCAAATTTCCTATCTCCCTGATACCAAATAACAAATTTTCAGTTGAATTACACGGGGAATAAAGCGACCTAAAAAGTGAACTTAGTAAATTTTCGAAAAATTTCCGTTTTTCAACGCTTTAAATCTCCAAATATTACCAAGTAAAGTTCTGTTGCCGGAAAGCCTAAAAACTGCGCCAGAATCTCAGCTTTCCAACGGTATAATCAAAACATATTTTACAACCGAATTTAGGGGAGACATTTGTGTTTGAACGCGGAAAAACGTGCAATTTTTCAACGTAATCGGCGCTCTGGCCTCCTGTTTCCGGAGGCCTCGCGGTCTAGTGCTGCGCCATCCCACCCACTCTCATCGTCCGACCCCTCAGATCGACTAGGCGGAGCGCTGATTTCGTTGAAAAAATGCACGTTTTTCCGCGTTCAAACACAAAATTCTCCCCTAAATTCGGTTGTAAAACATGTTTTGATTATACCGTTGGAAAGCTGAGATTCTGGCGCAGTTTTTAGGCTTTCCGGCAACAGAACTTTACCTGGTAATATTTGGAGATTTAAAACGTTGAAAAACGGGAATTTTTCGAAAATTTACTAAGTTCACTTTTTAGGTCGCTTTATTCCCCGTGTAATTCAACTGAAAATTTGTTATTTGGTATCAGGGAGATAGGAAATTTGACGCTCTTTCCAACGGTATCCTTATTTTTAATTTTTAAGTGTGATTTAAGAGAGTTATGACCGTTTTAATGGTGTAAGGTCAAAAACACGAAAAAAAACTTGAAAGTGAAAAAAGTCGGTTAAAGAGGCGTTTAAAAAAAAATTCTAAAGGACACTTTTTGTTGGAAATTAGTTGTAGAATCGACTCCTTGAATTCCTTACAACTGTTTTGTAGACACCCTGTAGATCTTCCAAAAACACCATAAAGCTTCCAATATCTACTAACTAGATAGATCTAGATCTTCTAACTTCTATCAGATCTACTGTTAGGAGTAACCTATTACAATGGAGCACAACATAAAATTTGGAGGAGAGTTCCATTGCCGTTGGATGAGCTATTCATAAGCTAAAGTAAGCCTTTCAGTACAATCTTCTTCTTGTGTTTACGGGGATAACAAATATAATCCTTTCGATTGATCTCTGCCGAATTATGAAGCTTTGGGAAAACATCGGCTATCGAAGCTTGCTCTACTATGGAAAACGCTTCACTTTTCGCCTTTTAACATCACTGTGGAACAGTGCAACTTTAGGTGGAATCCTTTTTGAATTATTCGTCAGAATGTTTAAACAAATTATAGAGGAGAGCAAATGTCCCATAAAAAAAATTGATTTTGCCTGCTGGGACTGGTGTTTTCCTCCAATAATTTGTCTAAACATATTGATTCCATTGATTTACATATTGATTGATTCCACCTAAAATTGCACTGCTTTGCCTGCTTCTTCCTCATGGCAAAGCTATTTTATGTTTCCTTCTGTTTGCACAATGAAGTGATCAGTACATAAATTATTCTGCTCTCTCCCAATAATTTATTCAAACATCTCGAAGCAGTGTGTCAAATGGTTTTCACCCATAATCACTTGTTCCAATAGGGTGTACGCCTGGATAGGAAAAACTGTTTATTGTTATTTTTAATCTAAGGTAGACCTCATTCTGAGGATTTTGGGACCAACCGCGACCTTCTAGCGTGTGTACATCTTTTCCTATGAATTTTTAAAGTTTCGACAGTTTATGACGTCACAGTGGGCTGGGGGGTCCCGCCCAGGCGAGAGGGGCGCGTGACGTCATAAACGGTCGAAACTTTGAAAAATCGTAGAAACAGAACTTTTGATTAAAAATCTAAAAAAAATCAAGGCGCACCCCCCATTGTTGCACGTAGCAAACAAAAACTTCATATCAATGCATCCTAGATTTCATAGTTTGTTGCCTTATTAGGTTATTGGTGAGGGGAGGATAAATTGCGGCGGATCCTCAGTATGTACTTATGTTGTTTATTTTGCATATCGAACTAGCTTTCGCCCAAGGGACATCTTCAGGACACTTTCTTTATGATTTCTTTACGATTTCTTTATGTACATCTATTGGCTCAAGCAGAACGGTGTTGGGTTAGATAGGATAGTGCATTACCCATTTGCGTTATATAGGTAGTAGTTTCTGTAGTTGATTTCTAGTTGATAGCATTTCTCCATGTAGCATTCGTGCTTATAATTAGTTATAAGTTTGATGAAGTAAGTTTGATTTTTGAAGAAAAAAAATCAAACCTAAGATAGGATCTGGAAGTCAGAACCTTGCCATCAACCACATCCCATCAAACTTATAACTAATTATAAGCACGAATGCTACATGGATAAATGCTATCAACTAGAAATCAACTACAGAATTTACTACCTATATAACTTAAATGGGCACTATCCTACCTAACCCAACACCGTTCTGCTTGGGCCAATAGATGTACATATGTAGCTACAATTGAAATGAAATCCAACCATACATCTACTAACGAAGCAATGGGAAATCATAAAGAAAGTGTCCTGAAGATGCCCCTTGGGCGAAAGCTAGCTCGGCATGCAAAATAAACAACATAAGTACATACTGACGATCCGCCGCAATTTATCCTCCCCTCACCAATAACCGAATCCTAGAATGCTCTTAAGGAAATGATCACTAGTCCCGAAGTTCTGATGATGCTGAAAAGCATTTATCAAGCAATAAACCATAAAATGAGAAAACGCCGCTTCAATACTCCCCTCAACGTACCTCACTCAGAAAGAAAGAGATAAAGAGAAACTAGAAAATGGAAAGGCTAAACCAATACAATTTAATAATCTCTCCCGATTTCTTTTTTTTTTTTTTTTTTGTTTTTTTGTTTTTTCAAAGATCCATGAAGCTGGGTATATGTGCTAAGTTTGATGTAAATTCTCGAGTCAACCTTTTTAGTTTTTACCATCTACCTGCTGTCACCTCTAGAAATCTGCCTGGAGAGATAATCACACCGTCTTCTCTAATTCTAATCTATGAACCGTTTCAAGTAAACGCCCCAGGATTAAGCGGGTCGGTTGATGGATGGAAGGACAGATTAATCTCCTGAGGTCTGGAAAGGGGATGTTGAAGAGGTTAAGTGGCTTGCGGGGCTAAGCAGAGGCGAGGAGCGATTGTTCCCGAAAGTGCAGAGTAACTACCGGGAATAACCAAGGAACGGGGCGAAACGAGGGGAAGGAGCTCGTATTTAGCACCCGAAAGGCGCACAGTTCTGAATAATTCACTCGGCTAATCCCGTGTTGATTCGGCTCGAGCAAGAAGGAAGGTTGAGGAGCTAAGAGGTCCTCCCATCAATATTGACAAAGCAGGGAAGCCCACTTATGATTCAGTTAGAAGCTCCCGCTTAAATAACTAGTGAAGGAGGAAAATCGGCGTTGAAACTGGCAGGAAGGTAACCACCGTGTTTTCGTACGAAGTTCCGGTGGCTTGATTCAGTCCTAAGTAGGTCAAATTGTCAATGAAGATTATAATCAATTTCATAGCTGCATAATTAATAAGAACTTTCTGGTCATCACACTGACTAAATAATCCAAGGCAGTCTCGCAGTTTCGACAGATTTCATGAGAAAAGATTTTTCTGTTTCCTTAACTATGTCCTCCAGCAACGCTCGCTCATCCAAGAGTGCTGTGATTTGCATACATTATAGCAGCCATCTCTTTTGGCAGTCGTTAAGTTATTTCTTACACCGTCCAAGACAGTTTTACAATGTACAACTACGTGCTGGACCTCAACTTTCATCTATTGGCTAGACTCCAACTTATTATGGTCTAGACCCCACTTTCCTTCAACACCCCACTATCCCAAAGATATGTTCCTCAAACCTACATGTATCTGGAAGTTAGAGAATACGTGTCAAATGAGCTTAGTGCTTGTTCTGTTAGTGAATTTTAAACTTCTACTGAAACCGGCCTAGGTGTTGGAGATGAGCAGGGCTCGGATCAGGGCATATTTGCATATTATGTTGGCGATATGCCCGAACCACAAATATCGCAAATACATCTTTTTAAAGCGAATTTGGTATTCCAAATTCAAATTTATAGAGCATATAAATGCATATTTCGGCACTTTCCTTTTTAAGAGCATATTTGGGGTGTTTTGGCAATAAGACTATTTTCATAGTTCAGAAGAAGCGTATTTGCTGCGTATTTTCTGAATTACCCTCTCACAATTCCTTTACTTCATACTTTTCAAGCAAGGAATCTCAGGTAGGGTCGGGGAACACCATGGGGAACCGTCACGGGTCAATTAATAGTTTCAGGACTAGTGGTCATAAGGGCAGGAGTTGACCTGGTGGCGGGCTAATTGGGTTACCTACCTGAACTGGTAGGTAATCCCTATAAAATACCTGGTCAGCATTAAACCTGAACTGGGCAACTTGAACTTTCTCGTTACAAGGGCAGACAGAACAACAGTGATAATCGGCGGGCGGGGGTAGGAGGATGCTTTAATACGTGGGGATCTTCTGCTGAACTGCATCGTGAACGTGACGGTAGATAGGGGACAGTGAATTTTGTGTTGCCATATACAGGGTGTCCCATAATATGGGATAACATATTATGTTATCCACCAAACTTTGGGAGTAGTTTCTACAACTAATTTGCAACAAAAAATGTCTCTTAGCAATTTTTAACCCCCTTAAAATCCGACTTTTTTGACTTTTAAGATTTTTTGTCGTGTTTTCGACCTTAAACCTATAAAACGGTCATAACTCCCTTAAATTGCACTAAAAATTAAAAATAAGGATAGCGTTGGAAAGAGCGTGAAATTTCTCAATAGATGAGTCGTTGACAAATTGAGAAAAACTGAACGCTAGAGTAGTTTTTCTACCTCAAACTTTGAAATTTGTCAATTTTTTTTTTCAAAAATTTTGATGATTTTTCTCCATGGAAACAAGGTATTTGCCAGAGTGGCTCAAAAGCTTAAAAACTTCTCCATTTCATCAGCTTTTCAACGGTCTTATTTTTCTATACCTGTTCTTCTCAACTTGATATCGCCTTCACCTGTCTAACGGTTCTCTAAATGAATTGGTCTGGTTGTGACACCGACTAGGCACCCATACAACAAATATTTATGATGATGGTTCCTATGTAACTCGCCTTTGTTTTGGATTGTCGGTCTCGTTTAGTTGGTTTCAATATTTCGATAATCTGTTTGGTTCTCCCTCAAATTCGCTTTCCTTATTGCAGCACCAACCTACATAAATTTGGAATTTGTTGAAATGAAAAATGTCGTTCTTTGTAACCGAAAAAGTCACATCCAGAGCCGAGAGAGAACAGATTGGCCATAGAAAGAACGATAATTTGTTGCCTCAAAGAGAATTCACATTGGGAAATTTACAATCTGGACTTCAGAAATCACCCTACGAGCTATTCAGGGAAAACGTGGCGAAGTATTGCGATCGTTACATGATGGAGTCGTTTGAACCTCGCGACTGCATGAGTGCTGAAGAAAAGGCTTCGCTAGCATGCAGGAATTGCACCAATAACTCTTCGGGGCTTGTTTGTGACCGCTACACAGAGTCTCCCCAGAACCATAAAATATCTGCAGTTTGTGATGAAATCAACGATATCCCTATCAGAGACCCATCGTCGACTACTACCAATAACACAAATGCCTGTTTTAGCGTTTTATCAGTTTCATTTGAGCCTTTAGACAAAGGAGAGCCCAATAAGAAAATGTCATTTCTAGAGAGAATTTCGAAGTTGATGAATACCTACAATTCTAATAAAGTGGCATTTACTCAGCACGCGGAGTTGAAGCAGCTACCAAGTCCTCACAGTTGGAGCGCTTGCGAGTGTCATGTCCATATTGGAAAGCACAGCAATTGCTGCCAGTGCCAAGAACCGTATCACAGGACTAGGTGTGATTGTGTGCAACATAGTGGATCCCACTCATATTGTTGTAGATGTGATATCCAACTTCTTCAGCAGTACGACCAGTTCCTCAGGAAGAAGAAATATTTGCGATTATACAACGTCGATGATGATGTGTCGTCCCCTAATTCCACTTCTTACTTGAATCCCATGAACCCCAGCAGGCCAAGCACTTCACAGACCGAGAAGAGCGCATGGTGTGAAGATCGAGGACTATTCACCCAGGAGTTCCTCAACGACAACAAGAGGTATTCACAACCAGGAGTTTCTGAATTTCCTAAAGAAAACAACGATTTCCAAACTAGCAATTCAGAGAAGTCCTACTTATGGAAAAGAGAATGTGACGTGGCGCAATCTGAAAATGGCGAAGATCATCCGTGCGAATCTTGCTGCAAGAAGCTGGACGATGTTTACGGATCAGCTCTCAGAGAAGTTCACTCGATGCTACTTGAAGTGTCGAGGTCTCTGTCTCCGCCAATAAACTGCTGCACCCTGGATGCTCTTATAAAAGATACTTTGCTACGACGAAATTCCCTCCATAATTCCTCCATCTGCTCTCAAGAACGCAGAAAATCCTCCCAAATGCACGAACCGCCAGAATCAGAAAGGGTTAGCTACCCCTTGGAAGAGATCGTCACCTTTCCTCGAATCCTTAACCGTCAAAGTGATGCTGCAGTTCAAGTGAACACCTATTCTCAAGAGTGAGTTCTGCCATTAAATTGTAAGTTCATGGTGTGACAGAGCAACAGTTGCTCTGACACCTGATTGGTGATTCGATGGAACAGTTCCTTTGTTCCCCCAAATCACAACTCAGGGATTGCTCCCCAGTCTCATTCCAGACATCGATCTGAACTACCATACCTACTTTCATACAAGATCATACTTTCCTTACCCTCGTGGTTCAAATCCAAAGATCTAATAGGTAAAATCTGTTGATACTTCTCCCCCCTCATATATACAGGGTGTCCTATGTTAAGGACCGAAAAACTTCGGGAGTCGATTCTACAAATAATTTTAGTACCAACGGTGATGGAATCAGTCTAATAGCATTGAAAATGACGTGGAATTCCACCCCTAATTCGTCGAACCTGCCCGAGGCTCAACGAACCAGAAAACCTTGATTTACATGAGCGCAACCACGTTTTTTAGCATTCAAACGTAATTTAGCATTCAAACGTTTTTTAGCATTCAAACATTTTTCACCCCTAATTAGCGGAGTAAAATTGAAACAAATTATACCATTAGAAAGCTGAGATCTTTGCGCAGTTTTTGATGTAGAGGTACGTGAAAAATCATTTGGAAGTAAAACCTTAACAATCAAAAGAAAAAGTAGGAAATTTTGACAATTTTACAAAAAATGACTTTACGAGTTGATTTTTCACCCCTTACGACCTTACAAAAATTTTTGTATAACCACTCGAAAGATGGTAAATTTAACGCCCTATCCAACGGTATAATTAGATTTTGAATTGCTCGTGAATTAAGCGAGTTATGGTCATTTTTATGGCTTAAGGTCGAAAACACGAAAAAAATCTTAAAATTGAAATAACTCGGAAATTAAGCGTCTAACGAAAAATTGCTAAGAGACACTTTCTTACTACAATTAGTTGTAAAATCGATTCCCGAAGTTTTTCGGTCCTTAACATGGGACACCCTGTAGATACAAGCCTCATTCATTATAGGATAATATATCAGATAGGTATATATAATAGATTCTATATATCTTTCCTAATTCAATTTTTATCCTTCATTCATCATCCCTAGTCCTAGGTTGATCTCCACCAAGGGATGGGTATTCTAACGAAACGTATAGTTCTCTAGGGGTAGAATACAGCAACGATTAAATTATTCTCATTAATTAATCAGATCCCCTAGAACAATACTGTCTCAATGGTGATGAAAAAAAACTCCCATTTACCTAATGTGTAGGTAGGTAACCTACCACCACCGTGAATGCCTTTTGGCATTACCTTTTTGCCGAAACGACAACAATTTTATCTGAACACTCAAAAATACTCGATATGGTAAGGATTTCAGAACATGAGCCAACTATTTCACCTTGTGTGATTTATTCAAACAATTTTTGGTCTTATGTGCATACCAATTGCTTGCTGTTTTGTATTGATTATCAATGTTATTTGTATCCACCTAAATAATAATCCAGTTCAGCTGAATATCAAATTCAACGACCCACCCGTTTTCTTCACAGGTCAAACCTGACACCAGAGGAAAAACGTTCAAATAACCGTAATAAACGAAAACTATTCAAGAAAGGAAAACTCAAGGAAATGTGCACACTATCCTGACCTTACAGTCATGGCAATCCAATAATCGCCTATTCAAATTACACCGTATTTAAAAATTGCTTGTTAGGTGAAATCAACAATCGTATAAATCAAAAATGGAGTTCCAATTTAATTGTAACTAAGTTATAATGCTATTTTCTACCATGGGAGGATTTCAAAGTGCAAGCATCAAAATGGCACCTATTTCACAAGTATAAAGACCTTCATTTAACCCTATCCGAACCATAGTGTCACTAGTGTCACCGAAAACATCTCAGGAACTCCACAGATATTCCAAAGTGTCGCCGGAGTAGCCTAAATTAAATTGCAATTTTAAATTTAATGAACAGGAGAATTTTCTGAGGGCTATTGGAAGTCTTAAAATAGAATTATGACAAAAATTTCCAAGGAAATCAGTGAAAATTGTTTGTCAATACATCATTTTTTGATTTTTCATGACTTATGAAATCAATCAAAATGGTTCAAAAAAATTCGTCCACTAATTTTTAAATTGCAATTTAAATCTAGTTAATCCGGTGACACCTAGGGACTACTGTGGAATTCCCAAGATGTTTTCGGGGACACTAGTGCCACCATGGTCCAATTAGGGTTTATAACAACTAACCACTTTCCTGCTTAGCTAAAACTACAGAAGAATTGTCAACTATTGGCACTGGGATAATCCAGAAATATACGCCGATATTGCCTAGCTTTCGGAAAATATATTTCCATCATCAGGGCTCAATGGCACTCAAACATGAGGAGAGGGCACCAACCAACCCATATTCTCCATCAAGTTCTCACTCAACTAGCAATGAACCAAAAAAGGTCAAAACTTTCTAAGTAAACATAGCTACCTACAGGCTCTCAACAAAAACAATAGATTTGAAATTGTATGCGTATTAAAATAGATAACAAGCAAAATTTATTGTGGAAAGCATTAAAAAGCTAGGTATTAAAAAATCACTTAAGGTGCGTCGAGGTAAGTGCAGAAATGGGGTAAGTGGGGAGTATGCCTTCCACAAGCAAACATAAGGGCTGACAGGAATCTCCTTTTTGGGTGTTGTAGAGAACTACGTTAAGTTTCACAAAACACCACTAGAGTGTCCTCATATCGGTTGTAACCTTCACGGTGAGGTTACGATGTACCACATGTGTTTTCATCTGTGAGGTAGAGGTGATCAACTATTTTTCAACCAGAGTTCAACCTGCCTCTACTTGGGTATTGCTAATGACTGACAAAGTAATTATACACTTTAAATGTTGCAGTTTCATTGTACGTATGAGATTTTGTTCTAACTTTGGTTATTTTGAAAATAAGACCTCCTCTGCACTTTCCCCGTTTTTTCCTCCTATGGGGGTAAGTGCAGAGTAAGAAACATGGGCAAGTGTGGAGTTCCGCACTTCCCCCTAAATGGATGAACATGGGAAGTATGGAGCCTACACTCAAGCATAATACTATGTATTTTTCATCTACTCTTGTTGTGAACTTGGGCACTTTTAATATAACTGGGAACTTTTTTATTCGCTCCAGTAAAGAAGGAGAACGAAAGATGACGTCCCGAGTTGGGGTGGAGATGGTTCCCTATGAAAATCAAGCACCCCCCCCCCCCCAATTCAAAGGGGTTAGGGCAAGGTACTTAGAGATTGATGTTTTGAAACTACTATGCATCGGATCATCTATACAATCGGGTTACGGATACAAGAAAGCTATGTGCCCCACCCACTTTGCAGACTTTTTTCATTTCGAAGTTTTATGCAAACTTTTGCAATGTTAAGATAACCATTTGTAGTATAAGACTGTAAAAAAACTTTCTTATTCGTAAGACAGATGACTTACAGTGATTTAAACAATTTTTAATGAAGATTCAAAAGTTTGAATTTTGCAAGATTTTTATGTGTTTCTCTATACCACGTTTTTAACTTTTCAAAACTGTGTAACTTCACCAATTTCTGTCCGATTTTAACTTTGCAAAAAGCAAAATAATGCCTGAAACGAGCTCTTCCACACACTTCCCCATTCGCATTTGTAACTCCAACGACATGAGAAATGAAGGGATGCTCTGCACTTACCCCATTTAGGAGGAGTACGGACAAAAATTATAGTATTGCTCGAAAAACCCACTATAACTTTAAAAAACCATAAAATAACAACAAAACTGGTAAGAGGATAGTCCGAGGTGTGTAATGAAATAAGGAAAATAAATCTAGCTTTAAAAATGAGTTTCTCAGGATTTACCAAAGTTGAACTATGCGAATTGTACTCTGCACTTCCCCCGACGCACCTTATGCCAAACCAAATTTTGGAAACAAAACTATAATACTGATAACATAGCTAAATTACCGTTCCCGAAAAACGTAACACTTTTTGCCAGTTAGGTCAAGGCTGAAGCATGTTCCACACTAAAAACTATTAGAAAATCCACTTATGGCAGACACAATTTTGGAAACAAAACTATAATATTGATAACATACCTAATTATCATTATAAATTAATGAACATAATATGTTTACGTACAAACTCATTATAATAATCCTGATAAATAGTTATGTTGAAAAACCATCAACTACCAAAAAACCTAAAAAATTACATAACTTCTTATGGCAAACTAAACTAAAATATTGATAACATACCTAATTATTACTATATAATTATTAAATATGTTATCAATATTGTTAGTTTTGTTTCCAAAATTTAGTTTGACATATAAGTGTTTTTTTAATCGTTTTTGATTGCTTAGTACAATAAATTTTGCTATCAATTTGTCTTTTTAACATTCAAATTGGAAGAGTAAATGAAGTTTGAATGCCAGAAAACGTGTGTTTTACAAGCAAATCCAGTGTTTTAATCGCTTTATGGTCCCCCTCCATCTCAAGATGGCTTGACGAGTTTGGTATCATTTCCTGTGTAATTTTTTACGCCGAATCCAATGGTGATACTTCCGAATAATTCTGACTGCTAGAAAGTGGATTTTTAAAAGAAAATCTTCATTTTTTGTACATAAAGTACGCATTATTCGTAGATATGGTAGTGAGCATGAAGTAACACCTTTCTACTCAATAAAAACATCAATCAACTTGAGAGTAAAAATGTGTTACTTAATGCTCACTACCATATTTATGAATAATGCGCTTGTTATTGTCAAAATATGAAGGTTTTCATCGAAAAATCCACTTTGAAGAGTAATAAAAGGCATTTTGAGTGGGTTAAGAAAAAATTGCCAAGACATTTTTTGTAGCAAATTAGTTGTAGAATCGATCCCTGAAGTTATGCCCATCTTGAGTATAGACACCCTGTATACTAAACTACCTTTGTCATGTTGGGGCCTGAATCCCGAGAGTAGTAGATAATAAACCTCTTTATGTGAATTAGTGGCAGACAAAACCCCAATAGGTGTTTAGTATTGAGGCCTGATCCTCTGACCTCTAATATCACTGTGTAAGTTATGGTTTACAAAAAAAATCTTCCTGATGTGAATCACTAACGTCACCCTTTCATACTGCAATATTGCATTTTGATTATTTTTAAAGCTTCTCGTGGTTTTGAAACACATTTCATTGAATCCAGGTAAATAAAATCGTGACTTTACACCAAATTGATCGGATGTAAGAATTTTTATTATTAACAGTAGCAATTTCAGTATAAAGCACAAAATTTATATATTTTTTGTATAAACAGATTTCCATAATTTACAGCCAAGTTCGCGGGCCGTACAGTAATATATACGCACAGTGACCGTCCACCCAGCTGCCGTCCAACTTGAGAACATCCTGGTCGATCGTCTGAGTTATGACGTCATCATCACATTTGAACCATCCGCCGTCCTCCTGCTGAACCCAGGCGACGTAGTGCCCTGAATCGCTGTACCTCCCTTTGTGAGTCAGGATGGCTTTGAGAGAGTAGTACCCCGAGTTGTGAGCACCTGGGTCGTCCTCGAAGGTGAATGGCAGGTCCAATTTTCGCTTTTCTTCTGGCTGACCGGGGATTTTCTTTCGCCCTACTTCCATTTGCCTCTGGTTTTCTTTTTCTTCTTCCTCTGCAATCTTCTCTCTCATCGGAAGCAATTTCTTCTTGAGTCCCTCCGAACACAGCTCATAAGCGTCAAAGTTCAACCCGAATTTCACCGGTCGCTTGATTTTCGCGTTACATTTCTTCTCTTCCTTGTAGTAAAATCTCATCAAATGCACCGTCAAATACGTAGGGAGGCGAGTTATACTTGACGTCTTAGTGAACTCCACGTCAGTCCCTAAAACTGTAGATTTTTTGGTTACCGAGTCTGTCATACCTAATTTCAAACCGTCGATCAAGTAATTGACGTCTTTCGTAATGAAACAACTGAGCTGGTAGAACTGCTCCATAGACTGTGTTACTGGATCTGCACCCTCAACAGTACACTTGTACTGCACATCGTACGTGCCCCTAAAGTACTTGTCGATTAGAGATTTTTCTTGTGGCCCGACGTCCATAGTTCTCTGCAGTGTTTGCACAATTTCATTCCAAGCCTCGCTCGCGTCTTGCTGCCTGTAAGTTCCATTCTCAGTGAGCTCACAGAACCTGGGAAAGAGCGCAAACCACAAATCCAATAAAGAACTGGGAGAGACCGATGTTAGACCGAGTTTGTGGGCTTCGTCCATACATCTATACAAGTTTTGAAGCCCGGAACACAGATGCCTTTGCGACTGATTATTTGACTTGGTAGAGGCATCGAGGGAATTTCTGAGCTCGGGAATGATTTTCAGACATTGGATCGTAGCATTCAGATAACATGTGTTACCTAAATTATTGAGGCCTGTGGGAACCTTGAGGACTGGCGCTGGCTCTCCAGTGTCTTTGGGTCTCGTAGGATCTTCTTTCTCACCTTCAGCACTCGCAGGTTTGTCCGAACTCTCTTCCACGGTCCCCATCAGCAAAACCATGCACCCGTTACTGATGCTCGCGTTGCCCCAATCATCGTCTTTGATTATGGCTCCTTTGATCATCACTTTTTGGCGGTCTGGAGCCACTCCTGTGAGGGCGTACAGCTGCGCCTTGAACACATTTGGCTCCAGTTCGGTGTCCAAAACGACATCTTTGTGCAGAGTTCTGCCCCATTTCACGTTGACCTTGAATTGAGGCATCTCATTCAATCTGAAAAGATCAAAAAAAGAGCCATTAATCATCTACCAAATTTATTTTTCAAGTTATTAATTTATGTGCCAACATAACATTACAAGATTCTTATTAGAAGGGCAATCTTTTCTGTCCCTAATTCAAGCAAAAGAAGAAATAATAATTTCATTCCAGAAATGAAAGTATTGAGGCTCTTAGGTAACCTGAGTCACCACTCTGAAATGACTACTTTATTCACCGTTAAATTGTAAATTTATCCGAACAATGGGGGGTGCGCCTTGATTTTTTCTAGATTTTTAATCGAAAGTAGACTACAGCCTGAGAATTTTGGCACCAACCGCGACCTTCTAGCGTGAGTAGATCTGTGTCTATGATTTTTCAAAGTTTCGACCGTTTATGACGTCACGCACCCCTCTCGCCTGGGCGGCACCCCCCAGCCCACTGTGACGTCATAAACGGTCGAAACTTTAAAAATTCGTAGGAAAAGATTTACACACGCTAGAAGGTCGCGGTTGGTCCCAAAATCCTCAGAATGAGGTCCACCATAGATTAAAAATAACAATCAACAGTTTTTCCAACCTAGGCGCACACCCTATTCTTCATCTTCAGGATATATGTACCTTTCAGATATGTAGGTACCAACCACATGTAGGTACCAAACACAACACCAAAAACCCAACAGCAACTCGGTGACAACGAATTTCACTTCCCAAACCGAGCCTACAACAAATCAATTCCGATCCCCAGGGAGAAATATGATGACCTCCAGCATTTGATGCAGTTTTGCTGTTCCAAAACAAAAGCATACTTCACGAAAATCAGGCCAGCCAGCAAGAAACAGAATAATCTTTGCCCAAGAACTTTATTTCCTCTGCTACAAAATTATCCGCGTAACAATATTATTGTAACCCAACACTTCTGTAAACTTTCAACTTACCTAACACAGGTACCTACCCAATATATGTTTAGAAAGATTTCAATTAAATGGTTTACAAATAAGTTTTGTTTTGGAGCTGAAAATAATGTGTTAACTTTAATTCATAGACCAAGAATACCATGGAGAAAACCCGCTATGCATGGAGATACCCCCCTCTTCCCCAGTACAGTTGGACCTTTAGGCGTTAGCTGGCTTCCCTGGCCCAACAGTGACTTAATTGCCGAACTTTGATTATGCAGTTACATTCTCTAGTACTTAAGGAACGTTGTTTTTATTTTTTGCTTTCATACATGAACAGTAATGGCGTTTTCCACACAAAAAATGTTCTGCTGAAAATTTCGAAAATGGCAGTTATCCCCCTTTTCCCCTGTGGTCTTCATATTGTAAGAACTTATCCAGACTTGAAGGCAAAAGGCAGACAACTTCCACCTCCCTGCTGGTCACCATCACAGTACAAGGAGTATAATGTTAGGAGAGTACAAGGAGTATAATATACTCCATACATACTTAGATAACATATTATGTTACCTAAGTATGTAACTATACCTAACATCGATAGGTAATTGGGTGCGATAAACTACAAAATTACAAATTTGAGTTTGCTGTAAACTTCGGCCTATAAGTGGACAACAATTCGATTTTGATACCGTTGTGTTCAGAATTTTGAGGCGCATCTAGTGAGACCTCGTGATTGTCCAAAAATACATCTGATAGATTTCTGACAGTTACGAGGTCTCACTAGATCGATGATCCTTAAAATTCTGAACACAACGGCAACTTAAAAGTACTTACGAGGCACCTATAACTTAATGCTGAAGTAATATGACGTACAGCAAGCTGAAATTCGTGATTTGAATGACGTATTATTTTTGAATAATTAATTACAAACCAAACACATTAGCCTTGGTAGATCGTAAAACCCACATTGTTCTTTGCTCATGTTGTAGTCGAATTGATTCCCTACCTACTGGGTCATGAACTCATGACCAACCCGAATGCCCATAAACTGGGTCACAACCCAGAATGTAGCCTTCTAATGCATTCAATTAGGTACCTACCATAGTTTATAATTAAAACAAAATTCCTCCGTACACAAAGACTACAGCAGGACCGGTGCAAACAAAGAACCATTGCAACAGTGCATGACATCGACATTTCATACCGTTCTATAACTATTTACCTAAACTGTTAACCAAGGTACTCACCTTAATTAGGAAGTTGTGCTTCTTATTTCGATCCCGTATCTACTTCTATTGCTGGATAGAAGGCCACGTCTCCATAAAACAAGGTAGAAAAATGTTGCGATCGCACTGTGACTCCACTATAATCTACGAGTAGAAAATCAATAACTTCTTTGCTTTGAAATTACCGAGGCCTGCTTCGAAGGCTTTATTGTCAATAACGAAAGGGAAATGACTACCTATGGATAACTACAACAAAGAATAAATTTAGGAACACTAGTAGAAAAATGCAAATGCGTTTTGGTGCACAACCAACGACTTCGAGGAGGTTACTCGGTGACTACGAATTTTCGAGCATCATGCAGTAGGAACGTGGTGCAACGAGCGGAAGACCGCCAGTCTGGGGCGAGCACGGCAGCTAACCTCCGAGCCCAAGGGCGGGGTCGTCGCCGCCCGCCATATTTCAACTTTCGGAACTTTTCTCCGTTGAACTTGAGAGCGCTAATAAATTAACCACTCGTAAATTAGTAGATCATTTTTTCTCAATTTTTTACTGTTTTAAACTCCAAACTATCCAATTCAGTCAATGTTATTGAGGAAGTGAGTAAACATTCAAGTTGAAAGAAAGTTAAATATCTCCTTTCATTAAATAAGTAATGCGGAAAAGAGTAGGTAGCAGAAAAATCTTTAAAAATCGAAATTTGGAAATTTTTCAAATTTTGATTTTTAAAGATTTTTTAGCTACCTACTCTTTTCCGCAATACTATCACGATTTTCAAGATTCATCTTCGGGTTCTCGACTTATTTACTTTAAAATTATCAAAACTCTCTTGAATTTCTAATTACCATTAAAAATAATGTTATCCAAGCATTTTAGTTCAGGTAGGTACCTAGTTGTTATTCTATTCTACTGCTTCTAATTAAAAATGAAAAAGTTGTGTTTGACTGAAGAAAAACATGACTGAGTTATTATGTAGTGCTGAATTTATTATGATTAATTATGTAGAGGTAATTGGCACTATTATCAAAAACAATTTACGTAAGCATTCTTACTTTTGCTTCCGAGTCTACCAAAGGTTCCTTAGAAGGTACTTTCTTCAAGAATGAAAAAAAATGTTCTCCATAATCAAAATTTCCATTCGCGTTTTACGTTTTAGACCTTCTTGAATAATTTTGGTTCCGTGTCTGTCATGAAATCCTTGCCACAGCCATAACTTCTACTGTGTATACGAGGAAGCTATGTGCCACACCCACTTGGCAGACGTTTTCCCCTTAGTTTGAAGAAATTTTAAGCTCTTTCGAACGGAGTAGGTACCTATGTATTTTTATTGTTACCTACCTAGTAATTGTACCAGTTAGCTAGTTATTGGTCAATAAATTCTTTAAAATTCTATTTTTCCCCAAAACAAGTAGCTGAAAAATTCAATCTGAAGAGGTTTTGTTAGAAATCAGTTCAAAAATGAATCCTTCGAAAATGACATCAAAATTGGATGGAAACTTTGAAAGTTGTTTTGTTCACCAGTTCACCAGTCTATCGCGGGTTACAAAATCAAGGACTTCATACACGGGCTTCGATTATTTAGCCTTCAGCTATCTTCATTTAGTGTACCACTCTAGTGTCCCTTATTATCCATGTCGTGACCCCCCCTTCCCCGTTTTCTCGGGTGTTTGCTCTAATTAAAAAGTGTTAAAACTAATAATTACCTAGCTACAACTCATAATTGCTAGTAAATGCTTATAAGCAAATAAATATATAAACTTAGATAAACTAAATAAATTTAGTTTACAAGCCAGACGAGTGCTTCGAAAATGTTACCATGTGTGTTACGAGGATTTCATGTTCGCGAAGGCGCAGTGGCCAATTTAGGATCCAAAAATTCCAAGGGGACCATCAACATCCGAATCCACACAATCCTTGAATTAATTTTAAACTTTATTTTTCAAGAAAATGCCTAGATAAGTACCTGAATAATGAACAATAAGTGGGTTTTCGAAATTTATTAAATAGATAATACTAAACTACCTAATTCAAATTTGGATTTATAAAACGAAAATACCCATAACCTAAGTCCTACTATTTAATCACGTAATTTCCTACATCTTCGCCTCGGAAACATTGTATTTCACATCCAAAACTGAGCCTACCTACATATTCACGTTGGGGAGAAGAAGTGTTGAAAGGAGGGAGTATAATATTTCAGAAAATATGGCGGAGAAGAGAATAGGAGAACAGATTCGCCCCTTCGCCCTCGTTATCTGACCCAATTTATCTCTCCAAGCCTCGGGGTCCTTACCTTGACAAAGATGAGAGAGTTGAGGACACAAAGAGAAAAGGTCGATGGAGGTCGGAGCTCTTGATACCCGAAATTTCATAATGGCAAAGAACTCTTTCTCTAGGAAAGACGGTTGAGGGGACCCCCTTGGGGTTCGTGACGAAGGGGTAAGAATAGGAGGAAAGGGGTAGATTTTCGCGAGCAAATAGAGCGTGAGGAAATTTATTACTCTCTTTGGGAGAGGACTAAGAAGGTCCAGGTTCCCCCACTCCTTCCCCTTAGTTTCCATTCCTGTTCGCCAAGCAGGAGGTATTCCTTTCGAGGGATTAATTGAAGTTGAATAAAGGATTGTACGCGTCGCTTCCTACAGGCCTGCCAGATTTTCGGAGGATTGGTTAGGTTGAAGCAGGCACAAATGAAAATACTAAAACGTCCAACAACTCAAATAGTCGAATTATTTTGTGGATGATCATACTCTTTTGCATCATGGAAAAATCCCTTTCGAGCATGACTGAATAATCGAATTTTCATTTTCCATTTTCGAACATCCAAAACTTCGAAAAATACTTACAATACTCGTCTCCCTGGTCTTGTAGAGTAGGTACCTACCTACGTAAATTTTCCCTCGATTTTCAGTAAACCTTGTTACCGTGCTTTATGTACAGCATACCTACTAATATTTAGCTGTCCATGTTATGCTCCACTCGTCTCAACGAACTCATGTGGGTACATGACTCTCATTGTGTTGATAAGTTTTGGACACAACGAATATACGCGTCTCTGGTCCCCAAAAAACCCATTTTAAGCCATTTTTGGGCAATTTCAACAAAAAAAGTCTGCCAAGTGGGTGTGGCACATAGCTTCCTCGTATCCACAACCCGATTATATAGATGATCCGATGCATAGTAGTTAATCTCAAAACACCAATCTCTACTTCCGTCCACTACCCTCATAGGGGACCTTCTACACGCTAATCTGGACAATCCTAGAAAATTTCATCAAATTCGGATGAAAAATTAGGTGAGTAGTTGTATGTGATTAGATCAAAAAAATACTTAGCCTCGCCGGGACCCCTGGGGGACAGTTCTATGCGCTACCTCTGAGCTATTGAGGCCTAGTGATGTAATGAATAGGATTTGAGATTCTCACAGGGGACCATCCCTCTATGAAAAACCATTCTCTATGATTTTCATAGGGGGCCATCTAAACACTACCTACTCTGTAACGTCCCTGAAAATTTCATTGAAATCAGATGGAAAATGTAGAAGTTATGGCTGTTACAAGGAATTCACGTTTGGGCATGCGCAGTCGCTTCTATCAGTCCTAAGATGATGATTTTCATAGGGGACCGTCCACACACCAACCTGCACAATCCCTGAAAAGTTCATAGAAATCGGACAATACCTAACTTCGTATAGTTATGCCCGTTACAAGGAATTCATGACAGACAGACAGACACGGAACCAAAATTGTTCAAAACGGTCTAAAACGCAAAACGCGAGTGAAAATTTTGATTTTGGAGAACTTTTTTTTCATCCTTGAAAAGTGAAAACAAAGCTCCTTTTACCTTGGTAGACTCGGAAGCAAAAGGCCCGAATATCTCCACAAATAACGTCAACAACTCCTAAAAACATGTTTTCTGACAGTTTTTTTTTAAGTTTAGACTTAAGAGTTATTCAACATCTAGCAAACGAACTCGTATTTATTTTGTTATTATGAACATTTTGGCACAAACTCGAAATTTTAGCTAAATAATTGCTCAGGTTATCGTCTGGAGTAGGCAACACACACCAATTGTGTGAAAATTGAAAAAAAAATCAGGAATCCAAAACAGATTCCAGTGGGAAAACACTGCACAATTTTCTATATAAGAATGTTAAATGTTGCGGTAGCTTTATTTTCTTCGAAAATTCGCTAAGGACTATTAATCTAATGACTGTTCGTCTGTGTTTCAGATTGCCTGCATCTGCAGCTGTACCGAGATAGCAAAGATCGTTACAAACAAGGGCAGACCAAAGCTTCTCTTTCACTGCAACATTTCCTGGGAGTTGAGTCTGGTAAGATAACAGAAACCTCGGTAATTCAAATAAGCTCTACCAGTTATTTACAAAGAACAATCTAGTGTAATTAATTTGTTTATTATTGAATCCTATTATTTAAATCCCTATTACTCACGTATTAGCACCAATAATTTGGTATGATACATGGTTGATCATACAGAACCTCGATAAGTTACCTAATAGATATCTCAAGTTGAGTTGCACCTAGGTTTAATAAATAGGTACTAAAACGCCAATATATTACACAATAATAAATTGTTATGTTTTTTGTTATAAATCATAAGACACTTACCAGAAGGCCAATTTACACGAGTATATTAGAGTAATAAATTAGCCAATTACACGAGTTAGCAATAAACCCTACTCGTGAAAACGTTTTCAGTAGAGCAGAGTTCACTTTACTAGGTAACTAATAGATGGTAGAGGAATCTACTCTACTACAATGGAAGTCACTCCACCGTCTCCCCTATCACCAGATATTGGACTCTGCTGTTCACTCAACTGCCTACTCTGTCAATTTAAACAGTTTTGAGTAGAGTTGAGTGAAATAGCAAGACTGTACTCTTGTGGGTCATCAAAACTGAATCATTTCAGCAGATTGGCTGATACTTCATGGGTTTCTCTCGAACTGATGCAATTCCTAACCTGTGCCATTTTTTTCTCCTTTCTTCCTATACCTAAATCTCCTCTAAATAATCCAACAAAAAACTGGCCTCATTCAATAAACTTTTCCTCAATTTTCGAATGTTCCTATTTTTGTTCGACATTCATAGACCAGAATGACGAAATTGAGCACAGGAATAACCTAAACTTACCCACAAGAATAATATAACTCTCGGCAGTTCGCACTCCACTGGTGTGAACAACCCACGATTGAGGACGCTGTAGAGTAAAGCAGGTGATGGAGCGATTGGGTGAGGAACAAGGACACTTGGTACTCTACTGTTTACTCTTCTCGTCTAAATTGGCCTAAAGAGACTCTTCATCCAATGACTAACATCTTCCGACCTCTCAACTTCTTTAGCATACCATGCCAAGAAAAGTGTATGATTACCATGATGAAGGCATGACTCCATTTTATTTTCCAGGATTCACTTTAGACAAAGAGTCCAACACGATTGCCATCCTCTGCCAAGATGTCACGGTAGTGCTCGCTTTTGACACGCGGGAACGCCTCATCCAGTGGCAAGTGAAAATTGCCAGCAATCTAGGAGAAGGTGAGTGTGGACGTTTATTATCAACAAAAAATTTTGCATTTGAGAACCTCAATGAATTTCTCCTTTAACAAAACTGTTTCAACTGGAAAAAAAACCATGTAGTTATTGAAGAGCATCATTGGATCAACTCAATTGGAAATTTAACCCGGACTATACAGAAACGTTCAACATTTTTCACTTAGTTTTCCAACGGATTAAATAGAATCTGATCTTTTTGGTGGAGTTGCACCATAAAAATAAGAATACATAGAGGGAGTATGAAGATTGAGTGGTGGAACTTATCCCCTTTAACAATCCAACCTCTATCCCCAGAGTCTATGCAAACTTCGTTATCTGTAATTTGCTTCACATTTTTTAAATTTTTTTTGTTTTGAAAGAGGGTTTACTGATATGAAAGAAAACCATCGTGTGTTGCTCGAATAAGCTCCCAAAACAATTAGAGCACCCCACCAGCCGAGCTATCTTATCGGCTCCATAGACAAAGTTGATACTGGCCGAACCCCTTCTCCATCCCTGACAATGCTTTTGAATCCAGCGGGGTAGTGAGAACATCATGACTTCTTAAGAAGTCAGCTGGCTGGGCGAGACTCTGCCTTGACTTCTTAAGAAGTCAGCTGGCTGGGTGAGACTCTGCCTTGACTTCTTAAGAAGACAGTCGGCTGGGTGAGACTCTGCCTTGACTTCTTAAGAAGTAAGCTGGCTGTGTGAGACTCTGCCTTGACTTCTTAAGAAGTCAGCTGGCTGGGTGAGACTCTGCCTTGACTTCTTAAGAAGTCAGCTGGCTGGGTGAGACTCTGCCTTGACTTCTTAAGAAGTCAGCTGGCTGGGTGAGACACTGCCTTGACTTCTTAAGAAGACAGTAGGCTGGGTGAGACTCTGCCTTGACTTATTAAGAAGTCAGCTGGCTGTGTGAGACTCTGCCTTGACTTCTTAAGAAGTCAGCTGGCTGGGTGAGACTCTGCCTTGACTTCTTAAGAAGTCAGCTGGCTGGGTGAGACACTGCCTTGACTTCTTAAGAAGACAGTAGGCTGGGTGAGACTCTGCCTTGACTTCTTAAGAAGTCAGCTGGCTGTGTGAGACTCTGCCTTGACTTCTTAAGAAGTCAGCTGGCTGGGTGAGACTCTGCCTTGTCTTCTTAAGAAGTCAGCTGGCTGGGTGAGACTCTGCCTTGACTTCTTAAGAAGACAGTCGGCTGGGTGAGACTCTGCCTTTACTTCTTAAGAAGTCATCCAGACTGAATGGGTTAAGGAATTTGGAAATTTTAAATGTAGCGGCAATCAGTTATGGGGGCAGCCATGTTGACACGAATCCAGTCTTCTAACCAATCTGACTTCGTAGGGGGATCTGTGACCCTTACGACAGTACTGCTACCTCTGGAAGTGTAAATGAAACTATAGCTTACATAGTTGAATACAGGAGTGCTGGGGAAGGGAAGAACCCAGACGTGAAAGTTACAAAAAAAAAAAATTTACTCTCTCTTTTTTACAATACGATTCCACCTATTAGTTTATCAAGCATTATTAGTTATCATCTTTTATTATTTAGTTCCGTTATTTGAAGCACATTATTTGAGTGGATCTGTTGTGTGGTCCACAAGGGCGCCTACCTGTTGTCTTTCTTTGATACTATTTGCTGAGACTTCTTTTACGCATCGCCAGAGCACAGCAGTGTGAATTGGTAGGAACCCCGGGGTGTGACAAGCTCAGTCTCCCTCAATTCGCGTGGTGTTTTTTGACAGAGGCTTCACTTGTTTAGGCATTTTCTTCTACGGTATTTTTTCCCCTTGTGTATTCCTGGTGTTAAGGCCCTATTATAGGATTTAACTTGAATTCCAGAATCTAAAATTGGGGCAAATTCCCCAATGGGCAGACTGAAATTTCGCCAAGTGTGGAAATTCTGAGATGCTCTATGGAATGGCAACAAGCTGCCATAACCCTGCACTGAAAGGTGGACGGCCTCAGCTCTCATGCTCCCTCAATATTCTCCTCTATGCTCCTCTCTATTTTCTCATCTTGCAATATATAAATCCACGAAGTGCTTGAAGATTAACTCGTATTCTTGATTAGCTTCCTCACATAGCAGAAGCAAAGTATGAACGATCGCCACCAGAAAGCCTTCACTGGTTGAGATTGGTACAACCCCTGAAAGGTTTGATTGTTCTCCTTCAAAAATTAAAGCATCGACTTACAACCTGCTCCTCAATTTCAGATCAGCAGTATCTCATCCAAATTGGGTCAGCTCCTCCAAAAACGAAGATCGCACCAGGTCCTGCACGCCTCCACATTCAGGAATATAGATTTTCGCTCACCATGGGCGTTCCTCCACGACTAATAGGGGTTTGGACGATATCCCAACTGCGGTGAGTAGAGTGATTGAATACTCCAAATGTCTGAATGAAAGGAGTCTTTTAACCCACATAAAATTGATTTAACTAGTTTTTTCTGTCAGAGGTTGAAATATACTGCGAGTATGTTGCTTACTAAAGATACTACTGCCTCCTCCTCCATAATGTCAACTTGTGGCTGTTGAAAGGAGGAGAACTTTCGTTACCCACCTAGTAGCTGATGGATAGACCGGAAAAGACAAGCCCTGTTGAGAAAAGTCTAGGCATCAGCAAAAATATGGGAAATGGCTATTCTACTCCTCACAGCACCCACATTGAACTGGCTAACAACATTAAACTTCCTCAACTCCAAATAACTTGCAACACCTTTGGAAATTTGTACATAAAAGTGTGCTATTTTTCTGTTCATGCTTAAATGCATTCAATTTTACCTACATTAATTTATTTTGTGTACCTTCAGAACTCATTTTATTTGCAATTAATCTGTAACATAAGGATGGTTGATCTGATGTTGCAGAAAATATGGAGTTGTGGACAACAGGTTCTGTTTCGAAGGAGGATCTACGTGTGGGCGCCTAGAAGGTGTCTACGTTCTGGTTTCAGACCAAGGAGAGGAGATCACCAAGGCTTTCAAGGCGGCCTCGGAAGGAAAATTAATCCCCAAAAGGAAACAAGTTTCGAGAAACTCTACAGGTGAATTGGATATCAGATTTAACGATACAAATACAGTAAACTTCCATACATCAAGATTACTACTTACCCACATTGATGAACAGAAATGAACACATTTGATGGCAAGAAATCACGTTCAGTTTCAGTTACCGAAAGCCCTAGAAGACGTACAGCGTCAAGAGTGAAATCTGTAACCACCACAGACCAGAGTGAGACCCCTTTGTCTGTTCCCATGTGGGAAAACATGGAGACGCAGGACAACTCTGAATGTGGCGACACCGTGTCCGTCCTAGATCTTCAAATGGACCCTCTGGTAAAAATAGCAATTTTTACATAAATTTTGTAGAAAAATAAAACAAACTATTTTTAAGTCGGCGTAGAGATGGGTTGTTCTAGGAATCTTTCGTCACAGTAGCAGATCATGAGACAGCTGGCATTGGACAAGACTAATGCTAACTGGGGGACAGCGGTGTAGCTACAGTCGTTGGGGCACCGTTGTTTGGCGGTGGACTTTGGACCGACCTCTGTGGGGATTATGGGTTCAGAGCTCATCGCCGGCAGCGTGCGTTTTTCGGCAGTCTCATTGCTCCCCTTTTCCCAACCCAGGGCGGTGAGACCAATGGGAAGCCATGAGCGAAATCATCAGAACAAATTCTGATCTTCCCTTTGGAAGAAAGCTGATGACGTCTGCGATGCCAGGAATGGCAGCTGGACGAAAATGCTACCTGAAATGGTTGTTTACTTTACTTTTTACTTACTTTTAATGCTGACTGACTTTGCATTTTTGACTGCGGCTCCACTAAGCGTTCCACCATAAATTAATCGTTAAATATTCCATCATCAGCTCAATTGACTCTTATGGGTACCTTTGTACGAGTTTATATGAGATAAATAATTTGGGACAAACCCTTGGATTAGGTTCATATGAACTGGAAGGGTGATATACCCGAAGCCTCCCAAGGTTCAGGTAAACGAAAAGATGATGTACACCATGCAGACCCCAAGCCATCCTGCAATGTTGACAAATGGCCGATCAAGGAACTGCCAATCAAAGAACACCTGAACAAACTCCACAACTGATGTTCACAATTAGAATTACTGTCTCAGTGATTCCTTAGCCTTCTCATCCACAGGCTTGCGTCTTATAGAATCGTTTCTCTATTACGATGTCCACTGAAACCAGTGTCAGCAGAAATGGGGAGAGGTTGTTAGTGAGAAATAAATTCTCGTACGGATTTCAGGAGATTTAAAAAAGCGAACTGGTGCAATGGACATATATGGTTAAAACTTTTAAACTTTATTGACCACGGTTTCGTTGAAAGATACCAGCGTTGTTAGAGGGATCGAAGCTCCATCCCCTCCCATGAAGCTCCAAGCATCTGACTCACAGAGTAATAGAGACAAGTTAACAAAGGAGAAAGCCAACGTTAAAATGGCGTGCAAGCATTTTTGAGGCTGCCTCAGTAGCACTATCTACTTTCAGCTAAGGAACTACTATGGAAACTGAAGTGGTGGGGTGAGGCCATACTGCTTCTTTTCAAATCACCCACTTCCTTTCGAATGACCAGAAATTGTTAATTTTTATTTCATCATTTTTACTAGCAAAAAATACTCAGTAAATCCATTTGGGGCGAAAGATTTTTCCAAATTTGCTATAGTAGAAAATAGAAACAAATAGTAGAAACGTTCGAAACCTAGTATATTATTGATAATCAGCTCGAATTTAGTCATAAATATCGAGAAAATAACTATAATATATAGTTATAACATATTATGTTATTAAATTAATCACTTTAAGGTGGCTGGTAACGCCCCAACGAGAAAAATATCGACACCTGAGCGCCCAAAGGGCCAAACTGCTTTTGGAACTACTTACTATTCTAAAACGCAAGCAATTGTAGCGAGGCCAGTGTATATGAAGTCAACTAGGTTTTTTTTTGTAATTGGCCCAAAAATCTATGTAGGATTGAATTCCAAACCGTTTTTGAATTATGGCCCTACGGACTTCTGACATTGAAACCGATTTCAGTTTGGCCCTTTGTACAAGAAAAAGCAGTTTGGCCCTTTGGGCGCTCAGGTGTCGATATGTGTTAACAAGGTGTCTAGTTGTGATGATGTTGAGAGAACGTGATCATCAACGCAATCTGTTGCCATCAGCTATAACTACGTCCTGGAGCTCCACCAATCAGAACGCTTCTAGGGCTCCCTGCTTTAGCTTTCAGCCCAGTGATCCAACTCAACGCTCTTGCTACAGCAGACCCGAAGTATGCTAAAACTACAACAGGCTCGTAGTTCTGGAGGCATGGGGGCTCTGACCGTTTTCTACTCCTCACTTGTTCGGGAGGCATAGGTACTATTAATTGCCATACAGGAGGCTTCGGGTATCCTCCCACTGAAAGAGGTAAAACGGGGTCAAAATGCACCTTATAGCTGCAGGTAGTGATTCTGATTCGGCCTGTACTTCAGTAATAATATTTCAAATCTATATTTCAGGATCATGACTGTTATTATCTGTCATGATCAGTCACATGACTGTTATTAAACCTAACATCTAATTCTTTTGTATAGCCGTCTGAAGGTTGGAGCGGAGACAATCCTTCTTGCCAATCTTGTAAAGTTGGGAACATGCCACGATCCCTGACAGTGTTCAACACTCCAGGAACAGGGTTTAACCCAGCGTGGATCATGGAAGCAATAAGTAAGTTCATCGCAGAACCCCTCATATGTTCTAATTGATACAAAAATATTTGTGGTACCTAATTCTTATAATCATTCTTGCAGGTAGTGACCACGAGTCAAATAGGAACACGATATGTTGTAACGCATCTGTGATTTCTGAATCACGATCGAGTGACGATTCAGGTTGCAGGTAAGATTAAGTTCCTCTTCGAGCAATGGAGTCTTGAAACCACAAACATGTGTCGTTGGTACAAATTATTCGCAACCAGTGGCCCTGGGAGGTGGGCACAGGGCTTTTTCATCTTTTCTAGGCGTAGCTCTTTACGTTAGCTCTAACATACGTGCCAGTAGAAGTTCCAAGCCCCCCCTCATGGCTCCTGCTACTGGCTTGCTAAATAGTACTCGTGTTCTTCAAAATTTTGGAAGTCATTGACACAATAACACAATCAAGTTTCCTTCAATCGTGTGAATTCCTTCAACAATTCTCAATTGTTCCCATCCGAAGCCTAATGAGGCAAAGTTACAAGAAAACATGAGTTTTATTCCCGTTTTACCTCGCTAAAATTATTATTGGTGATTAGTTCACTTATTTCTTACAGATCGAGAGCAGTTTCTCCTAGTGGGATCCCGCCATCCACTTGCCTAGTCCACGAGAATAGAACTTCTAAATGCCTGAGCCACAGCTCATCGGAGTCCAACTCTTGCGAAAATTATGACACGCCAAGAAATATATGTGCCAACGTAATCGAATCTTCTAACAGAGCATCTCTGATATCGTCAGCTGAGGAGTATTACGACACGCCCAAAAAAATCAAGGAAAACCTTCATCTTCATCAACACCACGTACAGCCTCATCAAGCGATTCAGTTGTGTAGCTGCCAGCAATTTTCTGCTTGTAGGCCTGTATGCTCACCAGCCCCTGTCCCTCCTACCTGTACTCACTGCCATCCTCCAAGGTAATTATTCTTCAATGGATAATGTTTATTACGTTAAACGGGTCGTAGATATTCTACAACCGATCCAATGTTTGACTTCAGCAATAGAAGAGCTCTGTATCTAGTTTGGTGTGCTACTGATCAATCAAAGAGCACTAGAGAATGTGCTGTCAACTGTCTGAGTTCTCACATGGAAATGTTAAATTGGGTGGGAATAACAATAATTCGCCGTTCATTCATAAGCTGTCGTACTTGCAGCCAACACAAATTGAGGTCGAAATTAATAAACGCTTTTGTTGCAGGCTAAAATGCAACTGCCACGTGGTTCAGATCTGTCCTTGTCAAAATGTGATGGCTTGTGCATCAAGGCCATTACCAGTCCATTGTTCTTGTGCTAAAGAAGTTCAACATCATTGTCAGGTAAGAAGTTAGTTTTAAGATTAGGTACGTAGAAACCTAGGACCTACTTAATAATTTCAAGCTATTCGAAGTATACATTTAAAAAATACATGATTGGGTGACTTTTTCAGATTCCCTCCAGGGACAATCCTCAAACTGTAGCAACAACCGCCATCTATGCAAAAGTCGATTTATTGAAGAAAACCAAGAGAAAAGAAGTAATGGACGTAACCAATTCTTCGTCAAAAGCAACAACGGAACCACCAAAAGAAACTATGCCACATTATCCGCATTATGCCAATATGGGTTTCGCACAGTCCCTTGAATACTACGAAAATTTAAAAGACCTACGTCTGAGAGTGGATAAGTGTTGTACTAAATGTCGAAGTCAGCATCAAAGTAAGGCAAGGGAATTGATCTCAGAGAAGGCGAAAGTTGAAGAGGAATATTTGGTGATGGGCCCAGTTTGTGAAGCGAGGAATGATCCAAATGTGCCACCATATTTGCACATGAAGCCGGTCAACAACACGCCGAAGTGTTCATGTCCTACAGAAACCTTCAAAGAACCAGTTTCTACCCAAGCCCAGTCAGCTGCAGCAAGCCCATGTATGAGGAGACACGATGCGTCAAGCTGTTATGCCACCAACGAACGGCGACGAATGGCTCAAATCAGAAGGCGATCGAATTCAATGGACTCTGGCCGTTATCTAGACGGCCTAGAAAACATCAACGCCAAAACATCTTCTTCAACTCACAATACTCTCACACCGAACTCTCAGAATAATTCTGTGGACTCAATACCGAGTGAAAAACAGGACACGCCTAAAAAGATTGTCCCTCACATCAAACCCGAAATTGTGAGCGACTTCAGAAGACCTTCCAGCGTGCCTTGCAAAGCCAACAGAGATTCTTCAGCTTCCAACGATTCTGGAGTATCCACTGGTTCTCTGAAAAACTTTGGTGGTGGCTTTTTAGAGTTTGAAACTATAATAACTCCGCTATCGAAAGTGAGGCAGAGATCGTTGGATGCCATGCCGTTAGTCCTGCCAAGACGATCTAAATCTTCAGATCCTCTTGATGAGTTGACTTTCAAGTTCAACAAAGCCGAAATCAAGTCATCATCTGCGGAAGCTGAAGTCCCCATTTGTCCGCCCAAGAAAGACTGTTCCAAAGGTGAGTGCTTTTTTGGTTTTCTTAACACGTTCACTGCATCGCCAAAATCTCGGACTTCGCCCCATGCGTCAAACACTTTTTGACTTCGATTACATTCTTGTGTCGTTTTTTATCAATTTTAAGAAACAAAAAACAGTATTTCGCGAAAAATATTGTTTTTTGTGCAATTTGTGAAAAGGCCCAAGTGTTTGGCTAGCTGCACGTGGAAATAGGCGAGGTTATGCAATCTTGCAACGACTCATTCATTTCCTCTCCTGGTAGGTACCTAATTTCATAACATTTTTCATTGTAAATACAAGGTAAGTATAAGTAAACAATGGGATACAGGCACTTCAATGATACTCATGTAGTCAAATGGAAAAAAACGTCTCTACTTACAGATTTTTTTTTTTTTTCACAAAATTTCAAAATCTTTCTGCTTGTGCCATTCTTTGAAGTTCTTAGGAATGACCGATTTTGATGAAAACAGAACCAACCGTTCGGTCCTTATGATTTTTCTGATGTGAACAGATTCGACACCTTGGACTTACTTTGAGTCCATTTTTTTGGTCCCATAGTTGTAGAACTCGAAAGGTTATACTGACCTAACAGTGCTGAGAAAACAATGTCCATGATCGAAAAACAGAGTAACCCAACCTGTTGGATGTAAACATTGAAAGAGGGCTTCTAGCAGCAATTACACCATTTAGAATCATCCGGGGTGTCCTGGTCTCCAGTAGATGGCAGGGTCATACTGATTAGTAAAAACCTGCAAAATTCTCATTTAGAAGCGTATTGAGCTCGAAAAAAATCCAAGTCCGAAGCAAGGTTTTTTGAGATAGGTACTCCGGCCCATATGCTGGGCCGGACGCATTTATGTAAGAATGTCGCTGCCAAACTGTGGCCAGACGCAGTGAACGTGTTATTATGTAAATAGAAACGAACATCTGTGATCATGTTACATCATAAAAACGTGCCATCTTTGTTTCCAGATATATCAGTGTCGAGCAGTTCGGGAGCACTGACTATACCGTACATTGACTCCATCAGCAGCAGCAGTGGTGCTTCAGACATGTCGGATTACATAGAAACTCTTTCCATGTCGTCGTACAGTTCATCCGAACACGACAATTTAAGGTGCGTAGTTTTAATTTCCTGCTTTTAGCTCGAATTTTTTGAGGAAATGTGCTGCAAAAGCCACATCTGTCGTAAGCGCCGTATTTTCAGTTTTTGATTGAAGCCGCCATGCTATTTAGCTACTAGGTAAGTGTACCAGTTATCACCACCTTTAGAGTGGAAATTCTTCATGAATCCTCCCAATGAATTCAATTAAATTTTCATTTTTATTAATTTTACAGAACTCACTCTTTCTTTTCTTCGAATAAACTCGAATGGATTCGGTAAAATAGGCCTGGAGGTGGGTATAGTTACAGTTTTCATCAGAGGTTTGTCAGTTACCAACAGCGTATAAACCACACCTACAGCATTAGTTCATGTAGCCTCCGCTAGGGATAATAAAGCTTTTCTCCTTTGAATCATGTGAGATAAGCTTAGTTACCTATTTTGGTAAAGCTTGAGATAATGCGATGCAGCTGATTCAAAGGAAAAATGCTTTCTATCCCTAGTGGAGGATACATGAACTAATGCTGTAGGTGTGATTTAGACGTTTGATTCCAGTTATCATCACTTTTTCCTACTAATAAAAAATGGCCGTCATGCGCTTGACTCATTGCACTAAGGCCTCCTTCTCTTGTTCCATTAGGGATGTTGTGATCAGCTACCTCTTCGGAATTCTGTCCATTCACTTCCTTAGCTCAAGTGGTAGGAGCTCCGATTCAGGATTGGAATGATAGGTGCAATGTCATACATTTATGTTCGTTAGTACTCCAATAAAGTAAGGTGTAGGAAAACCACAGAGTGGCATGAGTCATCACCAACACGGATGAGGTGAGGAAGGGAAAGAACACGTCATCTGACGTCACCTCTTTTCCACTCTCCCCTCACCATAATAGCTAGAGTATAAAAGACGCACTCAGGGGTCTTCCTTCATCCATGTGTACCTAGTCAATCAGACTCATCATTTCTTGCCTTCACCTTACCTACTGGCCCAGTTCTGCAGAGGGAATGGTTTGCCCCATAAAGGCGCCAAACCTCTATCTCCCCTTAGGGACCTCTTCAGAACAACTAGACTTCATTAGATAAATGCTCCGCTTCCCGCCAGTCGGTCTGGATCCAGACGCCGAAGGTTTGCAGATAGATAATTCAAGCACTTATCTGGACAGTCGGCTGTAAGGCGCCGCGGATCTAGTGCCAAGGCTGTAGGCCTAGGGATCAATCTCTCCATTGAGTAGGGTTCAGGCTAGTTCAATCAGCGCATCGAGAGGACCATCGCCCTCACTCGAATACACGCAAACACAACAGTGGTGACCCCGAACGTTCTTGGATCTCTATTCAACGCACCGAGATGGCAACCGCCGACATCCCTGCACCTTCGCCAGAGCCAGACTTGCTGCCAAGCTACGAAGGTAGCTATCCCACTCTCACTTCCTCCAGTTCTACTGCAATGACCCTCGCCTATGGTTCATGTAGCTCGAAGCAGCAGTTCACTGGCGCACGCATCAACACACAACACGCCCAATGCTCGCGGACCATACCACTTCTCCCGTACGCCGTAGCAGCACAGACGGCAGATCTTACTTCAACAGATCTCGTCACGCTGTACGAAGACCTCAAACACCGACTCATTGAGACATATGAACCTTCACGGTATGCGAGAATCGCCGCCCTCACGGAACAACAGCACCTGGGGGACCAAAAACCGTCATAGCTTCTCCAAACCATTCGCCATCAAATGGGAAACATTATGCCCGACGACATTCAGATCGATCAACAGGAGATCGATCCCCGGTCGAGGGAAGTTAATTTTTGATGATTCAACAGGGATCTATCGTTTGACTGATTGGAGTTCTTTCTTTATATTTATCCGTGTAGCTTGGAAAAAGTGACATGGTTTTTTTTTTGGCAGACATTCCTGCTTTCACATCCTTGAAGGCAGCAAGTTTAGATTTCTCTGGGTACTGTTGTTTACCAGTCGTTTCAACAGACTTTCGAGGTCTCAATATCTTCTTTTTGCTACCATTTTCAATTGGTACCAAGAATTGAGCGTTTAGCTGAATACGTAAAGAAATTGAAGGGACAAGGCAGTAACTGATGGACAATAATAATGACAATTTCTGGAACAAAACGATGATTAACATAGGAACATGGAGTGTAATGTCATACATCTATGTTCGTTAGTTCTCCAATAAAGTGAGGTTTAGGAAAACCCAGAGTGGCATGAGTCATCACCAACACGGATGAGGTGAGGAAGGGAAAGAACACGTTGTGGTGGAAGCTGAATTTTTATTGTTCTTCTTTCTTTCTTGCTTTCTGATATTTTAAGACTGTATTAAATCTCTGTTTCTCGTACTTAATATTTTCTTTATTGAATAAACTTTTTGAGCATCCACATTGTAACTTAACACCTGATAACTTTCAACTTTCAATTTAGTTCGCAAGTGTCAACAATAACAATTAAATTTTGAAGCCGAAACAATCATGATTTCAAAAACTCTTTAAACATGCATTAATTTCGCAAGTCTGCGACACTCCACCCGGCCATGAAGTTACTCTGGGATCTCGACAATTTTCTTCCCTTCGGTAATAGCACATTGACGATCCGATTCTTGTCTAGTTCGATGGTTTTCGGTAACCTCCTTGTTCCCCTTGGTGTCCGGTCCCTTATGTGCTCTATCGATCCGATCTTGTGCTCTTGTTGCACTGTACCTTTGTAATGCCTGATGGTATCTCTTTGGCGATTGTCTTTTTCAGCAATTACAGATGGCTCAACACAAAGTACTTTATTGGGAATAGATTCCACTTCATTGCCAGACTTAGAAGTGACATTGAGAAAAATAACAGTTTCTTCTACACTACTCAACGTTTTACATCTCCCACTTAAAATCCATCCCACCTTAGTATCAAGCAGATATAATCCTGGAATTTTTGTGTGTTTCTTAACGTTTACTATATCATAGTAATAATCATTCCCAATGAGGATGTCGACAGGGCGATCAGGCTCGTCATCGGATAATTTAAAACTTTTCCAACTACAATTTGAAGATATATTAGCTTTACTTGATTTCCCCATAATGGTTGGCACCACATTAACTTCCACTCTCTGTTTTGTCCCGTCGAGATAGTTTAAATTCAATGCTGTCAAGTATGTTGTAACTTTTGTTGGTTGATTTCGCCCAAATAAAAATACTGACAAATTTTGCTTACCCTCCTGAGGAAGGTCCAGATTTTTTCTCAGTTCATCCGTAATGTATGTACGCTGACTTCCACTGTCCAACATTCCTCTGGCTTTGATTTTTTGTCTTGTTTTCATGTTTTCGAGAATTACAGTGAAAGTTTGCATGGAAACTCCCTCTGTAGTTGCCATCATTGCTGGCATGCCATTTTCTGGTTCCATCTGTCCGTGATCTGCAAGTGAGAGTTCTTCTTCTGGAAAGATTTTTGGACAAAGACTTCGGTGATGCAGTCCAACCTTCCGACAATGAAAACATGGTTTAGGGTTAGGACAGTTACTTGGTGCATGGTTTCTTAGGCACTTGATACATCTGCCTCTAATTTGTAGTTTTCTAGCCTGGATCGTTCTATAATTTCCACACTCATCACTCCAGTGCTCATCTTCACAAAAGGCACATTTGGGCATCACAGGCGCTCCCAGAAGAGCTTCAGTAGTGAAGTAACGTTTTGAGGAGGATTCTCTTGGTACGTTACCGACAATGGTAGCGTAAGCACGCTCTTGAGCCGTAATCAAAACCTTCAATGCATCAAGCAAATCCTCAGTCGTAAGATCTCTCTGTATCCTTTGGCGCTCAATTTCAATTCTCAATGAGGGAGGAAATTTATTGAGGATTATCGAGTGAAATGAAGGAGAGTCAATTCTCTCTCCCAAGTTTTGTAAATTTCGCAAGTGCTTCTCAACAGAGTCAAATGTAGCACGCATGCTTGAGTGGTGATTAGAAGCTGGAGATAGCATGTTCAACTGTTGGTAATGAACTGACACTAGTACTTTCGGGTCTCCATACCTTTCGTGCAAAAGTTCTACTGCTACAGCATAATTTTCATTCGTAATATCCAGTCCGGATATTCTTCCTTAGCTGCTCCGGAAAGATAAGACAGTAGATACTGAAATTTTTGAATATCATCAAAATTGTCATTGTTTCCAATGGTGGAATGAAAAAGCTGCCAGAACGCTCTAAACTCTAACATGTTACCGCTATACATAGGAATAGTTAACTTTGGAAGGGTCACTTTAACCCTTTCTGCATTGGAAAATATTGGAGGAACTTGCTGACTTACGGTCCGATCCAGTTTCTTAATTCTCATACTCAACAATGCTAGCGTCTGCTCCGCCTCCCACCGAGTGTCAACGATCGTAGCGGCACTTTGAGCTTCATCGGGATCCGGAGTTTGTCGTCTCCTACTGGACCCTGCTGGTCTATTGGTAAGCTGGTCATCTGTTTCTTTGAAGAAGGATAGGCCCCCTTGAAGACGTGCCAAAGCATCCTCGAGATCCCTAGGAGAACTAGCATTATCAGCAAGCAATGCTTTTGAAATATCTAATTCTCCTCTCAGTTTCCGTGCGAGGTCATTGATTCTTGTTGTCAATCTGTCCATTCTCTGCTACCATGTGGTGGAAGCTGAATTTTTATTGTTCTTCTTTCTTTCTTGCTTTCTGATATTTTAAGACTGTATTAAATCTCTGTTTCTCGTACTTAATATTTTCTTTATTGAATAAACTTTTTGAGCATCCACATTGTAACTTAACACCTGATAACTTTCAACTTTCAATTTAGTTCGCAAGTGTCAACAATAACAATTAAATTTTGAAGCCGAAACAATCATGATTTCAAAAACTCTTTAAACATGCATTAATTTCGCAAGTCTGCGACACACGTCATCTGACGTCACCTCTTTTCCACTCTCCCCTCACCGTAATAGCTAGGGTATAAAAGCCACACTCATGGGTCTTCCTACATGCATTCGTACCTAGTCAATCGGACGCATCATTTCTTGCCTTCACCTTACCTACGGCCCAGTTCTGCAGAGGGAATGGTTTGCCCCATAAAGGCGCCAAACCTCTATCTCCCCTTAGGGACCTCTTCAGAACAACTAGACTTCATTAGATAAATGCTCCGCTTCCCGCCAGTCGGTCTGGGTCCAGACGCCGAAGTTTTCGGATAGATATTTCAAAGACTTATCAGGACGGTCGGCCGCGAGGCGCCGCGGATGTAGTGCCAAAGCCGTAGGCTTAGGGATTAATCTCTCCATTGAGTAGGGTTCAGGCTAGTTTACAAATCAGCGCATCGAGAGGACCATCGCCCTCACTCGAATACACGCAAACACAACATGGAGGTTCAGTTATCAACATCCACTTCAGCCAGAGATCAACACCTCCCGGTGAACACTGGTCCCGGTTACTTTTTTAAAAATGAAATACTGTTGTTTTCTTCACAAGAAAACCAAAAATCCATTCTCTCATTAATCAGGTGACAATTGGCTCATGCAGCAATCTGGTGTTCCAGTCTTGCGCTCTCGTTGTTTCCATTGTTCATCTCATATTAGAGCCTCTAGAATCTTAATTGTATTCAGAAAATGATGTTTTAGTCATATACTAAACAAGAGGAAATGTTGAGAATCTACCTAAACCTTATATTAATGTTTTTAGTGTAACCGCTAACGTGGCTGGTGGTCACTAACAGCTAATGAAATTCGTTCTAAAACTAGCTGAGATGGTTTTTTAAATTGGCTTTAGAGTTGACTTTCTACCTGGATCAGAACTCTTGTTTAAAAAAATTGAAGTTGGGAGTGGTGATAATATTGCTGTTCTGGCGACAACTGGTGCACTTACCCTACTTATAGCAGGAGAATGACGTGTGAATATGTGATAACTTCATAATACATCGCTCTTAGCAGTGCCACTTTACTTCTGTTCACAGGAATTGCCACTCAGCTGTGACTTTTCTGCGCCCCCGGTCTGGGAAAGAATACCAGAAAATAGATAGAAGCAACTTGGAATACGTAAGTTGATATTGTTTTCTCATTGATAGAATTGAGCAAGTAACTGCGAAGAACACCTTTGAGACTACTGACAGATTGCCAGAGTTGAGAGGTTGAAAGGCTTAGATATAATTGAGTACCTAATAAACATAATTAGCTACCAAAGTATAGATGTGTGAGTTCACCCAGCAAATTTATTATTCTTATAACTTGGAAAGGTAGTGGTGAATCAGTCATCAGTGATCCATTCAGTATTGTGCCTTTGCCATAGAGGCCTTTTTCCGAAGTAATGAAAGTGTTGAGGATACGCGTCGGGCGTTTCGAACTCATTTAAACCTTCCTCCCCCGCGCAGTTCTTCCAAACAACCATGCAATTCAAAAATGGGTTGGAACCTTCCAAGAACAAGTTATATTGGTTGGAAGAAGAGCCCCACGAACGCCATCAGTTGTAACCCCCAAGAATGTCGATCGCGTTCAGAGGAAGCAAAACGTGATGTGCAGCTTCAGGAAGCGTCTCGAAGAGCGCATAAATCATAATGGAGGCGATTTGCTGGACGTCATCTTCCACAATTAAATTTTTGATTATGAATAAAAAAAAACTTCCATTCCTTAGTTACACAGTCCAATATTATCACAAACCTCCAATATTAACACATTCAACACGAGTCATTGAGAAGTTGCCAAAAAGACGAAGTTGATTCTCCTCCATGTTGAGTATGAGCGGGAAGTGGGATGGTATTCATGCTGAGAAAATTTTTCTCGAAATGAAACCCTATTGGAGGAAGCCCATTAACTATGGACGGGGGGGGGGGGGGAGGCGCTTGTGGTGGGGGCCTCTAGAAACAGGTGACTGTCTGCGGAACCCTTTCGTTGTCGCCCGCTGTAATCAGGAGGCAAATTCATCATCACCCGCGAACTCCGAGCTTTGAGAAGAGGTTCTACAGGCCCCAGTAGTGGCGTGCAAAAACTCTCTATGGTCTATTCAGGACACTCAAGAACTCCTCGACATAAAAGAGGAGAATCTGATAAATCAGTCTACACGAAATTCAAGAGTAACACGAGCTTGAGTTTTTGTTATGTAAATAACTGGAGGCAAAAGCGTTCCAGCAGGAAGGCGATTTAGAAGGCTGTGAACTGCGGTCTGACTGTCCGAACAATAGATTTACAGCACATCAGGTGCTAACGTACCAAAAGAATCATTGATCCATCCACAGACCACATTAAAGCACTCTTTTGATACAAATTGTGAACGAGAATATTTGAAGTTTTCAACATTCTAGCAACAAGAGCCCATTATCGTAGTTTTTGGATTATAGCACATTCCAATTTATGAACTCTCACCATTTTCAATATGACAAAAAATGTATTTTTGTTGGACAGGGTAAGACGCCGGCCCTCCAGGGAGCGCAACACACCGACTCACCATCTCCAGGGTACATTAGTTCAACTTCCAGCAACTAATTTACTACTAAGTATTGATTATCCATACCTAATGTATTTTCCGAGGTTTCCCTTTCTCATTAGGGTTAAAAAGCAATAAATCAACTAATCAAATAAAATATATTTAAACTGTACATTATTGTAATGAAACCCTAGCATAACATGTTTATATGTTGTATAAATAAAAAATAAAACATTGTACTGAATCGATCTTTTGTATATGCCCGAACGTCAAGGACGTCAAGGAATAGAAAATACAAGCACAAGAATCATAATTCTAATTTCAACTAGGTTCTAGATGTAAATCTGAATTTGAATGTTCAACATTCCTATCCAAAAATTTATAAAATAGATGAAGTAGCTGCATATTGCTTTCGTGCTGCATATTGCTTTCGTACAATATTGCGAATTTCAAAAGGAACCGATTGTTTATGAGCATCGAATATACATAGATGATAATTACGACATACCATCACCTCGGTTTCATATACTTGGCCTGCACCCATATTCTATACATAGTCAGCTTCTTACAACGATTCACTTGGAGTCTCTTGTCCACGTAATTTTGTTTCTCTTCGAAGCCAGCCTTGCTGAATAAGTCTCTCACTTCCTCTGATGATATAAAAAAAAAAATAATCAATTAGATACCGATAGTACGTTAATGAGAAAATTATACATTAAAGCAGCTCAAAAAATAAGTACCCTACACATGGCAATTTGAAGAGTTTTCTTTCAAACGGGCTTACATCTTTTACACTTTTTGTTAGTGAATGAGGAATTTCACCGAATTCTGTTTGCATTTTTCCTGAATAGTTAATGGTGTGGGATAGATGAAAAGCGGGTTGATTTTGGAAAATAAGTCTCCTGTTATTTTTGGGAGACAATGAAAATTTATGATTTCAAAAAATAACGCGGAAACGGACCTTTACAACGTGAAGAGGAAACGCTCGCTGATTGGCTGTTCCGGTCGCCATCCCCTCCCCTTGTTGCCAGATGGAACGACGAAATTTTGTTATCTAAGAGGGAATTTATCAAACAAAAACAGAGGAAACCTCATTTACTTCATCTTTCTTTTTCTATTTTTTCTCTTCAGTTATTCGATTTCGATCTGTACAGTTATAAGATTATAAACGCATCTTGACCAAGTCCAGAGTTAAAAGAGAGTTTTTGCAGCCAACGGGCAACGTCAGCTCAATGAGCCAGGGAACGTTTACCTAGAGCGCGCAATCACGTTGCTAACCACCCCCAGCGAGCAAAGCCAGCTGGAAAAGATGCTGGTCCGTTGTCATTGGAGCCCCAAGTGACGCAAACTGCTGGGCACACGGTGATTGTATCATAGAGATGGGCAAAACGATTCACCAAGAAGAACAGCTCTGAGCGCTCCGCTCATTCAAAAGATCCGGATCTTTTCGACGGATCAGTGGCTCTTTTTGGCTCTTTTGAGCTCGTATTTATTGTAGAGATGAAAATACGACGAAAAACGCTACAAATTGTTACACAACGGTTTATTTTAGTTCTGCCCAGAAATGTTTATTCGATTATTGGATTCTACACTAGGTACCTTGAATCCTAAGCCATGAAATTTTGAGGGCGAGAGGGAATAATTTCTCTGTTGCTCGATTCCAATGGTTCATTATTGAAAATAATAACCCAAAAAGCGCTGTTGTTCAATAAAGATGCTCAACAAATCCTTCAAAAATCAACGAAAATTAATAAATGAACACGATTAAAGCAATGAATAAGTAAGACTTGAAAATACAGTTTTTTGGTTAAATATTTATTTATATGAAATCTGCATTTTTTATGCCTCTAATGACAAACCACAATTTAAAAAAAAATTCTTAGTAGGTATAACATTTTTATAATATAACATTCTGATGTTATATCATGTTATTCAACAAAGAAAATTAAGGTAACCAAGGTGAAAGAGAATAAACGAACCAATAAGTACCTACGTAACTTCAATGTTGATAATATTGGTAAGATAAGGCTGTGTTTTTGCTTGCCTTTTGAACTTGTATCAGAAAGCTCTTCACAAAAAATCATGATGTAAAAATCAAACAGGGAGAAAAAACAACGGAAAGAATCAGGAAGTGAATCACAGAAAACACTGGAAAAATACGGTAAAGTTTACGACCGAAAATACAATAATGCATGTGGTGGTACGATACTATTCCGCAAAATTGTATTGTTTGATCGACTTATATCGAATTTTCCCTCGGAATTATCGTACGGGTTGGCAACAGTGAGCTGACGAAAAGGAGGTCCTAATTTTCCCAAACACTGCCGATCTCAAAAGAACCGAAGCTCGAAGAGCCGCCGTTCATTTATTTTACTGGATCTCAAGAGATCCAAAGATCGAAGAACCGCGATTCATTTGTCATTTTTACTGATCCGCAGTTCACTCGCTCTTTTGAAGAACCGATCTTCACCGAACACTACCAGCACTGAGCTCAAAAGATCCAAAGAGCCGCGGTTCTTTTTTACTGACCAGTGGTTCACTCGCTCTTCTGAAAGACCCGGATCTTTAATGAGCGACCCATCTCTATCGTATCATCGTTTGAGTTTACTTCTATAGGTGGTCTCAAAATTTTCGAGCTATACAGGGTGTAACACCTATGTTCCTGCCATAGCCTATGGATTGATTCTCCAAGTAATTTGTGAATCTTTTCATCTCTTGACTTTTTTTTAACCCTTAAAATCCGACTTTTTCACTTTTAAGATTTTTTCGTGTTTTTGACCTTGTATCATTAAAATGTTAATAACTCCTTCGATTTATTATATCAACTCGAATTTGACGATACCGTTGGAAAGAGCGTTAGATTTCCTATCTCCCTGATAGAGAGACAAAGTTTTTAAAATAGGCCAAACGGGTGAAAAATGAACTTGAAGAGAAAAAATTGTCAAAATCTTGAAAATCTCAACTTTTTTCGAAATCTCATAGGTTCTGTAATCCGGAACGAGAATTTTTACCTGTAGACTTGAAGAATGCGCCAAAATCTCAACTTTCCAATGGTTTAGTCATTTTCATGTTTAAAGTAGGATTTCTTACAGAAATTAGTGTTTGAACGCGGAAAAACGTGAATTTTTTCAACGGTTTCGGGAGGTCTCGCTGGCTCCTGCTCCGTCCGCCTCCCCCTCCAATTGCCTTAGCCGGAGCGTCGATTCCGTTGAAAAAATTCACGTTGTTCCGCGTTCAAATACAAATTTCTGAAAAAAATCCTACTTTAAAAATGAAAATGGCTATACCGTTGGAAAGGTTAGCTTTTGGTGCAACTTTTATGCTTACAGGCAAGCATTTACACAGTGGAAAGCGGGGACTTATGAGCAATTTGAAAAAAGTTCAGATTTTTCAAGATTTGACCATTTTTCCTCTTCAAGTTCATTTTTCACTCATTTCGCCTATTCAACAAAACTTCGTAACTCTATCTGGGAGATAGGAAATGTAACGCTCTTTCCAATGGTATCGTAAAATTCGAGTTTATCTAATACATCGAAGGAGTTATTAACATTTTAATGATGCAACGTCGAAAACACGAAAAAAATCTTGAAAGTGAAAAAAGTCGGATTTTAAGTGGGTTGAAAAAAGTCACAAATTAATTGCGGAATCAATTCTAGGCTATGACAGGAACATAGGTGTTATACACCCTGTACAGGGTGTAACACTATAAGAACGTCAACCCGAAGAATTTCGATTCTACAACTAATTTCCGATCGAAAAAGCCTCTTAGTCATTTTCGTTTAACCCCTTGTTTTTCCAAGTTTTACAATTTTAAGATTTTTTTACCTCATTTCACTAAAACGTCCGAAACTCCCTTTGGATACAGTAAAAAATTAAAACTAATTATACCATTGGAAAGAGCGTTAAATTTCCATGATTTTGTTACAGAATTAAAATTTTTCAAGTAGGAGCATAATTAGAAGGAAAAATTGGCCTGAAGAGTAAAATTTGTCAAATCTTCTAAATTTGAGGTTTTTTGATCGTTTGAAAGAACTAGTAATCATACTCGATTGTTTCCCAAAAGTTGACCGAAAAGCTCAGCTTTCCAACGGTATGGCCAGAATCGTTTTCAATATTGTTATTAGTGGAGAAAACCGCGCTTGAATGCGAAAAAACGTGATTTTTTTTTCAACGAAATCGACGGTTTGACGGCTGGATTTGGGGGTCTCTTCCGCCGCCGCTCCTTTCACTCTCCACCCAACCCCGAATCAGGGTCAACTCAAACGATGATACGATCACCGTGTGCCTCACTCAAGGTAAGATATGCAATTGCATTAAAATCCGGTCTCTATCGAAGAGGCAGAAGACCAAGTCAAGAACTGTTCGACTAGAAAGGTGAGCGAATAGCATCGCTCAACTCAATGATTCATCTTCTAGAACTAAGTAGTTGAGGATAAATTTAAGATACCTACAAAGTTCCACATCACACCAACCTTGAGTGAAAAAATATACGAAAGTCCCGTCTCCTCTGGCGTAAAAATTCTCTTGAAGGCAATTCGACGGTTTGAATCTCAACTGAGCAAGATCGAAGCGCCCGTAGTCTCTGAATAGTACGATTCCTCCTGGTTTAAGGTACTTGTAGATTTGAGAGATTACGTGTTCAATTCTACGAACAGAGGATAAAGAATCATACAATGTAATAATATGAAGGTAATCGCAGGTAGTTTTATGAAGGAAATATTTCTTTTGGAGGAGTCTACAACCAGATAATACAGCTCAGGGGTGAACAATAAAGAACAAAATAATTGTAAATTCGCTTGGAACAAAATGTAAACTGGTTGGCCGTGTCAAGTTATTTGTTACACTATCAATGCCAAAATAAAAGAAAGGAAAAATCCAAACTGTAAAATTCAGAAATTAACCCAAGAAAGCCACGAGTCTATTCAATTTTTCTTGATGAAACGAGTGAAAAAACGCTGTAAATGATAACACAAGGGTTTATTTTACTGCATAAAACGCAGCTTTTGCACTTAACCCATTTCAAGCCAAGGGTAAAAATAACTGAATAATGAGGAGAGGAGGATGAACTGTTTTACAGAATGCCAGCCGAAACAAAGCATCAATTGCCCACCAATCGAGAGCAAAAATACTCGACATTTTATAAATTTTAGTTTTTAATGAGATTTGAGAGGCCTCCGTTTTCCAAATCGATATGATTCATCCAGTTCATTGTTTTTGGTAAAACGTAGAAGTCTATGTTTTATGGACCAGAATCTGTTTCAGCTCATGGCCCAGAACGCTCACTCGTCCAGAATCGAATTTGAGCCACCATACTCATGCCTTCTTATTTTACTAATACTTATTTTTACTAACGCCCGAGAACGCCGAGAAAAATATGACGAATGGATGTTTGCTAAAACCAGGTAAGATTAACTTATCATCACAGGTCAACTTGGGTCTTCGGCTGTTGTTAGGGTCTCACGTTCGTTCAAAAATAACTTTCCTGGATGCGGATTAGAAAGCCCGATGCAGGATCATAATGTGAAGTGCATGTGTACCTGAGTAGGTACATCCATTAGGGTCGGGGAGTACCATTCGGTATATATATAATTTCCGTTCCCCACGTCCTTCATACCAAGCTGAAGTTTCTTACTGTAAATATCGCGCTCATTTTCGTTTTTCCTCAATCTTCAATATGCCTAGAGATTCTAGTTTAAACGTGACCCTTTATAAGAAGTGGATTACTGGTGACAGCAAATTGTTTTATAATTGAATTTAAGATGTTGTAAATACATGTAACTTTGTTGGAAATACTTGTAAATAGTTGATATACATAATACAGTAGTTGATATGCTCTCAAGTTTCATGATTTAATAGTTTAACATCCCTTTTATGGTAGGGAGGGGGTGGAAAGTTGAAAAAATAAATACCACATCAGCTGAAATAAATGCCACATTCGGCCACAATAAGTGCCACATCGCCACATTTTGAAGGTCTCTGGTCATTACCTACATTTAAATTATCACTCAAGATTTTTATGATAATTATGCAATTTTTTCATTAATTTGTAAGTGTTGGTACAGGGATTGGTGATAGTCTGATAAAGTACTCACTTTTCAGGAAGAATTGCCGATAAAACGAATATCATGCTCACTTGGTCGATGCTATTTTCTTCAAATGGAACATCCCACACATCGTTCGTGATGTCCAAAACAAAAGCGTGGCACCTGCGTAAATAAGTCAATTGGCATCATAATTCACCTAAGTTTAACTCATTACAAGCAGTGCAAGGAGGAAAAGGTGTAGTGAGTCAAATAATGAAAGAGATATTTAGTAGACCAGTAAGAGCGCCAGTACAGATTGCCTCTAACTCCTGTAACAGCAAGCATTTAAGAAGCTAACCAACAGGAAGAGGTAGAGATCAAAAGACTACAGCTAGCAAGTCGCAGGACCCAAGACTAAGAACAATGAGAGATGACAATAATACCATCACCCATTTATGCCATCTCAAAGGTTGACATCAAAATCGGTCAATGCTAATGAGGAATTTCACCGATTTCTGTTTGCATTTTTCCTGAATAGTTAATGGTGCGGGATAGAGGAAAATCGGGCTGATTTCGGAAAATAAGTCTCCTGTTATTTTTGGGAGACAATCAAAATTTTTAATTTCAAAACTAACCGGGAAAACAGACGTGCAGCAGGAACGCTCGCTGATTGGGCTGTTCGGATAGCCGTCTCCTCCCAGTGTTGCCCATTGGGACGACGAAATCATGTTTTCTAAGAGAAAAGTTATCAAACAAAAACAGAGGAAACCTAATTTTCCCCATCTCGCTTTTTTCTATTTTTTTCTTCAGTTTTTCGATTTCAAACTTTACTGTTTCGTGAAATTTTGCATCTGGGGACTATGGATTTCTCGATCTCAGCACTTCAAGCGGCCATTAATGAACTATTCCAGCATGACGTCATTTTCCCAGTTTTTTTAAACATTCGTATTTTCTACACTGTTTTGTTTATTCGTAAATTAGGAAGTTCGGGCTGAAAGTTTGCCTTAGGAGGTTTTTAGAGGTGCTGAATCCGATTTTAGGGTCAAAAATAGGAAATTCCGACATGGTGAAATTCCTCATTGAGGAAAGTGCCGCGGACGGACGGCCAAATAAAATTATAAACTATCTAACGTTAACATGTAAGGAAGGTATCATCAACAGTTATAATGAGGAAGGAAACAATAAAAAGCATCCAACTCAGTGAAAATTATGGTGGAACTGGAACTTATATGATTGGTAATCCCAGGAACAAGGAGTATGTTGAGCGTTACCACACCGGACCCACCCACCATGACGGCTCTGGGGGCCACCAATCCATTACTAGAGATGTAGCCCCACGAACTGCGCCGTCTACCGTAGAGGAAGATCGCACTTTTCAATAAACTCATACAAAAATTAAATAATATTTTAATTTGATAAAAAAACAATACTTTTATATCAAAAGTTTTTCAGCTAGGGAGTTTTGAAAATTTCAGCCCTTATTTTTCAACCCTTAGAAGTGACTGACATCAACCAAAAGCTTGCAGCCACAACTAGACCCCAAAAATGGAGCCCATATACCAAATTTCATCAAAATCGGTCCACAGTAACAAAGAAAAGTGCCGCGTACGGCGGACGGACGCCAACATTTTTATTCAATTTTCGGATTCTACATAGTACCTTGAAACGTATACCAAAAAATTTTTAAGAGGGGTTAACTTTTTTTTTCGATTTTTTCCCCTTTCGTCCATTTCAAAGATTCAATATTGAAAATTATAAACCAAAACATGGCGTAAACATCAATACATTCATGAAAAACATCTCAATCTTGCAGAACTTAGGATGTTGCCCAGTACGAAGAGGGTGTGGTGTCAAATTTGCGAGAAGTGGCAACACAGCGAAAAACCACTGAGCTTGCATCCAGCGAGCAGCTTTTGACATCATTACCCAGTAGGCAACAGAGGACCATTCGGAGGACTAGGGAGGCATCACGATGGCTCAGCATCCTCCCACTTGCAGCAGACAACTTCGACTTGTCGTCTTCCCAATTCCGTGACGCACTAATCATTCGGTACGGTTGGGAACCAAGAGGGTTGCCAGTATGGTGCGACGGATGCGGGAGTCCCATGGATATGAACCAAGCCCTCAATTGTATGAAGGGCGGCCTAATCAAACAGAGACACGACCTGGTTTGGGACGAATGCGCCAAAATAGCAAGCCTCGCATGGAACGTTGTTGTCACAGAACCAGTGCTTTGTGAAAGTGCTGATGGCAGCCCCGGCCTGGTGACAGACATGAAGGTTCATGGTGTGTGGGCCCGTGAGAGACCTGCGTTTTTTGATACCCGCGTTATAAACGCTGACGCAGTCTCTTACACTTCCATGGACTAGCCAACCATCTCTCGCCATGCTGCCCAAGCCAAGCATGCAAAATACGACAGAATAGCCGAAGATCTGAAAGGGTCTTTCACGCCACTCGTAATTTCATGCGATGGAGCATTGCGTATGACGTTTTTCTCAAGAATGCCTCCCTACGCCTTGCCAATAAATGGTCCAAATCCTACGCTCAAGTGATGATGTGGACGCGAATGAAAACTCAATTCTCCGTCCATCGAGCGGTTTCCATGAGGCTAAGAGGCCCATGGAAACAAGTCTGAGGACTCGGACTGGAGGACGGAGCAGCAATTTGGCTCCCACAAGACTAACTCCTCACACATTTACGCTAGCTTGCTCGCACGCTAGCAAAAAAACCCTTTGGCATACTTAAATCAATTTCAATTTTTGGCAAACCAATTTGAACTTTTGGCAACTCATTTTGAACTTTCGGCAAATCCATTACGTTTCGACAACTACTGGAGTCCTTGTCCACCTTTATTCCTTCTACAATGTGCAATAAAGTGTTTTTTCTCTCACTTAATTCGTCACACAACTTGCTACGTCACAACCTGCTGCCATCATTCAAATCTTCAACTTTTATTAACTTCCCTAAATTTTTCTTATACTTTCCGCGACAAACAGAGCCAATTACCGTTATTACTGAGCCATGCCCTTTTGAAGAAAAAAAATTACTGAAATACCCCATTATAGAGTATTTGTGTGTAACAGAACAATACTACTTGCTTACCTATTTGTGTCATACTCTTCTGACTGCTTCAATATATCGACAGCGGTTTTTGAGAAATCACAACAGTATACGAATACGTTGGTGTTCATGGAGTATTGAAGAACGGGGAAAACTGTATTGCCGACGCCGCAGCCGATCTCCAACAAGGTCCTTTTCGATGTCGTTGATTCTTCGTCTTTGGGCGCTAGCTCAGGAAACTCCACGAACAACCAGTGTCGATCTTTAAAGAATCTGCAACAGAAAAGTGTCATGTAATATTCAATAACTCACACGTGTGGTGCTAGTGAATGTATTCTCAATTTTTTTCGGAAATTAACAAAAAATTTATAGCAGCCAAGGGACTTCTTCCACTTCTTTTCTTTTCTTTCTCTTTGGTCCAGCCATCCAAATGATGAGAATAGTAGTTGTGGGTACTATATTTGATTATTTTAGTGTTTACTGAACGAGGAGCATTCACAAAAACTTCTTTCGTAGCTACGAGAAAAGAAATACAGAACAAAACACATTAACTAGAGGTTTTCTTTGCTACCATAGTCCCATTGCCCCAAAAGATTCATTCTAGTTTCTTCTCTGACCAACATGCACGTAATTTTTACTAATTTTTAATTTTACACGTAATTTTCTTTTTCTCCAATAACCAGTTTGCACTGTTCCCCACAGTCATTAGGTTATGGGCCCAGAAAGCTTCCACTACCTCGAGAACCATCTCCAAATTGAACAAAACACAGTTTAAATTTAAACCAACAACCAAAGTGCAATAAGCTGGGCACAGAATTAAGATGTGAGATCGAGGTGCAAGCATATAGCTATCAAAGAGCAAGTTACCCGTCGTATGAGAGGCAATTAGGAATAGGGACACCAAACTTAGAATTCTGTGCAGCTAACGAGATGACGGCGGACACCCTCGAGCCTAACATGAGATTCCACAAATTCCTTGGAGTAGCTAAAGCGTGAGAGTGTAGGATCTACTAATGGTGAACATACAAGTTAATATTGTTATTAACAAGATATTCTCATTGTTACCACTGTTGGATCATCAAAAAATTAACTTCCCTCGACCGGGGATTGATCTCCAATCCTTCAGACTAAACTACATTTACACTTCCGAGTCGGAGATCGTTACCACTGAGCTAAGGAAGTGAATGGACAGAAACGTGAAGATTCATCATTAGCCTGGATGTCCAAGTTGTCAACGGCAGCTTGGACAAGGAGCAGACATGGCGGGCTAAGATAAGGAAATATGACACGAACGATTTACGGCAAGCGGTGTCGGAGCTAAAAGGAGTAGCACCCAACAACATCAGGGTGATGGCTGCAACATTGTCATGGCGTGGAGTGTGGTGCGGGAAAAGCGCCACAGAGTTGTGCGAGTTGGGCATCTCGGTAGGCGTACTCCGTGGTATCAACACCCGCGTCCTGCTCGGCTCATATTTGAGCTGGTGGTCGTTCTATAGAGGCACTTCCCTTCATCCCTCTCTCCCACCCCCACCTTCCTCATCTTCCCTAATCCCGAGGGCTGGCGTCGGGTGAGTCCTGTGCGTCCTCCCCATTATATTTGATTAATTTATTTATTTTTTATTAATGGCGTGCCCCCTGCGTCTTTCAGGGGAGTTTCTTAAAAAAAATACCTAGTCAGGGAGGTGAGGGGTAGCTTCTGGCTGGCAGTGAGAACGCTCAATATTTGACTGGCTTCAGAGTTGTGTTGTTATTCCTTCCAAACGGGGCGGGGGATCTGCTGACCACAACATTTGTCCGAATTGGCAGTGACTCGACTCGTGTCTTTGGGGGGGTTGTTTTGACGATATAACACTAATTAATTGTTGTTCTCAGAGCATGCTGAGGAAACCATTTGGGTCCGTACGACTGCGCCACTTTGTTGGGTCATCAAAAATTAACTTCGCACGACCGGGGATTGATCTCCTATCGTTCCGACTATAATAATCCGAGAGTATAAGCCTGAAACTCTTTTCCAATGGTAACCCCGAGCAGTGAGTGGGTAGGTACTTGGATGGGTGACTACTCGCGAGCGTATCTTCATCCCAGTATTTTTTCAGAAAGCTCATTAAGTGCGCCAGGAACGGTCGTCGGATACACATCTAACCTGGAAGAGTTGATCACTAACACTGTTCCAAACTGTTTTTAATATTAGGTAGGTACTATGTGCGCTCCCAGTGAATGCAATTGATCTACAATCATCAAAAGAAATAATACATAGGTAAGTTTCACCTGTTAGTATGAATGTTGTAAAACTCGTCCCATTTCCTATCGGCGTTACTCTTCAGCTCGAGCTGTTTCAACTCATTCATTGGCGATTTTAACTGTGCGTCCACTTTACTCTGAGCTTCGGCTTTCTGGTCCTCACTCCATTCCACGTTGTCCCTACAATCACATCATAACATTATTATATTAAAAGTACACTCGTCATTATAGTCAAGTTTTCTTTAATGTACAGGTAGAAGAAATATTCACTAACTTAAGCAAACCGTAACTAATATAAATAAGTATTAAAGTACTCTTACCAAGCATTATGTTCGAAAACTTGCTCTTGGTCTGTCAGAAATCTCTGCCCAAACTGAGGCCGAGTGTCACTGGACGAAGGTTCGTCGTCTTTCGATGCCATAGAAGAGTTTGACTTTCAATTAAACCACGAATCTGAGTGTTTATCAATTAAATATTTGAGGATAAGCGAAGAAAATTGTTGAAATTATAAGGAAATTCGGATTTGAACGAACATGTTTATCTCCCGGACTTCTGGAAATAGGCGTAACACAAATAACCTTCCACGAGTAAAACACCACGAGGTAGATATTTCAACAAAATACCTACTCCATGTCGACTTTGCATGGAAGAAGACGATTAACACCATCCATGGTGTTCAGCTCGTGAACTAAAGCGGGGGAAAATTCAAAATAGATTCACCTTCTTTAGCACGACAACTATGACAATCTGAATCATATAACAGGAGTGTTAACTTATAATTTTGATATTTTCATCTAGTTTTTGGAATAGGTATGATTTAGGAAGGTTTTCAACAACTTTTATTCATTTTTCACTATTAAGAGTCCAAGCAGAGTGATTTTTTCCATAATATAAACGTTATTTGTGCAACTAAAGAGTAATGACCCAGAAGCCTCTCAACCTTCTTCATTTATTAACCATTATGTTGAATTTTCCGCGAGAACTGTATCGATATCGGATCCAAAGTATCGATATCCTAAAATATCGGATAATGCAGTATCGATACTAAAATATTGAGTATCGGTACGAAAGTATCGATATTTTGAAATATCGAGTATTGATACCCATCCCTAGCCCCAAAAAAACTAGAATTTCTCTTCAAAAACAACTTTTTTCAACACTGTCGATCACATTTTCGAAATTATAATTAAAGCTGCTAAAGATCTTCCGTCTTTGTTTTTAAAAAATCAAGTAAGTAGCAAACAGCAGCTCAGACAATAAGAATTTTAAAAAATAGGAAAACTTTTAAATTTGTCTGAATTAACCCTGCAAGTTGTCAAATTACCCATAGGTAAACTGAAATTTAATCAAGTTTCTCAACTCTGTGATAACCTTAATACTCACAAATTTGATGGTTTATTGCGTCACCTGCTTCATAGTATGAGTTATCTTAATAGTTATCACATAGTTGAGAAACTTGATTAAATTTCAGTTTATGGGTAATTTGTATGATGTTCATACATAGGCAGCCAATTCATTTATTTATTATATGAGAGGTGAAAAAATAATTATGAATCCCCCATTTTATATAGGTACTTTCATACATACACCCCAACCTTCCACTATGCAGGTCACCTTCATTGGACTCTCCACGCAAGATATCTCAATGAACACTCTGAGTATATTATAATATATTTCAAAAGTGACAGACCGAAAACCGACTGACTGAAAAAGGTCTTGAAACGGAGAAGTGTGACTTGGCAGTTCTTAGGACAACTATTACCGACGCAGGTGTTTTTCAAAACTGTCAGAAAGTTGACATTTTTCAACACCTTTGAGTTGAGAATACAGTCATTTATTGACATTTTTATTGAAATTTAATGTACATTCCAAAATTTTTGCTCTAAGTTGCAAAAAGTTACTAACTGGAGAAATACGGGTTCGTATGTACCTATATTCCAAAATATTTTTTGTCACAGTTGGTCGTATCCCCCTGTTTATAAGCAAACAAAAAAGTATGATATTCCATTAAAGTGGGCTTGAATGTTTAAAAATGCTATCTAACGCCATCAAAGAAAAACCTTAAACATGGGTACGATAGGAAGAGTAGTGATAACAGGTTTGTTAAAGCGTTTATTAAGAACATCGTTATTGAAGGATCTTACAAAACTTCGTTATAACTACTCAAATGTACCTATGTAGATGATACACAAATATACTATAGTTGTATAGTAAACAGTTAATCAAAATAGTCTTCTATATCAATATCAGGATTCAACAAGTCTTCACCAAACGAAGATAGGTCCAGCTGATTCAGGATGAGGTTTTCGCACATCTCTTCAAGGTCTGTGTCTCCGATAAGAACTGCTCCTTGCATGCGACCGTCTTTCAGGATCACTTTGACATATTCCACCCCTTTGGTGACTCTCAGAAGGATTTCGTAGCTATCGTCCAAGGTTTGGCCATTGAAAAGACCCAACAAGACTACCTTCATGCCGAACAGTTTTGTAGAGTGGGTGAAAAGTTCGAAACAAAAATCTTGGAGTAGCTCCTCTCCTCGTATGTCGCACACCATGGATTTAGCGGTGTATGTGCCCATATGCCTGGCCTGAGTCCATAGCCTCATTTGGAACCACTGCGGAGCCAGATCCCAGCCTACGGAGCAGGCGTCTCCAGCTGCGTACACATTTTCCAGGGATGTCTGCATCTTCCAATTGACTTTTAGTCCTCCATCGTCACTCACTGCTACTCCACAACCCTTGAATACATCAACATTCGGGACAACACCAGTAGCTGAAACGATCATGTCGCAACCAACTAACTTTCCATTAGTCAGTTCTACATACACGGGCCATGCAGCATCTCCATCAAGGACATTCTTAACCTCGCAAGAGTACTCTAGCGATACGTTGCTGCTTTCCAAGAGTCCTTGAAGGTTGGCCTTTGTATGCCAATCTGGGCCAAGAGCAGCACCTTGTGAGGCCTTGCCCTCATCAACAGTGTACTTTATTCGTTTCACAGTCGTCCGTTCTTCGTTCTCTTCTTCTGTGGTGTCGCCCTTTTTGAGCCTACTTTGAAAAAATTCAGCAGCACCAGGATCAATAAATGTTGCAGAAATATGCTTGTCTTTGATGACCCAGACAATCTCAACTCCTGAAGTTTCATGAACCAGTTCGGTAGCGATTCCTCCATTACCTACTATTACTACCTTCTTACTTTTAGATAGTCTTTTTTGAAATTCTTGAACGGAATCCGTGTCTCTGATCCCAACAATGTGAGGGTTGTTTCCAATCAGTTTGGGATAAGCACCGGAGCAAATGCACAGACGTTCATATTGCACGGTCTCCCCTGAAGCCAGACTCAATAAGCAATTTTCATGGTCCAATCCAACAACCGTGTCGTGCAGTATGATCACGTTGGGAAATTCTTCAAAAACCTGGTTACTGGATCGTTCTTCAACGCTGAACTCAGATAACATCTTCGTTAAATTCCTGATATTTGTAACTTTCTTTACCATGGGAGATGCACTTATGATTATAATGGACTCATCTGGTGCAAGGAAAGAAATTCCTTCAGCACAGGACACGCCGGCAATCCCACCTCCAACAATAACGAATGTAGCTTGTTTCATCTTACTAATTTATCAATACAATATCAATCTAACTTATTTCAATAATTAACTGAAATCTATTTCTTATAGTCTGAATAGTCGTATAATCGAAAGGGGACGTCGAATGTGAGCGCTCCTGAATCTTTAGCGATGTCAATGGCACTCAGCAACTCCTTTTGCTTCTTCTGACAGACACCAGTAATTCTGAAATGAGAAATTAAAAGATAGGTTGATGGTTTTGTAAGAGTCTGACGTTGAAATATTACGAGAGGTCCACATGAAAGGATGAAAGTATCAAAATACAGTACAATAGTCAATTCAGTGTGGATAAGTACCAACCCACGAACTTTGCAATCCTGGTCGGAATTTCAGCAAGAAACCATTTCTGAATTGATTGAATTGTTGGGGATATTGAGAGAATAAATACGGAGGCACTTTATCGATGATTTACAATAATAATTTTAATATGGCAAAACGAAATTTTTAGAAAGAACAGAACACGTTAACGAATGGAGAATGCATGGAAGTAGGGTGGTTGTAGAGATGGGTCACTCAACAAAGAACCGGCTCTTTGAGCCGACTCTTTCAGAAGAACGAGTGAACCACTGGCCAGTAAAAATGAACTGCGGCTCTTTTGAGATCAGTGTTGGTAGTGTTTTGTTCCTAAGAGCGCCCATCGAAATAGCCAGGAATTCAGAGTGAAAACTTCTATTTAATAAAAAGCGACATATTTCATTAAAAAATTCGAAGTTTGCTTTTTGACTTGATTTTTTAGAAATGGTTTATTACTAAACGATTTTGGTTTTACACTAGGTGTGTTGGAAATTTAACGCTCTTTCCAACGATATCCTCAAATTTGAATTTACTTGGTAAATAACAGGAGTTATGACAGTTTTAATAACGTTTGGTCGAAAACGCGGGGGGGAAAAACTTCGAAGTGAAAAAAGGCATTTTGAGTGGGTTAAGAAAAAATTGCAGAAAAAGTTGGTTAAGAGATATTTTTTGTTGGAAATACCTCGTAGAATCGAACCCTGAAGTTATGCCCTTCTTAAGTACACCCTGAATACACATCTCTATCGTTATATCATTTCAGCTCCTGGAATAGTAGTCATAATAGTAGTCCTAAGGAGAAAAAACCCGTTTTCTACGAGTACGTTTTGGAGTAAAGTAAAAATTTGTTCAAGAATCACTTACTTGAAGCTAATGGTTTCTCCTGTATGAGGAGATATGAATTGCTTCAGAAGTTCAACGTTTTCAGGTGAAACCACAAGGTAATCATCCCGGCAGAGGGGGCAAGGGTTGCCAGTTGCAACTTTACCTGTTCTCTAGAACAGAAAATAGTACAAAAAATTAGTATAAAACAAAACAAAAGATTTTGAAATACATCAAAACACTTGAAGCACTTCGCTGAATAAAAGATAACATTATTAATATTTTCACCAGGGCGTGAGGAATAACAAAATCATAGCAACTAGCCCGAATACAAATGAGCGATTCTACTGACAATGAGTCTGAATGTGACCTGAGGCCTCAGGGTTTCCATCACAGACCACATATTTATGAACAGTTTCGAAGAAAATTCCTGCATTTATCTACTTAAAAGTTCAGTACCCCATCGGCGGATTTTGATACCAAGGCCGTCAAGCGAGAGAGCAGACTCCTCATCAGGTGCCTCTAAAGATAGCCTGAGAACTCAATGACCTACTATTCAACTTGTTGTTCTGTTTTATGGGTACCGCCGTGCGTCATGCCTCCCTCTCCTGTACCCCCTTAATGTTAGGGCTCTGGCACATGCCTCTGACAGGAGTAGAGCGGTGAGGGAGCAGGTACAAATTCTCTGCTTCCGGGTCTGTTACCTGCTCGGGCTTCCGGGGATAGCAGTAATGCCATAAAAGGCTTTTTACTCACCTCAATTACCAGTATCACAGGCGAGGGGAGCCCCAGGCTACTGATGCACCGACTTCGGTCAAAGAACACCTGCCTGCCCCTCAGTTGAGGTTGGATTCGTGGTGGTTGTGGTTGAGCAAACCCTATTTCATGGGCTTGTACCAAGAAGGCTACAAGGGGAGAGATGGCCTCCCCAGGGGCTAGTCCCCTGAAGATGTCTCTCCGAATGTGAGTTCTGTTATGTCGAATGTGAGCTTTTCCTCTGCTGCTTGCAGTGGAGGGGGAGAGCATAAGGCTTGGCCTCAGTCCTCCTTTAACCGATTTCCACTTGGGAAAGAGGTAAGACATTCAATGTACAGGCGGTCTGTCATCGAACGAAATTTCAATAATCTTGCCAGATGACCTGGAGGCAAGCCAGCAGTGAGTGGGGCAAGGCGCCAGGCGGCCAGCTGCCTGAATATCGGACTTTGATTAATAAGTACTCAAATCCACAAGTAGGTTGGAGGTCTGCATCCACGTCGAATGTCTGTCACCTGTAGACTGTTCAGGCGAACTGTCAGGTACGTGTATGGCCAGTTTAAGGAAGATAGAAATTTTAAATGTACCGGGAGTCTCTGATGTGACGTGTTTCCCTTTACGACAGCAGCGCTACCTCCGATAGCGCACATGAAACAACTAGCTTACGTGATCCCAGACACCCAGACATGAAAGTGACGAAAAGAAGCTATTTTACTCACTCTTTATAAAAATACTCCTTCTCTTATTTAGTTAATATATTAGTTAGTTTTGATATTTGAATCACATTGTTTGAGAGGATCTTTTCATCTGGTCACAAGGGCGTCTATGACTCTACTTGTTGACATTCTATGACATTATTTGCCGAAACTCCTTTCAAGCTTTGCCACAGTTTTGCGTGAAGAACCCTGGGAGTAATTTAATCAGTTTTCCTCGATCTTCGCAGTGTTTTTTGACACCGCTTCACTTGTTTAGGCTTTTTCTTCTCTTGGGTATTCCTCGTGTTAAACGTTATTCTAGGGCCCTATTATAGGATTTGACTTGAAATTCCATTATCTAAAATTGAGGCAAAGTCTCCATCGCAAATTCACTTGATCTCATTCTCCTAATGATTACGTTAGATTTGCTTCCCTACGAACTGAAATAAAGCGAGAAATCCGGCATTGTCTAAAACAGCATTTGACAGAAATTGAAAAGGAATTGAAAATACAACCTCGAAGTTTTTGGTCCTACATTAGAAGCCAGCGCAAAAGTCTCAGTAGTAAGACAGTGGAGATTGATGGAGGGCCCAGCTCGGATTCCTCAGAGATCTGTGAGGCTCTTGCTGAGCAGTTTTCTTCGGTTTATGCAGATACTGGCACTACACTCACTGACTCTGGAGTGGATTGTGATCTGACGAATGTTGGTTGTGATGATGTGTCCCTGCCAGGGGTATTGGAGCGAGATGTGGTTGCGGCTGTGTCAACATTGCAGTACAACAGATCGGTAGGCCCCGACAAGCTTCCCAGTAGCATCTTCAAGGATAATATTGGCACACTGGCGAGCCCCTTGGCGGCAATATTTGACGCTTGTTTGCGGGAGGCATCCTTTCCAGCACTGTGGAAGACGAGTAAGGTGGTCGCAATCCCTAAATCTGGAAGCAAAACACTGAAGCCAGACAGCTTCAGACCTATCTCCATCTCATCAATCCCGGCAGTCATATTTGATCGCGTTTTATCTATGCATTTGTCTTCATTCATATCCCCCAGAATATCGGTGAACCAGCATGGTTTCATGAAAGGCAGATCAGTGAGTTCAAATCTCGCGGTATATCTGAAATATGTCTCGGACAGTTTGGACCTCGGATATCAAGTGGACACAATCTACACTGATTTTAGTAAAGCATTTGATCGAATAGACCACGAATTGTTGCTTCAGAAGATGTGTCGGTTTGGTTTCTCTAGAGTGCTGGTGACGTTCTTTGGATCATATCTGAGCAACAGGCGACAGTTCGTGCAGTGGGATGGCAGATCGTCGCAATTATTTGACTGTTCGTCTGGAGTACCGCAGGGCTCGAATGTTGGACCGTTACTTTTTCTGATATTCATAGATGATATGAAAGATATCATCCATCATTCAAAAATCCTCATATATGCGGATGATGTGAAAATTTTCCAACGAATAACGGATTTGTCATCTCAGCTGCTTCTACAAGGAGATCTGGAACGGATTCGCGACTGGAGCAGGAAAAACCGACTTCCTTTAAATATCGATAAATGTGTGGCAATGTCATTTACCCGGAAACCAACCACGATCACCTACCACTACAACATCGAGGGCCATTCGCTGGCTAGAGTCCGTAAAGTGCGCGATCTGGGGGTGATATTCGACTCTGCCCTTACCTTTAAAGAACATGTCAGCCAGGTAGCCCTTAAGGCCTCTGGTATGCTGGGATTCGTGGTACGGAACTCGAGGAACCTGAATGACGTTGCTACGATCAAATGTTTGTATTATTCGCTTGTGCGTTCTCAGCTGGAGTTCTCAAGTGAAATATGGAGCCCATCACAAGAGAAATATATCTCTCAACTTGAGAAAATCCAGAAACGATTTGCGAGGTACCTGGAATACAAGGACTCGGGCACATATAATTCCAGGGCAAACTACGCTGTACTCTGTCAAAACTACGAGTTGATTCCCTTGGTAGTTCGTCGCCAATGGTCGGATCTGGCCTTCCTGTACAAGGTGTTGAGAGGTGGGATGGACTCACCAGAGTCACTGGCCAGCATCCCGATACGAGTGCGCTCGTTTTGCAGTCGGCAGACAGATCTGTTTGATCCAACCATCAGCCGTACAGTAGCGCACCGCAACTCATTGCACCAACGGTCGCTATTTGCTTACAACCAGGTCTCTACGATTGACTCGGAGTTAGATGTCTTCCATGACACATTTAGAACATTTAAAGGGAGATGCATCCGCGTGTTGAAGCAGATATGGACAGAGAAGCTAGGCAAGAAGTGAAAAGTTAATAACAATATACATATTGTATATACATGTATGTCTGAAATAGTTACCTTACTTGTTATCTTTTATTGTTATTTTAATCTGTAATTTTTGACCTGTGATATCAATGTAATTAGGCATATTGCCTGTATTTATATATCACTAATAAATAAACATTATTATTATTATTATTATTATTGTGACGCAGGGGCTCAGCCTTCTTTAGACTCATGATTTTCAATTTACTTCCACAAATTGTAAGTAGTAACATTGTCCTCAACAGCCAGCCTAACCAGCACGTTTCAAATACGTAGCTCTTAATTTACATACGTAAACTTACTATACACTTTTTTCTTGTTTTTCTCGGTGGAATTTGACCTTTGAAATTTCTTCTGTAGTTCTTCCACACAGGATCTTCACCGTAGGTGATGGAATAAGCTGTGAATGAAAACGGATACCATTAGTAATATCAAACTGGTAACAATGCAGCAGAACCGGGAGTAATAATTCCTCTACAATTGAAAGAATCTTACTCAGAAAGTATTTCACGCCAAACTCAAGGCAGAATACTCATTTTGATGGATGGCCTGCATAAAGAGAGAAACTAGTAGTTTTGAATTTGGCTGTACGTTAACATTTGATGATAAAATCTTAAAGATATTAATCTTTAGTCAAATTATTGCTACGAGACTGCAGGTATTGTCTGCTTCTGAATACTACGCAAGATTTTTCAGCCCTAAAGACTTCCCACCCTGATACCTGAGCGTACGTGTGAACAGATCCTTTACACTTCTTCCCAATCGTGACGGCAGAGGAAGGCACGGAGCACAGTCTCCGTTCTCAACGTTATCTTACCTAGTAGAATCATCCAGAACCATACAGATACAGCTGGTTCGTTATTTTAGTATGCTGTACCTACCCACCTTTACTCTGAAGATATCTGATGCTGGTTTCAACTGGGATTTTTTCGACTATTCTGCCTTTGATAACTCCATCGGCCACATTACCGCTGCTCTCCTTCTCCGGATTTTCTTCTTCCTTCTTTTCAGGCTCGGCAGACTTCAAAGGTCTAGTTAGTGCCAAGAACCTGATGGGTACATCGACTCTAGGAAACTGGAAACCAAATGGAAGTCCTTCAGTTATAGGAATGGGATCAAATAGACTAATGGTACAACGAATATCATAAAACAAAAGAACCCATTTTAATTAGCATTGAATATCGAACAGAGAGATCCACGCCGTACCTCATGGTTGCCACAAATCCTAGACGTTCGATTTGCGGAATGATTGTCAATTATACACGCGCAGGATGAAGAAGTGTTAGGCTTTGCTCTTTTGGTTTATTATTTTCAATAATGAACCTTATGAATCGACCAAGAAAAAAAAGTTAACCCCCCCTCAAAATTTGTTGGTTTACGTTTCAAGGTTCATGTTGGTTGGTGGTGACAATGGCAGCCGTGCTCTTTGCAGACGAGTGATCTATATAGAAAAATAATAAACCTTTGTGTAATAATTTGCAGCGTTGTTGACTTGAGATATCCAGTTGTACGATACACACTTCTCCTAACATCACTCATGGTAGGTAGGTAGCTCCAACATGTACCTACGTTGAATTGAGAAAAGGATGAAATTTCATCTTTCTTTACATGAGATTCAAACATCTATGATATAGGTAGGTATGTTCTCGTAGGTATCTAACCTCGCATTCCTTACGTGACGCCTCCCGTCACCCTTCATCACGTACATGATTTGAACTCCCTACCTACTTATGATATCGTAAATTGATCTCGATTTATCTAATGAATACTCACACATTCGAATACTCACGATAGTTAGGCTACTAGTAGCAACCGCAGGCAAATTGATGAGCCTTTGAGCAGTTAGAGTCCGTCTGATCAGGCAAGAGAGGGACATATCGGGTCTGCCTAGAAACTTGAAACTAACGAATTCAACAATAAAGAATCCACATTCCACACACAAATTAAAGGTAGAAATACAAATGAATAAAATAAAAAGAATTCACATAAAACGAAGCGTGAATCGTAAACGTGTTTGCTGCGGAGCAAGAGCCTATCACCTAATCATCCTTATCAATAAAAGGAGAACTCTTATCAGAGGTTTTCTTGCCCATTGGTGCACCGTGGCGGCCGTGGAGGAAGCCTTCCAACTTCGGATTTCCGCCAGTTTGCTGAGAAACATTTTGTGAGGTTTTGTTGCTAAAGCGCTGCAAATTATTACACAACGGTTTAATATTTTGGTTTATTATTTTCAATAAAGAACCTTTGGAATCGATTGAGAACATTTTTTAGCCCCCCTTCAAAATTTGTTGGTTAAATTTTTCCGTCCGTCCGCCGTACGTTGCACTTTTTATAGGACGTCCCACAGTAAGAATTGGGCGTCCTTATACGATCGATCTGGGGTAAATTTGGACAACACTCAACAGAAAAATAATAACCACACACTAATCCGTTTTAGACCATTCTGAATCCAAATCCACGGAAAAAACCATAGGTGAATGTCTGTGTGTGTGTGTGTGTGTGTAGCAAAATCTTGTGTCGTCTGCCCAGGCCTTAGTTCTCAACCGATTTTCCTGGTTCTTTTTTTGTTCGACGCGGAAAACTATCTAGTTGTGCACTACGTCGCCGGAATTTCAAATTTTGCCTTTTAAGGGTGGGGGAAGGGGGGGTAATGCTTAAAAAACGTGCGTTTTTGGGCATGATCTCTGCATGAACTCTGCCCAAGCCTCAATTTCCAACCAATTTTTGGGTAATCCCTTGATGCCATAAATTTTACATTTCCCGTCTGATTTCGATGAAATTTTCATGAATTATGCAAGTTGGGGTGGAGATTTTCCCCCATGAAAATCATGGCCCCCTAATTGACAGTATTTTGTTTGCATGCGCAAAAGTGAAATCCTCGTAACAGCCATAACTTCCACATTTTCCAACAATATTTAGAGATAGTGCGGGTTGACGTGCGGATGGTCCCCTATGAGGCTAGTGCAAGGTACTTAGAGATTCATCTTTTGAGATGGCTGCTATGCATCGGATCATCTATACAATCGGGTTATAAATACGAGGAAGCTATGTGCCACACCTTCTTGGCAGACCTTTTTTTTTTAATCGGCATGTTTTTCCTAGAATTTCTAATGACATGAAGACAGAGTTAAGTAGATCGTTGTCTACTCCCACGAAAATAATGAGTTAAATCGATTTCGCCGGTTAGGTCATAATCAGCAACAAGCAATAACACATAAATTTATTGCTTGTTAAAAGACATTAATTTCGTTATTATTTTTGTGGAAATAGACAACGTTCTTCTTAAAACGGGTTTCCACAATCTCGTCGCGAGTGATTTTATTCGTTCAAATATGACCACGTTATGCATTGCGCAGGAAAATATGGATTCTAGTAAAACCCAAATGTGGTCGGTGTACATGAATTTGAAAACAATAGATCACGAATAAGTCTAGGTATTATTTTTACTTCATTAAGGGAGAAATTAACTGAAGGTTAGTACTTGAAATAAATGTAGGCAGGAATAAAAAACAAAAAAATTAAAAATAGAAACGTCAATTTTTTTATTAAAATAAAGATACCAAATTGAATATTGTGGAATTACAACATAAATGTTGATGTCATGGCCTGGAATCGAACTCCCAGGTCTCCCAGACTTGCTATTAATGTCATCTATCTATTCAGTTGTTGGCCGTTTCGGCATCAGTATATATACTGACAGTATATATCGGACCTATATATAGGTCCGATTTTGTTGAAACAAATGGTGCAACACAAAGGACATCAAAATATATCGTCACAAAAGATATAGGGTCTCAGTCGGTCGGTTGCTCGTTCCGGGTTAGTATTTCACGAAATCAAAGGCGCAAAAACTTAAAAAGGAGAGAGTGCCGGTAAGGAAACAAAAAACGCTGCAAATTATTACACAACGGTTTATTATTTTTCTATATAGATCACTCGTCTACAAAATCACCAACCATCCAATATGAAGAGAAGAATGAAAAAAAATAAATAAATAAAAAAAATAAAAAAAAATAAAAAAAATAAATCAAAATCACCAACCATTGATCGCATTTCGGTCAGCTCTAATTTGAACGGAGATTAGGCCTCTTTTGCGATTCACACTCGTGTTTTGATTTATATATATATATATTTCAATATAAAACCTTAAATTTTCGTAGGGAGCGAACGGTTTGTCCTACAGAGCTCCGCGTGGTCTCAAAAAATTTTAAAAATTCTATAGAATCTTAATTTGAAGGAAAAACAATACCTTTATATCGAAATTTTTTGAGTTAGGGCGTTTTCAAAATTTCAAAATTGATTTTGGAACCCTTAGGAGTGACCTACATCAACCAAAAGCTTCGGGGCACAACTAGACCCCAAATGGAGCCTACATACCAAATTTCATCAAAATCGGTCAATGCTAAGTGGCAAAAGTGCCGCGTACGGCGTACGGCGGACGGCGGACGGACGGCCAAATTTTTATTCGATTTTTGGATTCTACGTACCTTGAAACGTAAACCATCAAATTTTGAGGGGGTGTTAAAAATTTTTTTTTCTTGGTCGATTCCAAAGGTTCATTATTGAAAATAATAAACCAAAACGACTCAGAAAAAAAGTGAGTGTCGTTTTCGGAAAACGAGAGCAGACTAGAAGTAGGTAATCTGTAAATAAGAATAGTAATAAAAATATACTTATTTCCTGAATGTATTATGGCTGTTAAGGAGGTCTCAGTCGGTCGCCGTTCGTTTCTCGTTCCGGGTTAGTATTTCAAGAACCGGCGCTCAAAGTTTAAAAATTGTACCTAAATTTGAAATTTTGAAGGATTTTAGAAATTCATTAGTACACGGCACTAGGGAATTGAAAAACTGAAATATTGCCGCTGGAATAATCAAAATCGAAAAATAATTGCCAGAGAAAAAAGGGAAAACCGTTAATTCATTCGTGTTTTTCCCATAAAATGTAGCTAAACTTGAAATTTTCGAAGATTTTAGAGATCATTAGTGCAAGCGCCTTGGGAATTGAAAACCTGAAAGATTGCCGCCGGAATCATGAAAATCGAACAATAATTGCCAGAGAAATATGGGGAAAACATGGGAAAAACTTTCAATTCAATAGTTTTTCCCATTTTTCTTTGGCGGCATTCCGGCGGCAATATTTTAGTTTTTCAATTCCCTAGGGCCGTGCACTAATGAATATATAAAATCCTTTAAAATTTCAGATTTAGGTGCAACTTTTCCAAGTTTTTGCGCCTTCAATTTCGAACAATTTCTAAAAAAGAACGGCGACCGACTGAGATCCCTTCACCCTTGATGTCCTGAAGTATCTTTTCGGAAGTCCGATTTTTTATGCATTCTGCAACACTGGTCAACTACTTTTGAGCCAATCTTTTAGCTACCTTGATATTTCAACTATTGGAGAAAAAAATCCTCGAGATAATAATTGTGTTAAGATCAGACGCACCTCGACCATGAACTGGGGGACAGTAATGGTACCTTTAACAACTATTCAGGCAGATTTAATTTTGAAGCTTATAGAAAAACAGCCCAAAATGTTGAGGAAACAAAAGTGGTGGCTGAAAGTATCCATGAATAGCGGAAAATTCCGATTTTTCAATGGTGTCTTTTTGGATACCTCAGGATGTGGGGGATCAATACATTAGATACTACTTAGATACTAGGTAGGTACTAATTAGATACTAGGTACATCAATATATTAGATACTACTGAAGGGGGAGCTCTTATTGGGCTAACAATTATAGTTGTGTTTGTTTATTTGTTTTAGTATAAAAAGCGGCTGGTTCCGTCCAGCAAAAATTGGATAGAACGTATTCTAAGTATCTATTTTTAAAATAACAGTAGCCACCCTCCTGAAAATATACCATCCAGTTTTCATCAAATTGAGAAAATTCACATACATCTCGATCAAAACTAGCAATTCTATGCCATTTGGTTGGTCACCACCACAATCTAGCTGGGGTTCAATCATCAAATCTTGAAAAATATCCGAAAAAACAATTTTTTTGAGCAAGTGGGAAATTAAGGGTTAATAAACGTGTCCTAAGGATTCAGATCCTTGGGACACGGGTATAAGCGTTCGCAGGTCCTCTTCTCGTCAAGGGGAACAGACCTAGGGCCGAAACCCCACGAAGGTAAGTTACAATAATTGTCACAACTAATCATAACTAAACTAGTCACTAACTAACTACTAACTAGTCATAATTGCCATAACTTGCGGAACTAACCCCATTACATTTGATTTGATACTGTTTGAAGATGTTTGATAGAGTTGAAGATGTTTCATTAGCTGTGAGTACAAGGTATTGCTCGAACGAGGATGGAGCGCGTTGAGAGTTGCCATTAGACATTTTAGGAGGTTGTTCAGAGCTATCTTCTTCCCATGGCCCAGAGTGAAATTTAGCCAATCTTCTTCTTTCATGGCTCAACAACCTGCGAGGGGTCAAGACTGCCCAAGTAAAGTGCGCCAGTCATCTCGGCGTTGTGCAGGCGCTCTCCAATCACGGGCAATGGACCTGCATTGCATGTGCATCCATCCTGACTGATATTTAGCCTATCTGGGAAGACACAAATGTTGAAGTTGCCTAAATCCGAGTTCAATAAACTTTTCGTCTTCTAGTGTTAACTAAAAGATGTTTAAAAGATTTTATCATCGAAAAAGACGGTGAACAATGTGGTGTTCATTCTTAACCATAAGGTAAATTTAGGTAGAATAATGGAGCACTACGAAGGTAGTACGTACCAATAAATTCGGCATGAGGGTAGACGTATTGGAGAACAAATATAACAATACTTGAGAAAACAATTTATAGAAATAAAATACAAATAGGTGGGCCAACAATGTGGTAATCTATAATTTTAGACTCCTACGAAGTTGAGCCATGAAGGTAAGTTAAGTCTTTGGTTCTTCGAACAACACTCAGTGTTCCAATTTTTTGGTTAGCTGCTCTTCACTTTCTTTTGAGCAGAGCCAGGTCCTCTACAGAAGAGCGTGCTGATGAAGGCGACTAGCATTTTGTAGAGGAGTATTAGGGCTATGAGAGGAATGGAGACTAGGATGGCGATGACATCGAGGTTGTAGTATTCGTACCAAGTCATCCACCTAGCGGGAGATCTGAGGTGAGGGGCGCCTTTGTGACGGATCACGTACTCCGTCCAGTAGACCGCCGTGTCCATGGCGCTCATCGGTCGATCCAGGAAAGCTGCAGATACTCTCTTGGCATTATCTTTGAACCTTGAAATGAAATTATATAACGAGTTAGTATATGAAGTAGAATAGTTCGATTCAACATGGTGTTAAGACACTATTTCTGACTCAAGGCCCTAATACTCCTCTTTTGCTTCCGAGTCTACCAAGATAGCGGAAGCTTTGTTTTCACTTTTCAATGTTGAAAGAAAACTTCTACAAAATCAAAATTTCCACTCGCGTTTTACGTTTCAGACCTTCCTGAACAATTTTGGTTCCATGTCTGTGTGTCTGTCTGTCATGAAGTCCTCGCCACAGCCATAACTTCTACAATTCTCATCCGATTTCGATGAAATTTTCAGGTATTGACCGGGTTGGCTTGTAGATGGTTCCCTATGAATTTGTATTTGTAAACCAAAATCTAAAGAATTTAAACTGGCAAAAAGTTGACTCGCATTTTTTTTAGAACCTACGCTGGTTGACTGAGGTGAGGATGAGAAATCAGGAAGGAGGTCCAGCACGTCAAACGCTTCTTCGCTATTGCTCAAGATGAAAGGTGAGAGCTGATCTAACCTTGCTCAACTACCCATTAATAGTCCGCCCCATAACCGTTCGTATTTCTCAAAAGGCAAGGAAAGTATCGAAGTAATTCCATGAGAGAGATAGTCTGGGTTGATGAAAGTATCAAGTCAAGTTCTGAGTTTGAATAGATGGTCCTCGAGTTTTGGACTATTTTATACTCTGGGGAAGGGAGGATTCACCTCGAGTGTCTAACTACTATCTGTTTTAGGAATTAGGAGGCCGTAGCATGTGGATTCTAAATTTTTTTATAATAATTGAATTTTTAAAATAAATAACAACTTGTCCATTGAAAAGAATGAAGAAACTCTTACTAAAACCGTATTAAGGGACCAATAAGTTGAAATTATTAATGTTTTCCATTTCTTTCCCCTCACTTATTCCTTCTTCACTCATTCCTAACGTTGTAGGTACATTATTCTTCTTCCTAATATTCAAAGGATTCTAGCGATGGGAAATTCTTCGTAATAAATCGGAGATACTTACGACGAGTTACTGAGGACTTGGTTGATAGTGTTTCTGAAGAGTTCTTCATTTATGTCAGCATAGTTAAGCCAGAGGCCCATCCCATTCTGCTTGAGCGCGGCGGCATTGAAGTGCTGATCGCCGAACATCGGAAGGCAGATGGTTGGGAGCGCCTCAGTGACCGCCTCGTGGATTCCCAGGAGACCGCAGTGGCCAATGTAAAGAACTATGTTTGGATGAGCTGGAATAATAGATAATAATAATAGTGATTATGTAGTATCTAGTTGTATACTTGACAGACATGTACTTATACTACTAAACAAAGGTTTATACAAAACATATAAACGAAAACATATGCCTACTTAGTAATATAATATTTACCAAATATATCTCTTTGGGGAAACCACGGGCTTGTATGGACATTGGAAGGTTTATAAGGCAGTTCGTCCTCCCATTTCCACAGTACTGTTTCTTTCAGTTCAGAGAAGACTTTCAGAATGGCATCTCTTTTATCGGCACTCATCGAGGAACCTTTGAGTACTGAACCCATGCTGAAGTACACGACTCCATTCTTGGCCCCATCTAACAAAGTCTTCAGATCCTGAAAACCACGAAGATGAAAAAGGTTAGCATCTGTAGTAATGAAATAAAAATAGTGTCAGTATTTACATAGATCATAGATTGTAGGTCCGTTAGTTTTTTTTTTTTTTAGGCGGATGTGAATGTTACATTCATCCGTGGAAAGTTACAAAGTATTACGAGGATTGGGCCCTAGAACCTGAAAGGATCGATCTGTATTGTAATATCAGTGAGAGAAAAACACGATAAACAAGGCCTAAACAAATCCTATAAAATGTTTTGTAGTAGGTACTTGATAATAATGAGTGGACATTTTATAATCCAATTACGAGGTACTATTTCAGTCGTTGTATTGGAGACAACCGATGGTATTGGAAACCCCTGGAATAGTTAGATCCTGGCATTTTTCCACAATCTGCTGACGGGTTCGGTCGACTCACCATCCCTCCTGTCCAGGATAAATTTCTTGACCCCCCGACTGAACTCAAGATCACACTTGCTTTTTTGGATTCCCTTCTCTCGCACGAATTACCTTTACAATGGCCCTCTGTCTCGTTTGCCAAGAGAAGCGAACTTTTACATATCCATTTGCCCGGACATTGACTTCTTTCATCAATCATTGACTCCCATACGTCGAGAAGTGTTGCATATTATTCTAAGTCAAAATAGCCAAATTTAATTAATCAAGAACGAATTTCATTGCCTTAGTACAGAACAAATCCGTCTTTAATTATTATTTTTGTTCCAATTTTCTAACGTGGACAGTGTTATATTAATTCAGTTAGGTATTGTCACATTAAATATTGTTAGCAATAAGTATGCTTAAATTGTATTGGTCTTGCCTATTTCGATTAATAAATAAATAGTTATTGGAATTAGTCAAATGAGTGAGATCAGCTGAGTGAGCGAAAAAGCTGACTTCTCTTGTGTTCATCCTCAGGGACCGGTGGACGACTCAGCAGTGCGTCAGCTGGATAAAGGAGAAGAGCGCATAGCTCAACACTACATTCCACATCCTCCTAGCTTATCATCATGAAGGAGTGATATAACGCCACCAATACCATCTCGGGGGGTTCGAGTTTAAACGGTCGAAAGTCGGCCGAATAAACTATCTAAACTAGCCTGGTTTAACTTGAGTTTAGCTGCAAGTTGCGTTTAGAACAGTTGTTTAGCTAAACTTGGTTTAGCTAAAACTTGCTAATAAAAACGCGTTAATAGTTAATCTGAAGAAATAAACCCGGCAAGGTGGCGAGCGTCTTTCACCAACCCAAACTTCACCCTTTGGTGAAAGTGGGCCTAGGAGATTATAATTAAACTTTGACTCGACCTTTAAAATCCATTTCAAGATTTATTTCAATGATGTCTGTTATAAAACGGAAGCTACAAACGTACAGATGACGAACCATTGGAAATTTTCCAAATATGAACTAATTTTGAGCTTCAAAACAGAAAAACCGAGCGTTGTTTTGTTCCGACAATCAAGCAATGATGTTTGGATGATTACAGGAAAACTCTCAATTAAGTTTATATTTGATTATTAAGATAGAACTATAATAAAACAATAGAAAAAACGCTGCAAATTATTACACAATGGTTTATTATTTTTTATTTTTCTAGATAGATCACTCGTCTGCAAAGCCACCAACCATCCAACATAAAGAAAAACATCGATCGCATTTCGGTCAGCTAAAATTTGAACGGAGATTAGGCCTCTTTTGCGATTCACACTCGTGTTTCTGATTTTTCGAACGTAAAACCCTTAAATTCTCGTAGGGAGCGAACGGTTTGTCCCACAGAGCTCCGCGTGCTCTCAAAAAATTCTATACTATCTTAAATTGAGGGAAAAACAATACTTACCTTTATATTAAAATTTGTTGAGTTAGGGCGTTTTCAAAATTTCAAAATTCATTTTGGAACCCTTAGAACTGACCTACATCAACCAAAATCTTCGGGGCACAACTAGACCCCAGAAGGAGCCTACATACCAAATTTCATCAAAATCGGACAATGCTAAGTGGCAAAAGTGCCGCGTACGGCGTACGGCGGACGGACGGCCAAATTTTTATTCGATTTTTGGATTCTACGTACCTTGAAACGTAAACCATCAAATTTTGAGGGGGTGTTAAAAATTTTTTTTTCTTGGTCGATTCCAAAGGTTCATTATTGAAAATAATAAACCAAAAACAATAATGAGATTCGCTAGTTTGATATTGTCGGAAATGGCCCTTATGCAGATCACTAAATTATTATCAAGTTGATGGGCTCTGCCAGTAGGTACCATTATCACGGCCGCTAAAACTAAAATTCGCAAAATTTGCCGATTCGATATTTCTCTGGAGTGTAACAAATTCGATAGTTTGCTATAGTGGTGGCTATAGTTTGCTATAGAGGTATATTATATTGTCTCCCAAAAAAGAACTACGTGTGCAAAATTATGCCATGGGCAACCAAACCCTTCTCAGTATTTACCTAGGTATGTAGGTAAATACATACATACCTACCTAGGTAAATAAATACATACCTACCTCTTTATCTTCATGGTGTTTTGGAGGGTTTTAACAAAAAAACCTGATTTTTAAATGTTTTTCCTCGTGAGAGGTCTAAATTTCTAATTATTATTCATTCGTGTTCTACCTTGCTTAGTGGTTTTGCTGGAAGCATATTTAGCCCTCCAACTTCTATTGTCGATGGGTTAGTTGGTCTTGGACCAAGTACACTGCAATGTGTGTTAGTGAAGAACAGGCTAGCATTGGCAGTCCACTCTTCTAGTGGAGGTTGGAGACCTAGGAACTTATTCGCCAATCGCTGTGCCTCAGGTAACATCACAGTTTTGTAGTATACCATAGTTTGAATCAGTTCGATTGTATTCCAAAACCTTTCAGTGAAATCCATTTGAGTACCTTTGTTTCCGAACACAGTAGGAATGACGTTTGGCGCGATGGGATCTCCCATCTTGATCCTGTGCCATGGAAACGGTTCTGACGTGTGGAATAGAATGTACGGCGCACCAATTTTGCTGGCGTACCCCAGGAACAAGTCCGTTTTGAAATATTCAACAATCACTAAGTCGTACTTTCCATCCAAGATCTGATTGTAATTGTTGAACGGTATGAGGTCTTCGTAGTTCCTGAATAAGTCAACCATCAAGTGGTTCAATTTCGTCATATAGTGTGAATCACTGCAGCCCTCAATGTTCATGAATCCTTCCAGTTTACTGCCGGGCTTCAGCTTGAAAAGAATGGACTTGAAGTTCGGACGAGGGGTTTTCGGCGCGTAGTAACCTGCGACCGTCACGTCATGTCCTCTTTCTGCAAGCTCTTCCATCAAAGACATAAACACCAAATTATGGCTTGGACCGTGGAAAGGAAAAAATCCCAAAATTTTGCTGGCATCTGTAGTTTTCAAAACCACTACACTGATCATGAGTAACCTGGCTACGCTGAAGAGCATATTCGAAGCACTATAAAGAAACTTGTCCAAAACGCACGACTGCTTTCTAACGGTACAAGAACATCACAATCAGTAAACTGAACGCTGGAGAAAATATTCTTTAGATTTGTTTACCTACGTGATAAAAACAAGATAACGCGACGTGGCATTGAGACGGATGATTGTGGAAGTGCTGTTATATTTTTATCAAAAGAATTGTGGTGAGAGGAATAATAATTATGTCACAGCCACCTAAACGTAAGTGTTGAAGAAATCATTTGCTCTAGAGGGCAAGTGCGCGATTGTAAGTAGATAACAACGTCTGATATTCATGAGTGTTTCACCAAATGAGAATCATTCTGAAATTCATAGAAGGTTTTTGTAGTTGAGTTGTGTTTTTATTGACCAATTAAATTATTCGAGTCTTGCTGCACCACGTTTTTGATGATTTATCAGTAGGAGTGGTAATCATCATCAAATAGTAGATTGAAAGGTACCTAGTTCAAAGGGAAACTAACACGTAAGTGTTGTATTTTGATAAATTCCTCAACAGTAGCTCATTCAACGATAGTTGATCGTCTGTGTGGTTTCATTCGTTTCTAAAAATGGAATACTATTATCAAATTAGGTTTAGGTAAATAATTATCTGTATAAGCAAATGGTTGGGCCTACATAGCTCTGAGTGTCATTAAATTCTTAAAAATCGCATCTATTTCGAATTATTGACAAAACAACACTTGCAAATCAAAATTCTTAGAGCAAAGACGTTTTGAAAATGTTTCCCCCATTTTCACCCCTTAGAAGTGGCTAACAATAACCAAAACCCCCTTGGAAGACAGCTGATGACATCCGCGACGCCACGAATGGCAGTCGGACAAAAATCCAACCTGAAATGGTTGTTTACTTTACTTTACTTTTACTTTACAATAACCAAAACCTTCGGGGAAAACTATACCCCAAATGAAGCTGATTATAATAGCAAATTTCATCATATCGGTCAACGAGAACTGGGCAAAGTAGGTACCGCGTACGGCGGACGAACTGAAAATCTTTTTTTCGATCTTCTGATCCCACGTACCTTGAAACTTAACCAACAAATTTTGAGAGAACCGTAGACATTTTTGGGGGTCCGGATAGCCGTGCTCGTTCGCCGACGCGTTTCTGGGTCCAAGACACGCACCGATCCTTGTGGGAAGATCCTGAGATCAAACCTCGGGTGCCGGGAGTGTTTTCGACCGTTCGCAGCCATGGGCCGAAATCGTCAGTACAAATTCTGATATTCCCTTTGGAAGACAGCTGATAATGCCCGCGAGGTCAGGAATGGCAGTCGGACAAAAATTCAACCTGAAAAGGTTGTTTACTTTACTTACTACTACTTTACTTTACCACCAAATTTTGAGAGTGGTTAATTTTTTTTTGCTCAATTCCATAGGTTCATTATCAAAAATAATTAACCAAAATATTCTTGAAGGGGTCTCAGTCGGTCGCCGTTTGTTCCGTTTCGGGTTAGTATATCTCTCAAGTTTAAAAATTGTATACTTACCTAAATTTTAAATTTTCGAGGATTTTCGAAATTCATTAGATAGAGGAGAGTTCGGGCCTAGGGAATTGAAAAACTTAAGGATTACCAATGGAATCATCAAAATTGAACAATAATTGCCGGCGAAAAGTGGGAAAACCGTTTATTCAGTTATGTTTTTCCCATTTTTCTCCGGCAATTATTGTTCAATTTTGGTGATTCCAGCGGTAATCTTTCAGTTTTTCAATTCTCTAGGCCCATGCACTAATAAATTTCGAAAATCCTCGAAAATTTCAAATTTAGGTACATTGTTAAACTTTGAGCGCCAGTTCTTGAGAGATGTACAAACCCGGAACGAGGAACTAACGGCGACCGACTGAGACCCCCTTAAGTGACGTTTTTGGTCACGTTTGACCCTTTAGATTATTATGTTAGTTTTCATTTTCTCAATCATTCTTACATGAAATTTCAATAGCTCCACTCGAGAAAATAAATAATGGAAAAATAAGAGACCTACCTTGCTTAGAGGTTTTGCAGGAGGTACATTCAAGCCTCCAACCTCGATAGTCGATGGGTTAGTTGGTCTAGAGCCAAATATGCTGCAATGTGTGTTTACCAAGTATAGACTGGCATTGGTGGTCCACTCCTCCAAGGGAGCCTGATGCCCAAGGTACTTGTCAGCCAATTTCTGTGCTGACGGCACCAGAACAGTATTATAGTAGAGCATCATTTCTAACAGTTCGACCGTATTCCAAAACCTTCCCATAAAGTCCATTTGACTACTTCTCTTCCCAAATACATTCGGTATTATGTTGGGCGCGAGTGGGTCTCCCATCTTGACCCTGTGCCATGGAATCGCTTCGGACGAGTGGAATAGAATGTACGGCGCACCAATTTTGCTGGCGTATCCCAGGAACAAGTCGGATTCGAAAAATTCAAGAATCACCAAGTCGTACTTTTCTTCCAAGATCTGATTGTAATCGTTCATCGGAATATGGTCCTCGTAGTTGGAGAATATGTCATTTATCAAACGCATTGTCGTCATGTGGTTTGAATTGACGTAGTCATCAAGGTTCCAGAAACCCCTGACGGGAGTACCCGGCTTCAGCTTGAAAAGAATCGACTTGAAGTTCGGGCGAGGAGTTTTGGGCTCAAAATAACCCGCGACAGTCACGTCATGTCCTCTTTTTGCCAGCTCTTCCATCAAAGACATGAACACAAAATTGTGGCTTGGACCGTGGAAAGGGAAAAACCCGAGAATTTTAGAGGCATCTATAGCTTGTAAAAGCCCTACGCCGATTACAAATAAATCGGCTACTCTGAGATGCATGATGTTGAAACACTCAATAATATGAACACATACTCATTGAATAATACAAACAAAGCGTTTCTCGCGGATTTTGCGGGTTATCTGATTGCTGCGACGCGACTGAGTGTAGTCAACCTTTCGCCCATTCCACCGGCGACGGAGGATCAGAGTGGGAGGAGACATTCCATGAGAGGCATCCACGTAGAAGTTGTGACGGATAAATTTGTCTGGATCTAAAAATTTCTGTTTCGACGAACGGGCACTCAATAGAATTTAAATTAATAAATCTTGATCTGAATGTCTCCTTGATTGGTTCCTTGAATCAATTAACACTTTCAAAACCCTGCAAATTATTACATAATGGTTTATTATTTTTCTTTATTGATCACTCGTCTGCAAAGCCACCAACCATCCTACGTGAAGAAAAACATCGATCGCATTTGAACGGAGATTAGGCCTCTTTTGCGATTCACACTCGTGTTTCTGATTTATCGTACGTCCAACCCTTAAATTCTCGTAGAAAGCGAACGGTTTGTCCTACAGGGCTCCGCGTGGTCTCAAAAAATTCTAAAAATTCTATACTATCTCAAATTGATAGAAAAACAATACCTTTATATCAAATTTTTTGAGTTAGGGCGTTTTCAAATTTTCATACTTTATTTTTCAACCCTTAGAAGTGACCTACATCAACCAAAATTTTCAGGGCACAACTAGACTCCAAATGGAGCCTACATACCAAATTTCATCAAAATCGGTCACAATACTAAGTGGGGAAAGTCGGCTCACGGCCGACGGACGACCAAATTTTTATTAGATTTTTGGATTCTACGTACCTTGAAACGTAAACCAACAAATTTTGAGGGGGGGGGGGGGGTCAAAAAAATGTTTTTCTTGGTCGATTCCAATGGTGCATTATTGAAAATAATAAACCATTAGTACGTCAAGTACCAACCTAGTATCATTATTGAGGTAAAAAATTGTAATACCAAGAATAGCCGTCACTTATCTCCGAAAGATAAGACAATCTGGATGACCACTTCACCGAACGAGTAGGCTTGAAAGTTAAATAATAATTAAGTATAAAATCTTGATAATCTGAATTGATGGATACCGAGTATAGTTATATGTGATGTTATAAGTAGTTACTAAATATTAATGTTGAGATGTTTCTCAAAAAGATGAAATCTCTCTCTTTCGCGTTTTATTGATTACACCGACAACCACTATAAACGGAACTTTTTTGTACTTGATTCTGAAGGTTCAATGTTCGATTCAATATTCGATGTAATAATACATAAGTAATCATTATTTACCTTCGGCAAAGGTTTCACTGAATAAACATTCAATCCTTCAACTTTTGTAGATGACGGGTTCATTGGTCTAGACCCGTGTAATGTACAGTATAATATACTGTCTGGCACCACTAATGCCAGCTTGTACTTGACTAGAGGTCCATTCTTCCAGGGGAGGCTGTGGCCCGAGATGCTTGTTCGCCAATTTCTGGGCAGAAGGCGCCAAAACAGTCTTGTAGTTGAACATGATTTGCAATAGTTCGACTGAATTCCAAAACCTTCCTGCGAAGTCCATTTGGTTGTCTCTCTTCCGAACACGTTCGGAATAATATTTGGCGAGAGTGGATCTCCCATTTTGACCCTCTGCCAATGAATTGCCTCGGACGAGTGCATCAGGATGTAAGGTACTCCAAATTTGCAAGCATATCCCAAGAACAAATCCGTTTCGAAATTTTCAACAATAACCAGATCGTAACTTTCATTGAAGATCTGATTGTAATAGTTCATTGGAATCAGTTCCTCATAGTTTGTAAAGATGTTATTGATCAGATACATTGTGGACATGTGATTTGAATTTCGTAGTCTTTAGCATCCAAGGAGCCTTTCAGTGGAGTGCCCGGTTTCAGCTTGAAAAGAATCGACCTGAAGTTAGGACGAGAGGTTTTTGGCTCATAATAACCTGCGACTGTCACTTTATGCCCTCTTTCTGCAAGCTCTTCCAAATGGGCAACGTTGGGAATCATATTGGACGTCTTTATCATAGGGGACTATAATATGAATACCACTCAAACAATGACATAAAAACTTATTACGTTCGCTGTGTTCAGCTTAATCTGCTTACACAGCACTCAATGGGTGGGTTGGGTGAGATTGCAAGTTAGAGTCTGCTATCAGTCACACAACTCGTTTATGGTGCAAATGAGCGTAAATACGAACAAGGAGATCGATTGCCGACCATCCAACTGACTCCATGTTTTGTTGTACCACCAGTTGGCACCGACCTCTAATCTACTGGCGTAGTATTTTTATTCTGTCGAAATCACTCTAGGAGTGGGGAGAGATCGACGCTGGCCCGAGAGTACCCAATTCGGCGAAGGACAGATTGGTTGAGTAGAAATTTGGAGCGCCCTCATTTGTAGATAATGAACGAATTCCTTGAATCCAAATCACGCGGACCAGAGAGTAAAAACTCCGCAAATTATTACACAAAGGTTTATTATTTTTCTATATAGATCACTCGTCTGCAATGAACAAGGCTTTACTATTGTTATCACCAACCAACGCGAAGAAAAACATCGATCGCATTTCGGTCAGCTATAACTTGAACGGAGATTAGTACTCTTATGCTGATTAGTCCTCTTAGTCTAGTTTAGAGAGCGAACGGTTTGTCCTACAGGGCTCCGCGTGGACTCTAAAAATTCTAAAACTTCAACACTATCTTAAATTGATGGAAAAACAATACCTTTATATCAAATTTTTGAGTTAGGGCGTTTTCAAAATTTCAACAATTATTTTTCAACGCTGAGGTGACCTACATCAACCAAAATCTTCGGGGCACAACTAGACCCCAAATGGAGCCTACACACCAAATTTCATCAAAATCGGTCAATGCTAAGTGGCAAAAGTGCCGCGTACGGCGTACGGACGGCCAAATTTTTATTCGATTTTTGGATTCTACGTACCTTGAAACGTAAACCATCAAATTTTGAGGGGGTGTTAAAATTTTTTTTTCTTGGTCGATTCCAAAGGTTCATTATTCAAAATAATAAACCAAAACGCAGGTCTCTCACGGTCCCACACACCATAAACCTTCATGTCTGCTACCATTAAAAAAAAAAAAATTTCTGTACAGATCACCCGTCCGCGAAGAACAAAGATTTTCTATTAATAGTACCTACCCATCAACGTCATTATCGCGCATGGTTGGCAATAAACATGATTTTGTCAGAAAGTTCCTACCAGCAAAACATCAAAACAAAGATAAAATGTTGATTCATGGCTGACATGATGAATTGATTCTTGGTTGGAGAGCTGGTTGACATGAAATTCTATTTGAAGAAACCAGAAAAGATTCAGCTGAAATTTCTAACTTCCAACATCGAACATTCATGTGAAATTCACACTCGTGTCTGATTCACCATAGCTGATATACAGGTAGGTATATACATACAGGTACAGTAGGTATTTATGTATGGAAGAGTAGGTGTATATATATGTATTTCTACATAACAGTAGTGTTAATACTCCGACTCTACTCCCAAATTCGCCCGGGATAATCCGATCGTGTCAATACCCTGGTTCGCGGAATCTAAAGGCTGTATATCCTATATCGAATCAACTTTGGAAAACTAGGCTAATCCTTCTGGGCACGACTGATTAACCCCGATCAGAATTGTTGACGGAAGCTTCAGGAAAAGAATAGCTCCCAGTTAAAAACGTTTCCTGGATGTTATTTGAAAAACATTGCTATATTGCAATATATCGCATCGGTGTATTTGCAAGACTGAGAACGAAGGCCCCGTTCACCTGATATACCTCGACTACGTTATTGGAAACGTGGAAGCTTAATGCTAAATATTATTACAAACCTTAGGGAGTGGTTTCGATGGTAGAATATTCACACCTCCTATTTCAATTGTCGATGGATTTGTAGGTCTCGGCCCGAAGACACTGGAGTGGGTATTCACGAAGTAGAGACTCGCCTGTTTTGTCAACTCCTCCAATGGAGGCAACCGTCCGAGGTGTTTCTCAGCAACCTGCTGGGCGTGGGGGAGCATCACAGAATTGTAAAACCACATCATTTGCATCAACTCAATCGTATTCCGCAATCGCCCATAGAAGTCCAACGGTCTGCCGCCGAAGGAATGAGGTATAACATTCGGCGAGATGGGGTCTCCCAGTACGGTTCTGTGCCAGGGCATTGGTTCTGATGTGTGAATCAAAATGAACGGCGCAGCCAGCTTACTCGCATAAGCTGAAAACAAATCCGATTCAAAGTACTCCAAAATTACGAGGTCATATTTCCCGTCCAACACCTGGTTGTAATTATTCTTTATAATAGCCTCATCGTATCCTTGTATGAGACCATCGAGCAAATAAACGCTCGTCATGTGATTCGCGTTCAAAAAGGCTTCAGCGGTGATGCCTCCACCTCCACTTTTCACTCTGGACTCGAACATTACGTGTTTGTAATTAGGACGAGGTGTTTTGGGTCCATAAAATCCAGCGACAGTCACATCGTGTCCTCTCTTTGCAAGTTCTTCAAGCAGTGGAACTGTGACCATATTGTGGCTGGGACCGTGGAACGGTAGGAATCCCAAGATTTTTGCTGCATCTGTCACACCAAAGGTGATCGTAAGTCCCAGAAGTCTCACTACCGCCAAACCAAACATTTCATGAATCATGAGTGCTTCTGAATATGCAACTTTCAATATCTTGAATGAAACCACGCGCACAAGCCACAGATCACCAAATAATTACTGTTGGTAACTCCGCACTACTCAAGACGCAAATGTTTTCTGTATAATCCAACAAAATACGTAGTGATAAAAAATCAAAGAAACTCACCGTGTTTGTTACAATAAGGCTAAGATTAAGGGCATGTGACACCTCAGCAAAACCTAAGATTACTTTATCATTATCACAGCCCAATAAATAATTATTGTATACTGTGTTTGAATAGCAGCTGTCAAAAAATAGGTGGAAAATTGTATATTTTCAAGTGTCCGAGTAAAGGCTGTCTGGGATGAGATTGGTAAACACTTCAGCTCAGAATAAATACAAACTCGGTAGATTTACATTACCTAACTCAGGGACGTTGTATTGGTACATCCACCTCCTTATATGATGGTACTGAGATACCAGCATTTATTAGTATAGTAGTAGTAGATAAGGAAGGTATAAGGAACTGATTGTTAAGGCCCTATTAGGACCCCCCTCAACTTTTTGCTTCCGAGTCTACCATGGTGGCGAATACAGTGACAGTGAAAATTGAGGTAGATATTTTTTTTCATCAACTTCAAATTGTATAGAATTTTTGGAATTGATTGAGACTATGAGAACTTGAGGCTTGACTTACGATAAATCAGAATCAGGAGGGTGAATCGCTAAAGAGGATTATTCTCCAGTCAAATTTTAGCTCACCAAAATGCGATCGTTGTTCGTTTCTTCGAGTTGTACACGATTTATCGTAATTCCAAGCCTTAAATTCTCGTAGGGAGCAAACGGTTTGTCCAATAGAGTTCTGGGTGGTCTTAATCGATTCTAAAAATTCAATTCTATTTTGAATTGGTGAAAAAACAATAGCTACCTTTATTTCAAGAGTTTTCGAGCTAAGGCGCTTTTAAAAATTACAACCCTTATTTTTCAAAATTTTGAAGAGACATCAACCTAAAGCTTCGCGGCACAACTAGACCCCAATTGCAGCCCACTGTTACGGTAACTAAGAAAATTGTCGCGTACGGCAGACGGACGGATTTTTAAAAAAATCGTTTTTCAGATTCTACATATTTTGAAATGTTAACCATCAAATTTTGAGGCGGGGAGGGGGGGGGTCAAATTTTTTTCTCGCTCGAATCCAAATATTGTTATTATTGAAAATAATTTACAAAAATATGGCTGGTAGGTAGTGGCAATGTCAAATCTGTGTTCTTTGCAGGCGATCTATTCAGAAAAATATAAACCTATGTATATTTGCAGCGTTTTGGATTCAACATACCTTGAACTGTAAACCATCAAGTTTTGATGAGGGGGGGGGGGATTTTTTCTCCATTTCAAAGGTTTATTATTGAAAAGAATGAACCAAAACATATACTCATAGCACTACTTGTTTGATTAATGTAATAAACCCACCTTTGGAAGAGGTTTGGAAGGGAAGACATGAATTCCTCCGATTTCGATCGTGGCGGGATTCATCGGACGAGGGCCGTAAACGCTGTTGTGTGTGTTCACCAAGTACAAACTGGCGTTCTTGGTGATCTCATTCAACGGCGGTAAGTCTCCCAGATGCTTACTCGATATTTTCTGAGCTGTCGGCAACATGGTTGATCTGTAGTACATCATCATTTGTATCACTTCGACCGTGTTCCAGAATCTTCCGAAGAAGTCCATTTCGGATCCTCTCTGGCCGAAAACTTGAGGTACCAGTGAAGGCGAAATAGGATCTCCAAGAGTGTCCCTGTGCCAAGGAAAAGCTTCGCAAGTGTGGATCACAATAAACGGTTTACCTAGCTTATTAGCGTATGCCATGAATAGATCGGACTCGAAATACTCAATAATAACCAAATCGTATTTGCCTGATAGAATTTGATTATAGTTGTTCATCTCCATCAGTTCGTCGTACCCTTCCAAGATATCGTTGATTAAATACATCGTGGTCATATGATTGGAATTTTCATAGTCCCCCGCATCAAGGAAACCTCTGAGTCCCGTTCCTGGTTTGGGTTTGAAGTTTATATGCGTGTAGTTTTCATTAGGCGTTTTGGGGGAGAAATATCCCGCAACTGTCACTTGGTGCCCTTTCTTGGCTAATTCTTCAAATAACGGCACGGTAACTAAGCTGTGGCTGGTACCATAAAAAGGGAGAAGCCCCAGTATTTTCGCGGAATCGGCGGCTCCCATTATCATCGAAACCACCAAAACGACGAATTTGTTCATCTCGATTTTTCAATACGAAAAAAACCCTTGAAATATGAAATTAATCCGCACTCGCGATTGAATGTCCCCTTGACCACTTGTTGGCTCTCAATTCACCAGCACTCTCAATCACAAGACTTGAGACATCCGTCTGCGATCGAAGATAACGTACGAGTATATAACTTTACACAGTAAATCATTTGGAACGATAACGACGTGTTATGTAATACATCGTAATTACTGATATCGGGATTTACACTCGCGAAAACGTATACAGGACTCGTTGGAAGACGATTCGACCGCAATAGACGTTTCTACCCGTTCCTGACAAGGCGCACTGAGGAGACTGAAGACACAATCCTGTTAACTGACAAGAATGTTTGGAGGGGACGTCACGTTATCTTGAAATCTATCAGTTCCCCAAAAGCTAAGCTGGTGGAGGACTTAGGTGGAATTCGGCTTATTATTAAACCTTTGGAATGGAGCAAGAGAAAAAAAATGTTTTCCCCCAAAATTTGATAATTAACGTTTCAAGGTACGTTGAATCCAAAAATCGAAAAAATATTTGGCCGTCCGTCCGCCGTACGCGGCAGATAGTATGGAATTTTTAGAGACGGAGCTCAGTAGGCTCAGGGTTCCTACAAGACTTATCATAAATCAGAAACACGAGTGTGAATCGCAAAAGAGGCCTAATCTCCGTTCAAATTTTAGCTGACCAAAATGCGATCGATGTTTTTCTTCATTTGGTAGTAACAATGGCGAAGCCGCGTTCTTTGCAGACGAGTTATCTATATAGAAAAATACTAAACCTTTGTGTAATAATTTAGAATCGAATGAGACCGCCGACCCTATAGGACCAAACATTCGCTTAATGAGGATAATTAATTACCCAAATAATGTATGTTCCATGAAGTTGCTTCATCAATTCAAGATAGTGTTAAATTTCTAGAAACGAACAAGATCATCGAGACGATCAACCGCCATTAAATGAGCGTTTATTGGGAAATTTATCAGAAATATACTCACTAAGTGTGCCTTAGGGTCGTGCCTCTTACTTGCATTTCTAAGTGCTTTTTGAACAACTTCGGTTTCTGACTGTGGTCAATCCTCTTTGCGGGCATAACTTCTCAAGATCTTGGTCCGATTTTGATAAAATGTTCACGGTTCATGCGGGTCAGCCTCGAGATGGTCTCCTATACAGGCTGTAACACCTATGTTCCTGCCATAGCCTAGGGATTGATTCTACAACTAATTTGGAACTTTTTTTAACCCCCTAAAAATTCGAATTTTTTTTTTTACTTTTAAGATGTTTTTCGTATTTTCGACCTTACGCCATTAAAACAGCCATAACTTCCTTGTTTCTGAGTCAAAATTCAAAAGTAATTATACCGTTGGAAAAATAGTTAAATTCTCTATCTCCCTACAGGTAACTAAAACATTTAAAAGAAGACTCAGCTATTGAAAAATGAAAAAATGAGCCATAAGTAGTAAAATCTCGGAAATGTACATTTTTTCAAATGTTTGTAAGCCTAACTGAAACTGCCGGTTAATTTCAAATCGTCACCCCAAAAGCTCAGCTTTCCAACAGTATGGTCAGAATTGTTTCCAATGTCTTTATTAGTAGAGAAAACAGCGCTTGAATGAGAAAAAAAGGTGATTTTTTTCAACGAAATCGACGGTTTGACGGGAGGATTTGGGGGTCTCCTCCGCAGCCGCTCCTCTCACTCTCCATCCAACCCGAAATCCTCCCGTCAAAACGTCGATTTCGTTGAAAAAAATCACGTTTTTACTCATTCAAGCGCGGGTTTTTTCCACTAATAAAGATATTGGAAACAATTCTGACCATACTGTTGGAAAGCTGAGCTTTTGGGTCAACTTTTGGGGTTACAATGAGAAATTAACCGGCAGTTTCAGTTAGGCTTACAAACGTTTGAAAAAACTGTACATTTCCGAGATTTTACTATTCGGGCTCATTTTTCAACAGCTGAGTCTTCTTTTAAAAGTTTAATTTAGTACTAGGGATATGGGAAATTTAACGCTCTTTCCATTGGTACCGTAAAATTTGAGTTTATCTAGTATATAGAAGTATATTAACATTTTAATGATACAAGGTCGAAAAAACGAAAAAAATCTTAAAAGTGAAAATAGCCGGGTTTTGAGGGGGTTAAAAAGAAGTCAAGAGAAAAAAAAGTCAAAAATTAGTTCTAGAATCAATCTCTAGGCTATGGCAGGAACATAGGTGTTACACCCTGTAGGTATTTCGTCAAAATCGCATCAGAAGGTGAATTTATTTATCACAATCTGATTGTGATAAATTCGGAGGGGAGTTCGGGTTTTGGAACTAAAAGAAAGCACATTGACTTCGTCGTTATCCGATCAGAAGGCGCCAAGATAAGAGCGAAAACATAATTGCGATCGACTTCACCATCGTGTTGCTGTTAGTCAACCTCGAAAACCAGAAACACAATCGTGATAAAAACTTTAGTGTTGGGAAATCCGTCGGTGCAACCTCTTGAATAAGTTTTCTTAACTACTAAATATTTTCCCTGCTCTTTACTGAGGATGAAGAAAACGTTGAATTTGATTTTAAAATGTTAAAGTTTAGATTAAAAGCACGTTGAATTATTTTCTTACAAATAAAAGAACTTATTTGGTATTTATGTTGAGTTTGCTCAGGAAACTCAGTGTATTAAAGGTCTCTCAACTATTCATCAATTATTCCATGTATCGAAAGTGATAAGTATTTACCAACTCAACTAATACAGCAAAATAATCAACATACCTTAGGTAGTGATTTGGGTGTAGAAACGTGGAGACCACCAATTTCGATGGTGGATGGATTCATGGCCCTCGAACCGAACAGACTGGAGTGCGTGTTTGTAAAGTACAGACTGGCGTTTTTGGTCACTTCGTGTAAAGGAGGCAGCGGTCCCAAGTATTTTTCAGCGATGGCTTGAGCTCGCGGTAGCATAGCCGTGCGGTACTCGAATAACAGCTCCAAGATTTCCACCGTGTTCCAAAATCTGCCAGCAAAGTCCATCCTCGATGCCCTTTGACCGAAAACCTGAGGAATGACAGACGGCGCCAGAGGGTCTCCCAGTGTTAGTCTGTGCCAAGGAAGCGGTTCACAGTTGTGAATGATTATGAACGGAGCATCGATCTTGCTGACAAATCCCATAAACAAATCAGACTCGAACATTTCAACAATCAGAAGGTCGTATCGTTTATTGAAAATGTCTGAAAAATTGTTGTTAATACCGATATTGTCGTGGTACATCGGGTAAAGTGTTCGCAACAAACGCATCGTTGTCATGTGATTGGGATTTTCGTAGTCATTCGCTGACCTGGATGCTTTCACCACAACTCCGGGAGCTGTTTTGAACTGAATCATTTCCAAATTGGAAACAGGCATCTTGGGTGGATGAAAACCAGCCAATGTGACGTTGTGCCCTCTTTTGGCTAGCTCCACGAATAAAGGCACCGTGTTCATATTGTGGCTGGTTCCGTGGAATGGAAGAAACCCCAGAATGCTAGCGGCGTCGGAAGCTCTCAGAGCAAGGAAAGCGGCTACCCACACCAGCATGGCTTTGGGTAACAAGCAGGATGGGTATTCAACTAAGGAAGCAGCAAAAACCACAAGATTGAACACAAAATTACTGGGATTGATTTTTAGATCCGGGAGCTACAACTTACACCACAAGAGTAACAATGGCGTAAGTATGAGTTTACACTTTGATAAGGCTGTGGGAGACGAATGAACAGTAGTTGTGATCAGGTCGATGACTCCCAAAAGATAAAAGATAGATATGTGAGACACTGATAGTACCATAATTTTGGGAGCTCTTGAGAGTCACTGGACCCACTAAGTATACAACAAAAATCCCCATTGTAATCATCTTGTGAATCATCATCAGACCTTCACACATTTGAGTTTTTCGAAAAAGATTCTTACTTCGGACGCCGATTTTGTGGTACAATTTAGAGTCATTTTTGTAGGGTAGGTATTAGGTACTTCGTTGCTAAAATATGTAACTTCGGGAAAAGTTAAAAAGTTGTTCAATTTCTAAGGCAAGACTCGCCCTTTTTAGTCAAGCAGACGGATGCAAGAATATTAAATATTCCGCCAAATTTTGGCGGAGAACTGCACGTTCAAAGTCAGTTTTTATTTTCTTTCTCACACCATCGTACCATAGAGAAAGCTGAGGCGTTGTCGGACAACAAACAGAAGAACAGTTAATTGAACTGTTGTTACCTACCTATCTATCCGTTCTTTGGACCTGGATATGATAGCGTAGACACATTAAGTTGAACCTTTGATAAACACATTTAAATTCTCGACAAAACGATTTCAGTGCGGCGTTCTGGCGTAAAGCCGCGGCCACACATGCGGTGTTCGGCGAACACCCAGCATTTCTTTGGCCACATACGCAGAGCGAATGTTTGCCGAATCTGAGAATCGGGGTTGTATTGCCCTCCTAGTGCCGGGGTTGAACGAGAACGAGGACGAATTCTGTGATTCACATTCATGTTCCTATCTAGTGAAGCTTCGATATTTCCGTTTATTCGATAAATGGTATCCAAACAAACTGATATCGACAGAACATCGAACAAAAGTATTCGATACCTACCAACAATATCGAAATAAACAATTATTGTTTATTTGTTTTTGATCCCACTTTCATTTGTGTTTACTGGAAAAACAACGTTGACTCCGAACAAAATACTGCATGTTTATATTCTTTCTTGTACTTCTACCAAAATGTATTCCATCCTTGCATTTGTACCCTAGATTAAAGTTCTCATCAGGAAACAACGTTTGAAACTGAACTGACAAATATGTTCGGCAAATATTTGTGAGTGCTCGGTAAATGTTCTGGGTTTGGCAAATACCGAATGTGTGGCCTGGGTGCATTTTCATCGCAAATGTTCGGCGTTCGCCAAACACCACATGTGTGGCCGCCATCATCTATACTCGTACAATCGGTTGGTCTTGTAGGTAGATCTTCGCTGTACATGGGGGACGGAAGGGGTGTTTGAATCTCTTCTGGGGCGTACGTACCAAAACTAGGTAGGTATTTAACTTATGCTATCACGAGAGCCTCACTATATCGTGATTTTCTTCAAGAGCTCGAGACCAAACTGCATACTTCAGCACGAAACACAATGCTGACGACTTCATTGAAATTTGTTCCCACATAACTCGGTAATTTCGTAAATTCGTTAGTATTTCATTTTTTTTACTAGGGAGATGGGAAATTTAACGTTCTTTCCATTGGTATCGTAAAATTTGAGTTTATCTAGTATATTGAAGGAGTTATTAACATTTTAATGATACAAGGTCGAAAACAAGAAAAAAATCTTGAAAGTGGAAATAGTCGGATTTTAAGGGGGTTGAAAAGAAGTCAGAAGACAAAAAAAGTCAAGATTTAGTTGTAGAATCAATCCCTAGGCTATGGCAGGAACATAGGTGTTACACCCTGTATATATTTCCTTTGTCAAAATCGCATTAAAACGTGAATTTATTTATCACAATCTCACAATCTGATTGTGCTCAAGTTCGGAGGGGAGTTCGGGTTTTGGCACTAAAAGAAAGCACATTAACTTCGTCGTTATCCGATCAGAAGGAGCCAAGATAAAAGCGAAAAAATAATTGCGATCGATTTCACTATCGTGTTGCTGTTAGTCAACCTCGAAAACCAGAAACACAATCGTGATAAAAACTTTAGTGTTGGGAAATCCATCAGTGTAACCTCTTGAATAATTTTTCTTAACTACTAATTATTTTCCCTGCTCTTTACTGAGGATGAAGAAAACGTTGAATTTGATTTTAAAATGTTAAAGTTTAGATTAAAAGCAAGTTGAATTATTTTCTTACAAAAAAAAAGAACTTACAAAAAATGGCGAAGAAAATTTTATGAAAACATGGCTTTTAGTTCTAGCTTGTAGTACTGTATTGTGGGGCACTCAATTCTATGATGCGGTGTATTGTAGGTCACTCAACGATTCATCAATTATTCAATGTATCGAAAGTGTATCAATTATTCCATAAGTCGAAAGTGATGTAAGTATATAGGTACTCAACTAATACAACAAAATAATCAACCTACCTTAGGTAGTGATTTGGGTGCAGTAACGTGGAGACCACCAATTTCGATGGTGGATGGATTCATGGCCCTCGAACCGAACAGACTGGAGTGTGTGTTTGTAAAGTACAGACTGGCGTTTTTGGTGACTTCGCGTAAAGGAGGCAGCGGTCCCAAGTATTTCTCAGCGATGGCTTGAGCTCGCGGTAGCATAGCCGTGCGGTACTCGAATAACAGCTCCAAGATTTCCACCGTGTTCCAAAATCTGCCAGCAAAGTCCATCCTGGATGCCCTTTGACCGAAAACCTGAGGAATGACAGACGGCGCCAGAGGGTCTCCAAGTGTTAGTCTGTGCCAAGGAAACGGTTCACAGTTGTGGATGATTATGAATGGAGCATCGATCTTGCTGACAAATCCCATAAACAAATCAGACTCGAACATTTCAACAATCAGAAGGTCGTATCGTTTATTGAAAATGTCCGAAAAATTGTTGTTAATACCGATATTGTCGTCGTACATCGGGTAAAGTGTTTGAAACAAACGCATCGTTGTCATGTGATTGGGATTTTCGTAGTCATTCGCTGATCGGTATGCTTTCAACCCAACTCGGGCAGCTGTTTTGAACTGAATCATTTCCAAATTGGAAACAGGCATCTTGGGTGGATGAAAACCAGCCATTGTGACGTTGTGCCCTCTTTTGGCTAGCTCCACGAATAAAGGAACCATGTTCATATTGTGGCTGGTTCCGTGGAATGGAAGAAACCCCAGAATGCTAGCGGCGTCGGAAGCTCTCAGAGCAAGGAAAGCGGCTACCCACACCAGCATGGCTTTGGGTAACAAGCAGGATGGGTATTCAACTAAGGAAGCAGCAAAAACCACAAGATTGAACACAAAATTACTGGGATTGATTTGTAGGTCTGGGTGCTACAACTTACGCCACAAGAGTAACAATGGCGTAAGTATGAGTTTACACTTTGATAAGGCTGTGGGAGATAAATGAACGATGACTAAATAAATGAATGATGAATGTTGTGATCAAGTCGATTGCTCTCAAAAGATAAAAAATAGATATGTGAGACACAGATCCCACAGAGGTCGGCGTTGACCCAGCAGCGAATACTTGTGCAAGTTTTGAAGATAAACGAGTGCATCAAAATCAATAAGGCATTCTACATTGGCCCCGAGTCACCAAACAGAATGATACTGGTGGAGTTGGCCGCATCGTCGGATAAGTGGACTATTTTGAAATATGCCAATAAGTTGAAGGGCACGAAAATGTATGTTTCACAAGACTACTGCATTAAAACTCGCGAAAAACGTGGAAAGTTGTTCACTGTAATGAATGAATTGAAAAGACGTAAGGGAGAAGGTGTTGATACCATCGTACGAAGTAATATGTTATTGGTGAACAAAGCGCGTTTTTATTGAGATGACAATAAAGGCTTCGTAACAGCAAATCAGGGAGATGGAATAGCAGCCGTTAAGTCGCTAACAGGAGTGGACTTAGCTGAATACGTAGCTGATGTCGTCCGTCCGCCCCTCAACCTGCTGATCCCAGAAAAGCATAGCAACGAGCAACGAGTCATGCAACCGGAGATTGTCCCTCGCAGATTATTGCATACAACGTTAAAGGACTTGTTAGTGCAATTGCAAAACCTGGATTTTGTGAATTTATTTGTAAGCATGAGATTTTTGTTCTGATTGAAACATATGTCATCAAAAATGATTATTATAAATTTGAAATTTTTTTGGTGACTACTGTATTATTTGGATTGAAGCGGAAAACGCTGCAAATTATTACACAATGGTTTATTATTTTTCTAAAAGATCACTCGTCTGCAAAGCCACTAACCATCCAACATGAAGAAAAACATCGATCGTATTTCGGTCAGCTTTAATTTGAACGGAGATTAGGCCTCTTTTGCGATTCACACTCGTGTTTCTGATTTATCGTACGTGAAACCCTTAAATTCTTGTAGGGAGCAAACGGTCTGTCCTACAGAGCTCCGGGTGGTCTCAAAAAATTCTAAACATTCTATAGAATCTTAAATTGAAGGAAAAACAATACCTTTATATCAAAAGTTTTTGAGTTAGGGCGTTTTCAAAATTTCAAAATTCATTTTTGGACCCTTAGAAGTGACTTACATCAACCAAAATCTTCGGGGCACAACTAGACCCCGAATGGAGCCCACGTACCAAATTTCATCAAAATCGGTCAATGCTAAGTGGCAAAAGTGCCGCGTACGGCGGACGGAGGCCAAATTTTGGTTTATTATTTTCAATAACAAACCTTTGGAATCGACCAAGAAAAAAAAATGTTAACACCCCCTCAAAATTTGATGGTTTACGTTTCAAGGTTCGTAGAATCCAAAAATCGAATAAAAAGTTGCCCGTCCGTCCGCCTTACGCGGCACTTTTGCCACTTAGCATTGACCGATTTTGATGAAATTTGGTATGTAGGCTCCATTTGGGGTCTAGTTGTGTCCCGAAGATTTTGGTTGATGTAGGTCATTTCTAAGGGTTCCAAAATCAATTTTGAAAACGCCCTAACTGAAAAAATTTTGATATAAAGGTATTGTTTTTCCTTCAATTTAAGATTCTACAGAATTTTTAGAATTTTTTGAGACCACCCGGAGCTCTGTAGGACAAACCGTTCGCTCACTACGAGAATTTAAAGTTTGGACGTACGATATATCAGAAACACGAGCGTGAAAGAGCAAAAGATGCCTAATCTCCGTTCAAATTAATGCTGACCGAAATTCGATCGATGTTTTTCTTCATGTTGGACGGTTGGTGGCTTTACTGACGAGTGATCTATAAAAAAATATTAAACCATTGTGTAATAATTTGCAGCGTTTTATTCGATTTTTGGATTCTACGTACCTTGAAACATAAACCAACAAATTTTGAGGGGGTGTTAAAAAAAATTTTCTTGGTCGATTCCAAAGGTTCATTATTGAAAATAATAAACCAAAAGAGGATGCGAATGCATTCTTCCAACTTATTGGCCCTAGGAAGTAGAAAGATTTAAGAAAGTAGTAGTTATGAGTTACAATAACCAAGATTTAGGAATTTAGATTAAAACATTGTGATGTCATTAATTGAAAATCTACTGGAGACCTGAACTCATCTGCTGCCCAAGTTTTCGTGGAATCGCAAGAATTTGAGCAGTCCTCCTTCATTTGTTTCTTCCTTGCAATTAATATAATTGACTCCGCTCGCATGACAACGTATTTCAGGATTCCGTGAGGGTTTGACCTCGACGTCTGACCTAATAACAGCTATTTTCAGCCTATCTTGAATGACTTGACAGATTCCGAATCCTTCCACGAACTCACGCGGTGTTTCGTGACACGTGTTTTTGGTGTCTACAAGCACACAATTACTAGCCTCTGGCTGAACTTCACCATTCATTGTTCTGATTTTGATTGGAGAAGAGTAGAATTGAACCTTTGAATTTCAGTGTATGTGAATTTGCTAAAACACATAATATGTATCGCAATACTCGTAGAATGGTTCAGCTGTTATCCAATGGGGTAGAAGTTTTTTTTTCCAAGAAAAAAATTTAACCCCTCTCGAAATTTGATGGTTTACGTTTCAAGGTGCGTAGAATCCGAAAATCGAATAAAAAATTTTCCGTCTGTCCGCCGTACGCGGCACTTTTCTTAGCAACCCTGGACCGATTTTGATGAAATTTGGTACATGGGCCCCACTGGGGGTCTAGTTGTGCCCCGAAGCTTTTGGTTGATGTCAGTCACTTCTAAGGGGTGAAAAATGAGGGTGGAGATTTTCAAAAGTGGCCTAGCTCGAAAACTCTCGAAATAAAGGTATTTTTTTCCATCAATTAAAAATATAGATTTCTTGGAAAATATTTGTTGATTATACCATTGGAAACCTGAGTTTTCTTACTTAAATCGACTTCTTGTAGAATAGGTAAGGGCTAAGACTAAAATAATATTATGGAAGATTGCAGGAAATCTGATCGAAGAATACGCGGTAAGAAAAGAACAAATAAAATAAAATGTATCTATATATATATTATTGAATGGAATGGGAAAACGAAATTCCAGCGATATAATATGGATAAATATTTCGATAACAAAGAATACCGTAAAATAGGATAAATATGAGGCTAAGTTTACTTGAGGGGTGGCTCAAGTAAGCAGTAAGGTGCTCCCACAGAGAAGATGGAGTTTCGAGCCGACGCAGTGGGATTTTTGAGGGCTCATGCGCCGTGCATTTTCTGCGGTCTCTTCTGGGTCATGTTGATCTTGTCTCCCAGACTAAGAGCCATCCCCTGAAAACAAATTATATTTTTTGATTCACCTTAAATACTGGATTATTTCCCTGACCAAGAGATATCTTATTATTTACTGTGAATAGTAAATAAGGCCTAATTAGTAATTATTCTGATGACTTATAAAATGGGGCTACTAGGTAAAATCCTAACACAATTCATGAGCCACCATAAATTTTCCTGATTCCAAGCAGATACCCATGATAAATTTCGTCCAACCCCAGTCCTCTGTAGGGTTTTTTTTTCGGCAGGCAGGTGAGAAAATATTTAAGATCCTTAGGAGGAGTTGGATCTCGTAAGATACCTGGAAGGGTCCGCGTCCTCCAGGTTATGTGGGATTCAAACCCACTAAAAAACCTCCTTTTTCCCCCCCATGTTGGAGTTCAGCCCAGAACCGTTTAGCACATTACTTCGGGCTGAGTCCTGGTGCGTTTAATCAGTTCTGGGTGAGGGGGCGGACCAAATGCTCCCTCCTCTCTCTTTCTCGTTCTAAGAGCATCTTCCTTGTCAGGATGCTCTCCGTGTGTTCTGCCACAGCAGTCCAGCTCCTTACACCTTCCAGCATCCTGCTGACAACAGCCTCTGGTGTTGAACTCTGGGGAGCTATCTCCAGGTCTGCCATCAGTTGATTTTCAGGTGCCCATTTGGTGCATTTGAAGGTGTGGAGCACATCATCATCTTCTTTGTTCTGGCAATTTAAACATGTTGGGGCAGATACCTTTCCCATTTTATGAAGATAGGCATAAAACAGTCCATGTCCCGTAAAGAACTGCGTAAGGAAGAAGTTCACTTCTCCATGTTTTCTTTCCATCCACGTCAGAATGTTTGGCACCAACTGTGCAGTCCACCTTCCTCTATGTTCTCCCGTCCATATATCTTGCCAATTTGCCATTGAGCGCTCCCTTTCTTCCTAGGCTATGCGGGACCTGTCTCCTTCATCCCTTCTGTCAAAGATTCTTTTCCTCTCTGAAGCCATCAGCTGAATGGGTATGACCCTCGCGAGGACAAAGATGGCGGGTTCTGATACTGTTCGGTAGGCACAGGCGATTCGTAGGGCTCCTCTTCGCTGCACAGCTATTAATCTCTGTTGGAGATATGCCACATTCAATGCGTCTGCCCATATCTCCGCTCCATACAAGAGGATTGACTGCACGACTGTCATCATTAGGCGTCTCTTGCAAAGTCTAGGGCCGTTTATATTCTCCATAAGGTGACAAAGAGCTGCAGTTTTTTGTGCTGCTCTATCTGCAGTTCTTCTTACATGTTCACCAAATGTGATTTTGGTGTCCAATATGACTCCTAAATATCTGGCTGCTGGTTTAGGGTTACGTAACCAAGGTAAACTTTTCGATTGTCACGAAAAATAATCGATTGTACAAGTTTTTCGAACGCAATTTTCCTTACCAGGGTTACCTAATCTTGTAGTGAACTTCAACCTTGTGGTTAAATTTTTTTTGAACTGGCCCAAAGTCCATGCAATCACAAAGCTGCAACTCCATTCCATATTCTGATTACAAGATAAGAGAAATCAACAAACTTTACCTAGAGACCACTTTTGAATCTAACTGTAAATAAACTTTCCACTGTAAACAAACCCAGACATGCTTGATGATTAAGAGATGACTCAACTTAGGGATAAATTGGCATCCAAAATGAGGTATATTATTATCAATGAACTGGTGCAGTTCCAACAGCCTGAAACTTAATCCGACTAAGTGCTCAGTGATGTCATTTGGTAGATCGCGGTGCATATTTGAGCACAGGTACACAATTTCTGGAGCAGGGTTGACACGCAACTCAGTCACCCAAGATCTCGGAATCCTTCTCGATCCTCAGCTGGACATCTCCGCGCACATTGATGGGAGGTCTGTTCGGAGAGGCAGTCCATTCAGGTTTGGAGGGGTTTGGAGGAGCCCGGAGGAGTCCATTCGCCTCTATCCCCCCCCCTTTTCAGTTCTGGTTTGGTTCCGAACTGGTTCTGGATTGCCTCTCCAAACAGACCCGGGGTGTGTGGTAGAGCGCTGCGTCTCTTGGTTTTTTTGAAGAGGAGCGCGCGAGACTTCACGAGCCCAGCGGCCATAGTTTTCTTATATAAAGCAATCGTACTACCTGTTTTGGACTACTGCAGCATCTTTTGGTCTCCCTACTATGCCATCCATACGGACCAATTGGAGAGGATCCAGCATCGTTTCCTTTGCTTCCAGGCTTTCAGAATTGGTGTACCACGAGAGGAAATAAATTATGCCCAGATTATGAATGACAATACCCTCGAACCTCTGGAAGTTAGAAGAAGAAGAGCAGACATTACATTCTTCTTCCGATTGGTGAGAGGCGAAATCGACTGTCCTGGACTCCTCTCTTGTGTTACGCTCTCAGTACCAATTTACGCCACCCGCTCACATCAGCTGTTCCACGTTCCCTTCGCCCATCGGAACTATGTTTACCATCGGCCACTGCTCTGGCTACCAAGGGAAGACAACACTCCCGCGGAAGGTGAAGAATTTGACTTAAACGCCGACTCGCTCTCTCACCATAAGGGTCTCCTTCACCCCCCCACAATGCTATGAGCATTATCTGCACATTCATCTCGAAGACTTCACGGATCGACCTAGCTAAACTTACATGTATACCTACCCAATACCATTCAACCACAACTATTCCATTATATACGCTCACCTTAAACATTGTAATAGGCAGTTAATGCCGTCATTGTGCAAATAAATAAATAAATGAAGGATGTTGTTTTGACGTTTCTACTTCTCATTTCAGAAGCTTCATAGTGAATGATTTCGCAGCTTTGCACTTTCACAGACCTTACTTCCAGCTGCACAACTGCATAAGGTTCATTCTACATTACACCCAAACAAGACACGTTCTATTTCAGACTGATTTGGCACTTGTTTTGCTCTCACAGCACATTATTATAAGCTACTTACTATTTAAAAATCAACTGTGAAGATGTTACGATGAATATAATACCTGGCTTTTGGCTCGGATGCGGATGTGACCAGTGACGGGGGCATCAGGCTTGTTGAATGGTTTCTCGATACTCAGGTTCGCCAACGCGTCTTCTCCAAAAATAGAGCGGGCGTACATGTTGGCAGCCATGAACCCACATTGCCCGCACAGAGCTTTCTCAGGCGTCAAGCACTTCATGTTGGTGCTCTTAAGCAAATGGGCCAAATATTCATGCAAGTCGGTGAGGTTCGTATTGACAGACACCTGTGGGTCAAGCGTTCTTGTTACTACCAGAGGAAAGTTTTTCCAGACACATCAAACAGCTCAACTTACAAAGGACTAAAATGTGTTTTGCAGCTCTGACATGCGATTATCGACTAACCGTGAGCAAATGAGTTCAACTTACAGCTTCAAAAAAACAAATTTTTAAACAATATTGATATTGATCTAGATGTCAAAACCAACCTTGTTCTCCCATTCGAATTCGGCCCACATTTGGCGGAATTCAGTGTCAGAACAAGATGCCGGAACAATGTAGTCCATAATATCGATGTGAATGTCATTGAGGACGACTACGTTTCGATCAGAAGCTGCTCCACTAACATCGTAAACTGCAAACAAGATGTTTCAAAAATATAAATATATGAACAACTACAAGAACATTCCAAACAATGTAGGTATGAAGATTGTTGCTTCAGGTAACATGCCTTTAATCTTTGAGAACAGAGGTGACATTTATCATGTACTCACCGATGTTGCCAAAGATTATTCCGTTTTCGGTAGAAGCCACTTTAACATTAGCTTTTATGTTACAGAAGTCATGAGGAGCCAAAACGCAGGGTTGCGGCTTCTCGACCAATTTCAGGTCACCAAGCGTGGCTAATTCCAGAGTGCAATTTTGAAGAGTGTCAGCTGTGAAGAAAGATATTCAACTTGGATCAATCAATAAAAATAAAGAGAGTACTACGTTCCCGAACCTTCTACATCTATCTTGATGAGAATTCCTATGTGATTGAATCCTAAAAATGATATGATGTAATATTGAAAAACAGAACAATTACCAGTCTGGTTGACGATGAGTACATCCAAGACGATATCATACTGGTTGACCTGGACATATGCTTCGGCGTAGACTGGGTCAGAAAATCCAGTAAGTTGGGTGACTTTGTTGAGCTTGCTGGCAGAGAAGAAGAGGTCCGAATTGGAGGAGCCACCACTGGTAGGACCACCAAGTGCCTGAGTAAGACTCAGTTCAAACACGTTTTCAGAGCCGAGCTCAGAGTTTCTCAGAGTAGATAGTTGGAGGAAGGAAACTGGATCGTCTACGTGGATGAGATGTGCGGTCTTCTCTTTGGCCTAAAAATTATGGAAAGCAACTTAAAACTTGTTAACCCTTAATAACCTGAAGTATCTTTTGGGATGTCCAATTTTTACCTGATACAGTTAATCGAATTTTAAGCCAAAATGATGGCCATTGGCTATTTTGATACTCAAAGAAGAAACAAAATAATTCTCGAGTTGACAGAATGAAATAGGGCTCCGGGGTACCTTCTACCCTCATTAATTTCTTATCTTGTAGGGTACCTACTAGTTGGATTTGCTCGTCAGAGATGGCGCCACTGCCTAAGGCTGCACAAATCCCTCTATGAAGTGAACCTTTCCCACCTTATTCCTTCATTATTTACTTTTTGAGAAATAACTGCCCCAACATCCCACCAAGGATTTTTCCAAGTTTCCTTCTTCTACTTCAACAAAATTGGGTTTAAAGACAGATAGCGCTAGTGTGGCCCTTGGAAATATCATTATTGAGCTGATACTGTAATAGGTCTTTTAAGGAACCTTCTGCTCAAATGTTCTATAGGGTGGAGTGGGGTAATTGTGTAAACGGGGCAAATGTGTAAGTGGTTCAAAAAATGGCGCCAAATGAAACTGGATTTTCGAATGTCTTCTCTATGGTTGTGTTTACATCTGATACGTCTTATCACAAAAGTTGGTTGTACTCTGACCGTGCTCTCATGTGCTACCAACTTGTTTTCGTGGAGAGTCCCTTTTCACTCGTGAGTCAAGTGCAGTGCTTTGTGCAAATTTCTTGTAAATGGACTGTCAATATAAGTTTTGTGTCATTCCGTCCAGTTTTCACATTCTGGTAAGTACTTTTAATGATTATAATAGTATACAACTCTTGAAACTTCCGTATTCTGTAGAATTGGCTGTGGAATACAAATGCCCCTTGATTTTACCATGTTGGGGGAAAAGTGTAAGCTCTGTAATGCTAAATGCAGCTGTAAGGTAAAATGTGATTTTACGTTTATTTTTATAAAATAAATATTTTTTGCTTATTTGGTGGTTAATTTTCTTCTCCTTTTGATCTAAGTCACTTATTTTTGGTTTGACCTTTCTTTTTATCACTAATATCCTTCCTTTATTTCCCCCTTGTTAGCACTTGTTGGAGAAAAAAGTTTGTTTCAACTGGAAAAAATGTCGCAAAAAAAATTCTGAATATCCCGTTTTGTTTGTTTTTAGTGGCCTTTTCACGCATTTGCCCCGTAAATATATGAGTTGATAAGAAATTAGAAAACAGAACCACTTACACATTTGCCCCATTTCACCGGGGAAATGTGTAGCAAGGAGGTCGTTTTAAAAAATAGAGCTGAGAGCTATGAAGAAGTTGAAAAATTAAAATATCAATCCAGCGATTGTAATCAGCATTAAATTGCGTAAATTTTAAAGAAAAAAATATTACTCTAGCTGTAACTGGGGCAGAGCTATGTGAGGTTAAAGTTGAACTATTGAAATTTTGGTACGCAATTACCCCACTCCACCCTACATTTATCACAATACATCCATAATTAATTTTTAAAAGTCCGAAAAAACACATTTTTTGAACTAGTGGGAAATTAAGGGTTAACACACGATGTACATACATCACGATAATATTAATACCAACCTAAAAAAAATCATCATAATCTTGAATTACTAACCTTGTTCAAAGCTACTTCCTCGTGGTGTTGGGCAGTAAGCATCGATGCCAGTGCTTCTCGGCACTCTTGAGTGAAAATCTTCTCAATGGTTGGGCTTCCATCCCAAAGAACTCGAAGGCAGAACAGCATCCTCTCAGCGTCGTCGTTATTCAAGTTCTTTGTGCAAAGACCTATTGGAAAACAGTAACGTGTAAAACGACATATCTTGAGCTTTCCACCTCAACTCAGAGCCTTTTCTTCTCAGGTTTATTTCGGAGTTTTATTTTACACCACCAGGAAGTTTTTGCAATTTTTTTTATTCATGTAGGTATATTTACTTTTCTCGATCCCTCTAAAAGTTGAAAAGGAAAGTATTGCAATTGGCGGAAAACTATTTATTTCTAAACGTTTTCTACTGATGAATACTTACACTTTTCTTCAGTATTCTATGGTGTATATTTCCAGTAAATTGAACATTCTTCCTCAATGCCCTAACTGTCAACCGATTGATCGCTCGTTAGTATTTTTATTGTTTGCATAAAAATCTAATTAGCATCTTCATAGCATAATCAAGCTGAATAAATTGGAATTTCAAGAAGCTGAATCAGATTTAGTAGAACAAGGAAACAATTTTAAAAAATCGGCGCTTCGCGTCTCGCCAGGGGAACAAGGCCCCCTGGACCCCCCTGATGCTATCTACTTAAAGCCTACGGCGTAAATTATAAAAACATGGCAATAATAAATATATTGCACTAAATTTTAGTGCAGAAGCTTTAGTCGTAGGTATAAACAATACAAAAGTTATACTATCCGTAGCAACATATCTGAAATGCATTGAAAACTCGGCGCTTTGCACCTCAAAAAGCCAGCGTGACACCCCCCCCCCCCCCCCCCCAACCCTCTCAGCGTAATTTTTTTGGGTAGTTACTCTAGGGCTATAACATGTTCCATGTTAAAACAGAAATGAAAATAACAAGGTAAGGATACTGTTTAGAACAGTAACAAAAGGCTGAAGTGAAATATTTAGAGTAAAAAAGTTGTTCTTACTTTGTCAACTTAATATGGGCCCAAAATTAGTACAACAGTATTGCAACTCATTTTGTGGCATCTTTGCGAAAGGAAAGTGGGCCTAAAACTTACAGATTTGCACTTGGATAATCAATTTTTTCCGGGGGAGTACTGCCAGTATTGACAGGCATTTATGGTTGGAAATGATGACCTAATAGCTTACCAGATCTTCCAAGATGGAGGGTACAGGCGATGATCAGCATGCACTCGTTGCAGAATTCGTTCTGCGCTGTCGTGTTGGACTCCAAGTTGTCAAACTTCAGAGAAAGTTTGACGAGAGTGGACGCGATGGTGGAGCCAATGAAATAATCGCCATCAATCAGATACTGCCTCAAAGGTGGTCGGTCCTCCTTTTTGGATGTACTTCAAAAGGAAGATACAAATTTAATTACAAACCTAGAATTAGATTCCTCGGCTAATGATGCCATCAAAATATTCAACTACAGTGCAGCAAAAATATGTTGAGGCAAACAATAAAAAACGTTAACCAATTTTAGTAGGCTTTGAGTCAATTCTTAGCTAATCTACACTCAATGAATATAATACTTACGACACAGTGCTGAATACAGACTGAGAAGCGTAGGTGCCGTCTGACGTCACAAGTTTGGAAGCGCTAGACGAGATTGCACCTCCGCTATTCTGTTCAGGTGACTCTTCTGACTTCTCTCCAGCGGCCCGTTTCATTTCATCTTCCACCATCGGAATCTTATGACAAAAATTATTAGTCATGAATGAGGTATTTCGGTGGGTCGGAAATTCAGGTTTTTGACCTCAAATTTGGATTCAGCACCCTTGAAAACTTCTATACTCCAACTTTAAGCCCAATGATACTATAACATGTGGTAGAAAAATTAATTAAAGAGATCACACGTTAGAAACATATTGTTTAGTAATGCATGCATTCCAGGGGACGTCCCATTGGATAAGCATTAGATCAGTTTAACCAGTTGTTAAGTGATAAAACTGTTTCACTCGATGTAATTTATTTATTACTTTAGGCAAGAAATACTGACCCCCCCCCCACCATTATCCACCTTAACATTTCTAGCGGCATGGGAGCCTCGAATCTGAAGAGCATTTTAAAATCCATGATCTACGATACCCAACATGCGAATTCGAGTTCACCCCCCTCCACCTCCCAACGCCAACAATGGTGCCAGTCTGGCACCAAAGCGGAAATACGTCGTAACATTGAACTTTCATCTGTTAGTTTTGGTAGGCAGTCTGTCGAAGTTCACATCCGTATTCAAGGTGAAACAAAAAAAAAAAAAAAAAAAAAAAAAAAAAAAAAAAAAAAAAAAAAAAAAAAAACACGAAATAAGCGGTTTATGGCATCATGGCACCATATCCTGGCACCATGGTGGTACAGAGAATAATTCATGAAAATTCGGAGGTATAATGAGAATTTTTCCTCAATTTCAAAGCTTGGGTACAATTAGTAAGCAGTAAAGGAACCAAAATATTGAAAAATCGGATATTTTGTGAATATTATCCCCCCACTCACCCCCTCCCCTTGCGAATTTTGGTACTCTGGTATAATCATGTACAACTCGGAAGTTATTTGAGTCAAACAAAAAAAGAAACACGCAAATCGGTTGGAAATTGAGGCCTGGGCAGAGTTTACAAGATTATGCACGCAAACGCACGTTTTTTAAGCATTAACCCCCCCTTTCCCCCTCTTAAAAAGCAAAATCCAAAATTCCGGCGCCGTAGTGCACAACTAGATAGTATTTCGCGTCAAACGAAAAAAGAATCACGAAAATCGTTTGAGAACTAAGGCCTGGGCAGAGTACACAAGATTATGCCCAAAAACGCACGTTTTTCGAGCATTAACCCCCCCTTTCCCCCCTTAAAAGGCAAAATTCGAAATTCCGGCGACGAAGTGCACAACTAGATAGGTAGTTTTCCGCGACGAACAAAAAAAGAACCAGGAAAATCGGTTGAGAACTAAGGCCTGTGCAGAGTACACAAGATTTTGCTACACACACACATACACACACACACACAGACATACACCTATGGTTTTTTTCGCGGATTTGGATTCAGAATGGTCTAAAACGGATTACTGTGGGGTTATTTTTTTTTTCTGTTGAGTGTTGTCCTCCTTCACCCCAGATCGATCGCATAAGGACGCCCAAGTCTTACTGTGGGACATCCTAAAAAAGGCGGGCCTCCATGAACGCACACACACTAATGCCGCGCGCGTGTGTGAGTAGTATTTTGTAGTATCCTCCAAGGGTTTCATCGCTTCTCTGTGCATGGATGCTTTTTTCAAAGACAGTTGGCTAGCTACGTCACACCATTCAAATCTTCAACTTTCCTGAGCTTCTCTGATTTTTTAAAAACATTTTCTCGGTGAACAGACCCGATTACCGTAATTCCTGAGCCAAACTCTTTTGAAAAAAAAAATTTAAAAAATTGACTGAAATACCCCATTGCAATAGAAATCAAATGTCAATGTGAAGTTGCAAGAGTGTAGATCCCTCCCAGTTAGGTTCACATAACTCAACGCGAACCACCGAGAACCGAATTCCTGTCAAGTTACGGTGGAAACTGCACTTACTAGTGAATAAAGAACAGAAAATGTCACATGGTATTACTTACATCACCCAAATTCTGTTTAATTTGTTTCATGACAGCTCGGACGTCGTCGATGGAAGCAGCGTACTCTCCCAAGATCCACAAAGCAGCACGATGGACTTTGACAAACTTTATTGACGGGAAAGCTTCAAGCAATTTCTGCAGAACAAAATCCATGAGTGATAATTTATTCATCCATACTAAACGAGGCGACACGTTGGTATGCAATATAAAATGGGAGTGGTACATTAATTCACATTATTGTAGAAATTCAATAAAGAGAACGAGAAGTTTTTTCTAAACTGCCAAATTAAGATCATTATGCAAAACTTACAGAAGCACGTAAAGAACAGAAGCAGGATCAATGTGATTGACCGAACGAAAGATCTTTGAGGCGAGACGAGAGAAATCAATGTGAACAAATTCATAGAGACCAGAGGCGGCTACTGATAGGAGCATAGGCGCATGTGCACCCCAGCCAATTTTTAAAAACAATTTTTAAACGTTCTTTCCTCTTCGTTTGAAGAGTAAGATGGCTAGTAACAGAAGACACGATAATAGGTACTGAGCTAGTTGATTCTACGTGCGAAAACTGAGGCGGGAGCTTCCTCTTCCCTGACCTATCAGCGGCGGTTAGGAGCTACAGTGGTTTTCTGCTCCTTGTGTTTGGGAGAGTGACGTATTTCGAGTGAGATTGAACAACCAGAGAGCAGGAAATTATCTTGTGTTGAGCTGAATTGATTCATTGCGCCCCCACCAGAGAGCTCTGCAATCCGAGTTTCCTTATCGAGTTTGAGGTTTGAGGCGAACAAAACTGATAAGTGATTTTCGTTTTCGGTCCACCATTTTGTTTACTGCCTCGCCAGTCCCTGTCCCTGGCTCTTCAAAGTATTTTGATTATTTATGAGTGTAGGTACGATGAATAATTAGGTGCTTTATATCAAAGTAAACTATTCACGTTTGTCAGTCGTGGAAAAGTGCGACATTTGAGAAACTGGGCGCCTCTTCCCATCTCTACCTAGACTCCAGCAGACGTTGAACATTTAAAAAATTAAAAAATCGTGCAGATTTGTACCGTAAGTTTAACGTCAAATATTATAAAGGCGCCCATACACTATACAAGTTGTCTGCAGGCCGGCGTGAGGCCTAGGTCGTGGTTACCCACACATTATCAGTTAAATCTGAAGGCCTTGGACTGCAGTCCCTGAAAACTGAAGGTGTGCGGCTGCAGGGCAGGCGAGGATCGGACGTGTGATTGGCGACAGGCATGGGACTGTCAGTCCACGATCTCAAGAGGGCTCCCTGCCACACATTATCAGTTGTTGGCCTGCCCTCAAACCGCTACTATTGGCCTTGGGCCGACTGCAGTCCACTACTCGCGGCCAGAAGTCCGCCTGCAGGCCCTGGACGTATAGTGTGTGGGCAAGCAAGGATTTCATCGTACGTCCACCTGCAGGCAGTTGACTGTTAGTGTATGTTGCTCTACGATTTTGGCCGGACATTTGCCTGTTGAGGCGACGGCCTGCAGACAAATCGTATAGTGTATGGGGCGCTTAAAAAAGGTAGATTGGCTTTGAGGGTGTGAAGTGACAAATTATTTTGCTACATTTCAGCTATTGCTATAAGATGGGTGCATTTCTTGGGTTTAGGCCTTTTATGATTAAATATTTCAGAATTTCTGTTTATCACTAGTGAACATTTTTCTTGTCTATTGTACGTATTTGTAGATTGTAGATGAATCCGCAGATCAGGGTGATGGGAGCCCAAAGCACTGAAGCCTAGTGGCTTATTGGGCTACTCCGCGGATTCTGTTCCTAGTCAAAGAGTTTTAGCCCTTTGGTGAGGGCCAGTAGCGGCTTGGCTAGATTTGTGTTGGGAAAAGCCTCCATGGGTGTAGGTGACCCAAGGAGGTGAAACCTGCGATATGATAGCACTTCGCAATCGAATATTATGTGGGAGGGTTTTTCTTCAGCCTCTCCACACAGCCTGCAGAGGGTTGTATTCTAGTTTACCCCAATGCGGTTGAGATGGAATCGGAGTGGAGTAAAGCCTGTTACCAGGCCAACCACTAACCTGATTTCCTTGCAGCTAAGCCACAGCAGCTCTTCTGTGGCGCTGGGGTTAGGTTGGGCCATCATGTGCTTACTTAAAGCATGCCCTCTAAGGTTTGACCATCTACTAGTGGTTTCATTGGTGAACAACCGGTTTATGGTTGCCCTAAAGGAAGATTTGGGAATGCTTATGGCCGGCTCTGGGCCAATGAACGGGGTTAGTGAGCCCCTTCTTGCCAGCACATCTGCTTTCTCATTTCCCATTACTCCGCTGTGCCCTGCCACCCACACCAGAGAGACTCTGTTGTGTTGCGACAGAGAGCAGAGAGTTTGGAAGCAGTCCCACACTAACCTTGAGTTAATGGAGGAAGCGGCCAAAGCCTTGATCGCAGCCTGGCTGTCCGAGAGAATGCGGACGTGTACACCACAGTGTTCCCTCCGCAGACTTTCCCCAGCGCAGACCCTAATTGCAAGTACTTCAGCCTGAAATACTGAGGCATACACTCTCAGAGGAGCTGAGTGACTCCATCTGGGGTTGACCCCGTAAATTCCAATCCCCGTACCATTCCCCATTTTGGATCCATCTGTATACCGGAATAGGTTGTTGGGACAGCATTGAAAGATTCACCGCCCCTCTGATCTTATTGTACGTATTTAATATCGTTTGTAATTTTAAGATGGAAAAGTACCAAGATTTATCCCATTTGCATATCGTTGAAATTGCTATTTGGCTGAGAAAAGCACATATTCTTTCCCTTCTCGATAGCCTCTCCTGATCTCTGTGCACCCCCTGAGTTTCGGGGCAGGAGCCGCCACTGACCCAGAGAACTGTTTCAAAATACCCTTCGAGCTTGTCCAAAAACGAAAATCTCCACTTGAAAAGTATTTTTCTCAAGACTCCTTACCACTCCTTATCTTTCTCAAGACTCCCATTCAACACAGCGCTCTCGGAGAGGTCGACCCCACCAGCCGAGCAACACTAGTTTGGCTTACCTCGAGTGCTCTGTTATCAGCTCTGTAGACAAAGTTGAAAATGGCCGAACCCCAAACAAACAACATCTCGCGGTACCTTGAAGGTCATTGAACGAGGAATTCACCAGACAAAGGACCTCCAGCCCTTCTACAGCCCGGACAACGTGTTTGAATCAAGTGAGGTAGGGAGAACGCCATGGCTTCTTAAGAGGTCTGCCGACCGGGCGAGACTCCGCCTTGGCCTCTAAAGAGGTCATCCGTGTTGAATGGGTTAAATTTGCTCACAACCTTTAACATACATGACGTAAATGAGAATAATATTTACCTCGATAATTGTGTTTCTCAAATTTTCAAATTTGTGAATGGCCTCCCTCACGAAGATAAGGACGTCCTGGGAAGCGAGCTCGTTGGAGTCGGACAAAAATTCCATGAGAACTGGGATGACGGAAGCAGCCACATCGGGGAACTGACAACAAAACCGTTGTTGGATTAAAAGTGGTACGTTTTTATACATATTCACCTTCAAAGTAATGAGAGGCGGGCGTATATAAGATGATTCTTCAAACTATGCAGCTCGATAAAAAGCTTGGATGATTGAGTTAACATTTTACAAGTAGTAACTCACCTTCATACTGCAGGAGTGCAGAGTTCTCACAAGAAGCTGCCTGTACTTCCCTGATTCCTCGTGCTCGGACAAGTTGTGAGTTTTGGCAACTTCTTTCTTGAGCATCAAAACTACTTCTTCCACACACCGCGAAGTTGTGAGATCAAGAGCTGCAGAAAACAATGAGATTCAGATAAACAATTGTCGAGTAACCTAATAGTGCTAATGGTTAAGGAGGGCATACAGATAAGACTGAATCAAATCTATAGTACTTGATCACTGAAAAGTCTTCCAAGTGGGTGTGTTGTGTACAGGTGATCTGACAAGGGAATCATCAAAACAACGTTCTCCTAGTACCCCCTCGAATTGGATGAAAAAATAGACGTTAACCCTAATTGAACCATGGTGTCACTAGTGTCACCAAAAAACCTCTCTGGAACTCCACAGCTATCCCAAGGTGTCACGGAAGAAACCAAAATTAAATTAAAATTTTAAATTTGATTCGACAGCAAAGTTTTTGTGGGTTTTTGGAAGTCTCAAAATAGAGTTATGACAAAAATTGCCAAAGAAATCGATGAACAAATTTGTCAAAATTTTTGTCATAACATCACTTTTGTACTTCTAATAACTTTAAAAAAATAGTTCAGGAAATTCAGATCTGTCCATTAATTTTTTAATTTCAATTTAAATCTAGTTAATGCCACCAGCATGGTCCAATTAGGGTTAAGCTTCCTACAAGGATTTCACTTACGTGCATGTGCAGCTACTACCGACCAATCACACACAACTCATAAGGCAACATTCCAGTTTTACTAGATAGAATTCACGCTTATTAAGACAATTTATCGTTGGCACATGCGCAGAGGCAAATGTGAGCCATGAAATTGATAGGGGACAATCTAGTCCCTAATCCGCGCCTACCCTGAAAATTGCATCACATCTCTATTTTAAAATTTAGTCTAAACAACCACAAAAGAGGAGAACTAACCCAGATTCAAAGCCTTCTTCCTGACTTCCATGTCAGGGCTGGCCAGGACGCGTAGGATGTCCATGACAAGATCCTGCAAGACTCTTTCGTACGTCGGGATGTCTTTGAGGGCAACCAAGCGGTCGAGGACGATCAGTTTGACGTTGTTGTCACTTTCTTTGATGATTAGATCGATGTAGCACGATGCGGCGGCCTACAAGGAAGAATGGTCATGAAAGTATTCATGGTAGAGTACCTTTCTTCTTCAAAAGTTTCTGGGTGAGGGGAGGAAATGAGCGGTTTTTCCTCAGTTTAGGAGATTTATTCTTTGCCTAGCATGCTTTCGCCGTTCAGGCATCGTCTGGACATATGGTGGTGGATTGTGCAACATTGCCATAATTTATTCATATTTTTGCCAATGGCCAAGAGGATCCTCATTTAGGTTTTTGTTAAACTAATAATATAGGTTCTACTTATTATAATGGTGTTGCAATTGAAGTACATTCTCTGAGGATGCTTCTGGATGTGAGGTCTCTTCAATGATATCATAGAGTGGAAGAGTGTACTTTTAAATGTTAATTTTGAGTTTATACTTGGGAAAATTTTTTGAGTGACCTTCCTCAAAACATGTTCTCAAATATAAACTCACAATTAAAAAGCTCTAAAGTAGAACCTATATTATTAGTCTCACAAAAACCTACATGAGGACCCTCTTGGCCATTGGCAAAAATATGAAATCAATTATGGCAATGTACACAATCACTATACCACCATAATGTCCTGACGATGCCTGAAATGCTCAATCTCCTAAACAAGGAAAAGCCACTCATTTCCTCCCCTCCCCCAGAAATTTATGAAAATATTAGGTATCTCTCTTTGTTCATTGATTAACCAAAATTAGAAGTGGACGACAGGTCATGTGGCAAAGACAAGCGAATCTCTGGCATAACAAAGGAAAACTACGCTTCTGGATTGGGCTTCCATCTGAGGAAAAGCCCGGTAGGTGCATTTTTGTACAAGAGGTTGGTCTGACAAGCAAGGTGACCGAAAATACTCAAACTTTCCCATATTGTTTATTAATGGTACAGAATAAAAATAGCGTTCAAACCTTGATGGCAGTTGGTGCGTTTGACAGAGTTATCAGCGTGCCAGCAGCTTCATATCGAACAGCAGGACTGCTAGAATTCAACAGGTTGTAGATACACCTTATGAACCGCGATCGTTCTGAGGGGTTCGCATGACAAACCTGTAGAAAGTTATAAAATAAAATCTACGAATAGTAACTTTGACGTCAATACTGAATAAATAGGTATCTTATTCAGGAGAATTCATCACAATCTTATTCAGTTGCCTCCATAAAACGAATAGAAGCTGGAACTGAATCACTCGCAACGAAATGGGATAGATTTCAACTATAAGGTCATAATCATTAACAAACAAGAAATGAAGGTACAATTCGTACAGCACAGCTTACATGGTCTTAGGTGAAAGGACACTACAATCCTATTGGTCGAGAAAGTGAAGGGCATACTGCAGATAGCAGTGAAAGGAGATATTTAAATTCTATTAGCTGAGAGAAGTGAAAGGGACTGGGAGGATCAACTTAGCGGAGTAGGTAGATCGTTTTCTATCTCCACTAAAATAGTGAATAGCATCGTTATCTAACGAATAAGTTATCATCAGTAAAACACAGTACGTACAGCTTGTATAGATAGTCATAGGTGAAAGAGAGCTTGAATCCAATTGGTCGAGAAAGTGAAGACATATCCAATCGGATAGCAGTGAAAGGAAGCAGGACAGCAGTGAGGGGTTTTTCAATTCCATTAACTCTGAGATGTGAAAGAGACTTTGAGGAAACAACTAATACTAATCAAAGTTGGGTTTAGCTGTGGCCGAGCGAGTTGCGGCATGTGTCTCTGGAGACGAGACTCGAACCAATAGCGGGGCCGTGAGTTCGGGACTCGCCTCGGGAGCATATTTTCGGGTAGGCCGGTCGCAGTTCCCCCTCGTCACAACCCAGGGCGGTGAGGCCAATGGGAAGCCATGAGCGAAATCATCAGAACAAATTCTGATCTTCCCTTAGGAAGACAGCTGATGACGTCCGCGACACCAGGAGTGGCAGTCGGACGAAAATCCAACCTGAAATGGTTGTTTACTTTACTTACCTACTAATCAAGGCAGACAAAGTGAAAGGGCTTTACTCAGGAGTAAACCTGAGAAAGATGAAGTATACTTAAGACTCTTATCAGACCTATCACTCCTATCAGAATTCGTCAACCACACCTAATATACCTCCTTTGAGCAGTACGTGGAGTTTCCCCATTTTTGTCCTGATGGGCCTATGTTGATCCACCAGGTCCCTTTCAATTCTCTGAGCTAATAGGATTTAAATGTCCGTCTTCACTGTTTTGCATCCATTGATTGGGTATGGCCTTCACTTTCTCGACCAATGGGATCAAGAAAGTTCGCTTCACCAGCGACTGTGTAAGCTGAACTGTGTTGCTGGTGATGACCGGAACAACTCAACTCAAACTGAACAATCATCACTACTTGACTGCTGTTGAGTTGACTTGAAATATTGAGTAGACTTTGTAACTCAATATTTTCGTGCCAATAGACAACGTTAACGTTCTACCTACTCCTTTCTTTTGTGTAACCGAAAGAGATTAAGCAACCTTAATTTTGGAACAAGATAATTTGTCATTGAATCAAAATAAGTTCCAAATCAAGAAATGTATCATTCGAAATTTTGATTTTTCAGCAGCTGGAGTAATTTATTGTTTTGTACGACTTGTTGGTTCGTGTACCCAAAAGAAGCTTTACCTTGTAGATCAATTCAACAATGACGAGCTGGAGGATGTCGCCGAAGCTGGTGACTTGGTCCAAACAGGAAGCAAGGTAGGAAAGAGCTCTGTCTTGGTCAGCGTGGAGGAGCATCAAGAAGGCGTTCCTCTTGCAGGACATATCTTGCTCCCCGTCGAGGAAATTGGCAATGAGTTCGGGAGCATCGGGGATGAGGAACTCGAAATTTCTAGGAAAAGACAATATAAAAGTAATATTATTGAAACAACCTTTATAAATAATGGAATCCATCGAATAATGAATACTTTAGAATGCTACGCACTCCTATAGTATAGGTACGAAAGTAGCACCACCAACTAGCTCAGCCTGGGTCCTTTACCTCGTCGCGTCGTCAAAATACATTACCAAGTAATATAATATATTACTTGGTCTTCGTATATAATATTATTATATTGGTATTAGGTACCTACTTGGTCATGTATTTTGACGATTTTGAAGACTTTATATTATAAAGAAAAAAATGGGCGCCACTCCTCCGTGTGCAATACTCAACCAAAATGAGGAGAATTTGTTCGAGTGAGAAAAATAGTCAAAATTCAATGTTTGAGAAAATTTAAATGAATTGTTATTTGTGAAATTCAAGTGAGCCTACTCTGCTGCTTCACGCCAGTGCCACTCCTTGCCCTAATACCCTAACCTAGATGGAAGAATCATTAAATGATTCCTTCATTCTATCTTAAAAACTACGTGATAGTTCGGAGTAGGAGGGCCTTGCGGAACGAAGTGGTAGGTTGATTCAAAAAGAAACATTCGTAGGTACTCGACGACAGTTGAGTACGAAATCGTTAAGAACTTGTAAGAAACAAGTCAGTAGAAACTAGGACCCCAAGTCGGGGATTCCATAAATTTCCACAAAAAAATCAATCCTTCCAAATTCGGGATCCAATCAATGCGAACAGGATGGCTGATCCAAAATTACAGAGTAGGTACAATGATGGAGCTGTGCGCTCAATAAGTACCTATTAATTTCCTGCTGCTCTGCAGAGTTCAGCACTTCCAAAAGAAAATAACGATGTTAAAAAAAAAAAAAAAATCCTGCTAGGCAGTGATCGACTTAGCATTCTGGGTCTTATTTTATTCTCCCCCCCCCCCCACCATACCTATACAATGTGACAAGAAGGAATCGGAGATGCGACTCCAAAGTACTGGAAGCGACTGAGGATTACGCGATAAGAATATCGGCGTAACAAGAAATACAGAGTCTACCAGGCGAAACTAATATTTGTGTGATCAAATCCAAATAAATTAGTCTTAAAAAGATTTTTTAATTGATCAAACATGGTTTCGATAATAACAAACAAATTTCAGATCTTCTCAAATAGGGTTCATGTATATTTTCTTAAGAACTGAGCTAAAAACCATAACTTTTAGAATAACAACAGCTTCTTCAAAAACCGTAATTCGAATAATTCTTCTAGGCGGCTGGGTGGAAAAAACTTCTTTTTTAATGCCTCCGTTTTGCCATAACCTCCCAGCTTTATGCCAATGATTGTCTAGTGCACATAAATCAAGACTCAGTAATGAAGACTCACTTGTAGATCGTGAAAATGGCGAGAACAGCGTTTCTACGGACGTAGGACACTCGGTGTTCGAGGCAAGTCCGAATGGCAGGCATCAGCGGCTCCAGAAGTTCGGGCTCCTTCAATTTGCAGAGGAATCTCAAAGTTGATCCACGTACGAACTCATTGGGGTGTTGTAAATCCTAAAACAAGACGAGATACTGATGAAATGGATGAATAACTGACTCATAGTGGAAAGAGGCAATTTTTGGGATGAAAAATCTTGAAATTTATATTTCCTCCAATTTATAAAATGTTAGAAAATAATTTTTTCGTTGTTTTTGAGGAACATTTATTAAGGTAAAAAAGCTACTGAAAAGTCTTTTAAGCCCAGTTTACACCGTCGAGCATTTGCCGCGAGCAGAGGCTACGAACGAGCATTCGATCGAGGCTCAGGAAGTGTAAACAGTCGGTTCGAGCCGAGCAATGTTCGCGCGGAAGGCTTGCTCGTGCTCGAGGCTGATCCACGCGATGTCATCGAAGGGATGCTCGTTCGTCGCCCGCTCAGAGTAAACACCCCGGACCGATGTTCGTGGAATCGAATCTAGTTCCAGCCAAGTTGTTGAAGGTGTCACAGCTCTCCCATTTTAACGTTAAATTTTGTTATTTTCATAGATTGTTTCAATTTTGTCATTTTTAAATTGTTTTAAGATTTGATTTCGACTGTTTCGCGATGGAGTGGGAAAACGAACTGACAGAACGAGCAGACACGAAGACTCCAACATGCGGCGCCTTTTTCTTGAACCACAATTGATGCAGCGGTAACCGCAGCTCTCGATAACAAGGGTGCCATCGCAGGAAATGCTCGCGGGCGACTGATCGTCGGAAATGCTCAGGCAGTGTCAACAGTGGTGCTCGTTGCAAGCCCGCAAATGCTCGAGGATATTCGAGCAGTGTTAAAGGGGCCTTAGGTATCACTTAGGAGATGGTATGGTAGAGGTTCAATAAAAAAGTTGAAGCTGTGCGCCTCCACATTGATGTGGCGGTAATTTTTTAACGTTCCTGAGTAACCTCCTTTTGTATTAAATCATTGTTGTATAAGGATAGAGGTTAGAGGAAGGCCTCTAACCAGTTTTACAGCTGTTAATTTTTGTGCTCAACGTTTTCTTTTAGAGTTTGATGCGGTGGAAGCAAAGATAGAACAGCGTGTTTGTGTGAAATTGGATGGAAAAGTAAATGGATAAAAAAGAAAAGAAGAAGTTGAAGTGTTTCAGGGAGCTTATGGAGATGATGAGATGAGTAGTTAATTGTGTCATGAGTGGTTCAGGAGGGTCGAGGAAGGTTGAACAAAGACTCAAAATGACCTTGAAGTAAAACAACCATTTCAGGTTGGATTTTCGTCCGACTGCCATTCCTGGCGTCGCGGACGTCATCAGCTGTCTTCCTAAGGGAAGATCAGAACTTGTTCTGATGATTTCGCTCATGGCTTCCCATTGGCCTCACTGCCCTGGGTTGGGACGAGGGGAACTTGCCCGAAAATATGCTCCCGAGGCGATCCCCGAACTCACGGCCCCGCAACCGGTCCGGGTCTCGTCTCCAGAGACACATGCCGTAGCTCGCTCGGCCACAGCGCCGCCAGTCACAAGCGAAGGCCCTCAACCTCAACTGAAAACTTTAAAGTGGCCAAATAGTCCGAGCAACCCTCCTCTACACCACAAGAGATTGGCGAGAGCTGGCGAGGTCCTCTGGATTCTCCTCTTCTGGTAGAACGGTATACAGGGTGGACTTGGTTCCTTTCCTCATGCCACCCTCATTGAACAGGGATAGAAGGAATGGAGAGAATTCGTATCCCAATAACTTTTCAACATTCTCATCGCTCTTCTCTGAAATATAGTCAGAGGGTTTATGGTAGCTTTTTCTTCCCCGATCTTGACTTGCCAGGGAAATCACCGTGTTCTTCCTCCTGGATTGCTCTATTTCCCCCAGGTGGGTACCAACGAAGCTTTCCATGGTCGCAGTTCCAATGTTCTTCTTTTCGCTCTTCCTATCTGAGCTCACGTTTACCACCCAACAAAGACCACAACGTACAATGACTCGTACAGGGTGAAAGAAGTTCTTCTCGAGCTTACGATGAAATAATACTTTTTTACATCATCTTCTGGTCTCAACCCCCTCCCCACCACCTCTCTTCTGTTGGTATACATAGCATTAAATGACACAGATGACAGAAAGAAGGACGATTAAAGCTCGAGGACACAGAAAAGTGGCCTGGCAGCATTTGAGTGAAAATTACAAAAATTGGCGTAGTTTTTGATTGATCAATGATAAATTGGCAATCAGCCACATATTCCTCAAGGAAATTTTATGCTTTACAACTTTTTTCAAGAGAAAATATTTCTCAGATCAACCGTTTGAACGCAAATCAACTAAGTTACCCGGAAAACGTGAGCTAAAAACCTAATTTTCATAATTCCTCCATTTTTGGATTCATATATCTCTGTTACGGTTCGGAATTTCGATAAAACTTATATAATTAAAGTTGTAGAGAATTTCATCAGCTTTCATTTACTATCGGACATGGTTTATCGAAAATGCACCGTTTTCGAGTTATACACGAAAAAACCAAAAATGGGGTCTTCAGGGACCCCCTCTACTCGACCTCGTACCCCACCCCCGACTTTTAGTATGTTAATGAGGATCCCCCCCCCTACATCTGTGCCAATTTTGGTTTGGGTTTTATTTTTTTCTACCTTCGTTTCTTTCGTATGTTTCTTGTATGTACTAAAAGTGAAAGTCCTAGTGCGTTCCGTTTTGCGATTCCTGAGATCGCAGAAGAGTATCACATCTCATTTGGGTCGTGTTAGAAAATTTTGAGCAAGACATTGGAGATGAGAAGGGTTGCAGCTAAGTTTGTTCCACAATTGGTGACAGACAAGAGAAAGCTCATTTCGTGGAAGTTTGTCAGAAGCTATTGGAAACGGCAAATTCCTCACGGGTGACGAGCATTAATTCATCAAAATCAAAATCCCAGTCAAAGTAGAAAACCTCAACCAGACCCAAAAATGCCGGCTAGAAGGATGAATGTCGAAGTCATGCTCACTATTTACCAAAAGATTCCAAAGAAGAGGTCAGAATTTTGGGCGACGAGAGAATGGGTATTCTACCTACTTAAATTGCGTATCCCAAAATTTCAATCACAAAATCAAACAACATCGTCACAACGGACTTTTCCAACAAACAAGAAGAATGACTAACTAAATTGTTGAAATTCGTGGTTAAGAAAATTCCTTGGCCACAGCTATCTGCGAATACCTTTCTGTAGGCGTCGCAGACGAGGATCATCTCTTGAAGTAGTTTTCCATCGGGGTAAGTTTTAGGAACGATCTCCCAGAATATCAGCAGCAACTTTTTGATGGTGTGATCCTGAGAAGGGAGGATGAATCTGATGATGTGCATCAGAAGACCCGGAAGTCGCTCGCCATTGGAAATCATGTGAATGGTTTTCTTTAGGGCTTCTACTTTCTGAGCAGTACTTCCAGATTCTGAAAATAGAAGCGAATGAACAGTAATTTCAAGTTATACGTTCAATTTAGTACTGACTTTAGTAACTACTCATGCTCTCACCAAAATCTTGTTTTAGCTGCATTTCGCTCACTGGCTCCGAATCCGCCGCAAAATTGATCAGCGAGTAACATGGTTGCTCTACGACCATCCCCATCTTTACCTGAAAGATTGAAAAATTCCATAAGATAAAAGCAAATGAGCCAATACATATTCTAATTTTGAAATAATCAACTTTTCTACAAACTAGGACCCATCTAGAGAGGCTATATATCTATCGTGCTCTAGAATGGTGAGTATTACCTAGTTATTCACTAATATGTAGATTTTCTTGGATTTCTTGAATTGTAAACAATCTTAGCTTTCAGGTTACCAGTTATTGAGTTAGACACTCATTATTTTCTTAGATGTTTAAACTGATAATGGGAGTTCATTAAGGTCCCTAATTGCAGTGGTTATAATAATAATCGTGAATAATATCGTGAAGCCGAACTCCGGGTTCGTTAGAGTGAACCAAATATTGTCATGGGGATAACAATGTTCGTCAGGAACTGGATGGATGCTCTTATTATTTGTGACTCAACTATTCGGGAACTGCACCAGTTATAATCATGCCAAGTGTTTAATTGGTATGATGAAGCTTGTAGGAGTGAAGGGAAGAGTACTAGAGAGTAGTAGAGAGTTTGTCATAATTAATAGGCGGAAATTGACTCCAAGTGGAAAAAACTGTTGCTAGGTGTAAGGTGATAGTAAAAGATGACATCGTTATTTTTTTACAAATTCAAAAACCGTAACGTTACCCATAAAAAGTAGAAACTTGTAAACTGAAGTGTTTACTAAAACCCAGTTGTCGTCAAGGATGACTATCAAGGTAACTCCATGGGTCTGTTGGGAGAGTTCGGATACTGGGAGAGGTACCAGTCTGCAGCCGAGAGATTGTCAACCCACCTTTACATCAAAAGTGCAAGATCTGGCTCTTTGTGAGGTGCTTCTGAAAGAGAGTCGTTCCCAGCTGTAACAGAATTGGCTCCACGAATGCTTGCTCGAGGATCATTGACCTTGACAGAGCCTGTTGACAAGCTGAGAACGCCTACAGCTATGCTTATGGCTGTGTTCTTGGAAACCCTGCATCTATGGTACCCACAAGAGGATTGGCTGCACATCTATACAGACGGCTCAGCCAGAGATGCAAGATCCAATGCAGGGGCCGGGGTATACTGCTCACTCTTTGAAACCTCACACCCTGTAGGAAAGCTCTCCAGCAACTTTGAGGGAGAGGTCTTTGCAGTGAACCTTGCTGTGGAGCATCTGCTTGTGCGGGGCAATCGCCAAGTCGTGATTTTTTTCGACTCACAAGCTGCCATTCAGTCGCTCACAAGCAACGTTTCGACTGATGTCGCCCTGGTCCTCGAGAGCCGTCTTGCCATTGAGAAGTTGTTGATGAGGGGCTCCCAACTGGTGCTGCAGTGGGTTCCCTCACATTGCCAATTAGAGGGAAATGAAAAAGCAGATGCGTCGTCCAAAAGAGGGTCACTCTTGCCGCAGCCAGATGCTCCTCTCCCTTACAGCACAGCCAAACGCCTGGTCGATGCCAAGATACAGTCAGTAGCTCGAGAAGGCCATGAGAGAACAGCAGCTGGAAAGCAATGGGCCACCCTACTGAATAATCCCATACCTAAAACACTGCCCAGAAGGCAAAGTGTGGCTTGTTTCAGGATTCAGACTGACAGTCCAATCTGTACACTTTGCCACATCGAAGATATGACATCCCTGCATTTAGACACATGTCCTGCACTGCAAGACATAAGAGAACAGATTGGAGACGACGAAACCATCTGGTATAGGAGAGCAAATATTTATTGGGCTGCGCGTGAACGAATGGCCGCAGAGCCTCGTATACGGCGTAATTTTAAAAAAATGTTCGGAGAGGAAGTCCGGAACCAAACCGGAGCTGAAAAGGGGAGGGGATAGAGGCGAATGGACCTCTCCGGGCTCCTCCAAACCCCCCCCCCCCCCCCCAAACCGTTCAGGACTGCTCTCCGAACAGACCCTTAAAATATCCCGGTTATCGGCACCCTTCAGAGCTTAGAATGACGTCAATTTTGCCAGATTCGAACATTGTATTCGAGGTGCCTGAGAATTGGAAATGACTATCACAGCTGCCATACTTGAAGCTGACGATAACTGGTGCCTTTGCCCCAAATCAATCAAACCTCATGATAAACGGATGGGTTCACGTTAACCGACCATCCGCTGTAGACCGGTCGGCCCATGAAATAACTTATCTTAGGAAGGAAGGAGCCGACCTATTTCCAGCAGAATTGAGTAGTTGGCGTCAAGCGAGGACCGGAAAGCGGATTACACCAATTTACTTGGTCGAACAGATTTCGATGAAATAAGCCCAAAATCACATCAACTTAACATTAAACGCAATTTGACACACCAACACAATGAATTCAGGTAAAGAAGCAAGCACATTTACTTGGTAAGTAAGGTAGCGTGTGACATAAGCTGAAAATTTAGGTAGGACACGTCCGATGGGACGCGATAACACAACACTACGTATTCCGACCTAACTAGGTACTTTCACGACTCCCACTTATCTGAAAATGAAAACTTACCGTCAAAGTTGATGATTCTTCAAGTAATTTTTATTCCACGAACAACAAAAAAACGAAAATATGCAAAAACGTTTCACGAATACACCGAAAATATTACTCAAGTCACACGACAAGGAACAAGCATCAGCGGTGTTATCGATAAATTATCTATACGTGGACAAGTCTTTTTCTAATTTATTCGTTTATGTCTTGGTCTCAATTCGCAGACACAAACTTGTTCACCGGATTTCACCTTCCACCACGCATCAGAATGAGATCGAGGTTCATCGAGCTGTCGCTTCAGCGCTAGTGTACCTTCCTCCATTGCGCGCACCTTTTCAAATTGAGCCATTTTCATGTTGATGGTTTATAGACACGCTTCGAAAGGCTTTACCTATCGACAATACATATTTGTCCGATGTTGAAATCCATTGCGTAAAAAGAGTAAAAACTGATTTTTGGTCAGGCTGTACGGGTTTCTCAGCTATTAAAACGAACAACAATTGCATTTCGGTCAGGTAAATTTTGATGGGAGATTAATTTTGAACTGTCTCTTTTGCAATGCGCACTTGTGTTTCTGACTTATCGTAAGTCCGGGAGCGAACGGTTGGTCCTACAAAGCTCCGGGTGGTCTCATTCTATTCTCAAAATCCAACACTATTTAAAATTGACAAAAAAACCTTTACATCAAAGTTTATAACCAAAATAATAATTTTAAACTTCAGAAAACATATTTTCTAACGTTTTTTTCGTACCTATTCTGAATCGAATGAAACCATTCCCAAGAAAATACACTAATTTGTTCAAAAGATAATGATTTTTCCCCCGATTTTTAGGCTATTTGGCTCCACTGTGAGGCGGATGGCGGACAGACGGCAAAATTTTTATTCGATTTTTGGATTCTTCATAATATGAAGCATCATAATATGAAGAACATATTATGTTGAAACATAAACCAACAAAATTTGCTGGTTTATGTTTCAACCTATAAAGAATTTAAAAGGAAAAAGAAAATTAAAAAAGAAAGAAAATTTAATTTTGTGAGGGGGTTAAAAATAGTTCCTGGTCGACCCCAATCCCAATGGTTCATTATTAACAATATAATAATAAACCAAAACCACCAAATCTCAATTTCGAAAAATTTTAGACGTTCGACGGTACACTTTTTCAATATCTACAGTTGCTATTTCATTTTACCTTTTTGACAACTCGCTAGTGTATTTGTAAAGTAAGTGGGGTCTCATTCGGTCGTCGTCCGTTCCTCGTTCTGGGTCAGTATTTCCCTAAATTGTAGGCACAAAAACGTAAACATTTGTAGCTAAATTTTTAAATTTTCACGTATTATAGAAATTTATTAGTGCATAAGCCTAGGGTATTGAAAAACTGAAGGATTGCTGCTGGAATCATCAAAATCGAACTATAATTGCCAGAGAAAAATGGAAAAAATTGTTTATTCAGTTATGTTTTTCCCATTTTCCTTTTAGTCCTGGAGCCAAGGCCGAAATCGCACTTCATTTGGGGATACGATTTGACGACAAATTATGAAAATCTTGACCATTCTGAGAGAGAAAATTCAAGTCTGCCATTCCAAAACGGTTGCTACCAAAAATGGCGGCCATGTGAAACGTTCAAAAATCGCAAAAAATCATCATATCTCCGGGATGGATGAAAACTCCGTGAATGAGTCCAATCATGGATATCTTCATCTGTCTGCCACTCTTCAACGGCTGTTGACCCTCGACAGACTCAATTTTAAAAATTGTAACTTTTTGTGCCAAAAATCCACAACGTTTGGGACGTCCCAAATTGCTTGTATAAGCAATAGGTTACTGAAGGCAGACCACGCTCCTTGAGTTTCAATAAAGTAGTACAGTATTGAGAAAAAATTTGGAGTATCCCAAAATCAACAAATATTCATCAATAAATTGACAATTTTTGAATTTTATTCTGCCACTAGAAGACAGCGGGGTATTCAAGGCTTTTGTTTACTTACCACTCATACTTACCACTTCAATGTGTTAAAATGTGAATCATCCCAAAATTGTCTGAATTTTAAATAAAATTTTACAATTTTTAAATTTAATTCTGCCAGGAATTTACAGCTGCTTAGGATTGGCAGATAAGTCTCAAACCCTTAAGTAGACTTTTAAAATCCAGCTGTAAAAATTTGGGACGTCCCAAACGTTGTGGATTTTTGCACAAAAAGTGTACAATTTTTTAAATTGAGTCTGCCGAGGGTTAACAGCCGTTGAAGAGTGGCAGACTGATGAAGATATCCATGATTGGACTCATTCACGGAGTTTTCATCCATCCCGGAGATATGATGATTTTTCGCGATTTTTGAACATTTCACATGGCCTCCATTTTTGAAAGCAACCGTTTTGGAATGGCAGACTTGAATTTTCTCTCTCAGAATGGACACGATTTTCATAATTTGTCGTGCGATTTTCGACCTCGGCTCCAGGACGATTTGGCAATTATTGTTCGATTTTGATGAGTCCAGCGGCAATCTTTCAGTTTTTCAATTCCCTTGGCCAGTGCACTAATGATTTTCTAAAATCCTCGAAAATTTCAAATTTAGCTACAATTTTTCAAGTTTCCTCCCCTACAATTTAGTGAAATACTGACCCGGAACGAGGAATGGACCGACTGTGTCTCTCTTAATATAGATTGAAAATGAAGAGGTCTCTCCTGATTGGTTTTGAGCCACTCCTCCTGGGTGTAATTATTTTAAGAATAATGAATTCTCAGGAAAGTCTGATAAAATTCCACACATTTAAATCTGCTTGACTTCAAAAATTATCTTTTCTGTTTAGGCTTCGGAGGTTTCAAAAAACTTGTCGAATCAAGGTAATCAACAATTCAAAAACAAATATAAAATATATTTATTTTTAAAAAATTAAAAATGAATAAAACTCACCACAACATGTTATTCTTTAAAATATTTTATTTTCAACATCCATTTTATTGTTAACACAATTTATGTATAATCTATGTCATAAAACATCTATACGTCTTGGGCAAGCATTATAACAGCGTATTTTTTTTTTATATATTTTTTAAATAGTAATTTAACGACGCACCACAACGAAGATCACCAGCGATACAGTAGTTACACGAAAGAGTATAATAAATTATAGTATCCTACTATAAGGCCACTATGAACTATGGTAGAAAACAGTCATACATCTTGATATTAGGTAAATTGATAACATCCACTTTTATACTGAGTAACATGGAAAAAACGTAATTTGGTTTTGAACACTCCACTATACAACTTATAAACTGGTCAACAAGTACCAAAATACAATTTGAATTTCACAACAGAAAAATAGAACGATTAAGTATACATTGTACAAAGATGTTTGAACACTGAATTCGAGAAATTGAATTTTATTCATTTATATTATACATTTATATTAGTTGTAACGACAGCTATTACACGATTTTTGTTTAAATAATTTGTATATTGTTGATAATTTTATATTGAAAATAAATATTTACATCGAACTGTAAAGTTAGTTTTTTATACATCGTTTCACAACCAAATGATGGATCATTCAACCGAAGTTCTTCGGTGTAACATGAGGTTCACGAATAGCTCACTTTGTTTTTTTAACGTGAAATTAGAAATTAGACAAATTTACAAAAGCTTGGACGAAATTTTCGTACCCTCTTTTTACTCAACTATTATTAGCGACCAAGTCGGTGAGTTATTTCCAGTTTACTCCATTTCGTTGAATCAAAATTAAATTAATTTTGAACTTAACTGATTTTTCCACAGTTGCAATTGACCATAATTTACATGTTATTATTTTTTGAAAAAATTACATCGAAAATAATTACATGTTACTATTTTTGAAAAACGATTCGCACTTTTCACAGAGGAAATTATTTGGTAGGAATAATAATTTTTATGAAAGTGGGTAGGGAGTAAACTTAAATAATTGACTGGTTACGAATACTGTAAATTTGTAAGCATTGCTGAACATCAAGCTGAAAGTAGAAAGGTCAGCTATTGTAGTGTGTGCTTTCCGCCATCTTCCAATTGCTCCAATTGGTATTTATTCGGATGTTCAGCCCATTGTGAGCTTCAGCCTTCAGTGATGATACTTGTTCAAGTTGTAGTCTTCCATTTCTCTACTCCGATGACTCTGAAGTCAGGAATATCTTCCATCCGACTCCTTCTCGATCTGCCTCGTCTTCTGAATCCTTGAACCTCTCCTCTAAAATCGTCCTTTGGCATCTTTGTATCATCCATCCTTACCAAGTGTTCAAGCCAATGGGATTTCATGGATCTTACTATATCTCCAAGGTCAATCTATTCATTGAGTTCTTTCGAAAATTCGGAGGTCTTTTTCATCTGAGGGTACCCAGGTTTCGGTATCGTAGGAAGCGATGGTCGTACCAGTGCTCTGAACAATGATAGTCTTGTATTTCTGGAGGATTGATAGGTTTGGAAAACCAAAGGGAAGGCCTGCATTCAGCACCCAGGCCTTCATAAATGAGAGGTGAAAGTGGGGAGAGCCTCCGCTCTGTTTACTGAGGGCAGTTTTGCTTCCGAGTCTACCAAGGTAGCGGAAGCTTTGTTTTCACTTTTCAAGGTTGAAAAATAAAGTTTGAAATTTTGAAAACGACCGAACTCAAACAATTTTGATATAAAGGTATTGTTTTCCCATCAATTTAAGATAGTACTGAATTGTTAGAATTTTTTGAGACCACGCGGAGCCCTGTACAACAAACCGTTCGTTCCCTACGAGACTTCAAGGGTTGGACTTACGATAAATCAGAAACACGAGTGTAAATCGCAAAAGAGGCCTGATCTCCGTTCAAGAACAGCTGACCGAAATGCGATCGATGTATTTCTTCAAGTTGGTTGGTGGTAACAATGGCAAAGCCGAGTTCTTTGCAGACGAGTGATCTATATAGAAAAATAATAAACCTTTATGTAATAATTTGCAGCGTTTTTGTTTACTGCCTTCCAAGAACACGTCAATGAACAAAATTTGCTTGAATGTCATTGCGGAAAAATGTGAAAATTTGACTCTGCGAAGTTTGCAACCATCCGAGTGTGTTACGGATTTCGAAAAGGAGCTGAATGCTATGAGGGCTGCTTGGCCCACACCTGTATTGATTGGTTGGGTGTGGAAGAACGTTTAGATTTACAGGCGTAAGTGTACACAAAGATTAATATTCGTAACGCCAAACTCAGGCCCCATTTTGAAAACCCCGCGAGTTGAGTTACTTTTTTGTATTATCTATCTATCAAATTCCTCTTGATAGGACACAAAACACCAAATTTTTAACCACAACTCCACAGACAGTGGAGACAGGTCTTTAGAAGTGGGAAGGTAAATAATGGTGTTCAACTTGACGCAGGTGCCCGACACTCGATTTTGAAAGAGCTGGGAGCCGAGAGTAACGCTTTTTAGGGCCCGGGTGTCGAACGTAGGGCACCCAACTCAAGTATGCCCTCTTAGGGGCCATAATTCGTCCCTTTATTTTTCGGCTGACAACAATTTTACCGTCAAACTTGTCCAATATTTCCAAAATGGAAAGACAAAACATTATAGGTATTCGTACAAAAAAATGCTGACTATTTCATGGTATTTTCAATTATATGAGCTGAAAAGTGTTTTCATCACCTCATGTATACCCGAAGCACAATAGAATTCTTAGTAGTAATACATTGAATACGATATTTACAAAACGCACTAAACTAAGGTTCTTCTCCCAAATGACGATACGAAACTCACAATTAAAACATGATTTTTTTTACAACTTAATCACAATTTACTTTTGGAATTCCATCTGTTACGTTGACAGATAAGTACATGAATTCATTAGTATCTCCCTAATTCCTATACACCGTTTTTAATACACAAGACGAATTGAGAGTGAAATAAGAACCCGACAACATGGACAGATGAAGGCTGTTTTGATCAAGAATGAGTCATTTTGAAAACATCACTATTGTAAAATATTTCAACTTACAGCTGGGAAATTGTGAACATTTAAAAAATATTTTTCATGATACAAACTTGTGTTTACTTTTCCACTTGGCTTCAGAATTTTTTTTTTACAGAAACGAAAAAATATATACATTTGAGATTATTAGTACCAAAAAGAGATTAAATGGTTGACTCAACAAAGTATATTCTATCAAAACTTAAATTTACTTTCAATCACTATTGTAGAGATGTTGAGTTTCTACTATACTGACTATAGGTACGTTTTTCAACAAATTGTTTGAGAAATTTATTGGAGCCGCCATTTTGTCAACGTTGAGCCAAGAAATAATGTCAGTAAGGTGATGAGGCACCAGATACTGTGGCTTAGCATAGATTTTTTGAATCTTTCTACTCGAAAATCAAAGGTGAAGTTCTAATTCGACATGCCAGAACGAATTGAATTACGCAGAAACGACTAGAAGCTGAAAACACGCTAAGACGACTCCATTTAGGTAGAAATGTGTTCAGGATTGTATTATTTTGACATGGATATTTATGTATTTAAGCTTGTTTTCTGAATATGTGCAATTTTTATCAGCCTGAAAAAGTGTGATTCTAGGCTGTGAAATCATTTTTGTCATTTTTGAGTCAATCATTTTTGAGTCTACCAAGGTAGCAGAAAAAAGTTCTCCAAAATTAACATTTTTACTCGCGTTTTGCGTGTCAGACCTTTTTGAAGAATTTTGGTTTCGTGTCTGTGTGTCTGTCATGAAATCCTTGTAACGGGCATAACTATACGAAGTTATTGTCCGATTTCGATGAAATTTTCAGGAATTGTGCGGATTGACGTGTAGATTGGTCCATTATGAAAACCATCATCCCCGGTCTGATAGTAGCTACTGCGCATGCGCAAATGCGAATTTATTTATTTAATTAAGTAGGGGCAAGCCCAATTCGATACAATTGTATATTTCAACATGTTGAACTGTCTGCAGATAGTTAAAATATTGGAAGTAAGACAAGGAAGGAATGTAAAGATTAATTATAGCACACATGAGAGGAGGCAACTAGTGACTTTACGACTGAGAGGGAGGAGTAAAAAAAGTCAAAATTTGGGCTCATTTCCTTGTAACTATCATAAATTCTACATTTTCCATCCGATTCCGAAGAAATGTTCATAGATGGCCCGAGTACAAGTATAGGCGGTCCCCTAACACGATAGTGCAATTGATGTTTTGAGATTAACTTCTGGGCATCGGATCATACAATCGGGTTAAGGATACGAGGAAGCTATGTGCCACACCCACTTGGCAGACGTTTTTGTGTGTAATTCCGATTCTTTTCAATTTGGTATGCATCAAATAAAATGTATGTAACAAATTAAAACAACTTCATTAAGAGTTGTTGGATTTTCGCCAACAGGTCAGCACTATATTTTTGTTGGGCTGTCAATTTGACCACTACGCCGATTCGTTGTTTGTCCTCATAAGTTCATTTAAAGTATTAATCTTAATCTATTTTCTCCCTAATCCCCATTAGAAAAAAATAAAAAATAAAATAATACCTAGTCGTACCCATGATCTATTGTTTTCCCCATAAATGAAGGAATTTATATAGTTCGTGTACTTCACGCCTCTAAAAAACGTTATTTTTTTCAATAAGTTGGAAAAGTTATTAGTGATGTTTTTAAAATAACTCATTAAATCTTACTCGCCACTGTTGTTAAGTAATACAAAAAAGTTAAGGATATACAAAAAATAAAATTATACTCTTGTTACGTTATGTACAAATAGGTATGTTGGTACGAGATCGTACATACTGTTCATTCGTCACTCGAGATGATTTGGCACTAGTTCGTAGTGTTTACGTGGATGCAAATAATCCATCATTAACTAAAGTATCATAATAAATTATGAGTTAAGTCCTTTGGTGAATTTGTCCCCTTGAGAAAATTCCCGACTTGAAATCCTTAAATACCTGAAACCTTTATACTCCCATAGTCAGATAGAACTTGAGAGTATGCAATCAAAAACATTCTCAAATTTTCTAGTATTTACCTCGAGTTGGCACAACTCCAGTTGATAATTGATGCTTGACAACATTCGAAGATTTTAGCCAACAACAAATAATGAATCACGGAAAATCATCAGGTAGGTGGGTTTTAACATAATTATCAAGTAATCATACTCTTGATAGAACACATCAATTGTGGGTACTACTGAGGGTGGAAAGGAATGATTACACGAACACAGTACATAATAGTATCATTATCAATATACACCAGCTCAAACCTACCAAGTAGGCAAAAGAAAACGACGAATCTGTTTTATTGTTATAGAAAATCGGTATTATAATGTACAAATTTCTGCTGAGGACGACAACTGTGAACGTTGACTTGCTTTTTGTACCGTTGAGAGCGAAAAGAAAAACTGCAACTAGTCCTATCCGAACTCTACTTGAACGCAAGGTCTAATAGAATAGCGATTTCCGATCCTCGTATATCGCGAAATGTACGAATTTCGAAAGAATTTTACGTCCCAACGTTGGTAAAATCAAGATTTGAAAAACCTGAAGGAAAGTGGTTTTATTGAAGATTGAGGGTAGGTTAGGGTAGGGCCTTTTGCATTTATTCGGCAACGAAAGTTGCTTGATGCTCAGTCTCGAAGGAGTGGCAGGATCCGTCTTCTGTCCCGAGACCTCATATCCTCTTCCTGGTACGTTTAATTGAGTCACCGAATTCCTAACTGCAGAAAATTATTTATAATGACGAAAGTGAACATAATATATTATCATATTATGATAAAAGTGATGACACGTTTGAGATGATTTGAAAACGTGTTATTATGTGCTCAATAGTTTGTTCTGAAGATGAGACTCCGAGAGAAACAACATCTTGAGTAACATTAGTTTCTTTTTAGGAAATTTGCGAAAACCTATCAACCAACTTGCTGATTTTGAGCTTTGCTGCACCTAAAACATCAACCTAGAGAATGCAACAAACCGAACTTCAGAATTTTACTTAGTGCGTTCGTAAGCAGAAGAGAATCTTGGTGAAAAGAAAAACTCACCCTGGAAATAAGTAAAGAAGTTAGCTTCTTGAAACTTGAAGCAAAATAGGGTACTTAACGCACCCCATCTACCTTTAGTACTCGACAAATCGCAAGACATTTTCATCTCCTAGTTGATTTGGCTTTCTACTCTCAACCATTTTCAAGTCGGTTGGTTTGTGTTCGCTCATAAAAACCGTAGAAAATGTGGCAAAAAAGTACAGATCAAAATTGGCGTGATTTTTCTGATATCACACTCAATTCAACCACTAGCCTTCCATCGAGAGGTTGGAATACGGCGACTTCACGTAGTACGTTCTTGCTCTTTCGAGAATTTTTATGAGAATAGCATTTTTGCCGATCGTATACGAGTTTACTGAATTGAGATAGTATACCTTATTGAGTTTTCGTCTCCGAGCGACAGAAAGTTATTATCATTTCCTGCTAATTAAGGTTTCCTGGGGTCATCGGCTTCTGCTTCAGAAAGCTGTTTCAACTGCAGGAAGTTACTGTTCCTAGAACCGAAAAATTTTAAATTGGTTTTAAATTGGAGCATTTAATGCTCCAAATCCACTATTTCTGAACCAATGGTTCCAACAGGAAAGTAACTTGAAAGTTAATTTTGTCTATCATTTTCAATAATAAAACCATTTAAATCGAGCAAGAAACTTTATACATTTTAACCTCCCCTTAAAACTTGATGGTTTACGTTTCAAAGTAGGTACTACGTAGAATCCAAAAATCGAATAGGTTAACATTTTCCCGTAGGTTCGCCGTATGCCGTAAGCGGAACTTTCCCTAGCAAGTTGAGTGCCTTGCGTATCTGTGAGATACACACCATTAACTGTCCGAGCGTGCCAGGAGTATCTGGGTGATACACAATCCTGGTCCGCTTCAAAGGCTCGTCTATATCTCAGATACAATTTTTAAGGTGTTTCTCTCTTCTTCTTTGACCCTGAGCGAACCTTTGGAAGGTGGAACAGTGTTGGCCACAACAAATTGGCCAAGACACATAAAGTTAGTAGTGGGTAGAGTTATTTCCACCACTGGCAAGCCCCAAGTCGTCGCTCACAGGCCACGAGTATCATAAATATAGACGCGGTTTTTTCAATGAAAATAGGTGAAATACCACCCAATAACTCTTTTTCCATCATAAGCAAGGTCTTCTGAAGCGGAAAAAAATAAAGAAGCAGGTTGACAACTGAGGTATTTTTTTTTTAGTTGAGAGCGGACAGCTGTGGCACTCAACTTGCTAGTTACCATGGACTGATTAAGATGAAATTTGGTATATGGGCTTCAATTGAGGTCTAGTTGTGCCCCGATGCTTTGGGCACAGCTTCGGGGCACAACTAGACCCCAATTGGAGACAAATACCAAATTTCACCTAAATCGGTTAACTGGAGAAAGTGCCGCGTACGGCATACGGCGGACGGAAGAAAATGTTTTATTCGATTTTCAAATTCTACGTACTTTGAAACGTAAACCATCTAATTTTATTGGGTGATTATATATATGGTTATGGAGGGTTAGATGATTCATAATTGGAAATAATAAACCAAAACGATCTCAATTAGTTTTCTATCCACTGTCTATTTCCATTCTTTTCGTGTTCTGTTCCATTCATGTTGTCTTTTCGACGATATAATTGAGGGGAAATCGCTATTCAGAATAACAAACTAACTTAGACGTAAGTGACCATCTGAGAGCGCGGACCATGACCAGAGGCAGTTCTGGAGTGTCAGACGTTATCCTGGTCCTTCTGGGAAGCCTCTCTAGGCGTCCGCGGGCTTTGGAGCAGAACCGCTGTTCCCACTGAGAAGTATCCTCCTGGCTTTGGTTTTAAATGCCGATTGTTCATCTCCATCGAGACGATCCTCATGAACTCGATTTGTCCGGCGAGCTTCTGGATCTCCTCCTGAAATACGGATGTGAAGCAATTATTGTAACTACGGTCTCAATAAATCTTGGGGAATCAGATGAAGAGAGAGGTCAGGAAATGGAAAGACAGACAAAGAGGACACAGATTATACAGGTATTCATCCATGTTCCGGTTCGCTTATTATTATTTAGTTGACGCAAATGGTTATTCGTCAAATGCTTCTCAGTATCTTGGTCGCTGGAAAAAGTCCACTGGGATGGCGTTTACAGACTATTGCTCAGCAGAAATGACTTTCTCTTCCTTCTTACTATCCTATTCTGGATATCTGGCCGATAATGATTGTTGACCTGTTGAACTGATGGCTCAGGGTTACTAGTAATTGTAAGGTAAGCTACTGTATGCCTGATGACGGTATTAAGCAGTTACCGAAATAGGATATCGTGATGATATCGTTGAGCTGTCCATAAGGATCTCAACATTCTAAGGACACGAATGCTGAAAGGCCCTTCACTCCTGGAGCATTTAAGGGTTCAAGGCTCAATCCCGATCAGAGGAATTAGAATGACTTGATCATCTTTCAACGTAATTATTAGTTTTGGAAGGACAACAATCCTGTTATGCTATTGAAGGCACTCCTGAGTATCTCAGTGTAAGACCTGAACCCAGAATTCTGAGACCACTCCTCAAATTCTCGGACTCAGGTATCTACTTGTACCTGCAGTTTGTCAATTACAGCGTGAAAGTAACTCCTAGGACCAGAAATAGACATGGCAATTATCTTTTCTTGCACACATCTTATGCTGACACGCCTGGTACACTCTCACTTGTTCTGAAGCTTAATAGACGAGCTTAGATACGAATCTCATTCGCCTGAATCCCTACCTATTTATCCCCCTATCTATTTTCGTGGAAATAGACAACGTTCTACTCAACTCCGTTTTTATGTGTTGGTTTGAATCCCTACGTTACTCTTTTAACCATTTAGTACTCCTGTAAGGAGATGTTCAGTCAAATGGCAATAGAAATAATGCACTTCCCGATCGTACTTCTTTCTTAATGGCCAACTTTCCAGTTAATGGGTGACTTTTCCAAGTTGTCGAAAACGTTTATTATTAAACAACTTTGAAAGTACTATTTACCTTCAATTCCTCATTTTCCTGATACAGGTCAGTCGTTTCTTCGGCAACTAAACCGATGCCGTTGAGGGAGAAGGAGGCAGTGACTGCTCTTGCTCTGGCTCTCTTATCCCACTGGTCTCCTTGCCCCTTCAGCACTCGAACAACCTTCATAGAACAAAATGTCATGTCATGTCTGAGCTGATAAAAATTGAAAAGTTAAAAAAAATTGTAATTTCATAAACTGTAATGTTCAAATTCAATTCTCGATGTAGAAATAACATAATTTTTCACCTTGGGACCAAAAACAAGTCCGACGGTCACGGAGGTGCTCAGTTGCGTTCTGACGAACCCGAGAAAATATTTCATGTCTGGCCCGGCATTGGGAAATAAGCAAAGGCTGAAACATTATAAAATTATCGTTTTGTTAAAAAAAATCAAAATTGAGCAGGTAATCATTTTAAATTGAAATTTGGTTCGAAGCGTTCAGACACTAAATTATATGAATAACAAATATTGTAAATGATATTTATGTGATTGAGATACATCTGATTTAAATGTGAGAACTATCATTTTCAGTTGAGTAGATGAACGTGGACTTACTGAAATGCAACCATAGCTGTATTGACGACAGCTATATTGTAAATGGCGTAGCTAATCAGTCGAGCTTCATTGAAAAGAGATTCAGCGTTACGCACGCTGTAACATACCCGTATTCCCCAAGCAAGAAACAGCATTTCGCCTGGATATGTACATAAGTTAAGTAAGTTATGTACGTATATAAAAAAAGCTGAGTAAGTAAACATTTTTAAATTTTAGATAGGTTTCTATGTAGAACAATATGAATATTTCAGGTGGCGAAATTACCAACCTTGTCTTGTTTTTTCAATTCTTGTTTATTGCTGCACGACGTTTCGACCCAAGATCTGGGTCCTATTCATGTGCATATGGGTATTGCTGAATATGATGCTTCTTGCTTCTTCTTTATCGCCATTTAAAATCAATAAGCACCATGTTCTGCAATACTCATATGCACATGAATAGGAACCAGATCCTGGGTCGAAACGTCGTGCAGCAATAAACAAGACAAGATTGGTCATTTCGCCACCTGAAATATTTGAAAATCTACAAGTAGAAAATTTACAAATACAAGTAAATTTTGTAGAAAATGACATGTTTGTCATCTCCAAACCGAACATACATCAATACAAGTATAGTAGAATTCCCTACGAGTAGAAGTATTCCTTTTAGAGTGAAAAAGAGGCATGAACTTATATTCGAAAGAATTCACGTATACAATTATGATCTCAAACTTGCCTAATGCGATGCTGTGGTCCCACCAATTGTAGGAACACTGCTTGAAGCTAAGTCCGTGGCTGTCTTGGATGTCTTCACCGATTGGGGGTGCGCTGAGAGTCCAAGTCCCCAGGTATATCAACATCACCAGCAGAATGGGGAACATCCACTGTAGCAACTGCTTGTCGGTCAGTTTGACCTTGTGAGCGCTTTTGACGCGGTACGTCAGAGAAACTCTAAAAATTGATGCAAAGAATGAAGCTGCGATAAAAAAATATATATCCTAAGTGGGGTAATCTTATGGGCTGTTCGTGAAGCTAATGCAAATAATTTACATTTCAAAATGATACGACAAATGCAATAGAGGATATCAAGATTGACCAAACCTCCACGTTTTCATCAGCAGCGCTGTGTAGGTTACGCAGAAGCCAAGATGCCTTGACCATTTGGTTGCTATACAAGAGTACATATCTAAAATCGGGAAGATTGCGGCCATCTGAAACGCACAACAACCACCAGTTTAGCTCATGAGAAAACAAAATTGACGAACATTCGAAGAAATTAGCTTATAAAAATTAATCATCCTCAGCTTAAAAATCTACGAGGAATTCTACTTTAACCTTCAATCCGGAGGGAGTCCCAGGGACGTTGATTGAGTTTTCAAACTCGCTGGGAGGAGGTGTAGAGGGTGGATCAACAGCTCCCGTTTTCAGTACCCTCTTCGACACGCGCAAAGAAGGCACAAGTGCCATTTCCGATTGTTTCGAGTTTTTTCCTTCTCGCCTACCACTTTTTTTTTTCGAGACAAAAGGAGTCCCTTGGACGTCACCCTCCGTACAGAGTGCGAAGTCCGTCGACCGTCATTCCTTGTATTTTCCTCTCTGAGATGGCACGAAAAATCACCGTAGTTGACCACAAATTCACAATTTAGTTGGGGATATAGTGTTTGATGATAATGAGAATGATTTCGCGGTCTATCCCAATTCGTCCTCACTCGTGCCTAATGTTCAACCCCAGTTATCACAACCTGGTGCTACCTACCTAACTGGAGGACAGCCAATAAAAGGGAACGGTTACTGATTTGATTGATTGGTTAGTTGATTCCCTCTGTTGACTCCGGAAACTAGCTCAGTGAAGACGGGGTAGGTCGTTTGATATGAATTTAAATTTGAGTGGACGCCAGTCCGCTTGGTATTTTGGGAAACAAAATAGGAATTTTGACATTTTCATGTCTTTGCTTTGGCACATGAACTAAAAAATTGTCACGAAAACTTTGATGCTTGGGTACACTTCACTACCTTGTTGTGTAGTGGTTGACATGAAAATGTCCCAATGTGTTGCAGACTCGTATGCAAGCATTTAAAATTGAGTTTATGATTTCGAATCGAGTGTTTGGTATCATTTTAATTAACATCCGACCAGTCAAAATGTGGGTCGCTTGCATTGTTCTCAGGACGAATATGTGATATATGAAGCACCTTATAGGCCCTTCTTGAAAACATTCCCAAAAGGGCTCTTGGCCCATTAACCCCAAGAAATGCGGAGTTTTTTGAAGAAAAACATTAAAATTCTTCGAATTCCATAAACGATTTTTTAAAATTTTTATCTACAAGCTCACAGAAAAAGAGAAGTTCACAGGAGGCCTAGTCTTATCGGATGATAATCTCGCTAACGGAACGCTGTGATTTCGGTTCAACGGGCAACGATAAGCCCCGTAATCATCCGATTGGGAATAAAATAATTCCAAAGTAACTCTGGCACTAGCAGATTAATGTTCATGCTATTTTGACTCATGCCGAAAATTCGGCTATTCCAACTTTGATCCCGATTTTGTCATGATGAAAAAATTTTATGGAGACCTCAAACTTTGAATAATTTTTGGCAGCTCATTTTGAACTTTTGGTATAGCAATTAGAACGTTTGGCAACTCAATTTGAAAGTTTTGGCAAATTCCTTCCGTTTTGACATCTACTGGAATCTTTTTCGAATTATTTTTACATAGTTTAAGTCCGAAATGGTTTTACTAGAATGACCTATACAAAAAAAATTGGTTGCCTGTAAAGTCGGTGTACGGGCGAAAGTTTTATTACGTGACAACGACTTTGAGTGGTAAAATAATTTTAATGTTAATATTCATTCGTATAGTAGGAAGAAGGATAAAAAACTTTGTTGAAACATTTATTAATATAAATAACAAATTCAAGAATTCACAAAATTGGTTTATGTTAAATCAATCAGTTGAATTTAACTTTTGAATTTTTAATTTCACATAATAATGTGAAAACGATCAAATAGGAACAAATAATTAAAATAAACAAAGTGTTTATTTTAAAGCCAACTGTAATTCAATAAGAGAACTGTGCTCTTCATAATATTGAAAGTCTTATTATTGAATTACAGGTGGCTTTAAAATAAACACTTTGTTTATTTTAATTATTTGTTCCTATTTGATCGTTTTCACATTTTCATTATTATGTGAAATTAAAAATTCAAAATTTAAACAAATTATTATTGGTTGAGAAACGAAATAAACGTCATTTATTTCATCATGTTATATTATCAGTCTGAAATTATTTACCTTTGCTGTTTGAATTGTTGCGATGGACGAAACTACCTTCACATTATCACTACACAATCGTTTTTACAATTAACTGGCAACGTGTAAAATTGTATGTAGGCGCCTAAATAGAAGCGCAAGACATGAACCGGTGTGTATGCCTATCTCTCTCGCTCTGTCTCTCTCGCTCTTAGGCGGGCTGACTGTGCTCGAGTGGAAGGGACGCGTGCCTCTCACTCGCTCTCATTGTGAGCGCATAACGTGAGCGGAGCGTAACGCAGTTTCTTGAACTGTCACCCGGCAAACCAATTTATAAGACGTTGTCACGTCAAAAACAGAATGACTTCATATCTTAACAAGAATTCGGGCACCAAACTTTTGCAAAAATCTCCCTACAAATTCGACCAAACACCCTTTTTCCAATTTTCACTGAGTCAAAGGAAACTTTTCAACCGGCGTCAGGACAACGGCTACAATTCTAGTGTACAAAATATTAAACTTTAAAAAAGTTCGTTTATATTTTGGTGCCACGTAACATTGTGAAGTAGTAACTACAAATCACACTCGATTCGAAATCATAAACTCAATTTTAAATGCTTGCATACGAGTCTGCAACACATTGGGACATTTTCATGTCAACCACTACACAACAAGGTAGTGAAGTAAGGTTGTTAGTTCATGTACCCAAGCATCGAAGTTTTCGTGACGATTTGCTTAGTTTTCGTGACGATTTTTCAGTTCTTGTGCCAAAGCAAAGACATGAAAATGTCAATAAATAAATTTGTTTTGATCTGATACCTAATGTGTCTAATACGTATTGAATTAAGTTGATACTATTGAAAGATGATTTAGTAGTGATCAAGTTATCAAAAAACCAAAACTACAAAGAAAAACGGCGTATTTATGAGTCGGCCCAGGTACGTCTTCATCCGTCAGGGAACTACTCACGTCCATCCGGATTGAAGGTTAAACGACTTACGTAACTCGAAATTTGTATCTGTGTATAATTTCCGCGTAGTTTTTGGAGTCAAATCCCTTCGATATAAAATAAAGTAAGTATTAATGAACAATGTGAAATGTCAAACCTCGAGGTACATAATGGCACAGCCAAGGAGTGTAATACACAGGAAAATGGGGCTCGCCACTTTGAAGACTTTCAGTCGACGGTGGTGGAAGACGTAGGCGACCAGCCCCAGAGTTAAGGCTACGCAGGTCGCGGATATTGAGAGCAGAATAATCCTGCAAAGTGAATGAAGTTTCCTTCACTGAATGAAGATTTACTTAATTTGGAATTAACTATATTTTATTATTTTCTTTCAATAATTTATTGCTATTATTATAAAAACGAATGAATCAGTGTACAATAATGCAGTTCGCCGTCTCATCCCACTGGTGCATCTTCACAGCATGAGTAGGTTTGAGCTTTGAGGACGTGCACCTCTTGCTCACAGCACGAACTGACGTATAATAAAAAGTACATTACATACTTATTGTGTGTACGTAATTGGCATAATAGGCATTAACTCATTGGTTAGTTTGAAATTACAATCCAAATTGGATTTTTTTCCCTCAGACCGAAGGTCCCACGCTCGCATGTAAAAAATAACTTCGAAACATACAGACTGACCTGCAAGGCCAGTTGTACTGGGCTAGACAAGGTTTGGGACTTTCGCAGGTTTTACAGCCCTCGGCACAAGGCAAACACAGGAACTGGTCGTTGTATTTACTGGATCCGTTCGTGACCCGTTCAAGCCATGCAGCTGGAATAAAACACAATACCGATCAAATAGATTAAGTTAATAGAATTAATTATCATTGGGTGCCTGAAAATGTCTACTTATTTGAAACTACATCTGATGGGTGCATTGGCGAGTTCCATTGGGAAGATATTTTCAAAGTATTAAATAACTTATCAAGAGAAATCGGAACTAGTATATTTGACTGTTCTATGTACAAGCACATAGAAGTAATGCAAGCCTTCCAGGGGACGTCCCATTGGATAAGCATTAGGTCAATATAAACCGCTTGGTAAGCAATAAAACTGTTTCTTTTTATTTATTTTAGTATTTTAGGCAAGAAACCGTGGTCTCTCCATCCTCTCCCTTCAACTTTATCCACCATAACATTTCTAGCCTTCTTTTACGATTCATACTCGTGTTGCTGATTTATCGTACGTCCAACCCTTGAGTTCTCGTAGGGAGCGAACGGTTTGTCCTACAGAGCTCCGTGTGGTCTCAAAAAATTATAAAAATTCTATAGAATCTTAAATTGAAGGAAAAACAATACCTTTATATCAAAATGTTTTGAGATTCATTTTTGAACCCTTAGAAGTGACCTACATCAACCAAAATCTTCGGGGCACAACTAGACCCCAAATGGAGCCTACATACCAAATTTCATCAAAATCGGTCAAAAGTGCCGCGTACGGCGTACGGCGGACGGACGGCCAAATTTTTATTCGATTTTTGGATTCTACGTACCTTGAAACGTAAACCATCAAATTTTGAGGGGGTGTTAAAAAAATGTTTTTCTTGGTCGATTCCAAAGGTTTATTATTGAAAATAATAAACCAAAAAGAACCACGAAAATTGGTTGAGAACTAAGGCCTGTGCAGACGACACAAGATTTTGTCACACACTTAGAGACCTATGGTTTTTTTCGCGGATTTGGATTCAAAATGGTCTAAAAAGAATTATTGTGTGGTTATTTATTTATTTTTTCTGTCGAGTGTTGTCCAACTTTACCCCAGATCAATTGCATAAGGACGCCCAAGTCTTAATGTGGGACGTCCTAAAAAAATTAATTCGTAGCCCTACAGTAAAAGTATAAGAAAACAAGTACAATAATTACAAACAAGAACAAACAATCGTATACTTGGAAGTAAGTACGAATAATTTAAAGAAACGACTTAAAGGTGAAACGCCTCTGAAAAGCTTTTATAACTAGAGGAAAAACTTTCCTGATACTTTTATTCTTTTTTGGCTTATTTGTTAGACGATTTCAGGCAATAATACTGTCCTCATTCGCAGAGTAATCCATACCTTCGACAATGCTTCCTAAAAACGGCACTCGATGCTGTTCCTTGTAGAAACCGGGCCTGCATAAACAAACGTAGCTACCTCGCGACCACTTTGTACGTTCCTGAGCGGTGTAGTGGCACTGAAACGGTAAAATGACCATTCTGATTATAAAATATTGCGTGTTTATCCATTAAAAAAAGGCTTTTGCCAAAAAAACAAATTATATATTATATAATAGGAAAATAATAGACAGGTGAGGGTAAATGGTTGGTAAAGCTGAAACACGATATTGAATAACGTTGGGTTACCGTTTTAATTTTGCTGCCTCGCTACCTACTTTGGTAATCTTGGAATCAAAAATTTGGATAAGTAGGTAGGTACTTAGTCCAAAATCAAAATTTTCATTTTAATTTTTTCCCTCTTTGGTTATGGGCCTATTTAAGCCTATAAAACATATTTTTTTAATATTTTACAAATTAAAACGAATGTTTAATTATAAATTAATTATTAGGTAAGAAATTGGGTGTGCGCCTAGGTCGGAAAAACTGTTTATTGTTATTTTCAATCTAAGGTAAACCTCATTCTGAGAATTTTGGTACCAACCGCGACCTTCTAGCGTGCGTAAATCTTTTCCTAAGAATTTTTGAAGTTTCGACCGTTTATGACGTCACAGTGGGCTGGGGGGTCCCGCCCAGGCGAGAGGGGCGCGTGACGTCATAAACGGTCGAAACTTTAAAAAATCATAGAAACAGATCTACTCACGCTAGAAGGTCGCGGTTGGTGCCAAAATTCTCAGGATGTAGTCTACTTTCGATTAAAAATCTTTAAAAAATCAAGGCGCACCCCATTCGAATATGGCATCATAAATGTTCTTGTTACCCATACTGATGAGGCAGCCCACAAAAAGGGCATTCAGTGCTTTCGGCTCTTCCAATTATTTGGTTACTTAGATGGTATACTTAGATAATGGCAATTAGATACTTTCTTGCGAGACAGTGAACAAGAGCCTCATTCTAGATATATCAACTTATAGTATTTTCTGGGTTTCGAATTGTTCATTTTTGAGAACCATGTGTGCCTCTTTACTTCATAAAGACATAATTTCTTCCCTTCGGATACTTTTATGAAAGTGTTGTCACTCCCCAATATGGGAATCCTCGATGCTCTAGGAGATACCGGTATGAGGGAATAGGACAACTGGGTTATCCAGCGGAAGGTCTGCAGTGCATTTAGTGGCAGAATCCACCACCTCACTACCCGATTATGCCTTTGTCGGATAAAGTTTCGAATTTATTTGCCGAAGAATATCTTCTTCCAGTTTGGTTAAATTATTTCTCATTGCATTGGCATCTTCAGGTTTATCTTGAATTTTCACCAATCTCCAGATAACAAATTTTGCTTGTCATGTGTATAAGGGAGGTATTATTTTACGTGCACGCGAATTTTCAAATATTATTAACATAAAACTTCATCAAGCAATCTGTATTCGATCCACTTCCTTCTCAAACATAAATCTCTAATAAAACTATTAAAAAAAATATATTTTACATCTAATGGGTTTTGAAATTAGGTTAAATCCAAGAGTCCTTAACTCTCTTCAAGTTATGCGTTTTAACTGAACAGGCAAGGCAGTCAGGTAAGTCGTAAAAATATCACCTTTTTCTGAAGCCATAAAACACTGACGTGAAGGAGCGATTGCAACCACGTCAACATTCTGACGAAACCTCTTCCGAGGAGGTTAAGAGGGTGATCGATGGAGCAATCCGCATATCGAGTGGGGCCTGATGTTCTCACGAAAATCGACCAGCTCATGCATTACGACCACCATTTCCCTCCCCTTTTCCAAAACATCTCATGAAAAAATATTATACTGTTTTTTTTTCCTACGACTTGAACGGAGGGGAATACAAAGAAGAGGGTGGGGGGAGGGGGACATGAATTATGAAGAGGGGAGTGTGACGTCTTCATAAATACAACGTTTCTCGCTTCTTCGACGCGTGGTGATTTTTTCTCTCGACGCTTCAAAGACGAGACGAGTAAAATAAGATTCTGCCTATAAGAATATTGCACAAAAATGCAGCATTTTCACTCTACACCCACAAACAGAATGGAAAATGGTTTCTTAATTCGTTTCAAATTAGACTTTTTTCCCAATGAAGAGCAAAATCTTAGGTATACTCAAAGAAATTTATTTGCCTTTCATTGAATTACCGAGAAAAGTCACTTTTTAGCCTACCAAATATGTTTATACAGTAGTAAAGTAAGAAAGTAAGTAAAGTAAATACCCATCTCAGGTTGAATTTTCGTCCAACTGCCATTCCTGGCGTCGCGGACGTTATCAGCTGTCTTCCAGAGAGAAGATCAGAATAATGGTTCTGATGATTTAGCTCATGGCTACTTATCGCCTCACCAGCTCAAGTGGAGCGGGGTTCACCCACAGAGATAAAAGGTAGAGAGGAAACTCTGGTTGGCCAGTGAAAGGGAAAGTTCGCCCCTCTCTCGCGCGGACCAAAAAATAGGAGGTACACTTACCCTCTAAATCTGTGTTAAAAGATAGGAGGAATGTTTTTGAAATACAATAGGTCGGAACAGGGGCCTCCAATCGAAAAACACTCCGAAATAAACGTGAAAGAGCATCAAAAAATCTATACAGAGTTTGTTGTGTGTTTGTCCTTTGTGGAATTTGAGGAAATTCATGTTTAGAGTGGAACAACTGTTAAAATATTAATAAACTGTATTTTTTCCAATAAAAGCACACGTTAAAGTAATTAGAAGCTTCTTTTGATACATGACGACATGCTTCATTTGAAAATCAAATGTTGAATTCCAACAAGGCAAAATGTTGTGCGGCGAAAAATCCGTTTTTACTTCCAACCCCTGTAATGCCATCATATTCCAACGTAGCTGGAATGATTTGCACAACTCTGTATAGATTTTTGGATGCTCTTTCACGTTTATTTCGGTGTATTTTTCGATTGGAGGCCCCTGTTCCGACCTATTGTATTTCAAAAACATAACTCCTATTTTTTAACCTAGAATTAGAGGGTAAGTCTACCTCCTATTTTTCGGTCCGTGCGAGAGGGGGGTGAACTTTCCCTTTCACTGGCCGACCAGAGTCTAACAAAGGCGTTTCCTCTCTACATTTTACCTCTATGGGTTCACCTACGGCCCAACCCGAAAAATTATCATGGCCTGCGATACCGCCAACGAACGGTCATCAATCCAGACAACTGGCCTTAACTCCTCTGATCTCACGGGACCGGTTCATTAAACCAAATTAAGGCCCTTGGTGGTTCCTAGTAGTATAGTAATACTATAGTAAAGTTGTTAATCAGAACTTTATTAAATTAACCCATTTCCGGCCAATGATGCGTTTTCGCATCGTCATATTTATGAATTTTTTAGGAATTGAAAATATCGGAAAATCGTTGTAGACTAATTTTTTCTCGTTTATAAAGTTCCTAAACGGCTCAAAAAATTTTTGCTTCAACGTTCAGGAACTCATTGCGAATTCGGAGAATTTTTTGAAAAGTGGGCATTCTTGATGGTCTGGAGGAGCTTTGACCTTGTGGAATTTTTCGTTACGTTGGAGAAGGAGCAATACTTCTCCTCTCTTGATCCTGAATGCTTGGAATGGTGTAGAAGCCAAATACATTCAAAACAAAAAATAAATAAATAATGGTATTGGTTGTACAACGACGAAAATTGACGGATGCGAAAACGCACCTTTGCCGAAAGCATGATCATGGAAGCTCAAATTCGATCCTGGGCAAATGAGCGATACCAGAGTGCCTACACGTTCATTTCCCGCATGCTCGGTTCAGCTTATCTCATTTTTATTTTCCTCAGTGGTGTATTCGAGGTTTTTTATTATTATTATTATTTTTTTCATTTTTTCAAAGGATCCAAAAAGCGGCAAAGTTTGGTCTATTGACGAGATCCTCGCCATTCTGGATGACCTAGACAATTGGGACTTTCTGATGACGATTACGATGCCCAAATTATTTATGTAGTATAATATACCTCCACCTGTGGATACAGTAAGAGACGAGGAAGAACATTGACGAAAATTTCAACGGAATAGCCCTAGCACACGACAACAAAGATATCCCAGGTACGTTTGAAGTTCAAAAAGCGCAAAGATACGACATAAACCAGAAAGCCAGTGGTGCATTTGATCAGCCTAAGATGATTACGGACTACAATAAATTCATGGGAGGGGTGGGCCTCCATATCAACGGCGTTGAAAATTACCGCATCAAGGCGGGGGGGAAAATTGGTGGTTGCTACTCTCTTCACAAACGGGATCGGGAACGCCTTAGTCAGCGCCTGAAAACTTTACCGATACGTAAATAATGACAAGTGTGGCTGGTGGATTTCTAATCAAGAGTTTGTCTGAGCTTGCTGTGGAACGAGGATCCCATTGAGAGACTGACACTCCTGAAGCTCCAAAAATGCCTGCTAACGGAGTGATGTGAGATTTGACTCATAATAATCATAATTTGATTCATAATACGGCATTCCACAGCTTCAAGGAAACGCTGCAGATGCTGTGGGGACAGAAATTGTATGTCTGCGAGAAATAGGACGTTCATCTGCACCCAGAGTGTTTCAAAGGGTTCCATGTCAAGTGATCCTGCTTTCGGCCAACGATGCGTTTTCGCATCGTTCGTTATCTTTTGTTTTGAAATTTATTGAAAAATTTTGAGCTTCATTTCATGTTCATACATTCTTAACTATAATGTTTTTACATGAAAATTTTAACTTTTAAATTTATTTCTACCCTTGGCCGGAAATGGGTTAACTCATGTGAAACATGAACTTTACAATCGTGTTGATAGTTCCCTTAATTTTAGAAATATTATCACAATTGAGAATTTTCCTCATTATGTGAATTTTTTGGTATAATCCACCATTATTGTGAAATCAACTCCCAAGTATGCTTCAAATTCAAGCAGGGGTTTTCTTGATCTTCATATTTTTAAAAATGTTTTTTGTGTACCGTGGCTCCTATTGATTGGATTGTGATGAAATCAATGTTCTTTTTCCAGGCGCCCAGCCCAGAATTTCCCTACAAATTTAAGGGAGCTCATGAGTCGGTTCTAATTTAACACATTTTCATGTACCTGTTTCTCTGGATATATTCATGATATCTTCATACTTTTTTTAAAATTCTTTATCTACTCTTCACATAGCCACTGAACGATTTTCAACTCTGTTGTGTAAATATTATTTTACCTAGAGACAATATAGCAAAACAGTTTTTTCATATTTTTCATGCTTATGGTTTTTTAATTCCAGTCATGTTTCTGTTGGGAGTTTTCCGTCCAAACTTGTTCAATGACTGTAATAAACCCCTCTCGACAATATTAAAAAAAATTCAAGTTGCCAGCTCTATTGGCTGCCGAGAATCAGGTAAGTACCTAAGTGACGAAAAACAAGGGTTTACCAGTTTGGAGAAAAACTTTGATTTCCTTTTTTGGAGAAATTTGATCGATAGTTCGTAATTATTTCATATTGAAGAAATTGAAAATGATGTCTGATTATTCCTTATCTATGATTATTATCAGTCAGTGTTTGCACCGGTTAGGTGCAAATAAATGTCTGGAAAACCCTGCAAAATTTAATAATAATAAAAACGAAAAAGTCGAAAAATTTTCGATTTTGACTCATGAACCCCCGTGTAAATTGGGTTGTGCAAATGATTAACGCGCTGCTCCTTCTTCACGTATCAGTCATTCTACGTGAATACTCGTTGAATCCATTAATTTGAGCCTTCATCTTCATTCGAAACATTCAAAATAATGTCGTAATAAACTTCCCATAATTTCCAGAGAGCCGAATTGAAAACTTTATGAAGACGGGAACCACTCTTCCTCTCTTAATTAACCTCTTCAAGTGAATCTTAACCTTGCACCCCCCCCCCCCCCTCATACCGTCGAGCCAACTCGCTTTTCGCGTTAAACGGAGCGTATTAATTTCGAGTTAGTTCTTGACAGCTTGATGATGTTGGCGTTCTAGCTACGATTTTCAGGCCGCCAGAGAAAACCAAATTAAATTTGCGGTGTTGGGTTAAGAAAATTTATAGTTATTCATATTTAGATGTAGAAAAAAACAAAATCTTTTTCATTTCTGAGGGAGGTTTTGTGCATTTTAGGTCGAGAAAATTTGGTTCCTCGAAACTAAAAGTTTTTTGAACAATTTTGTTCGATGTTTGTTGTCGATTCCTTGTTCAGGTAAAAACTATTCGAAATCAACCCCATCAATCTGGTGTAGAAGAAACCCTGAATCTGTACGGGTCGAGCCTATGATATCTGGGTCCGTTGATTCCAGTCAACGGACCAATCGTGAAGTGTGCGCAAGCGCAAATGGGTTCTCCCTGATACATTTGTTTTTCGCAATCATTAACTCAATTAAGCTCAAATTGGGAGCTGATTTGGGATCCCTGAAACATTTGTTTCTAGCAATTCATTAACTCAATTAAGCTCAAATTGGGAGCTGATTTGGGATAGGCGACGAGATGATCGCTATTTGATCTCACATTTAATCGCGATCAGATCAACAAAAGTTTGTGATGGGGGTCAGCTAAGATTAGCTCAAGAATAACAAATTTTACATGACGTCAGTCAGGAATTGTATGATCATTATGGATTTCCCAACGATATGATTATCTAGATAGTTCTTGACGATTAATCAGAGGCCCTGTAGAAACCACATCATATTTATATTCATATTTATATTTATTCATATTCAAATGGGTTCGGCTGTGACCGAGCGAGCTACGGCATGTGTCCCTGGAGACGGGACTCGGACCGGTTGCAGGGGCCGTGAGTTCGAGGCCCGCCTGTGCGGCATATTCTCGGGCGAGTCGGTCGCAGTTCCCCCTCGTCCCAACCCAGGGCGGTGAGGCCAATGGGAAGCCATGAGCGAAATCATCAGAACAAATTGTGATCTTCCCTTAGGAAGACAGCCGATGACGTCCGCGACGCCAGGAATGGCAGTCGGACGAAAATCCAACCTGAAATGGTTGTTTACTTTACTTTTTACTTACTTAATATACATTCAAATGAGCAGTTTGCGTTTCAAGGACTCGTGCCTAGAAATATATTCAAATAGGCACAAACGGGTGGGTCCGAGTTTTCCTGGTTTGAGTAAATTCTCGACGAATCTGCAGGGACCAGAAAAGGGACGAATTTCCATCCCGGTCGGTAGATTAAAGAGCCAGGTTTGCAAAGGCCAGTCGTAAAGCTGAGAACGAGGTGTAGAATGGAGATGATATTTTCCATCCACATCAAAAGGGATTCTCCGCAAGTTGATGGCTCGTTTCAAAAGAGACTCATCAAAAGTGAGTCCTCAAAGAAGACAGAAACGAAGGGTGTCACTCAAGGGATAGCTGCAAACAGTACACTAGCCCTCACCAAACGGACAGTACGTATACGGCCACCGTAAGATCCATCAGCACTATCGATTTCATAAGAAATTGATGAAAAAAGCGAACAGAAATATAACATACGAGCCGATTAAATTAAAATGTACATTAAATATACATTTTACATTTTACACCATTTTACAGCAAATTTTGCTCCCAACTAGATGGCCGATACCGATAGCCCAATGACATGAAGATAATTATTGTTGTGTGAGCTACCGACTATATGCAGAAGACTGGCAAAATATAGTGCTAGATACTTCACTGGGCCAGATAACATGGATATACATTTCCCCCATCCTCAACATGATGGCGAACTCTAAGATCTGTCCAGAAATGTATCCCTCTAGAATTTTCACCTGTCGACGAGGGGGTTCTTCAAACAACGTCCAAGAAACTTTTGAGGAAAACTCAGCAAAACCTAATGAGGAAAAGGAAGCACCTAAGCCGGGATCTCGTGTTTCATCAGGGGACTCCCAGCAGAGGTACTTGTCCACCAGAAGCGGACGCCAAGTGAAGCACCCAAAATGGTTCGACTGAGGCAAACTTATCTACTTGTGATTTCTTCTATCAAGGAAACCGCAGAGGAGTTTCTCTCTATCAGTGTGACATCTCTCCATCACGAGGATAATAATTAATATAGAAAGAACAAAACAATAAATCACTCATTTTGTTAATATTAAAACTTGTTATAATAATAAACATTTTAAAACTTGTTTTTGTTTAGGCACTTGTTTTCGTATTGCACTTGTTTGGGTTAACATTTTGGTGGTCCTTCCTCGATTATCGAGGACAGCAGGTTATCATAGAGAGCTGGAGGTGGTAGTACATCATCTTTGTTTAATTTGTTGAAGTTTGTTGTTCTCCCAACAATCTACGTAGAGATAGAGGTACTGTCAAGTAGGTACCTACATGTCGTAGGTGTTGAAACAGATAAAATGTGAGATACAATAAAGTATCGCCCCCGATACTGGATAAAAAGTATCGATACTACGATATATATCAGGGAAAAAAAGTATCGATATGTATCGATAATTTTTTCAAGAAGTATCGATACTTTTGGGACATCCCTAGGCGAATCAGATGGCATAACGTGTTCTGTTTTAATACCTAATATTCCTTATTCCTTTATGTTCAACTCGGATTCGAAGGATCGCGGATCAACTTCCCCGACCGCGATAGTCTTTGTAGTAGACTGTTCATGAGCCCCAGCCCCTTTTCTCTACTGTGAATAATTTCCTAGTCACTAAAATTTTAATTACCCTCTCTTAATGCATCTGTTTGTCTACTTTCTAGTTATAGGTACATCTAACAATAACTATGTCCATGGTCACAAACTCTATGAATATAGATAATAAGATTGATAATGTGTATATTCTCACTCACTTGGGTGGAATTGTGGCATTTGTGCGACCCTTTGAAAGCGAGTATCTGATCGTCGTGGTCGTCTGGCGACGGATCACATTGGTTTACCTGAAGACCACTGATGTTGATGTCAACGCTGAGGTAGCCTTTGGTCCTACCAAAACACAACCAAACTAATTTAATAGGTACCAACACGTTTTATGCCTAATAGCTACTAGCCTCTAGAATTTACCAATAATGAATTTGATCAAGCAAGATTTTATTCGATCGTCCATCAAACAAGTAACTTTTTAAGGGCGAAATAGATAATCTAACCAAATAATCATTAATCAATAACTATCCTTGGGAGTTGAGCAATAGTTTCTGACTTTATTTAAAAAATTTTAACGTCGGTATTTTTTTTCAGACTTTATTTTCTTAATTTTAGATTTTACGGATTTAAAAAAGTCATAACGACCTACCTAATTAATTGATAGGAAATTATTAGAAGTGTTTTAAAAGACAAGAGATCGTATGTCGTCAACATACAACTATGTCCCTCTCGCTCCTCTTATTAGGATCTGAGTGAGAGGGTTCCCTTATGACATATGAATTATCGCGTATCTACTTTACCTCATTCTCATTTAACTAATCCGTATTTGAAAATTGGGATTATGGGTTATTGTGAAGCGCTGAATTTGGCTCAGATGTTATAAATTCACAACAATTAACTTTGTATCATCCTAATTCAAATAAATCTTATCAATACAAATTAAAAGTCATGTCTGATTATGATATATTGATCGATATATATTGATCGAAAAAACAAGGTAGAATATAGTTACCCATGCTTATTGACTGGAATATTGACCGAATAACTGAGGACCCACGTTCGAGCTTTACAGGAGTAGTACGGATAGGTCCATCCTGCTACTTCCTCGTTTCTGCAACAGGACATAATTTTATATCATATATATAATACATATTGATTATGTGAGTGTTTACTGGTTTATTACGTATGTGTGCCACTTCGATTACGTGTCCAACAAATGGTAAGTTCCTACTTATCGTATTACATAATTTGGGATGTCTGAATGTAAAATCGGACTTCTAACTACGGAGCTCGAACTTCCCCAATTTTAAAGCTATGGAGCTCAAATACTTTTGAAATGTGCTCTAAAAGAGCTGGACAACGATCTTATCGGTTCTTTTGAGAAACAAAGTATTAACGTATTAAAAAAGTCTTTTGACACAGATAAGTCTTTTTGCTTGAGTCTGAAAAAATGTGTGACTTTTTTCAGCTCGAAAAAGGGTATTTTTTAAAATTCCGACAGTTATCAATTTGATATGTTTTATTGTTATTTTTTTTTGTTTTATCTTGCTGCCTTTCATCTTACAACGGTGTTTTGAAGTATTAACCTTCATCTAAATTGTCCCTTAATGGGGAAAATAGTACCTACCTAGACATACCCATGGTCTATTGTTTTCCAATCAAGCGAGAAATTTTTATTTTTGCACTGAGTAGGTATTTGCGGCATCGCTACAGTAATCTTACGCTAGTCATAATACGATGTGAACCTTCATGAAAAAAAACATCCGATTTCACATCACGACCATCCTTGGTTACCCTTACCCTTGGTTAACCACCACTCGATACAAGCAAACAAATATATTTTTTAAAATTACAAATTGATACTTACCTAATTTTAGAAAGAAAATAAATTCTCTTCAAAACCTCGTAACCAGTGAAATGTATAGACTATGAAGAATTATGTATAGACTATAGAGTACTCAGTCAGTTTACCAACTACAAAAATTCTTTATACTCATTGGATTTACTTATACCGAAATTGTATGCTGACTACACAACCATAAATACAAAAAAAAAAAACAAAAAAAAACATGGTAACCCTTTTTTTGCGGACAAAATTTTGGATTGACCCTAGCGATAAGACATTTAAAAAAAATCCAAGTGCAAGTTAAGGAAAATCAAATTTCAGTAATCGTTTTATAATGGCCTAAAACGGATTTTGTTGAAGATATTTTTCAAATGCTTAACAACTTACGGCAAATGTAGATCGACCCAATGATTAGGGAATTGGGTCAACTGGAATTAAACTCCTTCTTTGCCGAGCTTTTGGTAAATTTTTATCTTCTTCAGGGCTCTAAAGACGTGTTACTCAGTGAGCATATCAAGCGTCAATATAAAAAGAACTGGTGGTGATGCCACCTAATTATTGATAATCAAATGCATAAAATGAAGAAGATAAATAAAACATCATTTTTAACGGAAACTGGAAGACGGAACAACTGAATAAATGGAAGATGAATCACAGCTTGGAGAGAATAAACTTGGAGATTATTCTAATCTTATTTTAAGCTTGGATAATCTCCAAGCTTATTCTCTCCAAACTGTGATTCATCTTTCATTAATTCAGTTGTTCTGTCTTCCAGTTTCCCTGACAACTGATGTTTTATTTATTTTATTCATTTAATGCCGATTGATTTTCACCATTTTGGCATCACCACCAGTTCATTTTATATTGACGCTTGTTATGCTCACTGAGTAACACGTCCTTAGAGCTCTGAAGAGGGATATATATTTATCGGAAGCTCAGCAGAGAAGGAGTTTAATTCCAGTTGACCCCATCCCAAATTAGCTTGAGAACTTATTTTGCCTAATTAATATGCCTACAAAAATTTTAACCCAGCTATAGCAACCTCAAAATGTTGCTAACAAAGTCACGAATTTCTCCCATAATAATAAACTACATATCGTCGGCTTACAGGTGAAATTCACTAAGTCAATTTTTTCAATTTCCGGTTTATTTGCTACTCCTATGTATTTTTTGACGCCCGAACGATTGGTGAAGTCATTTTTGAGATCCGAGGAATAGTTTCCAAGGAAACCTCAAAACTGTCTCAAAACTGACTTCACCAATCGTTCGGGCGTCAAAAAATACATAGGAGTAGCAAATAAACCGGAAATTGAAAAAATTGACTTAGTGAATTTCACTCGTAAGCCGACGATATTATGTAGTACCTACCTACGTCCGCCTGGTGTTTATTGAGAAATAGAGACTTATTAATAATTACTGAACCATTGAATTTTGGTTTGATCAGCCAAAGGGGCACGAATAACAAACGAATAAATCTTGAGATTGGCGTAGCCTAAGTTTAACGAACGTGAAGAATAATAAGTGGCTGTTGAGGTGGATTGTAACCTCTGAAAACAGTGTCGCGCTGTAAGCAAAGAAAATTCATCATCTCACTAAGTGGTGATAAACTACCTATATTACAGCCAGTTGCGTTTTTAACGACCACCACATAAAAAATAATGAAGAAAAGTGGTTCAAGGTTCAAGCATTAGAAATAATAGGCGGTTCTTTGCAATTTACGATTCCTTTGAGGGAAGGACTTTCTACTTGGTTAGAGAGAGTAGACTAGAAATAATGGTGCCTAGGTGTCACACGTTTTTTTAAACAACATCGCTCACTGAATCTTTGTTTTTGATTGAAGTATTCATTCAAAATAGATATTTACTTCAATTTTAATGCAATTACAAATTTGATGAAGAAACTTTTTTTTTGACATTTTCATGTCTTTGCTTTGGCACATAAACTGAAAAATCGTCACGAAAAAACTTGCTCAAGCGACCAATAAACAAAATAGACTCACTGTGTTGTGTTGCGTAAAGAACAATCAACTGTTTTCTTACTTCACTACCTTCTTGTGTAGTGGTTGACATGAAAATGTCCCAATGTGTTGCAGACTCGAATGCAAGCATTTATGATTAGGTACTTACCTAGGTACTTTTTAATCTGCCCTGTACGGATATAATTCTGAGGGCGTTCCTTTGGACGAGGAATAAAATGTTTATGGCCTATCAGTATCGGATATTAATAAATACCTACTTAAAAGCCTGAACACAAAGTAAAAAGTCGCAATATGACGTTTTTTAGAACTGTAACAGTTCTAATAAATTGAATAGCATTCCAAAACCCACAATCAACATTTGGGAAGGTACCCAAATGGACATAAATACTGTGAGAAGAGAATCAGAGTCTGATCCCTGATTTAATTCATAAATATGAAATAATATTTAATTTATGCTTAATATATATTAAACATTATTAATTCTTATATTTAATTAATTATATTATTGTTTTATATTCGATGTAAAGCTGATTCGGGTTTATAAAAAAGTTAGTTAAGCTGCCAAACAAATTCAAAGCTCCCCTGCCTTGGGTCGTTAGGAAACAAAAGAAGGCAAAAGCGGAAGAAAAGAAAAGAGAATGTGAGGAATAAAGAGAAGTGTCAAAACTGAGTGAAAGATGAAATTAAAGCTACGAATTAATCGAATTACTTGGGAATCCAGGGTAGTTCCTGTGGCAACTCCACGCCGGGAACTACTTCAGCAGGCTGCCTCCATTCTATCGAGGTTTGTCCAGATTCTCGCCTCCAAACGGCAGCGGAGATGACAAGACTGGTTGAGGCGTTCAGAGCGATCACTCGAGACGCTAAGAGAGCTGGCTCTGACACCAGAAGGCTGTGCGCCACACCGTCCACCAAACCTTACAAGATGAGAAATTAATTATGTTTAGCTTTTAAAAATAAGCAACTAGAATACCTATTGATTTAGAACAAATCAGTTGGATTCGAGCCAGTCGATTATCGGTGGTTTTTCGGGAGACGAAAGGTTTGAAGGCATTGGAAGTTACTAGTGTTCGTGCGTTCTGGAGTTTGAAGTTACCTATGAGTTTGTTGTATCTAATTCCTTACTTCATCCTTTGGCATTCAGGCCTTGAATCATAACTTTGCTGTTAACGTTCTTCGTGTCTTCCTGGAACTCAGCTTCCTCCCTCTGTTGCTATACTCAAGCCTCTTCATAACTCTCATTTCAGAGGCAGCTTCATGTATACTTCCTTACAGGTTTTCTCCGCCTCCATTCTTTCCAGGCGTCCAACCCACCGTACCCTGGCTCCTCTAAATTCAATTTTATGAGGTTCTGTATACGACTGGTATTAATATGTATCGACTTTCCATTGCCCTTTGCTCATTACGTTCACTAGTTCAAAGATCTTTCGTAGAACTTTTCGCCCCCAAACAACAAGTTTGAGTTCATCGATTTGGTGATGTTTCATGTTTTTGAGCAGTGAAGAACAACTACTGGGTGCAGGATCGTTTGACAGAAGAGCAGCATCAACTTCCGCAATAGCATCCACGGCTGAGCATTGATTATAATACCAAGTAAACAAATACCTGTTTCCAGCAGTTAATCGATCTTCGACTCCAGCACCTACTCAATGTTTTTGAATTCCTATGCTTTTTGGAAGAGTTTTTACCACCATAGTTAGTTGGTTTAGTCATAGTTTTATCTGCGCTTATTTTTTGTATTTGCTTCCCTTTCCAAGATACCTACCTTCCATTACTTGTGATCAAATCAAATTCATCTTGAAAGACAAACAATCATCAATTTTTCCCCCCAACAATTTCGAGGACAATGGGGTGTGTGCATGGGATGGAAGAACTGTTTATTGTTATTTTAAATCTAAAGTAGACCTCGTTCTGAGAATTTTGTCACCAACCGCGATCCTCTAGCGTGAGAAGACCTTTTTCTATGATTTTTCAAAGTTTTGAATGTTTATGACGTCACAGTGGGCTGGGGGGTCCCGACGTCATAAACATTCGAAACTTTGAAAAAGATCTACTCATCCAAAAAGAGAACGGCTGGTGTCAAAATTCTCAGGATGAGGTCTACTTTCGATTACAAATTTTTAAAATCTGGCGCACCCCCATTGTTGAGAAGACAACTTCTTCTTTTGTTATCTCATTTGGCATTATGCTTCAAATCGTCACTTGGCAAAGCAGTCGTCCCCTACGTGGCTGCCTGAATTTCAGCTTTATCTCTAACCCGTAAGGTAGCAGACCAAACCATCGGCTGATAGAAGAAAAATACATTACAAACTCATACCACTCACTTTGAAGAACATGTTTGAAGAAATATTCGAGGTATTTGTCCAAATTTTTCGGTAGCTTACGTATCTCCCATCTAGAATACCCTAGGAAATATGTTTAAACCTCCAGTGAGAGGCAGGGAGCTGGGTGGGGTTGATCCTTTACAGTATTATATACTAACGATGATTGTATATACCGGTATGATGAGAAAACGACATTACAGAGTTCACTCCCAAAGCTGAGGGAGCTGGCGAAAAAAAAGCAAAAAATTAAAATAACCTTTTTGACAAGAGCGACCTGGAATAAGGTTTAGTCTAGACAAGTGGGGGCACGCAAGTTCTCGATTCCTTGCTCTCACGCAACTTCTGTTCTGTCGACTCTTCTCTGCCAGTCATTGCCCTGAAAATGTCGGTACCTACCGATTAAGAATCGTTACTTGAACTTTCAGATTAGATTGCGATGATGGTTTTGTAATTAATGTGTTTTCGCAAATTTAATGATTATTGGAGGGAAGTTTCATCAAAATTCTCCTCAGCCAGACCAAAACAGTTTCAGTCTAACAAGTGCAGCAGCAGGTATCTCAAGATTTACTCTAAAATCTCTTTTTTTAGGGATAATTTGAATCTTTTGAAGCAGTTGCAGCATTTCGAGCTTCTGTATTTTTTGAAGTTGGTCTAGACTGACTGATGCCAACATCATATTCAGGTGATGTGCGGAAGGTTCCCAATAAACTTGAAGGGGCACATAACATCTGACATTTTCGACCACTTAATTCCATAATAGAAGATGTTTTTGAAGCTTTGTCAGTAGAGTATACTTTTTCTTATGCCGATGTTTCGTTCGATTAATTTAAAGTCCATTCTTCATCCAATCCATAGAGCTTCTACAACAAAACGAATCTTCGATCGTTAGAAGTGGGGTTGCTGCTATTAGGGAAGGAGTTGTTGCTTTTACTTCTTGGTGTAAATTATCTTTCGCTTTCTAGACCACTCAGTTTCGCAACAAAGGGGGATGATTTTGAGGGTTGGTCAATAAAATATGATAGGTCGCCGTTACGGCCTCCAGTTTCCTTAGGCCACCCCTTCTAGCAACAGGTTGGTACAAAAACTCGTAGATTGGCTCATCTCATTAAGATGGACTTAAGAAAACTAATCACGTTTAGGAAGTTAAATAAATCTAAGGAAACATCTTGAAGATACCTAATCATAATTTATTGACAATCCCCCCCCCCCCTAAAAACTTTTTTTGCAATGCATCTTAATGATTTGATTGTTCAACCCCATGAAGGCCCCATACAGTCGTCTTCAATAATAAATTATTAGCATAATCTGTATCCACTATTCAACTGTATCACTTAAGAACTTATTATTCAACGACTTAAGAAGCACAGTAAAGTTGAACTCTCACTGTGGAGTTGTGGATGGAGTTGTCCGTTGTGCCGGGGAGTGAGTCCAAGCTCGGTCAGGAGGTTGGCGGCGAGTTGAGCTTTCTGTCTGGCCGTCTCGTAGCGGATCGGGATGACGGGGGCCGGAAGGATCCGGTAACCTTCGTTGACGCACAGAGTTCCCATGTTGTTGGTTGCTACCTCTTCTATTATCTTCAGCGCTTCTTCGATTTTGTCCTGAAACAACACGAATTCTCTTATGAGATTCGTTCCTTATCATTCGAGTTTTGTGAAGAGAAAATCCTAATAGCCCATTTCGAACAGAAGTGACACAATTATTTTCGAAAGATGACGATTATCTCTGGAAGCTGCCGTAAACGCCAAAAAATACAATGCACGGTCAAACAAAAGCTAATTTTGAAAAATCTTTGGATATTAACATAGTGATTATCCTTCATTATCTCACCATTAAAATTTGAAGTGTGTTGGTTTAAGGCAGTGCTTGCTACAATAGTGTGATCTATATGATGAGTTGCCATCAGAGTGATCGAAACTTTCTCAGTAAGCTGTAGTATGGTGTACCACGTCGAAATGTTTGCAACTCTGAACTGCCATGTTTAGTATTCTTCCATTCAGAAGTCCTTACCTCTCTACTTCTACTGAAAAAATCCCCTTATCAACTAACCACGAATATCCGTAATGAATTCAGAAATACGTAAAATACCTCATGGTTAGATTGTTTAGATTGGTTAGATCAGGTATAGATTGTTCCAAATGGATTTCAGTGTCCTCACTTCGTGGTCTCTAATACTTTTATCGAAACATTCAAATATCAAAAGAATGTGTTACGACGTTATCTTCAACGATTCCTTCAAGGTTTTCTCTTTTCTTTCTCAATCTACTAAAAAGTTTTCGGTCTCCCAGTCTTTCCATCCCAATCAGGTTTTATTGGACGTCTGTGCCCTTGACCTTCGTCTCCGTCTATGAAGTAAAAGATCAAACCAGCAAATCTTCCCCTACCCTCTCTCCACCGACCGACCAATATTAAGCCATTTCTGTCTCTACGGTAAGCCAGAAACCTTGATCCGTCAACCACCATGTCCCAACTGCGAGGATATTGGAAACTCAGCTATCACATTAAAGATTTCAAACGGTAAAGAGAAGAGACAATATTTCCGAGGTAAAAATAAATAACCTAATCCTACAAATCATTCTTATCTTGAAACTTATATTGTTCTCGTATTTATAAAAGCCGGATGGTTTTCAAAGACTTCAAACGCTTTCTTGTACATCTGAAACTCGTTCTCGTATTTATAAAAGCACGATGTTTTTTCGAAACATTTGATTTAGTTGAAACCCTTTTAATTTATGGGAAAAAATCGTCGTCCTATAAGACACCTAACTGTGATACGGGTTTTTGGGTGTTATGAAGTCGGCCATTAGTGCAGCATGAGTGAAAGATTGGCTTTTTAAAGAACTGTTTCTATTTGTTGGTTTATTATTTTCAATAATGAACCATTGGAATCGACCAAGAAAATGTTTTTCAACCCCCCTCAAAATTTTATGGTTTTACGTTTCAAGGTCGGTAGAATCCGAAAATCGAACAATAATTTTTCCGTCCGTCCGTCTTACGCCGTACGCGTCACTTTCCTTAGTTATCATGGACCGATTTTGACGAAATTTGGTATATGGACTCCATTTGGGTCTAGTTGTGAGGTAAAAATGAAGGGTTTAAATGTTCAATAGTGCCCTAGCTCGAAAACTCGAAATTAAGGTATTGTTTTTTTTCACCAATTATAAATAGAATCGAATTTTTACCTAGATGGACTTACGATAAATCAGATACACGAGTGTGAATAGGAAAAGAGGTCTAATCTCCGTTCAAATTTCAGCTGACCAAAATCCGATCATTGTTCGTTTCTTCGAGTTGTACTCAGTTTTGCGTCCTTAGCAACCAGTAATCAAATTTTTCTTAATAATTCAGGCCGCCTCAACTCCCTGTTTCTTCTAACTGAGTGTGAAGCGTTTATTTCTTCCAAATAAAATTGATTGTGAAGAAGGTATCTGGTAGGTAGGTAGTAACTATGGTTGGTAGATGATGACAATGGCAAAGCCGTGTTCTTTGCAGACGAGTGAATTAGAAAAATAATAAACCTTTGTTTTATAATTTGCAGCGTTTTTTTTAGCTCAAGAGATCTTTGGCCGTTCCAACTATGATCCACTGTTCCAAACAAATTTTTGGGCCCTACGTGTTTGTTTCTTAGTTCGAACCTATAGGGTTGTTTTAAAATGTCGCCCTACGAACTCATCCTTCCTTTAGTTAATATTGAAATTTGGTACAATTTTGAGAATTTTAGGTAGATCCAAGCAATCTTCTGGAGTGACCAAATTCACCTCCTCCTAATTTTGCTAGGTAGACATCAACAACTAACCTACATCGTCAACGTTAGTTTACCTACGATACTCATTCAGGCGAGTCATAAGTTTCGATTTGTGTTTCTCCTCTATGACCCCTATCATTTCAAGTTAATAATAAATATATAAATTCTCTTGAGAAAAATAATCCAGAGAAGTTTAGAATGTTTTAAAACGGATTTTCATGAAGTCATGCTTTAAAAAAATTTGCCGTGGGGGTATTATTTTTTTAGCTGCCAGTGGTATTAATCTGTTCATAATGATACCTACATTTATTGTAGAAAAAAACTGGGGAACACTCTAGATCCCTGGATAGTCAATGTTATGATCGAGGATTAAACCAATGAAACACATAATTTTTCGGAGTCCTGCATGGGGATGTTGTCTTCATCAAACCTTTGTATCAAATTATCCGATAAACCACAATCTCACGTGATGGAACACGAACATTTGGTTACCTATATTCATCTTTCCATGATTCCATTTTGTTGAACAAAGAAAGTTTCAGGTGTTTTGGGTATTTTTTTCTCAACAAAATTTGTTGAATAATTTAATTATTCCAAAAAAAAATTTTCAGGTGTTTTGGGTATTTTTTCTCAACAAAATTTGTTGAATAATTTAATTATTCCCAAAGAGTCGAGTAACGGTCAAAGTAAATTCCGTTCCCTTTTCGTACACTAGTGTATTCATGATTGGGGTGGAATTTCCTTTCAAACCTCCAACAATTTCGAGACAACTGGAGACCACCCTGTACAGCGAATAATAACCGAACAATATTGTAATGACTCATACTCTTAACCATGTTAGTTCTCCAATAAAGGACAAGGGAAACTCTGAGTGACTCATCATGCCAGGTAGGTAAGGTGAGGTACGGGGAACAATGACATCACTTGACGTCACCTTTTTCCACTCTCCCCTTACCTTGTTCAACCAATATAAAAGGAGGACTCAGGGCTTCCCCTTCTGTCATTCATGCATTCGTCTTCGAAAACTCGACTTGATTATTTCTCGCTCTACCTCGCCTTCTCTCTGAAGCCCACAGTTCCTCAGAAGGTCTCGGTATGCGAAAAAGCTCATCGCGCCGGCTTCTGCTCCCATTTACCCTAGTAGCTGTCTGCCCCCCAACTAGGCATAGGTAAATGTGGTGCATTCCTCTGGTTGGCGAGCAATCGCGCCTAGGTATGTGTCCGAGCTGAAGTCCTTAAGCACTCTTGCACACGGTCTGCGGTAACCCGCGCCGGGCATCGAGTGTTGTCCCGTCCTTTGTCTTCGTTGAGTAGGAACCAATCAAATCGACAAACCGACGTGAAGCCGATCGCCTTCACACGCCGTCATAACAAATATAATAATAATTGGCGGAGAAAATAATATTATTATACTATTAAAAACTTGGAACAAAAAAACTACAACTACTTTGCTTTAAATTGAGCAAAGTAGTTAATCGAACGGTAAGTATGGCTTGATATTTCAACTGTTCGGCAATTTAGTTATGCTGAAAATAAACCGCCCTGTGACTTGGGTAATAAGACCGAAGTAGTAGAGTGTTCCATTAAGGTTAATGGGTATTTAGAACGACTTCTTTCCGTGCTACGCCTAATGTCCGGTAGACAACATCCCTTGGGATTCCTCACACAGTCTGCCTCAAAAGCCACAAAGTATAACTCTCGAGGAGATCTTTACAACATATACTCTCAGAAAGTAACAATATCACCAATTAAAGTGAATAGTAAGAACAGAATATTTCATACAAAGCCGGGAGTGACAAAAGCGGGCACTGATTCACTTTCAGAAAGAATTTTGTTGGAAGATCGATGCTGGCCAATTCAAACTATGGTGTAAGAATGCACGTTGTTAATGAAATAGCTCAGTCATTTGGTTAATGAAAGTCAAAAATTAGGTTGAATGAATTTACTTAATATATCTACAGTTATCCCAATTCATTTTGTTTTGCCGATGATTTTCTTCCAATTGTCTTTCGTTTTCACTATGATTTTCCTAAGCACGTGAGGAAGCAACAGGCTCAGGGACTCCTCATTAGCCTTCTGCGACCTGAACGGGGAGCAGACAGGTAAACTCCAAAAAACGCACAACTGTGTGATGCCCTTTGTTTGTCGGTTGAGACTGGATGACCACTACACTTCATCTCATCTTGAGCTAGGGTGGCTTAAAATGGAGGAACGAAGAACCCTGGGAATCGCAGTAATGCTATTCAAAGTACTAAAAATTAAAAAGCCACCCTACCTATTCAATAATTTCCATTTTCTTTCATCCGTACATTCAGTTCCAACCCTCAGAACAACAATTACCTTACAGACCCTCAATCACAACACCATATCTTACAGTAAATCTTTCATGTTACAAGCAATTACTATCTATAAAAAGTAAGCTCATATGGTCGAATTGAATAAAACTCAGCGTTTCGGAATGCGTACAAAAAATGTTACTCGAAACATAAATAAACATTAAAAATTTCAAAATGAAATGATATTGAATATAATAAGTTTTCAAAATGGTAAGTTTATGAGAAAATTACGTTAGTTTAAGAATTGATTTATTATATTATTTTATGATTTACCTACAACGAAATCGAGGATGTAATAACTTATGTTTGCCAGGGGGAATGAAGAGAGGGCCAATTTTTGTAAATAAATTCGTTCAGTCAATTCTTTATATCTGAAATAGTAACTGTAACGCACGTAATGTCAACACATAGCTGTGAATAAATGTGAATATTACACCCCTCTCGATATGGTAACACGTGCCTCTTCAAACATGGGCATTGGAAACGTATCCATACCAGTTTATTGTTGATTGTCATGTTAGAGTCTGCACGTAGTCTAACTTTGATATTCAGCTTGGGGGATACATCACAAACGGTGAAGCCAGCTCTATGTTGTTTGTTGCTGGATTAATTGGTTATATAATTCCTCCTACTAATAGCCTAGCCAACCATTTCCCATTCATAGTTTCAGAACATATAGAACGGGCCTGTATTTGGAAGCCCTAGGTGTACCACTTGGTTTCAAACCCATTTGAATTAACTCTTGATTTGATGTTCCCTGTTGACCTGAATCATTCGGGATACTGCAATAATATTTGCGTGGTGACAAAACTCAATATCCACAAAATCGTACTGAATGGCTTCTCCCTCTAAAAAGAATAAATTTCCAGCTTGTGTATGGCGATCCAAGCTTCCTGAATAAATTTGGTCCCGTGTATGTCCGTTAGTGGGTCTACTTCTGTTGTCTCTACTTTGTACTTGATGAAAATCACAAAGAATTTCCTCAATAACCGAAAGCTAGTCTCGCTTTCTTTCTCAGAAACCAATTCCCCAATTTTGCTAATATTTCAATGGCTGTCGAGGATAGCCCTAAGATGGTTGTCTCTGAGAATTGCATTGCGAGAGGACTATTGTACACACGCAAACTCTGAAATAAATTTCGATGAATGTTTCATTGATTGAGCAGGTATCTGTATTCAAGATGGCCCCTTATGGATTTCATTGCCGTCGGGTTGATTGGTTGTGCGACGTGAAGCTGTCCTGCCCAGCCAATTCGTCATTCGCAGTTATGATATTTTACGAAGGATAATCCTGGTTGTTGAAGAATGAGGTGGAGTGTAGTATGATTCTGCATAATTTTTAGTACGCAATTGTATACATTGGAAAGTTACCTTGCTGGTGTTGGAGTAAATCTGGCCAAGGGCGAACCTCATGGAAAGGAATACCATTACGAGGCAGCACCATCGCTCCATCCTCCTCCAACATTGGCACTGCGAACAAAGATACAAATTCTTCAAGTTCTTCCTGCATTTTTCTGAGATCATCAGCAATTATTCATAAATATTTTAGAAATCAGCGTGAACCTATTACAGGTTATAATGTTAGTATGTATGAATAAACGGTGAATAAGCGAATACATGATATCTTGTTTTTATAAATTGAGATTCAGCTACAGCGATAGTTGTGGTATGATGTATTTTGTCTCGTCCTTTCGTTTCAAGACACGTTCAAACAACTTTCCCGTTTTAATCTGATTTTTATTTTGGTGAATAAATTATGAATTACCTAGTTCTGGTTAATAAACGGACGATTACAATGAATAAACTGAAATAAAGAACTAGGAGCATCAAAGGGAATAAGTTTTTCGAAAGTTATTTATTATCATAATCGAAGATAGTGGTTTGGTGGCCTGCCTGCTACCTTTGGATATCAGACATCAGTTTAATGACCTTAATATCATGAAAAGCTTCATCATGAACCGGTCCCCCGATCCAAACACTCTTTCCCAACAGCTTCTTCTTCGTTCCTGCTTATACATGCGAGTTGAGCTAAGAATTCGACGACAGTTCTCGTAGGACGCCCAGACATGCCCTTTCTCACGTAGCAGCTACCTGTTGATATGTTAGTTCCAGTGGTGTCCAAGTGGATCCAATCCACGTTAGGTATAAATTGTTTCAAGAACGCTGCCGCTGCACAAGTAACACCAGTCACGTTTTTGTGGATGAGATGATCCTGCACATCAGCGAACGGCTGAGTGGTAATTTTTTCTGTGTAGTGGTCCCATAGAGGGAGTCTCCACACTCTATCACCCGTGTGCATCCCTGCGATTCTCATGTTCTCAAATAACGAATCGTTGTTTGAGAAAACTCCTGTTGCAGCAGACCCAAGTAAGTCGACTATCTCCTTTGATAGAGATCCAATGTCAAGAATAAATTTCGGATTATAAATCCCAGAATACACTAAAGCGTCGGCCAACGCCATTCTGCCGTCATCGGTTGTTTCAATCAAAATAGTTTTACCGTTCCGAGCTCTGATGATGTCACCTGGTTTCATCGCGCACGATCCTGGTAGATTCTCGTAAAGGGGTATCAGCCCACGGATGTTGATGGGTAGCTGCAACGCAGATGCTGCTCGGCAAACTGCAACAACAATGGCTGCACCAGACATTTCTCCTCTCATATGTTTGAGTGTTGGACAGCTTTTCAAGCAGAGTCCACCGCTGTCAAACGTTGTGCCCTTCCCAACCAAAACAATAGGAGAAACGTCAGGATCGCAACCATAGTAACTTGTTTCGAGGAATATAGGAGGCTCACAGGATCCTCTGGCTGACATGAGGAATGCTTCCATCTTCATAATTTTTGACCAGTTTCTTACTTTAACTTCGACACTTACACCTGCTTTACATAGAACTTCAACGGCAGCCTGAGCAAAGGCAATCGGGGTCAGCAAATTTGCTGGAGTTTCGGCCAGTTGTCTTGCCAGGTTCTGAGCGGCTGCTTTTTGTAGTCCTATCTGCCAGCCGGTGAAATCGCAACTATCATGCAATTCTAGCCTGGGAATGGTCTTTTGCTGTGCGAGGTTTTTAAGTTCCTGATAAATCCAGACTCCCAGAGCACTTCCCTCAGCCGCGGACTCGGCGTGTCCAAAACTTTCCACGAATATAGTTCTCATGTTCAGATCTTGGAGGGCTCTACTTCCAGCTGCAGCGCCTATTCTTATCGCCTCTTTCCACTCGTCCAATTCTTCTAAATCGTTGTAACCGACGCACTCTTCCCCCATTCCAACCACAGCTACGGCCGAAAATCTGGGCTCCACACCGTAAAACACCCTAACTTCTCCAAGAGCTGGTATAGGACTCAATTTTAAGAGTTCAGTAATTTTTCCATTTGTTAATTTGTCATATTTTATCAAAGCATCAGTACAAGACGTGGATATACCATGATTTTCTGTGTAATTGGCATACTGCCCCAATACCAAACCTGTGAATTCATTTGTGTCCGCACAGTTGAGCATCCGTATCTGGACAAACTGGACTGAGACCAACTGCCTGAAAAGCCTATGGATTTTCCCGCTCATTTTGGTATACCTATTTGAAATTTTGACTAATTCACGAATGTAAATAGGAACTCAATATCTAGCCATACGTTGCAGGTTGCCATACGTTCCACAAAAATACAATGGAGGAGAGTACACTGCCAAAATAGTGCTATTTTGTAACCTGAGTCTGACAAAACAGTATTATACGGAATAAATTCAGAAAGAGGCACCAGAAGTGCAGTTAAAGACATACGATACTACTCTCCCTGACCCGAAATTTAGCGTTGTTTTATTAAGTTATAGAGTGGGGGGCAAATATTTACCTCAAAAGTTTATCCATCAAAAAGAAATATTCTGAGAATCAGTAACTAGGCAAGTATTAAAATATACTACAGAGAATGGAACAGGACTGTTCTATTCAGAATAGGACTGTTCTAACCCACGTAAACAAGAAATTGACAATAGACACGGGACCAACTTTGTCCAAAAAGCTCCGAAAATGCAAAATGCGAGTAAAAATTTTGATTTTCCAGGACCAACAACTTTGCTGACTAGCTTGGATGCAAATCTTTCCTGTCTTCGGTAGTGAGGTAGAAGAAAGCCATGAATTCTTCTCTGCTTGTAAACATGCAAATTCAATGAGAATTTGCAAGTTTGGCAGAGCTCCGGTTAATCAGGCCCTCTTCAGAGAGGGTTCATGGAGCCGCTCCAGATTCACCGCACTAACCACAATTTAGTGCTGAGAGCTCGAGTGAGGAAACACAGCGAGTCGGATGAGCTCATTGCGGATTCAGACATCGGAAGGGCGATTTCTGTTGACGAAGGTCCCTCTCCACTGTTAGGAGGACTACCAATTGGTTGACTTTCCGAGAGGAGGGAGTCCCGACAAGTTGAGACGAGGTTGCTGGTTCCCTAGAGGTACGGAACTTTAAGCTTTCATCCTACCGAAATTTTGTTTGATTTAGTCGTTACGGAGTTATGAAAATACGAGTGTAGAGAAGAACTTTGTCAAGAGGGAGTAATCTTCCGCTGAATACTTATCTCCTTACTTGATTATAATATAAAAACTTCCATATCCAATAGTGTTAATATAGGGGACCATCAACACCAACCTGGACAATCACTCAAAATTTCATTGAAATCGGACATGCACATGAAATTAACGACAGACAGACAGACATACTGAAGACACGAAACTAAAATTTTTCAGGGAAAAAACACCATATTGAACATTGTAGAAGGAATAAAGGTGGACAAGGACTCCAGTAGTTGTCGAAACGTAATGGATTTGCCGAAAGTTCAAAATGAGTTGCCAAAAGTTCAAATTGATCGAAACTAAAATTGTTCAGAAAAGTGGAAATTTTTATTTAGGAGAATTTTTTTTTTGAACCTTGAAAAGTGAAAACAATGTTTCCACTGCTATTCTGAAGATTTTTTTTTTAAATTTTGCATCGTATTATACAATAAGATGTTTAAGTGATGGGTAAAAATTTATCAAAGTTATTTTTCGATCTAACAACGGAGAGCGCCAACACATTTTGACATGAATATGTCTTAGTTCTGGGGGTCATTCAGAAATTTTCGACACACAAAACAATGCAACGTTTTTTAACATGTTTAATGTTTTAGGGCTGGGGGTCATTCTGTGAATTCCGACACGCAAATCTGCAACGCTTTTTTTTCTTAGTTACCACGGACCGATTTCTTAGTTACCACGTTATATCGGCTCCATTTGGGGTCTAGTTGTACCAAGATGGTCACTGATCAGCTGAGTGAGCTCCAAGGCCATTTTCTCTCCTGTTGAACGCAGGAAGCTGAAATTTGAGAAGCAGGGTCAATGGAGAATGCTGAAGGCGCCTGAGTGGTCACTGATCAGCTGAGTGATCGGCAATCTAAATTTTCCCTCGCAAGGGAGAAATTGAACAGTTTTTTCTGATGCTGTTGAACGCAGGAAGCTGAAATTTGAGAGGCAGGGTCAATCGATACATACTTCTATACATCATCAAAGTTGATGATCACTGATCAGCTGAGTGAGCTCCAAGGCCATTTCCTCTCCTGTTGAACGCAGGAACCTGAAATTTGAGAGGGCGGGTCAATGGAAAATGCTGAAGGCGCCTGAGTGGTCATTGATGAGCTGAGTGAGCTCATCATTTAAATTGCCATCACAAGACATATCCATGTACAGATGTATCTACATGCAGTGTAGATACTCGTTTTTGATTTTTTATTAACAAAATTGTATGCCTGTCTTGATCTCGGCAGGTGAATTTGCTTAAACTGGTTTTGACTAGTGAGTTTGTGTCCAGCTTCTGTTGCCTGAGTTTGCTTTTTTCAAGAAATGGGGTAGAAATTCGTGTCTTTAAATTACAGACAAGAGAAAAGCACATGTCAAGTTTTTCGAAAAATCCTAGTGCAACTTCCTTAAAGTTTGTCTTCATTGAAAATTTCTGTGCGATTCCTTACAAATTAACAGTGAGCAATTCAACATAACAATTTTGTCAATATTGAAGCACTTTATCTAGCAAAAATCCTCGACAGACTCGTCTCTCAGCCTGACGATGAAGGATCAACTTCCTCAGCATCCTTCCACCTTGTAACGTCGATAAAAGATTCCTGGGATTTTTAAAAATAACACGGCATCCATTGTGATCATTCCGAAAATTCCTCGGTGCGGTTTCATTTCCTAAAACGTAGCAATTTGTTATAAAGCGCGGGAGTGACTCCCGCCTCCCACGCTAGGTTATATCACCCAGATCGATCGGATGGTACGAAGGAGGAGGGGAAGCGACGGGATTCTGAAGGCCCAGGAAATAAAGGGCCCCATCTAGGGATCTGCGACCTTCTGCTTTGCATAGGATAAACTGGTTCCGACGTACCCAAACCTCACTATTCCCAACAGTGTGCCAATCCCTAAATGTGATGTACTCAGGCCAAGTCCACAGTTTATCCTCTTTGGACATTAATCAATGAAATGCCCTATTTAGGACGACCCACACTAGTTAAAAATTCCTCCTGCAATAAATTGTCTTGTCAAAACAGCCTGCCAAATCGCAGTATACAGGGTATCCCGAAACCAATAAATTTCGGGAATCCATTGTACATCTGATTTGCAACAACTTTTCCCTTTTAGCACTTTTTTACTCCGTTTCGTAGATAGGGTGAAAAAAACACTGAATGTTCGCTGAGTAACACTTTTTTTTTACGATTAAAAGTTTATGTTCATCCTGCAGTGTCATTGCACACTTTAAAATGGGTACTGAAGAAAAGCTAAACAAACTGAGCTTGTTTTAGTTATTTGAGGGCCTCCGAAAAAAACCTTCTTTTAGCAAGGAAAAATCTTTTTTTTAAGTGAAGTTTTTTTCACTTTTTGTTTTTTTCACGAATTCCGAATCTTTGGGTTAAGGCCTTCCAACTCACGAGTTGTATTCCTTCAGAATCTATTTGTATCCCGCTGTAAAAGCTTGCTAAAAATCGGGTTTGCCGACAAAACGGCTTATATCCATCCCGTTGTTTTCTATAAACACTTTTCTGGTTCTTTTCTGGTTCTACGTACTTTGAAACGTAAACCATAAAATTTTGAGGGGGTCAGAATATTTTTTCTTGCTCGATTCCGAAAATAATGGGTACATCAATAAAAGAGAACGAAAATGAGATTTTCTTACACAACCAAAAACTTGTTGTTTTTCAAATTGGCTCATATCCATCGTTTTTCAAAAACGCTGCAAATCATTGCTCAAAGGTTTATTATTTTCTGTATAGATCACCCTTCTGTATAGATCACTGGTTCTCCATCGATAGCAACTACCACCATCTGTATTCTCCCTTGACCTTCCCTCTCAAATTTCAGCTGCGTTCAATAGGATTGAAAATGGCTTCGGAGCTCACTCAGCTGATCAGTGCTCTTCCAGGCGTCTCCAGCATTCGAGAGATCTTCTTCACTCTTCAGATCACTGATCAACTGAGTGAGCTCCGAAGCCATTTTTAATCCTATTGAATGGAAGGCTTCTCCTCGAATGCTGGAGACGCCTGGAAGAGCACTTCCATTCAATAGGATTAAAAATGGCTTCGGAGCTCACTCAGCTGAACAGTGATCTGAGGAGTGAAGAAGATCTCCTCGAATGCTGGAGACGCCTGGAAGAGCACTTCCATTCAATAGGATTGAAAATGGCTTCGGAGCTCACTCAGCTGATCAGTGATCTGAAGAGTGAAGAAGCCTTCGAGCAATGATTTGCAGCGTTTTTTACCCACCAACATTTTTTTTGCCTACCAACTTTTTTTTACCTACCAGCTAGGTACTACCTACCACACCATACTGGCTTCACACCTTCACAATCAAGTTTATTAGAAAGAACTAAACGCTTCACACTCGATTGGAAAAATAGAAAGCCTCATATAGAAATTTGATTACTGGTTACGCAGAAGGCAAAACTGTACACAAATCGAAGAAATGAACAGCGATCGCATTTTAGTCCGATAAAATTTGAATGGAGATTAGACCTCTTTTGCGATTCACACTCATGATTCTGTTTTAGCAAAGGAAAACCTTCAAGTACTCGTAGGGACCGAACGGTTTGTCCTACAGAGCTCCGGGTGGTCTCAAAAATTTTTTAAAATTCAATACCATATAAAATTGGTGAAAAAACGATGCCTTTATTTCCAGAGTTTTCGAGCTAGGACACTCTTGAAAATTTCAACCCTTAATTTTCACCCCTTAGAAGTGACCTACATCAACCAAAAGCTTCGCTGCACAACTAGACCCCAAATGGAGCCCATATACCAAATTTGAACCAAATCGGTCCAGTGTTGCTAAGAAAAGTGCCGCGGACGGACGGAAATTTTTTTATTCGATTTTCGTATTCTACGTACCTTGAAACGTAAAACATCAAATTTTGAGGGGGGGGAGGGTTAAAATTTTTTTTTCTTGCTCGATTCCAAAGGCTTATTATTGAAAATAATAAACCAAAATGGGCAATACCTATATCCAAATTTCGAAATTTGGTCTTACAATCAAAAGTTCAATGAAGAAACTATTTGGAAAATTTGGGAACCCTAGACAACTTCCTTCGCCATGTAATTAGTTTTTCTCAATTTCTCACAAACAATTCCAAGTGGATATAAGCCCGTATGAAAGAAAACTCCTCAAGTATGAAGTGAAAAGACTATCTGAGTGTGGGAAAAAAACACAAAAGTAAGTGTGTGGAGGCCCATTAAACACAAACACCTTCAACACAAACAAGAAAAAAGTGGAATGTTTTTGAGCAGTGTTACACATTAAGTGCAGCTTGCTCCAACAAATTTACTCCGTTTTCTCACTGGCCCTGGAAAGGAACATAAAACAGCGTCTGATCCCCCGAGGAGGAGACGGGGAAATTAACCGGAAACTGGCTCAACAGACTTCGACTCCGTTTTCTCAGGAACATCGCTTCTCAGTTTATTTACTCTTACTTCAACGACCGAGCAGTTCAGGAACGAAGTGAGCTACAGGTGGTGAAAACTCATAGTAAACAAGGAAGCTAGTGTAGAAAATTAATTTTCTCTAGCTTTTGCTTCTTTACCTCCTTTGGTAAGGAAGATGTAAATTCTTTGCAACTCATAGAGGACCATCCAGACTCCAACCCGTACAATCCCTGAGAATTACATCGAAATCTGGAGTAGATAGGTTAGGTTTTACTCGTTATATGGATCTTGTAGTCTCTCCCACGCAACCCAGATAAGAAGGTGATAAAAGCGCCAATTTAGAATCAAATATTCACATTATAATTGTCTTAAATATATTTTTTTCGTCATGTTGTTTTTACCTCCATATGCAATGGTTTTGTACTTGAAAAAATTGCAGTGTTATTAGCCACTCTTCTTCGGAAATGCATTTGCTTCACCTAGAACGCATCCAATCAACTGGTCGTTTTTGAAGAACAACATTGCCGAGCGGTATTTGCCCGTGGGAACTGGGAGAGTGATCTCGAAGTTCGCTGAGAATTTTCTCAGTGAGTAATTCGACTGAAAGAGAGATGACAAGGTTATTGTAACGTCAAAAAGTAATGATGCAAGGGACTCTGAATGCAAAGTCCACAACCTACTCTGAGGGCGGAGAAGGTTTTAGTTACGAGTAAAGAAACAATCTGGTTTTCCGTGCGTTTCATCACATGGGTTCAGGAAAGTCCATTTAACGTGCATAGCCATCCCTTCTACTGAAGGAATCATGCTGATCATTGAATCATGATTTTGAGTTGTAACGCCTATGACTAAGATTGAACGCTGACAGATCGACAGACGGTCAGATACAAAAAGGTACGGCGGTTATACAAAAAGCTCTAAAAATGGAAATTTAGATTTAGGAGGTCCGACATTTCTTCTTCCCGTGACATTCAAATTCAAAACAAATAATTAAGGGCGATAAGAGTACCTTTTCACATTTATCCTCCCACTGCAGTTTCAGGAAAAGTGAAGTGGTTGATCATGCTAAATGGACCACCCTCAGTTGGTGTTACTTGAAATCAGACTTAGTAACCACACAGTGACCATTTTAAATTTCTATCGTCCCGAGAGGATCAGATGCTCAACAATCATTCAACTAAACTAGCTGCTTCCCGATCACTCTGAGTGCTCAGAATTGTTCCAAAATTCATCGATGTAGGATATAGAGGAGCTTTACTGCCCCAACAGTGTTTTATTTCCTGATGATCACATTAAGTTAGAGGTGTGTCGGTACAGCTGTACCGGGACTGTGGAACCGAGTATCAGGTTGGAACGGTTCCACGCAGTGACAAAAACTCGACCCTTACCGGTCCAGTTCCACGGACTGATAAGATATCTTAAGATGGCTCTGGACCGGGAAGAGAATCTTTTCTATCGGTCCAGTTCCATCCTCACCAATCAGAATGATCTGATCAATCATCTCATCAATCTGATCATTCTGATTGGTGAGGATGGAACTGGACCGGTAAGGATGTAACCGGACCGATAAGATATCACAGAGAATGGTTCAATGGCTCTGGACCGGTAAGCATGGATCTTGTTCTCAGTTCTGTTCCATGTTGTACCTGGAAGCGCCCTTACTACTTCCATGGACTGAGAATGGTTCATGGAATGGCTCTTGAGCGGGAAGTTATCTTCTGGACAGGTTAGCATGGAAGTTGTCTCCAGTTTTATTAATTTATCATTGTCATGTTAAGTTCTTAAACTGTAACGTCATTATTCTTTCCTTGAATTGTTTGGTAACTATTATTTATAATAAATTGCCTCTTTTGTAACACTTGTTCAAATTCCTTCCTTTTAGCGAATTGTCAAGGAAAATGATGCTATTGTATTGCAAGTTGAGATCATAAGCATGGAAGAAGGACGATAGGGATTTGACTGCCTGCTTCATCCATGCCATGTGAGTGGGATTTGATCGCCTGTATTGGTAATGGAACTGTACCGTAATTTGGAACGGTTACATCTTTGTCACCGTAACCGTTGGAACCGTTCCAGGGAAATACCTGGACCGACACACCCCTACATTAAGTAACTATACTCGTATCAAGATACTTATTACCTAGTTACCAAACAATTAAGCATACATGGCACTCAGATCGAAATGTAAAGCCCTATTCAAAATTTTGAATTTTAGTTTATTATTTTCAATATTAAGCCTTTGGAATCGAGCAAGAAAAAAAATTTTTTAACCCTCCTCAAAATTTCATGTTTTACGTTTCAAGGTACCTACGTAGAATCCGAAAATCGAATAAAACATTTTCCGTCCGTCCGCCGTACGCGGCACTTTTCTCAGCAACACTGGACCGATTTGGTTCAAATTTGGTATAAGGGCTCCATTTGGGGTCTAGTTGTGCCGTTAAGCTTTTGTTTGATGTCAGTCACTTCTAAGGGGTGAAAATTAAGGGTTGAAATTTTCAAAAGTGCCCTAGCTCGAAAACTCTCGAAATAAAGGTATCCTTTTTTCACCAATTTAAGATAGTATTGAAATTTTAGAATTTTTAGAGACTAAAATGTATCTGACTGAATGCGATTGCTGTTCATTTCTTCGATTTGTATTCAGTTTTGCTTTCTGAGCAAACAGTAATCAGTAATTTCCGTATGAAGCTCTCTATTTTTCGAATCTAGTGTGAAGCGTTTAGTTCTTTCTAATAAACTTGATTGTGAAGGTATGAAGGCAGTATGGTGTGGTAGGTAGTATCTACCAATGGATGGTAGGTAAAAAAAAAGTTGGTAGGTAAAAAAATAGGTAAAAAAAAGTTGGTAGGTAAAAAAAACGCTGCAAATCATTGCCCAAAGGTTTATTATTTTCTGTATAGATCACTCTTCTGTATAAATCCTTCCTTACCAACCGTAAGTACCTACCAACTAGGCAAGTTCCAACCTACCTACTAGGGCATTTTAGAAAATCATAGTTATTCCCAAGATGGTGCATTCTGTACAAAATTTGATTCTAGGTTGTTAGGGAACCACATCTTGACCTGAAGTTCTATTCGAAGAAATGAGAAAAGAGCGCATCTGATCAGCTGAAATTTGGTTTACTTCCGACAGCGAACGTTCATGTGCGATTCACACTCGTGACTCTTTTATTTTCTTCTCGCTCGAATAGTACTCAAAATCTGAAATTCATTATGAACCTCCATTTTGGAGAGTCTTAGACATATCTATGTCAAAAAAGTGTTAATATTAGCTGGTAGTAAGCTTACTGGCGGCAAGGGACAGTCAGAAGCATGCACCATCGTAGTTACAGTTTTGAACATTCCGGGCAGAGCAGTTTTCAGCCCGCTGCACACGCCTCCAACAGGCATCGACAAGCGAGGCTTAAAACCTCCATTCAACCATTGTGAAAACTTCATTGTTAGCTGAAATTGATGGGTAATATTGAATTCAATAATTACGGCAGTACAAAATTATGTTAATGATCTATTAACCATCACTTGTGATTCCTTACTTTCAATTTGTCATCGAATGGGATTTTTGATATGATGTCCGCATCAATGAACGAGTCTCTATTTATTTTGTAGAGCTTTATGGACTTGAAGTCAATGTCCCCTGAACTGTTTTGCGGACAAGTACCAACCTTGGTCACCACAAAGTTGGTTTTCCCCTGGAAATAATTTATCTAGTTAGGTACGCAAATATGAAAGTGAAATTATGAAGTGATGTTTGACGCCCAACACCCTGAAAGTATTTGCGTACTTTCATGATAATGCTTCCGTCGTCAGATATTGGGAAGATGTGCATTGTATTTTGATGGTTGGTATTCTACAATGTACTTAGATGAGACACCTTGAAAGAATTTATCTCCAATTCAATGCCAAAAAGCAAGTTGCAAATCAACTATAATAAGACTGCGTTTTCTGAAAATTACAACCAACTTGGAAGTGATTTATATAATTTGTGCACCTCAGTGAAAAACACAAAGGTTTATTATTTTCATGTAAAGATCACTCGCCTGCAAAGCACACAGCTTTGCCATTGTCACTAACTACCAACCATATTTTACCTTCACAATTAAGTTTATTTGAAGAATTAAACCCTTCACACTCAAGGCGGGTGCCTTCATTAGGAAATTTGAATACTGCTTGCTAAGGACGCGAAACTGAGTACAACTCAATGAAACGAACAACGATCGCATTTTGGTCAGATACAATTTAAACGGAGATTAGGCCTCTTTTGTGATTCACATTCGTGTTTCTGATTTATTGTGAGACCAATCATTAAGTTCTCATAGGGAGCGAACGGTTGGTCCTACAGAGCTCTGGGTAGTCTCATTCGATTCTACAAAATTCAATGTTATTTCAAATTGAAGAAAAAACAATACCTTAATATCACAATTTTTTGAGGTAGGGTGTATTGAAAATTTCAGCTCTAATTTCTCATCCTTAGAACCTACTTCAACCAAAAGCTTCGGGGCACAACTATATCCCGAATGGACCCCATAAAAGAAATTTCATTAAAATTTGTAAATGAGAACCTAGGAAAGTGCCGTGTACGGCGGACGGACGGCCAAAATTGTTATTCGATTTTTGATTCAACGTACCTTGAAACGTAAACCAACAAATTTTGTGGGTGGGGGGGGGGGTTGTAAAATATCTTAAAATGTAGTTTATTAAAAATAATAAACCGAAATTCTGTCAATAATAATCCAATGGTTATCATTCGTCATATATGTAGATAACAATTTTCGTTGATCACTGTACCCATGTACCTACCCTCGATTATACATTTTACCCGAACTTACCTCCTAATAATCAACCTTCATTCGGCATGAAAAGTTTCAGGTGAGCATTTTCCTCTATTTGATGAAAATAAATATACGTATGAGAAAATCTCGTGATGGAATAATGTGTGAAAATATGTACTTATAATAATTTGAGTTATAACAGATCATGAAATGATGATCTGAACATAAATATACTGCCTAGAGAAGATTTAAATCACACTCAAATCCAATCCCATATTATAATTGCATTGTTATTTCTTCAGAATAAATCAATAATATACCATAAGCTCGGCTTGAGCAATAACCAGGAAAACACACATCAGGGCGACTACACCTGTTGCCGCCATTATCGGAGGAAACTGTGTAACTCGCCGGTCGCAATGTAATTCGACCGTAATTCCGCCTGGTTTGGGTCAAGTGAATTACATTAATCTAACGATGATGTACCCGGTTAGGGCGGGCAGTTACGACGATCCTTTGTAGATGAGTAGAGGCTTTTCTGATGGGTACGCGATGGTTGGGTTGATAGTCATTATTTCGGTTATCTCTCCGATCTCTGATCCCTCTCTGATAGCTTGATGGGCAGTTCTGCGAGGGTTCTGAACATCTCATCTTCGTCTCATCAGTTCATGTCAAATCCATTGAGAGCGACGAGATTTCGGCTATATGCACTCCTACTTTTTAATTTAACTACTTTTCAGTTCATATAGAGTTAAAGGTGGAAGGGGCTGAACCGACTTTGGAACTTTTAACTCTTTAACCGACTTTTAACTTTAAACGATTAAGAGACAATTTATACGTACCGCGCTTCCCGAAACTTCATATGAACATGGATACAATGTCCTCTATTGAAACTACGTAAATCAAATTTTCGTCTATTCCTTACGAATCTACCAAGGTAGCGGTGCCATGTTTTCACTTTTCATGGTTAAGAAAAAAATTTCTCCAAAATCAAAATTTCCACTTGCGTAATACTACACGAAGCTAATGTCCGATTTCAATAGAATTTTCAGAGATTGAGCGAGTTCTTAGAGATTCATCTTTTAAAAAAAAGTGTATTACATTCAGCCTTAAGTAGACATCATGATACATTTGTGTTGGAATGAAAGAAGTGATTATACCTCAGAAAATATTTACAATGGGCTAACATATTTGATTGAATATGGAAAAGAGTGTTTTCACATGTGAGCTGCCACTCAGCAGCTCATTGTTTCCCCTATCAGGCCATAGAGGCCAGTAAGCCCTGAGACGTGAAGCAGCAGTACCAGGCTGTAGAGGCCAGTAAGCCCTGAAGATTGGAGTAGCAGGATGAAAGCCCTACAGGCACTATAGTGGGCGTGGCTTGACTGATGTGCCCTCCCACCAACTTGGGCACCAAAGACAATCAAATCATCAAGCACCAGGAGGAAATCTCCCCCTCCCAGCCGAGCAGTAATACCAACCTTTTCCATCTTTTTTGGTTGGCCGGACTGGGAGGGGTGATGAAATGCAATTGCAACGTCTTGAGCAAGACAGTCCCTGAAGTGTAGCCTTGCCAGCTTGTCCTGAAGCTCTCTCCCCTGTCTCTGACATTATCACCCCCAAAACACTGTATCAATCTGTATCGATACCCCTCCTGCCACCAAGTCAAGTATTTGCAATAGGTTTCAACCTAGTGAGTGGTGCCATCCAAATTGCTCTGATTAACGTCCTGCATCCCCTGGAACCGTATCGCCTGGAGTATCGCGACAACAACCAGTCCTGACCCGGCTCTCCCCTCTGCTTCTTTATCTCGCCTTTCATCTTGTAAGGACTAGCTCCGGTAACCCTTCCACGTGAATGAACTCAGTGTACCTATCTAAATTGGCAAATCTTAGGTAGAGAGTGACATCGTGACTCAGTTAAGAATTCGGACCTAGAACTAAAATAGTATCGATAAGTGTATCGTGGTGGAACATTGGAACCATTTTGTCAAACTACTTTTAATGCTTACTGTAACGCCTAGTCAATTCAAGTCAAGAGTTTACCAAAATTGCCTTTACTAGTATCGCCCTTCAGACTGTATCGGGTCGTGGACCCATGAACAGAGTCGTATCTCAATAAAATAACCTTAACATTATAATATAATGTAAATAATATAATGTTTATTTATAATAATATAATAAAGAATGGGTATAGAATAAATAGAAAGAAGGGAGAAAGAGAGAGAAGAAGAGAGAAGAAAAGAGGGAAGAAGGAGAGAAGAAGAGAACAAGAGAAAGAGGAGAAGAAGGAGAGAAGAAGAGGAGAGGAGAAGGAGAGAAGAAGAGAGGAGAGAAGAAAGAAGAAGAGAGAATGAAGAAGATAAGAAGAAGAGAGAAGAGAAGAAGAGAAAGAGATAAAAGGAAGAAAATAATATAATAATTGTATAATAATAATATAATAATAATTACATAATAATATAAATAATATAATATAAATAATATAATAATATTTAATGATAATATATAATAAATATAATATTATTTATAATATATAATAATAAAAATATAATAATTATAAATAATAATATAATAAACAATGTTTATTTATAATAATATAATTAATAAGATGATATAATAGAAACATGATTTTATTTATTCAAGGTCAACAGGAGCGACTGACCCTCACGTAACACGTACGGGTCAAAAAAAAAGATAATATAATATAAAACTTATGAGCATCCACTTTGGTGATGATAATATTATTATCATCACCAAAGTGGATGCTCATAAGTTGAACCAAAATAATTTACGAAGTTACCTCCGATTTTTTGTTCTTTGGAATTATGACACCGCTCCATTATGACCACTGAACGTCACGGTAGATTTATACTTTCCAGTTGATATAGAAGTGAAAAAATCTTAGTGGATGGCCAATTTTGGTTTATTATTATCAATAATAAGCCTTTGGAATCGAGCAAGAAAAAAAAATTTTAACCCCCCCTCAAAATTTGATGTTTTACGTTTCAAGGTACGTAGAATACGAAAATCGATTAAAAAAATTTCCGTCCATCCGCCGTACGCCGTACGCGGCACTTTTCTCAGCAACACTGGACCGATGTGGTTCAAATTTGGTATATGGGCTCCATTTGGGGTCTAGTTGTGCCGCGAAGCTTTTGGTTGATGTAGGTCACTTCTAAGGGGTGAAAATTAAGGGTTAAAATTTTCAAGAGTGCCCTAGCTCGAAAACTCTCGAAATAAAGGTATCCTTTTTTCACCAATTTAAGATAGTATTGAATTTTTAGAATTTTTAGAGACTAAAATGTATCTGACTTCCGAAATTTTCCGTCCGTCCGCCGTACGCCGTCCGCCGTACGCCGTCCGCCGTACGCCGTCCACCGTACGCCGTACGCCGTACGCGGCACTTTTCTTAGCAACACTGGACCGATTTGGTTCAAATTTGGTATATGGGCTCCATTTGGGGTCTAGTTGTGCCGCGAAGCTTTTGGTTGGTGTAGGTCACTTCTAAGGGGTGAAAATTAAGGGTTGAAATTTTCAAGAGTGCCCTAGCTCGAAAACTCTCGAAATAAAGGTATCGTTTTTTCACCAATTTTAAATAGTATTGAATTTTTTAAAATTTTTGAGACCACCCGGAGCTCTGTAGGACAAACCGTTCGGTCCCTACGACTACTTGAAGGTTTTCCTTCGATAAAACAGAATCATGAGTGTGAATCGCAAAAGAGGTCTAATCTCCATTCAAATTTTATCGGACTAAAATGCGATCGCTGTTCATTTCTTCGATTTGTATACAGTTTTGCCTTCTGCGTAACCAGTAATCAAATTTCCATATCAAGCTTTCTATTTTTCCAATCGAGTGTGAAGCGTTTAGTTCTTTCTAATAAACTTGATTGTGAAGGTGTGAAGCCAGTATGGTGTGGTAGGTAGTACCTAGCTGGTAGGTAAAAAAAAGTTGGTAGGTAAAAAAAATGTTGGTGGGTAAAAAACGCTGCAAATCATTGCTCAAAGGCTTCTTCACTCTTCAGATCACTGATCAGCTGAGTGAGCTCCGAAGCCATTTTCAATCCTATTGAATGGAAGTGCTCTTCCAGGCGTCTCCAGCATTCGAGGAGATCTTCTTCACTCCTCAGATCACTGATCAGCTGAGTGAGCTCCGAAGCCATTGCTCAAAGCTCACTCAGCTGATCAGTGATCTGATGAGTGAAGAAGATCTTCTCGAATGCTGGAGACGCCTGGAAGAGCACTGATCAGCTGAGTGAGCTCCGAAGCCATTTTCAATCCTATTGAATGGAAGTGCTCTTCCAGGCGTCTCCAGCATTCGAGGAGATCTTCTTCACTCCTCAGATCACTGATCAGCTGAGGGAGCTCCAAAGCCATTTTCAACCCTATTGAATGGAAGTGCTCTTCCAGGCGTCTCCAGCATTCGAGGAGATCTTCTTCACTCCTCAGATCACTGATCAGCTGAGTGAGCTCCGAAGCCATTGCTCAAAGCTCACTCAGTTGATCAGTGATCTGATGAGTGAAGAAGATCTTCTCGAATGCTGGAGACGCCTGGAAGAGCACTGATCAGCTGAGTGAGCTCCGAAGCCATTTTCAATCCTATTGAACGCAGGAAGCTGAAATTTGAGAGGGAAGGTCAAGGGAGAATACAGATGGTGGTAGGTGCTATTGATGGAGAACCAGTGATCTATACAGAAGGGTGATCTACACAGAAAATAATAAACCTTTGAGCAATGATTTTCAGCGTTTTTAAAGTACAATTGGCCTTGAAAAACCACAAATATTTTCAAATCTTCTCTGGAAAAGGTTTTGATGGTTCAAATTGTTTATTTATAGTGGGAGTTCGAACGCTAGTAATTTAATTAACTACGTCCCTTCTGTCCAGGTTTTAAAAGTTCGAGTGAGAATAATCTGAAATGAAAAAATTCAAACCTTCACCAAAAGTTAATGAACGAACGAATGTAGTGCAACGATGATGAAAGGAGGTCAGTTGGCATCTTGTTTTGAACACGTATAAAGAAGACAAATCCTGCAAGGGTCTGTTGTATTCCATACTCCATAAATATGTATTTTTAAAGTAATCGTTTTGATAACCGTTTTGAATATTGCCAAGGTTTAATAGTATTTGAGTAGCAATACCAGTAGTTCAGCTTCACGTGTAACCATGAGGACAAATCACCAAAATGAGACATTTGCATATTGCCGGTGAATAATTAGCTGGGACACGAATCAGGAAGGAGACCTCTTTTATGCAAAAGTTATATCGAAGGTTAAAGTGACGCCTATACTTCCCTATTAAGGCAGATACGACCGAATGGATGGGGCTATCAACTAGTTTAGATATGGATCGACAACTCGTTTCAAAGGGTCGGCAAACCTATGGGAGGTATCGGAGAGGGCGATCTGTTCCAAACAGCGTCGAGCTTTATTGAGTTATGAAGTGCGGAGCGTGAAGGGAAGCATTAGTGGGTTTTATGGAGTCGAAGCGTGAAAGTTACTTCGAGAGAGCCTAGAGAGGCCGAGATCCTAACTTCCAGGAACAATAAACAGACGTTGGCTGTCGGACGGAATTCGATCATCCGTCGTATCGGTCAACAAAATAACTTATTGCTGAATTGAATTAGGATAATCTGTGGGTTCGAGATACATTGTTATTCGACGAGCCCTTCACTGCTGGACCCAAACAATAAATTCGGAACTCATCCGTATCTTTTCATACAACATCACCTTATCTTTTCTTAGCACTAATCGACAAATAGTGGATTTTGGTAAATCAATTCTACTACTAATTTAAAAAAAAAACATCCTTATGTCACTAAAATGATCCTAGCTCAAAAACCGTTTATTCAGTTATGGTTTTCCCATTTTTCTCTGGCAATTATTGTTCGATTTCGATGATTCTAGCGATCTTTCAGTTTTTCAATTCCTTAGGCCCATGCACTAATGAATTTCTAAAATCCTTGAAAATTTCAAATTTAGCAACAACTTTAATTTAGTATTCCCCTACGATTCAGGGAAATACTAACCCGGAACGAGAAACGAACGGCGACCGACTGAGACCCCCTTAATTTACCGTATAAATATAACAGTAAGGAGACCATTGGAAAGAGAGTCAAAATTCCTTTCTGCCTGATGCCAAAAAATAAAAATAAAATAAAAATACATATTTCGACCAGATCTGATTCGTAAAAAGCGTTTTAAAACCCTTGTTACAAAGTGTTTTTGAGAGAAACTCTACGGTAAAAAAAATATTTCCCTAAATTACCGGTGCTCAAACTTTAAAACTTGTATCTAAATTTGATATTTTTGAGGATTTTTGAAATTCGTTAGTTTATCAGCCTAGCGAATTGAAAAACTAAATTATTGCCGCTGGACTCATTTAGTTTTTCAATTTCCTAGACTGCTGCACTAATGAATTTTTAAAATCCATGGAAATATCAAATTTAAGTACAGCGTTTAAAGTTTGAGTGCCGGTAATTTAGGGAGATACTAACCTGGAACGAGGAACGAACGGCGACCTACTGAGACCCCCTTAAGTGTGCCCTCATTGCCATTTTAGTGATATAGGACTAAAACAAGAAAGAGAAAAAAATACTCACGAAAACAAGGGTTAATAAAAACTGTATGAGGAATTTTTTGTAGGAAATCAGTCGTACAATTGACTCCAAGAAGGGTGTTATCCTTAAGTGTTGACTCCCTTTATAAGAAGAGAAGTAGATTGTATGAACAAGGTCTGGTAGCGATAATAGGACGTTCGTACAGGTTAAAACTTCAGCAAGAGGAGTTCAGGAAGCAAATCACTAATATATCCATAATGCCCACATTATTTTGGGAAGAAGGCTTCATTATTTAGGCTTCGTCGTCTCTTGACATGCTGACGAGAGTTTTATAATATATAAATTGGAAAATGTTTCCAAGGTGATTCTGGGAGTCAACTATTATTTTCAAAATCGGTTGTTTCTTATTTATTTTCTATAGATGCTAGTAATTTAAGAACATTGTCCAACTTGGTACCAACAACTGAAAAATCTTACTATACCAGTTCCATTTTCTTGACACTTCATTTATCTTTCAGAGGAAAAACTCTGACGCCGACTCTTACTCTTATGTTGGCACCTTTCCTACTTTCATGATTCTTTTTTCTGCACCAACTAGTTGAATTCCTCATTTTTATGAATTTTATGAAATAAAATAAAATTATTGATAAAATGACAGTAGGTACTATAAAAATAAGTAGGTTCTTTAGTGTCGAAACGTGAAAGTTGGTTCGTGAGAGCATCCAAGATCCCAATTTCCAAGGATGATTAACAGCCGTTGATTCTCCGTCTCAATTCTGTCCTCGGTTAACATTAGACGATATCGCTGTGAGTTCAGGATAATCTGTAGGTTCAAGTAGTGTTATTTGTCGAGCCCTTCACTGCGGAGGCACAAATGTAAATTTGGAATAGTGAAATCACTCGACACCGAGAACTCATGTCAGGACTTGACACAAATCGTCGTCATAAATATTGCAATATGAACAGAAAACCGTGAATAAATGAGAGGTCTTAATTAAAGTGCTCTTAGAATTAATAGAAAAACGCTGCAAATCATTGCTCAAAGGTTTATTATTTTCTGTATAGATCACCCTTCTGTATTGTTCACTGGTTCTCCATCAATAGCACCTACCACCATCTGTATTCTCCATTGACCCGCCCTCTCAAATTTCAGCTTCCTGCGTTCAACAGAAGAGAAAATGGCCTTGGAGCTCACTCAGCTGATCAGTGACCACTCATGCGCCTTCAGCATTCTCCATTGACCCGCCCTCTCAAATTTCAGGTTCCTGCGTTCAACAGGAGAGGAAATGGCCTTGGAGCTCACTCAGCTGATCAGTTACCACTCAGGCGCCTTCAGCATTCTCCTTTGACCCTGCCTCTAAAATTTCAGCTTCCTGCGTTCAACAGGAGAAAAAATGGCCTTGGAGCTCACTCAACTGATCAGTGACCACTCAGGCGCCTTCAGCATTCTCCATTGACCCTGCCTCTCAAATGTCAGCTCCCTGCGTCCAACAGGAGAGGAAATGGCCTTGGAGCTCACTCAGCTGATCAGTTACCACTCAGGCGCCTTCAGCAATCTCCATTGACCCTGCCTCTCAAATTTCAGGTTCCTGCGTTCAACAGGAGAGAAAATGGCCTTGGAGCTCACTCAGCTGATCAGTGACCACTCAGGCACCTTCAGCAATCTCCATTGACCCGCCCTCTAAAATTTCAGCTTCCTGCGTTCAACAGGAGAGGAAATGGCCTTGGAGCTCACTCAGCTGATCAGTGACCACTCAGGCGCCTTCAGTATTCTCCATTGACTTTTGATTATGGAAATTTGATTACTGGTTACGCAGAAGGCAAAACTGTATACAAATCGAAGAAATGAACAGCGATCGCATTTTAGTCAGAAAAAATTTCAACGGAGATTAGACCTCTTTTGCTATTCACACTCATGATTCTGTTTTATCGAAGGAAAACCTTCAAGTACTCGTAGGGACCGAACGGTTTGCCTTACAGAGCTCCGGGTGGTCTCAAAAATTTTTTAAAATTCAGTACTATTTAAAATTAGTGAAAAAACGCTGCAAATCATTGCTCAAAGGTTTATTATTTTCTGTATAGATCACCCTTCTGTATTGATCACTGGTTCTCCAACAACTGCACCTACCACCATCTGTATTCTCCATTGACCCGCCCTCTCAAATTTCAGCTTCCTGCGTTCAACAGAAGAGAAAATGGCCTTGGAGCTCACTCAGCTGATCAGTGACCACTCATGCGCCTTCAGCATTCTCCATTGACCCGCCCTCTCAAATTTCAGGTTCCTGCGTTCAACAGGAGAGGAAATGGCCTTGGAGCTCACTCAGCTGATCAGTTACCACTCAGGCGCCTTCAGCATTCTCCTTTGACCCAGCCTCTAAAATTTCAGCTTCCTGCGTTCAACAGGAGAGGAAATGGCCTTGGAGCTCACTCAACTGATCAGTGACCACTCAGGCGCCTTCAGCATTCTCAATTGACCCACCCTCTCAAATGTCAGGTTCCTGCGTTCAACAGGAGAGGAAATGGCCTTGGAGCTCACTCAGCTGATCAGTTACCACTCAGGCGCCTTCAGCATTCTCCATTGACCCGCCCTTTCAAATTTCAGGTTCCTGCGTCCAACAGGAGAGGAAATGGCCTTGGAGCTCACTCAGCTGATCAGTGACCACTCAGGCACCTTCAGCAATCTCCATTGACCCGCCCTCTAAAATTTCAGCTTCCTGCGTTCAACAGGAGAGGAAATGGCCTTGGAGCTCACTCAGCTGATCAGTGACCACTCAGGCGCCTTCAGCATTCTCAATTGACCCACCCTCTCAAATTTCAGGTTCCTGCGTTCAACAGGAGAGGAAATGGCCTTGGAGCTCACTCAGCTGATCAGTGACCACTCAGGCGCCTTCAGTATTCTCCATTGACTTTTGATTATGGAAATTTGATTACTGGTTACGCAGAAGGCAAAACTGTATACAAATCGAAGAAATGAAGAGCGATCGCATTTTAGTCAGAAGAAATTTCAACGGAGATTAGACCTCTTTTGCGATTCACACTCATGATTCTGTTTTATCGAAGGAAAACCTTCAAGTACTCGTAGGGACTGAACGGTTTGCCCTACAGAACTCCGGGTGGTCTCAAAATTTTTTTAAAATTCAGTACTATTTAAAATTAGTGAAAAAACGATACCTTTATTTCGAGAGTTTTCGAGCTAGGGCACTCTTGAAAATTTCAACCCTTAATTTTCACCCCTTAGAAGTGACCTACATCAACCAAAAGCTTCGCGGCACAACTAGACCCCAAATGGAGCCCATATACCAAATTTCATCGAAATCGGTCCATGGTAACTAAGAAAAGTGCCGCGTACGGCGTACGGCGTACGGCGTACGGTGTACGGCGTACGGCGTACGGTGTACGGCGTACGGCGTACGGCGGACGGACGGAAATTTTTTTATTCGATTTTCGGATTCTACGTACCTTGAAACGTAAAACAACAAATTTTGAGGGGGGGTTAAAATTTTTTTTTTCTTGCTCGATTCCAAAGGCTTATTATTGAAAATAATAAACCAAAACGATACCTTTATTTCGAGAGTTTTCGAGCTAGGGCACTCTTGAAAATTTCAACCCTTAATTTTCACCCCTTAGAAGTGACCTACATCAACCAAAAGCTTCGCGGCACAACTAGACCCCAAATGGAGCCCATATACCAAATTTCATCGAAATCGGTCCATGGTAACTAAGAAAAGTGCCGCGTACGGCGTACGGCGTACGGCGTACGGTGTACGGCGTACGGCGTACGGTGTACGGCGTACGGCGTACGGCGGACGGACGGAAATTTTTTTATTCGATTTTCGGATTCTACGTACCTTGAAACGTAAAACATCAAATTTTGAGGGGGGGTTAAAATTTTTTTTTTCTTGCTCGATTCCAAAGGCTTATTATTGAAAATAATAAACCAAAAGAGGAAATAATGCAATTATGAGTGGAAGGGGAAGCAATTAACTGACAGCCTAAGTGTCTACATAATATTAGAGAGAAATTTCGAGAGTCAAGGATATGCAGATATTTTCAGCTGTAGGTTAGGTACTTGTTGTTTTTAGTGGTGTTGTTTTAGGAGTTGTTTTTAATAGAGGGAAGATGGTTCAGGAGTCACATGAAACAGGAGGGCATCATGGGAGTCTTTAGAATTCAACGAAACGATTTCCATGCAGAATTCGAAGTTTCTCAAAAAGCTATAGCTGAGCCAAAATGAATAAATTACTATGAGAGGTTAATGTTGCGAGAGTCATGGCATTTTCCCTTCAGAAAAACAGGCCTGACTCTGCTCACAGCGGCGTAGCAATTTCCAATTTGACGACGGAGGGATGGGAAAAAGAAAGCCCAGTGGAGAGGGCAGTTTTTCACGGTCCGACAGAGCGCCCACCGACTCGAATGGGAAGCGGAGATAAATCCTTTCACACTTCGCTCACTATTGGTGCTCACTCGCACGCCCTGAACTCATCTCATTTCTGTGTTACCAGGATTCTGTTTCGGTGTTTGTAATGTTCAAGGATCATGATTTTAAGAAGATTCAATCTAAATACTTGGCTATCATAAACAATAAAATCACATATCAACGAGGTTAGTCATTAGGTTTATTATCTATGAAAGTGTCAACCTAGGTACAAGAAATAACATTCAAGATGTTTTAGGTGCCAGACTTTGGTTGCCAAGGAAGTTTAACAGTCAGTCGGGAAAACTGCAGTACTGCATCTTTCAAGGTAGCAAAATCGGTGCGGAAACAAAAAAGAAAGTCAACATTAGCGTTATTCTAAGGAAATTATAATGTTTTTTCGCTCTCCTGGAAACTGAGAAAAATTTAGTTATGTCATGATGGTTCTTAAGCGACGCTTTGCCTTTCGATGACCAAATTTACCAAATCATCAACCCTTCCACATGAATTCACATCTAAATTGTTGGAAATTATAGCCAATCTCTCTTATTGTGCGATTGCTTACTGTGATGGCTTTAAAACGTATTCGTTGACATCATAGTCAACAAATACGGCTTACATTCACTCTCCCGGAACGTACATCTACATGATAGATTTTCACGGCTGAGCTCTTCGCAATTAACAAGGCGCTGACGTTTGTATCGGGAGCAGAGAGCAAAACCTTGGCATGTTCCGATTCTCTTGGTGCTCTTCAAGCCATCATGGCTATCATGGCCATCATGGCGTTGATTCCCATCCACCAGTTAATGATAATTGATGAATGTGAGTAGACTAAGGGAATTCGGAACTTCAATTTCCCTCAGTTGGATTCCTGGACATTAGGGAGGTGGCTCAATGGACTGCCAGATTGCTTCTGAAGCTTGAGTGTACGCCTAAACTACCAATCCGAAGGAGACAAAATAGTAAAGAACAACCATCTCCTGCCATTCCTGGCGTTGAGGACGTATCAGCTGGAGAGGTGTATCGATCAGGAGTAAACGTATTGAAAGGACCTTATCTTCAAAACGAACTTGTCTGAAATGAACGGGTTGTAAAAATGAACACGGTCATTCGTTCATCAATCCACCAATCGATATTTTCGGAAAAATTCCGAGAACAACGGCAGGAGGCCAACAAAACATATTAATTGCCCGCAACATGGATACATCCGTATACAGGGTATACATGCGTTTTTGTAAATGGATCATAAATGAGTGAAAATGACATGGAAGTATCAACAGAAAAAAGTAGATGGACGTGGTTTTCTGAAGAAAACCTTTGATCATCCAAGTGAAGAATTATGTTCGAATGAACTGTGGACTAAAAAGACAAAACTGAAAGACCAAAAACACTCAAAGAATGATCGATCTTTCATTATTTTTTGTCTTTTAGCTCATTCGATTCATCCAAATCGCCTCCTCACCTACTCATTGAAACCAATTCCGACTCGTTCAGTTTTTAGACTCAGCGTTTTTTGGAGTCACGACTTGGATCCTTAAGGACGTTGTTTGTTTGGTTCCAACGTTCCTACTCGGTCGGTTTACCGACTCGCTCGTTTTTGTGACTTCTGACCGGTTGGTTGTTTGTCTTGTGTGTGAACATAATGAACGAGTGAACGGATTCAAAAGACCTGGTCTCTGTAATGAGTGACCGTTTGGGATTCGAATCCGCCAAATGACCTTGTCTTACACACCTCTAATCAGCTGTCTTCCAAAGCGAAGATCAGAATTGGTTCAGATAATTTCGTAACTCCTTGACCTCATCTTGGAGTGAAGACTGATCCATGGGGGGCCATAAGTTTAAATACTTGTTGCTGGCAATCCTCAGTCATATTGGCTTCCAGTTTAGGTTGACTAACCGTCTTAATGAGCCAATGAGAGATTGAATTCTTCACAATGTTGCTGGGACCTTGTGTCATTGAAGGTCGACCCGTTTTTACTCTTCCTTAGCCTATTCGTTTGTTCAAATTCTCTCTCTCTTTTTTCTTACCTCGTACCTAGTAGTCTTCAATATAAAACTTACTTGTGGTGAACCTACCTACCTACCTTGACTTCATTGAATTTGCTTCTTACTGAGCGTTTTATAGCCCTAAAGTATCAGAGATATTATTAGAACACTGGCCCCAAGTCGGTGTACATAAAGCAGAGACAACTTGCATCTTTCGAAGCAATTAAACGCCACGGGAGTTTGAATTACCTCTTCTAAGATAGGAAGTAAAAACGCTGCAAATCATTGCTCAAAGGTTTATTATTTTCTGTATAGATCACCCTTCTGTATAGATCACTGGTTCTCCATCAATAGCACCTACCACCATCTGTATTCTCCATTGACCCGCCCTCTCAAATTTCAGCTTCCTGCGTTCAACAGAAGAGAAAATGGCCTTGGAGCTCACTCAGCTGATCAGTGACCACTCATGCGCCTTCAGCATTCTCCATTGACCCGCCCTCTCAAATTTCAGGTTCCTGCGTTCAACAGGAGAGGAAATGGCCTTGGAGCTCACTCAGCTGATCAGTTACCACTCAGGCGCCTTCAGCATTCTCCTTTGACCCTGCCTCTAAAATTTCAGCTTCCTGCGTTCAACAGGAGAGGAAATGGCCTTGGAGCTCACTCAACTGATCAGTGACCACTCAGGCGCCTTCAGCATTCTCAATTGACCCACCCTCTCAAATGTCAGGTTCCTGCGTCCAACAGGAGAGGAAATGGCCTTGGAGCTCACTCAGCTGATCAGTTACCACTCAGGCGCCTTCAGCATTCTCCATTGACCCGCCCTTTCAAATTTCAGGTTCCTGCGTCCAACAGGAGAGGAAATGGCCTTGGAGCTCACTCAGCTGATCAGTGACCACTCAGGCACCTTCAGCAATCTCCATTGACCCGCCCTCTAAAATTTCAGCTTCCTGCGTTCAACAGGAGAGGAAATGGCCTTGGAGCTCACTCAGCTGATCAGTGACCACTCAGGCGCCTTCAGCATTCTCAATTGACCCACCCTCTCAAATTTCAGGTTCCTGCGTTCAACAGGAGAGGAAATGGCCTTGGAGCTCACTCAGCTGATCAGTGACCACTCAGGCGCCTTCAGTATTCTCCATTGACTTTTGATTATGGAAATTTGATTACTGGTTACGCAGAAGGCAAAACTGTATACAAATCGAAGAAATGAAGAGCGATCGCATTTTAGTCAGAAGAAATTTCAACGGAGATTAGACCTCTTTTGCGATTCACACTCATGATTCTGTTTTATCGAAGGAAAACCTTCAAGTACTCGTAGGGACTGAACGGTTTGCCCTACAGAACTCCGGGTGGTCTCAAAATTTTTTTAAAATTCAGTACTATTTAAAATTAGTGAAAAAACGATACCTTTATTTCGAGAGTTTTCGAGCTAGGGCACTCTTGAAAATTTCAACCCTTAATTTTCACCCCTTAGAAGTGACCTACATCAACCAAAAGCTTCGCGGCACAACTAGACCCCAAATGGAGCCCATATACCAAATTTCATCGAAATCGGTCCATGGTAACTAAGAAAAGTGCCGCGTACGGCGTACGGCGTACGGCGTACGGCGTACGGTGTACGGCGTACGGCGTACGGCGGACGGACGGAAATTTTTTTATTCGATTTTCGGATTCTACGTACCTTGAAACGTAAAACAACAAATTTTGAGGGGGGGTTAAAATTTTTTTTTTCTTGCTCGATTCCAAAGGCTTATTATTGAAAATAATAAACCAAAAATTTCAACGGAGATTAGACCTCTTTTGCTATTCACACTCATGATTCTGTTTTATCGAAGGAAAACCTTCAAGTACTCGTAGGGACCGAACGGTTTGCCTTACAGAGCTCCGGGTGGTCTCAAAAATTTTTTAAAATTCAGTACTATTTAAAATTAGTGAAAAAACGATACCTTTATTTCGAGAGTTTTCGAGCTAGGGCACTCTTGAAAATTTCAACCCTTAATTTTCACCCCTTAGAAGTGACCTACATCAACCAAAAGCTTCGCGGCACAACTAGACCCCAAATGGAGCCCATATACCAAATTTCATCGAAATCGGTCCATGGTAACTAAGAAAAGTGCCGCGTACGGCGTACGGCGTACGGCGTACGGTGTACGGCGTACGGCGTACGGCGGACGGACGGAAATTTTTTTATTCGATTTTCGGATTCTACGTACCTTGAAACGTAAAACATCAAATTTTGAGGGGGGGTTAAAATTTTTTTTTTCTTGCTCGATTCCAAAGGCTTATTATTGAAAATAATAAACCAAAAGTAAAGTAAAGTAAACAACCATTTCAAGGTTGAATTTTCGTCCAACTATTGAAGGGAAGATCAGAATTGACCACTTTTTGCCTCATCCTCTTAAATGGAGCGGGGTTCACCAACGCCCCAATCCGAAAAATTATCAAGATCTGCGATACCGTCCTCCAGCGGTCACCAATCCAGATAATCTCCCGGGCTGACTGCCCTCAACTCACATCATAGGAACTGGTTCATTAAACCAGCTAACGGCCGTTGATTTTCTGAGATCGGATTGGAGGGAGGAAGGTGTATTCCAGACCTGTTTCTCTTCCTTATTGATCCAACGTTCGTATTTCTTTCTAGACGATGGAAGGCCTTTTGTTTGATTCATGCAGCTGAGCCACCGGAGCTACCTTTTCCCAATATGACAGGGTGTTGAGGGGGGTTCTCGTTTATACCCTAGGGAAGACGGACCCGCTCTCTTAGACTTTCTCGAAGATAAGAATCCCAGGAGAGCCGGAGGGATGAACGGCTTGGCAAAGGAGACGAAGAAATGCGAATCCCTTGATCGTCGAAATAATATCAAAAGGTTGATGGGATAACAACAGAAAAAGATTGGAATTCGTTCCGCTGTTTTTATCTAACACCCGACCGTTTATATTTGCTTGAAATCCTCTCTTTGAAGTTGGACATACATGATCCGTTTTGGGAGAGCTTGATTAAGCAAACAACAAAGTATCGATAACTGACACTATTTGATGACTGCCCTTCAGCAGTACTTGCCCATAATTTTAATGAAGTTCCTGTGCAGCAAGTCCCAATTTAAGTGGAGAGAAGTCATCTCCAAGTTTATAAATGAAAGACCTTTAACTACCACTCATTTTATCATGGGAAGGGACTACCGTATTTCAAATCGTCCTAAATCAAATCCAGGGGAAAAGTTTGCATTGTTGGGTAGACAATGTAGAGTAACTTGAACGTGTGATATAAACACCAATAATTGGTGTTTATATCAATTATTGGTTAAGAAAAATCAACCAAGTTGTGTTGATTTTATAACTTTCTTACATAGGTTAACATAGACTAATAGAATTAGCCAGCTTTCTAAACATGAAACATAATCTTTAGTATCATTTAATAGTTTCCGATTTAAAATTTTTTTTTTGCACAATCAGGAATTTGTTTTTGATTACGTTGGTTTTTTCGAATCAAAATTGGTACGTACACTTTGATTTTATGAGTAAAATTGTTTTTAAGTAGTAGCACGATTACAAGAATCCTTACCTTCTTTAGTTAATTACCTCCTTACTGTAGTTAAAAGTACCACATTCAAGAAGCTCACTATTTTTTGTTGACCGTTCGGTACATCCAGTTATAAGCCTTGTCTGTTCGTAATGTTCCTCCCTCGATTGACCGATAAAAACGGGCAAAATATTGCTCAACTCACCCTTTAGCCAACAACGACCTTTTAAAGCGAAGTGATACAATTTGAGTTTTATTAACTTTGAATAAATCGCCAGGTGCAAAGAACGGTGGGATGAAAATGAGATTACGTCAACCCGTCACAACCAGCCAATTCTCTGTTATTGTTGACGACAAGCTCTAACTCACTTCTACTCAGTGAGTTGTCGGCTTATGTTAATCCCGTTGGGGAACCGCGCGTAGAGCGACTTTGACGACTGACATAATCATTATTACCACTGTGTTAATCTTCACTCCGTCACTGCTTTTACGTCTTCGTCTTAATTTCAACCGTTTTTCGGTACCCGATATTCATTGTAGTGAGTTTTGTAGGAAGCAACAGCGGTTAGATGTTCCTCATGAAAATGTCTTCTAAGGTTGATGTTATTACCAACGTCATTGAATTAGTCTCCAAAACTTGGGTGGTTTATTGAACTAACTTTGTAATGGAGGTGGCCAATGAGAAGAGGGCGGCCAATAACTAGCGCCTTTACCGAATGTTTGACCTGCTCAATCGAAGTATCATTTCTCTTCTGATATTTCGTGATTGCGTTTATTTCGATGATGTGTTGAAGCGAAGTAATCTTATCTGAGGGTAGAGTTGGAGGTCGGCACCGCCTGTTGATGACACGGTATTATCCTTGGGGTCTCTGACACAGGCGAGTGACCCTTCGGATCTCAGGTGGGTGAACTTGGGGAGAACAAGCCCGTTACTGGAGGGTGGAAGACACACAGGCACACTCCATCGCACAAACACGGAGCTGAGAGTCGTTCTAAACCCAAAGGAGACAGCTGGAAATAAGACGGTACCGTCAAGATCCTTCCAAATGCTCCCATCCGGCCCCTTCCAGGACCAATTTAACGGGCCATCACTGAACTATCTGGAACGAAAACAAAGCTACCAAGCAGGGTAGGAGGGAAGCAATACTTTACGAAGGAAAAACCTTGAAACAAACGATCAGTAAGGCGTCTTGATTCTCAAACAGACATATGTGTATGTAAAACAAATCATTTTCATCAATAGTCTGTGAGGAGAGACAAATAGTTTTAATCAGGTTTACCTCAAGTATGAATATAAAAGGTGGTGAGCACATAGTTTGAAAGCAACCAAAACATGATTACATAGATGAACACGATTGTATAGGAGATTTTGAAAAGTAAATCTTCAAGTTTTAGTGAAATCGGACAAGTAGTGGAAAATTGTATTTGAAATGATTGGGGAATTTTCCCAGGCACAATGGCTGTACGAGAATTAATCGTAACTAATATGTCCATAATCAAATTGTTATGTGCCCACATCCTGACTATCAGGTTCCTCTTTCCACTCGACTATTTCGAAATTGAGCTCTGAAAGTCAGAAAGATCCCGTCCAAATCCATTGAAATCTCTTCGCTAGCTCTAGAACGTTGCCGCTGGAATCATCAGAATCGAACAATAATTGCCAGATTTTTTTCCCATTTTTCTCTGGCAATTATAGTTCAATTTTGATAATTCCGGCGGCAATATTTCCTTTAAAAATTTCAAAAAGTCCTTCAAATTTTCAAATTTAGGTAAAACTTTGTAAGTTTTCGCCCCTTCAATAACGCGAAATGCTAGGAACGTTAGGCAATCGACTGAGACCTCCTTAAGGTTATCTTAAAAAGCAGAAATCTCAAGCTGGCTCAAATTTTAACCAAGTTGGAGGATTTCAATAGGGTTGCACTTCCAATTTCCAAATGCTTTTTATATTAGAATTATCGAGCGATAATAATAGACTTCTGCAGTGAAAATTTTACTCACAAGGTGCAAATAACTAGCAGAATTGTTCATGTTAACATTATAATAAAGAAGAGGACACACATCCTGCTTATTGAATTTTTATTACTGTGAATTTTTAATACAGCCAATTTTAATGAGAAATTTACTCTGAGTGATAGATAGACCAAATTTACTACCTTTGATTGTTTGAACTGACTCTGTTATTGAAAGTGAAGAGGTTGATAGTTAGATGTTTGGAAAATTGAAGAGAATTTGGTTTCTTGTATACACAAAACCAGGTTACCGATGAAAAGCCTCTGGTCTACACAAAACCAGGTAGTTTATGGTTTGAATGCTAAAGGTAATTGTACAAAATTGTGAGCTGGACCTGATTTATGTCACAACAGTGAACTGAAAAGATATAGAAATTTATCGAAATTGAAGTGGAATCTCAAAAAACTACAATTACAGCTACCTTAATTTATAAATTCTGTGCAAATTCGCGTTTTCGGATTGAAAATAATTCATAACGTTCGGAGGAAAACCCTGAAAATGTTTGACCCTGCCACTAACACCATAAATATTTTTGAGAATCACACTAAATGGCTGCACACCACAGCCTTAAGCAGCCAATAACTATCACCTTTACCGTACCAATTGAATAATTTTAAGGTTGAATTACTTTAATCTCTAAATTGAAATGTCTTCAAAAAGAAGGAAAGAATAAAATCCGTAACTTATGAAAACGTCTGCCAAGTGGGTGTGGCACATAGCTTCCTCGTATCCATAACCCGATTATATAGATGATCCGATGCATAGTAGTTAATCTCAAAACACCAATCCCTAAGTACCTTTCACTACCCTCATAGGGGACCATCTACACGCTAATCTGGACAATCCTAAAAAATTTCATCAAATTCGGATGAAAAATGTAAATGGTATGGCTGTTACAAGGATTTTACGTATGCGCATGCTAAGAGGCTTCTATAAATTTTAAGGCCTTGATTTTCATTGGAGACCATCTACAACCTAATCAGCGTAATCCCTGAAAATTTCATCGAAATCGGGTGGAAAATGTGGAAGTTATGGCCGTTTCAAGGAATTCACGTTTGCGCATGCGCAGTCGCTTCTATCAGTCCGGGGATGATGATTTTCCTAGGGGACCGTCTACACACCAACCCGCACAATCCCTGAAAATTTCATTGAAATCGGACGGAAAATGTAGAAGTTATGGCCGTTACAAGGAATTCACGTTTGCGCATGCGCAGTCGCTTTTATCAGTCCGGGGATGATGATTTTCATAGGGGACCGTCTTCACACCAACCCGCACAATCCCTGAAAATTTCATTGAAATCGGACGGAAAATGTAGAAGTTAAGGCCGTTTCAAGGAATTCACGTTCGCGCATGCGCAGTCGCTTCTATCAGTCCGGGGATGATGATTTTCATAGGGGACCGTCTACACACCAACCCGCACAATCCCTGAAAATTTCATTGAAATCGGACAATAACTTCGTATAGTTATGCGCGTTACAAGGAAATCATGACAGACACACAGACAGACAGACAGACAGACAGACACACAGACACACAGACACACAGACACTGAACCAAAATTGTTCAGAAAGGTCTAAAACGCAAAACGCGAGTGAAAATTTTTATTTTGGAGAACTTTTTTTTTCGTCCTTGAAAAGTGAAAACAAAGCTTCCGCTACCTTGGTAGACTCGGAAGCAAAATTAAGGATGGCTGATCAAGCGCAAGGCGCTCTCAGTTAGGCAAACCCTGAACGACCGAGCGGTCTTGACGGTGAGGTACATCTTGCGCGCCTCAAATCGTGCAAGTCCAGAGCGTGAGACAGAACGACGGGTCTCCGTACAAAGAAAAACATTTGGTGCGATGTTTCACACTTCATTCCTTGAAACTTCTGAAAAATTCAACTTCTGGTTTTGGTAAAAGAGACGATGGACTCCGTGTCTTCGGACTAGGTTGTTTTCTCATCCGTAAAAACCCAAAGTATTTTGGAAATTCTCACTTCCTTTTGGAAGATTTTGTCATCAAAATGTGCAATCCAATAATTGTCGACAGTTGCATATTGTTCATAAAGGTCTCATGTAGGTAACCAATTTCCTTCAGCTCACCACATAAACTTAACAAATGAGGTACATTTCGAATGAGCTGTTTGGAAGTATTCGAATCAGGACACGTTTTGCTCATCTCCAGGGAAACGCACCCGTTTTACCCGTGGGTAAAATAAGATTCAGATGTCAAGAGGTTAATGAATACGATGCAACAACTCCCATTGAAACTCATCGTACCAAAACGAATATCCAATGAGAAAGTTTTCAAAATTGTTCTTTCCAGCCTAGAATTTTGTGGCCAGCACAATTGCTTCACTTTCTTTGAGCGATAACTAGGTACTTTTTCATATATCGTACATGAAAAATAATTTGAATTCCCTCATTCGTTAAAATTTTCATCAGAGGGCTGAAATTCATAACCTTTTCACTTCATTCGTATAAAAATAGAGTCTCAAAACAGGAATTTTCAATCAGATAAGTAGATGGCAGCATTACTAGCTATTCGTACAATCAAATTAAACTCTTACGGGCATACATATTTATATATTTGTCCAAAACTTGATACTCAGATGTCGATAAACCCTTTTCTGTTCGAATCCATGTTGGTGTTAGAAGTAGTCGATTTTTCGCCAAATTTGATACTTTTCTCATAAACTTTTTTACCAGAAGAAAGAAGAATGACTAATACGATGGCGACCTCATTAATGAAAAATGTCAAGTTTTTGACGCTGCAATAAGAACAGTTTTAACTTATGCAACAGAATCATGGGGTACATAATGAATAATCAAATTTGAAAAATTGGAGAGAGCGCAGCATCAATTCTTAAAGAGGCTCTTTGGTTTATCCAGACATACACCTTTGTAATATAATAAATCTCGAAATGGGCAGGCTCTCAATATACTCGATCACGTTAACCCAACACATCAAAGGTGTCTGACACTCGGCTTACAAAACGAATGGCAAAAGCCATAATAAAAAATGCTTATTATTGAAAATAATAAACCAAAATTAATATGTTATGGGCTAAATTCTGAGTAGAAATGGCGGCAAAGCTCAATGTTGAATTAAATCTGGAGATTGGCGATTTGAAACAACTAAAATTGATGTTAGGGATAAAATCGTAATTGCTGAAAGGCACGATTATCTCTCAGTCATCAAGCCCATTACATCGAGTTGCTTGAAGGGAACACCTTCAAAGAGCCAAAATACCTGTTAATCGACAAAATGTGGTACATATGTTTTCTTTTACATTTCAGGAAAGTCGAGGGATGTGATATATCTATTCTACACTGGAGACCAAAAAAACCGGCGCAGTTGACTTTTTTCCAAAGAATCAAGTTAAAATTGCTAACAGTTGAGTTTGAGTCAATCGTAAGGTCAATAATAAGGTTCACAGAGATTACGTGCCAAGATCCATCCATGTTTTCCCTCAACTATCCAGTTTTCTTCCCTGTAATGCTCTCTTGAATTCACAATAGAAGCCTAAAGGACGAAAGATGACTTTTCGATAGTCTGCCTTCAGTGCGGTCAACGCAAGCCTTTCTTGTCATTGTGCCTCAAAAATAAATTTTCTCAAACTTGTTCCTTTTCAAAATTATTTTATTTTTTAAAAATAAAGTTTGCCCGCCGTTTGAATGGTTTTAGAAGCGTGTGTGGTCGCAAGACCTCTTATGCCAGCGTTATGCAGCCAGGGCCCTTAGGCTGCCCAAAACAACGGTTCGACAGGCAGTTAAGAGGTACTGTGAAACTGGTAGCTACACCAGAAGGCCGGGATCAGGGCGTCCAAGGGCGACGGTTCCTGTCGACGACCGTTTTATTGTGATGCAAACCCTTAGAGACCGCACCCTTAGACAGCTTTTGAGACCTCTCACCGGCTACGTGCTGCTCGGGGTGTCGATGTCAGCGTTCAAAAGATACGCAGATGGCTTGCTGATGTGAATCTTCACTCCAGCACATTCAGCGATGGCCTCTGAAACACGTGGAGGTCCGTCCTTGCCTCTAAAGAAATTCCTCCCCATACCATCACTGATCCACCACCAAACTGCACTCTTCCACCGATATTGCACTGAGCCTTTTGCTCGCCTTGTCTTCTCCAAACCAGATCTCGTGCATCTGAAGTGTACAGATTAAATCTGGACTCATCAGAAAAAAGGAACGGAGGCCCAATGTGCCTCAGTCCAAGGAGTGTGATTTCTAGCAAATTTAAGACGAGCCGTTCGGTGTGCTGGGGTGAGTAGAGGACCTAAAGCTCGTACTGTGGAGTGAAGATTCACATCAGCAAGCCATCTCGTATCGTTTGAACGCTGACATCGACACCCCAAGCAGCACGCAGCCGCTGAGACGTCTCAAAAGCTGTCTAAGGGTTTGCATCACAACAAAACGGTCGTCAGCAGGATCCGTCGCCCTTGGACGCTGTGATCCCGGCCTTCTGATGTAGCGCCAGTTTCACAGTAGGTACCTCTTAACTTCCTGTCGAACCGTTGTTCCGGGCAGCCCAAGGGCCCCGGCTGCATAACGCTGGCTCCGGCCGTCCTCTATCAACGCAAGAAGTCTTATGACCACAAATGCGTCTAAAACCATTCAAACGGCGGGTAAACTTTATTTTAAAAAATAACAAAATTTTGAAAAACTTAATTGAAAAGGAACAAGTTCGAGAAAAGTTATTTTTAAGGCACTATGACAAGAAAGGCTTGCGTAGACCGCACTGAAGGCAGACTATCGAAAAGTCATCTTCCGTCCTTTAGGCTTCTATCGTGAATTCAAGAGAGCATTACAGGAAAAAACTGGATAGTTGAGGGAAAACATGTATGGATCTTGGCACGTGATCTCTGTGAACCTTATTATTGACCTTACGATTGACTGAAACCCAACTGTTAGCGATTTCAACTTGATTCTCTGGAAAAAAGTCAACTGCGCCGGTTTTTTTTGGTCTCCAGTGTATTATAGCAGTAGGTTCAATTTGCCCCCTACATAGTTGCAATAAGTACCTACACTTCTTAAGGTTATACTAACTTTCAATCACTTCATCTTGATTGATATTCATCACCTTAGCGTGTATACTCTGAGCGGTTACATCAACGAAAACGTCTACTGAACCCTCACGAGAAAACTATGGATCGTTCTTAAATTTAAAAAAAAGGTTCTTTCTAGGGAATAGTTTCTCTTCCTTTAAAGCTTTTGGCTCGTTTCTCGCAAACTTTAGAAAAGTTGGCAAGAATAAGAAGACCATAAGTTTCTGTTTATTTTCTGATGAATTCCACTCAAACAATTATCCCCGATACACAAAAACCCTTATAAAGTCCCTTGCAAAGTTTGAGCGCGTAGGTAGGAGTTTTTTTCCACCAAGGATTTACGAGCCGCTCGGGATCCGGTTTCTTACCAACAATTCTGAAACTCGAAGGGCAACTTTCACCTGCTTTGGTGTTTTCACGTCGTACAAAAAGGAGAAATCCAACTTGTTCTTTATGAGGTATTATGGTGGAGGGAATAAAAGTAGTTGTAAATTGAAAGAGGCGCTGTGCCTTCTTGGATCGATATGCATGACCTTCGGAATAGGGTGGAATGTGTTAAAATATGAATTATAAATTGGACTATTCATGACTAACGGGAATCGCAGAATACCTTCTTACCAATCCGTACGGGATGAAATTAATGTGAGGTATTGAAAATAACAAGCCTTACTTAAGAATAATGTGTCTTTTGTTTGGGGGTCATTCCAAAAAATTATTCTGTAATGAAAATGTCGAAACTTCCCGCGTTTTAATCGACTGAAGGTGTAAACATTCCGATTGGCTGGCAGTTCCTGCTCTGTGATTGGCTGGAAGTTACTACGTTCTGATTTATTGAGGCATCCTGTATTCAGATTGGCTGAATGTTCCTATATTATATCGGCCAGAGGTTCCTGACTTCTGATTAGCTAAGGTTATCCCATTCTCCCAAGGTTTCTAAATTCTGAATGGCGGTAGGTTTCTGCCCTAAATTGGCTGGCGGCAACTCTTTCTTCAATGCTGCATTGACTGAATTTATCGATAACTATCAGGGAGTGGTTGAGTGGTGCATGATGAGCATTTCATAAAAATGTACATTATCGCGCAAAACACGGTTTTACTTCTATCCAAGCGCCTTGGCTTCGAATGCAATGGTATGTTATTGGATTCTATGAATTTGGATACGTTCATTATGATTATTTTAGGAAGATACATACTGCCCATCTACTTAGCAAAGGTGGTTTTACTTGGTGTACAATTGCAAAATAATCTTCCGTAGAAGAAGCAAAATAATAAAACGTTTACCAAGTGGGTGTGGCACATAGCTTCCTCGAATTCATAACCCGATTGTATAGATGATCCGATGCATAGTAGTTAATCTCAAAACATCAATCTCTTCAATCTGAACAATCCTGAGAAATTTCATCGAAATCAGAAGTAATGATGAGCAAAATGTAGGAGTTATGGCTGTTACAAGGAATTCACGTTTGCGCATGCGCAGCAACTACTATTCGTCTGGGGGTGATGATTTTCACAGGGGACTGTCTACACCAATCTAAACAATCCTAGAAAATCTTATCAAATTCGGATGAAAAATGAAAGTGTTATGTCTGTTACAAGGATTTTACGTTCGCGCATGCGCAGAGGCTACTGTCAATTATAAGGCCTTGATTTTCATAGGGATTACAACCTAATCCGCATAATTCCTTAAAATTTCATCGAAATCGGATAGAAAATTTGGAAGGTATGGCTGTTACAACGAATTCACGTTTGCGCATGTGCAGCGGCTACTATCAGTCCGGGGGTGATGATTTTCATAAGGGACCGTCTACACGCCAACCCGCACAACCCCTGGAATTTTCATGGAAATCGGACAACAACTTCGTATAGTTATGCCGATTACAAGGATTTCATGACAGACAGACACGAAACAAAAATCGTTCAAGGAGGTCTAAAACGTAAAACGCTAGTGGAAATTTCGATTTTGGAGAACTTTTTTTCAACCTTGAAAAGTGAAAACAAAGCTTTCCGCTGCCTTGGTAGACTCGGAAGCAAATTGCTGCATGTATATGAAATTACTATTAATTTTTGGTCAGCTGACTCCAATTCGGACAGTCAACCATAATTGCTTGATTCTAGAGTCCCTGCGGTAAAAATATTTCTCTATAGAGGGTTATGACCTCTTTGAGGTCGTTTGAATTATTTTTGGTTTAAATTTCAGCTTGATTGGGATTAAGATCCTCATTTTGTTGACAGAATTTCTCCCCGGCTGATATCGCGCATGAACCATCACGAAAAGTTCGTTCCAAATCGTCAGAAAAGTTTTGACTGGCTTTGTAGAATCAAAAAGTGAATTTATATAGAAAGGTAAGCTTTTAGAAATTGACAAAGATGAAAATTACGACGATAATGAGGGTGGAATTCCGGAGGGTAGACAGCCAAGCTGGAGGCACTAACGGATCCCTGCAGTGACACGGCACTTTATTTATGCTCAGCGTAAGTGCGCTCGAGCAGCCACTTGAGGAAATGGATGGCTCACTTCTCCCCCGCTCATCCCTTTAATGGCATTTTCTGAGGCCGCTACCGTTAGGTGGCGCTACTATCCATATCCAACCACTCGCTGTAAATTACACCGGATGGAATCTATGAGTTATTGGGAGGTCTTTGAAATGAATGTAATGTGTCTAGATGGGTTTAAGAAATGGGAGAAGAAAAGGTGACGCCACAATCAAACCTAGTAATCAATAATGTCTACCAATTTTTTTGTCAGTATAGCTTCCTCACATAAAATGACAAACGTATATTTAGTCAGTATTAAAATGCTCAACTCTATTATTGATCTGTACAACGAATAAATTCCCCTCCAAACTCCGAAGGCGGAGGTGTGGGCGGACGCCATGGAGTTAGGATATCTCCGAGCGAATGGTCGCAGTTCAGAACTAGCCATACTAGTCCTTGCAGGTGTGATCACGATTAATCTCATGGCTACATTAAGAAAGAGGATGTTCAACAGGAAAGAGGAAGGAGAGCCAAAGTAGGTACTGCCAAAGAGAAGAAAGAGCCCAACATGAGACGGACTGCGAGGCTGATCCCTCAAATCAAGACATGGCTACAGAGGAAGCATGGAGAGGTAAATTTCTTCCTAACCCAGTTTCTTTCAGGGCACGGACTTTTCTACGTCTACCTACATAAGATGGGGAAGATGAGGTCCCCAAAATGTCCCTACTGCAAGGAGAACAAGGATGATGACACATTCCATACATTCTTTGAATGAATGCGATGGACAAGGGAGAGGAACTGCCTAATGACCCCAGAGGAGGTCATAGGAAAGATGCTGGAAAGCGAATAAAACTGGACCACTGTGGCAGATTATATGGAAAAAATCAACAAAAAATCCTTCAAGAACGGGAGAGGCAGCGAAGGAAAACCATGGACCGGCCCCTAGCAGAGAACTAAGACTCCCAGGACTCAGCCTGAAGGAATGTGTTGAAGTTCCAGGCTGAGATCCAACGTGGAAAAAAGAGGTGGGGTTTTAGTGGGTTTGAATCTCACATAACCCGTGCGAGCGGTTCCCTGGGCATCTTACCAGATCCAATTTCCACCCCTGGATCTTGAAAATTTCCTCACCCCCTTCGAAAAAAGGTGTGTCTCTTTCAAGATAATTTTATGAACATAATTATTATCATATTATTTATCAATAAAAAGCACAAAATCTGTACCATAGCCATTCCGGTTTACAATGCCTATCTAGTCTATTGTTTCAAATCAACAGAGTTCTAATTCACTGGAATCTTATAATGAATTAACCATTACTCATTGTTTCAGTTTTGTGTGTTTATTGTGGCATATTCACGTCAACCTAGGACTCACAAAGTAATACAGTATGCATCAGTCAAAACCCGTTCTCAGTTAGTAGATGTCGCCCGTGCAACCATCAACGACCGTCGTGAACTTGGTTGAGGTAATTGTTTAGTGTCGGGGTCGCGTGTAATCCCGGCGCAGCAGGGTGGCTTAGCGGGGTGCTCGCTGGCCTCCGCTAACCTTTATTACGTCGTTCCGGCGGTGGAGCTTTGTTTACAGTGTGTACAGGAGTTAACTGTAGTCATGTCGGTATAATTTCACTCAAGGCTTTCTAGTTCATCAGTGAGATTTGAAAAATTAGCCTTGAAATAACTTACTATTTTACTACAAATGGGTGTATTAGAGATCTCTAAAGCAATCTCTAGACTGCTCGATCTCAGACAAAATCATGAGACAACTGCAGAGGAAAGGAGGAGGTTAAGCGATTGCGAGGCTTAAGCGATTTCAAACGAAAAATCGAAATCCATTTTTTCATCCCTAGCTGAGCATAGGAGACATATTAACCTAAAGGGAAACACTGAGGAATGAAACTCGGTGGAAAGAATTCCTGCCACCTACTGCCTACAATATCTTATTCTTAGTATTCAACGTCCATCGTTTTCCTGTAAGTCATAACCAGAGCTTCCAAAAGATATAAGTAAATAATATTTATTAGTTTGCGACTGAACTGAGAAGATGGTAATTAGAAAGACCCAAGTCGGGACTTTATACTTTATAGAAGGGGGTACCAAACTGCGTCAGAAGTGCAGTTGTGGACTGAGCGGCATGAGGGTGAGTATTCTCATGAAAGTGCCAGATACCGGATGTAATTATTTTCCTCTTCTTTTATTTTTATCGCACTTCACAGCTTTTTCAGGGTCTCGCAATATATGGTTGCTTTATCTGTATATAAAAATACGGTCAAATGACAAATTAGTTGCACTGTATAATATAATTGCACTGTATATGTAATATAGTTGCATAATATAATAAAGAATCGATTATACTTATGCGTCTTACATAAACATACCTTTGGTAGGTGATTTTTGTTGTGGTAGAACCTCAACACAAATCACCTACTACCTTGAGTACCAGTGATATCATAAAAATTAACTAATTTGAGAGAAACAAAATTTATGGAACATTTTAGGAGAAGAAACTCTGCAAATTGTTACACAAAGGTTTATTATGTTTCTTTATAGATCACTCATCTGCAGAGAACTCGGCTTTGTCACTGTCTCCACCTGTCTACCACGTACCTACAGCGATCCAATTTTGGTCAGCTAAAATTTGAACGGAGATTAGGCCTCTTTGGCGATTCACACTCGTGTTTCTCATTTGTCGTGAGCTCAACCCTTAAGTTCTCGTAGGGTGCGAAAAGTTTGTCCTACAGAGCTCCGCGTGATCTCTAAAATTCAATACTATCTTAAATTGATGAAGAAACAATACTTTTACATCAAAATTTTTTGAGCTAGGGCGTTTTCAAAATTTCAACCCTTATTTTTCAACCCTTAAAAGTAACTTACATCAACCAAAAGCTTCGGGGCACAACTAGACTTTAAATGGAGCCCGTATATCAATTTTCATCAAAATCGCTCCATGGGAACTAGGGAAAGTGCAGCGTACGGCGGACGGAAGGAATAAATTTGTATTCGATTTTCGGATTCTATGTACCTTGAAACGTAACCCAACAAATTTAAGGGGGAGGGGGAGGGGAGGTAAACAATTTTTCTTGGTTGATTCCAAAGGTTCATTATTGAAAATAATAAACCTAAAAATTAGACAAGGCTCCAGTAGTTGTCGAAACGAAAGGGATTTGCCAAACGTTCAAATTGGATTGCCAAATGTCCCAATTGAATTGCCAAAAATTCAAGTTGATTTAGGGCAAAGGTTTTTTTTTAGTTATTTAATAAATTAACTAATTAATTATGCACTTCTCCTTGGTACTATAATAACTGTGGATATTTAATTAGGTACCAATTTCATTTAATAATGATTTTGGTTCTGTAATTCATTCTAAAGCAAAAAATAACAAAAGGTAGTAGTTTTATTAGGTAAAAGGTTTGATGCGATGGCATAAAACTTGTGTCCTATCTATCTAAGTAAGACTATGGTCGTAAAAAATACCTACATAACTCAAAAATTCATCTTTTTTCAAGTACCTTTACATCAATATCTTTGTTTTCCCAGTAAGGAGAACATTAAACGTTAAGAAATCGAGGGTTTTGGTATCAAAATACCATGTTTAACAAAGACAAAGGAGGATTTGGTGGCACAATATGGTTACTCCTTCTTTTGTTCAGTATCCTTCCCACGGGTTTATTTATATCCCCCTATCATTGTTATGAAAATTAATTAGCATACAGCGGGAATACATGTAACTCTTCTAGGAGGGATTCCGAAACTCTTTGAAACAATTAAAAGATGTAAATACTTCGTTAAAAACCACAGCTGGTTAATGTTTTGTAGACGAAAAAAGAGAGTTTTTTTTCATCTCTTTTTAGAGGGAAAAAAGTAGAAGCTGATGTAGTTTGAAGGAAAAGTGAGAGTTCTTAAGAGAAGGGGGTGAAAAAAATCTCGGATTAATCAAGAAGTCTGGGAAGGAGTTTGGATGAGGGGGCGGTGACTTAGGCCGACGTTGGGGAGTTGATGAAGCAACTCCTTCGAATGAACCCGTCAGCTCAGTCACCGCATCTTTTCTCTACTCTGCTTAAATTCACCATAGCGCAGGTTTCATCATTAATTTAGATTACCTAATGATCAGTAAACGATTATGTGGCCTTGGATGAAGATTTCTTTCACCAAAATAATTATAAGTAATCTCATTCGTCGTTCCATGTTGAAAAGCAGCCTACGAGTCAGAAAATAATGTTAAAAAAATAAATAACCAATATTATTGAAGATTTATCGCATTCTCCCCGGTCGAGCACATTTCGTGAAGAACTTTATTGAACCACAGTCCTTCAAATGTACGAGAATTATTGGAAACGGGGAATCGGACATTATCAAACAATCTTCCTCCCTCCAACAGGATTGCCAAGGGAAAACTGAATAAGGAAGTCGAACACGTGGCGTCGTGACATCGAAACCCTCTGGGATTGCGCGGGTGTTTTCCTCTCCAATAAAATGAAATCCCATCCGTTAGGCGGTCGGCGAGGAGAAAGAAGAAGCCCCTTTCAGTCAACCACCACCACCCTAATCAGGAGCCAAGATGGAGTGTGCGTTGTCGTACGTGTGTCTGTGTATCGACTACCTACGTGAGTATGTTGTGTGTGATGGGCGTTGTCATCACGTCATTATATTTTCCTTGAGGTCGCAGTGATGCCTGTGGTAGAAAAGGCAGGTCTCATCATCCTCGATGGAAAATCATAAATCAATAATCATCAAAACACTATTAAAATTCCTGTATCAACAAGTATAAATTAAATAAATCATGATTTTCACATCAAGTGTGTTGTTTTGCTACTAGGTAGTTTAAAAAAAACTTGAATGGTGACTTTGCTTTGTTCAGTGAGATGGATTTTAGTAATAAACGCTAAATGTTATACAGTTATACTATTATCAATAATAATAAATCATACCATTAATATGTTCAGACAATTTTCGACCATTAATTGTTTTCACTTTTCGCTTGAAAAGATATGTTCTCCAAAATCAAAACTTCCACTCGCGTTTTACGTTTCAAGCTTTCCAGAACTAATTTGGTTTCGTGACTGTCTGTCTGTAACGGGCAAAACTATATAAAGCTATATTCTGATTTTAATGTAATTTTCAGGGATTGGGCGGTTTGGCGTGTAGATGGTCCCCTACGAAAATCATCTCCCCGAACTGATAGCAGCTTCCTTGTAACAGCCATAACTCCTATATTTTCTATTCGATTTCGATATTGTGGATAGGGTTGCAAATAGTCCCCTATGAAAATCAATACCCCCAATTGACAGTAGCCTCAGAGTATGCGCAAACGTGAAGTCCTTGCCATAACACCTAATTTTTCATCCGAATTTGTTGAAATTTTGCTGGATGGGATTCAGATTGGCGTGTAGACAGTCCCCTACGAAAATCATCGCCGCAGAACTGATAGGAGGTACCGATAAGGCGAACGTGAATTTCCTTGTAACAGCCATAACTTTTACATTTTCCATCCGATTTTGGAGAAAAATTCAGTGATTGTGCGGGATGACGTTTAAATGCATCTATACAATGGGGTTATGGATACGAAAAGCTATGTGCCACACCTTCTTGGCGGACGTTTTTCATCAAAATCAAGATTTCTTAATTATTAAGGGATTTATAATTTTGGGCTTGAAGAAGTTATAATCGCAAAGAGGATAAATTATATTGTTGACAACCGATCTTCTGATGGACCCGTTGGTCTTATGTTTTCTACTTTTCTACTTAAAAAATTCTACTGTTAATAATTTATTTTTTAGTTAAAATTTATTTTTTTAGTCAGCGAAATTAAATCTGGATGAAACTGAACCCTAGTGAGGATCAGAAAAAAGGGAAACTAGACGCAAAACGCTGCAAATCATTGCTCAAAGGTTTATTATTTTCTGTATAGATCACCCTTCTGTATAGATCACTGGTTCTCCATCAATAGCACCTACCACTATCTGTATTCTCCCTTGACCTTCCCTCTCCAATTTCAGGTTCCTGCGTTCAATAGGATTGAAAATGGCTTCGGAGCCCACTCAGCTGATCAGTGCTCTGAAGAGTGAAGAAGATCTCCTCGAATGATGGAGACGCCTGGAAGAGCTCTTTCATTCAATAGGAGTAAAAATGGCTTTGGAGCTCACTCAGCTGATCAGTGATCTGAAGAGTGAAGAAGATCTCCTCGAATGCTGGAGACGACTGGAAGAGCACTGATCAGCTGAGTGAGTTCCGAAGCCATTTTCACTACTATTGAACGCAGGAAGCTGAAATTTGAGAGGGAAGGTCAAGGGAGAATACAGATGGTGTGAGGTGCTATTGATGGAGAACCAGTGATCTATACAGAAGGGTGATCTATACAGAAAATAATAAACCTTTGAGCAATGATTAGCAGCGTTTTTTACATACCAACTTTTTTTTACCTACCAACTATTGGTAGGTACTACCTACCACATGATACTGGCTTCACACTTTCACAATCAAGTTTATTAGAAAGAACTAAACGCTTTACACTCGATTGGAAACATAGAAAGCTTCATATGGAAATTTGATTACTGGTTACGCAGAAGGCAAAACTGTATAGGTACAAATCGAAGAAATGAACAGCGATCGCATTTTAGTCCGATAAAATTTGAATGGAGATTAGACCTCTTTTGCGATTCACACTCATGATTCTGTTTTATCGAAGGAAAACCTTAAAGTACTCGAAGGGACCGAACGGTTTGTCCTACAGAGCTCCGGGTGGACTCAAAAATTTTTAAAAATTCAATAGGTACTATTTAAAATTGGTGAAAAAACTATACCTTCATTTCGAGAGTTTTCGAGCTACGGCACTCTTGAAATTTTCAACCCTTAATTTTCACCCCTTAGAAGTGACTGACATCAACCAAAAGCTTCGCGGCACAACTAGACCCCAAATGGAGCCCATATACCAAATTTGAACCAAATCGGTCCAGTGTTGCTAAGAAAAGTGCCGCGTACGGCGGACGGACGGAAAATTGTTTATTCGACTTACGGATTTTAGGTACATACTTGAAACGTAAAACATTAAATTTTGAAGGGGGGTTAAACATTTTAACACAGAATATGTTTTTGCGATGACCTACCGAAAAAAAATCGTCACGAAAAAGCGACAGAAAAAACCGTTACGCGCCTTTTATAATGATTTTCACGTGCAACCAAGCCGTTGGTAAGGAAATAGAACTCCCGCAATGTTCATTGCACAGAAATTGTTCACCAATCGTTGGAAAGCTCTCAATTTATATAGTATTTTTCTTGTAGTTACATATTTATTTATGTAACATTTATAGGGTTTTAGACCAAATTAAATGTCTAACAATTATTTATTTTATTATTGCCAAAGACTCCACATTTATTATTGTTGTTTTTTATTTAACGGATGACTAGCATCGCAAAAACACATTCTGTGTTCCTATGATTTCATACAGAGTATGGAAAAAGAAATAAACCGGGGGGTGCAAAGCGCCGAGTTTCTTCTTGCTCGATTCCAAAGGCTCATTATTTAATGAAAAAAAGACCCTGAGAAAGAAGGAACTGAGAGACCTCTTTGTCTCGTATAGGGTTTTTTAAGTATGACAAAAATAACCACTAGCGGCGATTGATGAGATGGGTAGGTACTACGAGGAAGTTTCTTTTTTGTCCCGGCTTAGAGGGGATGGGGATTAAATTTGCACCCAAACAAGTCAAAAGTGACTGCATGTTCCAGACAACACGGCCAAAAGGGCTTAAGAGGAGTTGACATGGCGGTGAGACTGCGGTTCTCCTCGACACGACGTTACGCCACCTGGAATGGTCACCGACGACCACGAAAGTGATTACTCTGCTGCCTTCACAAAGTGGTTAGTGTTGGAATGGCTATGTACCCGAACCTAGTGCTCGAATTTGTCAGTGTTTGTATTACGTGTTACCGCCGCTTACCATAATTTAGCTCAACTCATATCAGTAGAAGGCATTTGTGCGTGTGAGTGTAAGTACTTGAATGCGTCTCCTTCAGTATACGAATTTGAGTCCTTGTCCATAATGGTTCACCAAACATGATAACATGTCTGTTTGCAGATCGTTTAGGTATATACATACGTTCTGAGCCTACACATAAACTGGCTTAAAAAACCCGTCTTAAACATATGGTTAAGAAATGCATTCATTCCAAGGGACGTCCCATTGGATAAGCACTAGGTCAATTTAATTATTTACAAGTCCTGGCACCATGTAAAAATATAAATATAAATATTCTGAATATTTTCTAAATAGAAAATATAAATACAATTCAATGAACCTATGCGAATAATATATTCGTGCTTACAAGCTTTGAATTATATAAATTCAATCTAAATCAGCTTAAGCCGATCTGTACCAAATTTCCGAAGTTTTTGGCAGCTTAGCTAGGTTACTTCTAAGGGTTGAAAAATAAGGGTTGAAATTTTGAAAACGTCCTAGCTTAAAACATTATGGCATGCAGGTATTATTGTTTCATCAAGTTAAAATAGTATTGAATTTTTAGAATAAAATGGGGCCATCCGGAGCTCTTTAGGACCAACCGTTTACTCCCCATGAATAGTTAAGGTTAGGACTTTTAATAAATGAGAAACGCGATTGTAATAGCAAACACTGTTCACTAAAGGAAACAGGACTCAAATTTTCCGACCTTCAAACTTTTACAACTTTACACATCTGTATTTAGATTATGTAAAAATTTGGAAAAGTCAATTTCATAAACGAACATGATAAAAATCGTTTAAATCAGATTTCCAAACTGCATAATTCGCTACTTTGAAGTACCTTTTCTCTGAAAGAACGCAAGCCAGTAAAACTATGTTTTGGAATATTGTAAATAGAATGTAAGGAAAGATTGGCGCAATTAGTTTGACGAAAAAATGAAATCTGTTTAAAACGGGACCACCACGGATACTGGTAGAACACATTTCATAATGAATCAGACAGATTGGTACCAGAATAAAGAAATGCAAAGTGTTCAGATATACCAAAAAAAAAAAAAAAATTATTGTCCCACGACAACCCGAATTGAGTACCTCCTCTTTCGAGCGCCTTCGGCGCGTTGAAGTCGGTCAATAAAAATTTTTTCTTGAAAAAGACTAGCATGCAGAGAACGTAACTAGTGCCTTTTTATCTAATCAAAAATACTCGGAGACTAACAATTATTCTTGTTATTGAATTTTAAGACGGAGAAGAGAAATGATCAAATTACAAACTTGTAATACGGTTAACCTGAATCTCATTTTATACATATTCCAACCGCACTTAGAATACGGTGTAAAACAATGTTTTTGATTCACTTCACCACCCCTAATCGAGGAGCGGGGTCCGGAAGACCCTCAATTTCGCGTGCTCTATCGCTCTCTTGTCTGTGGAATAATTAACCACTTCGCCACAGCTCAATCGATGTTGGGCGAGTCGTCCCAGGGGCGGCGGATATTTAGAGAAAAATCCTACCTGTTGGAAAAGCGTGGTTTAAATCGTCGAGGGAACAATTATTTCCTCGGAATCGGGTTTTCAAATAGACAAAGTTGGTCCATTGAAGTGGGGAGAAAAGACTTATTTCAAATTCCAATCGCAGGATGAAGGTTTCTATTTTAGGTTTCTTCTTTAGGGGTTCACCATTAAGCAGTTCTACTTATAACCAACGGCAAGTATACAGTTTGAGGGAGGGGGGGGGGGAGGTCCCTCAGTCCTGGATACATTCTTTCCATCCTAAAATTCGTCATTAATCATTTAACCAGTTTGTTGTTCAATGAGCTATGACTGTTTAGTACAAAAACTGATCAACGTCCTCAGCTTTAAACTACTGAGACAAATCAATAATAAAAGCTGTTGGTGTTAACTACGGAAGGTCAGCATTATAACCAAATTTTTTAAATTACAATAACACAATTACAAATTAAAATAGCCACTACCTAGGAAGGAACTGAGAGATGATAGCGTTATATGATTCTCCCGACATCCTCCTAACCACTTTAGCTAGTCCCGTGGAGTATGTGTAAAAAATTCCATGGTCTAGGATGCGCTGGAAATACGTTGCTTACACATCAATCGATCAACTTCCAAACCATTCTCATGATCAGTTTCAGTGGTCCTATGGACAATTTTTACTGCTTCCAGTTCTCTCCAAGCTGCTTGAGAAGCTACAAAAGAAAAGACTCATAAACGTAATGGAAGAAGGAAATTTTACTCCACAACTCCAGTTTGGTTTTAGAACAAAACATTCAACAATTGAACAATTCCATAACAAAAGACGTGATTGGAAATGCACTGGAAAATAAACAAGTGTGTAGTGCTGTATTTCTTGATGTGTCGCAACATTTCGATAAAGTGTGGTATGGTGGACTAAACAATAAACTGCAAGGAGTGTTGCCTAATCAATATTGCCAAATGCTGGAATCTTACCTCAGCAATAGTTACTTCAAAATTAATAATGAAGATGAATACTCAAATCTCAACAAAATTAGAGCAGGGGTCCCGCAGGGAAGTGTTCTTGGACCCCTCTTTTACTTTCCATATACACATGATGTATCCCGTACATTGGGAACAACTATAGCCACATTCGCAGACGATACAGCAGTTTTGGCAGTTGCAGACACAGTTGAAACCTCTACAGTAAAGCTACAGGAAGCTACGAATACTATTGGAGATCGGATTCGAAAGTGGCGCCTCAAATTAAACGAAACCAAATCCACTCATGTGAACTTCACCAACAAAAAATGAACGTTTAATAAATGTTCAATTTCTCCCTTGCGAGGGAAAAACATTAAATCATGTTTAATGTTTTTCCCTCGCAAGGGAGAAATTAGATTGCCGATCACTCAGCTGATCAGTGACCACTCAGGCGCCTTCAGCATTCTCCATTGACCCTGCTTCTCAAATTTCAGCTTCCTGCGTTCAACAGGAGAGAAAATGGCCTTGGAGCTCACTCAGCTGATCAGTGACCATCTTGGTACAACTAGACCCCAAATGGAGCCGATATAACGTGGTAACTAAGAAATCGGTCCGTGGTAACTAAGAAAAAAAAGCGTTGCAGATTTGCGTGTCGGAATTCACAGAATGACCCCCAGCCCTAAAACATTAAACATGTTAAAATTACAAATATGCCGCTGATACTGTATCAATGCACAGTCCCATATTCCAACTCAGCTAAGTATCTGGGAATGACACAAGATACGAAGCTGAAGTGCAAAGATCACGTCAAAAAGAAAAAGGAACAGCAAACAATCAAATTCAGAAAACTGTATTGGCTCCTGGGCCGACATTCACAACTTAGCTTACACAACAAAGTGCAGTTATACAAAACAGTACTTAATTGGAACTATGGTATACAGCTATGGGGATTCACAGCTAAAAGTAACATGAAAATTATTCAAACGTTCCAAAATAAGATACTGAGGAGTATTGTGAATGCTCAGCAGTACATTCGTAATGATGAACTCCACAAGGACCTCAAAATTGAGACTATTAGCAAGGTAGCAAAAAGATACGCGAGAAACTACGAAAAGAGGCTTCACAATAATTCAATAAACGCTCCAAAAAAAATGATCAGTTTCAATTATCTCTACCGAGAGGCTTTGAACTAAATTCAGATATTTAGGCTGAGTTAACATCTTTATCGCTCACTCAACTGATCGTCACCCCACAAGGAACTTCAGCTCGTCAAACCTGGATTGCTTACCGTATTTCATTAAGGGATCCGAAATTTCAGAACTACGTGCATACCCATAACCGGCTTGTGCATGGCATCACAAGACTTCCGTCTCACTTGTTAGAATAATTCGCTAGTATTCAGCCAAGCACCTTTGAGGCTCTTGTGACGAAAAAACACCCTCTAACGACAAAGCCTTGGAACGGTTTCTCTTGTGTCTTTGCCCTTTGTCATTCTGTTTTATTTTGATTGTACCCGTTAGGTTTAACCAGTCAGCTTTGAAAGACCCTACTTCGGATTTCGTAATGCTCGACTGCCCTAAAATATTCTTGGGGAGGGTATTTTTCAGATCAGAGAAAAGCAAAGGGACTGAGTCGATTTACATTTCAGAGACACGTGGAATTTGACATTCACGGGTGGCTGCTCCATTCCATGGTTTTCGTTAGGTGTTGGACGAACTTTTGATCAGTTTCGAACTTGCGAGGTCACCGAAGGTTTCAGTTTTGACCTAATGAAAGGAGAGTCAATGGCTGAGTCCCGAACAGCTTTTTTCTGTATCATATTCGAGGTCAACCAACATACCAACGATACACATCCCGGAAGCGAGGCCGTTTTATCTGCGCGTTCTTACCTATTATAGACGGTCAACGAATTCTTGATGAGTCCTCCTTTGTATTCAATGATCACACAAACAAGTCAATCATGTCTCAATCGTTTCCAAAGGCTGTTTGGTACTCATTATTACTACTAAGGTATAAATAACTAATAAACCTAAATGACTCAAAACTACCAAAAACGTAACTAATAAACTATAACTACTTATAAATTATTACTACTACTATTCATTACCTCCTACAACTAAATAATAACTACTACTAATAATAAGCTAACAATCCACTACTAAGGTGTTAGGTAGCTACTTGCTTCATTGTGATCTTGTTTCTCTAAAAACCCAGCTTTAGGTAGATTGAGCAAGCATGATTGTCATCTTTCACACTCAGGGGCAAAGTGGTGAACTTTGGGCCACTCAAGGGACACATTCCCATCTCTCAAGCCACCAGGAACCAGCCAGTCTTCAGTGAGAGCTCCAACAAGCAACCCATTTTCTCATGTCATCTATGATTATGTCAATCAGTGGCCACTTTCAGAAAAATATTAAACTCAGTGCAGTGTTGTCAAATCCAGTGTCAATCTAGTAGAGAGACATCTTCTATTGGTTACCTACTATAATGAGGAGACATCCTTCTACTACCACTACTCTCACTCACAAGGTAAAAGAAGTCAAATATGCCTTCAAATTAAATATCATGGTTGCTCAATATTCTCAGCTTTGAATATAGGTAGAAAATTCAGTCTCGAATTGCCCCTATTTCAAGAACAGCGTCCTTCGTTTATTCATCTTTCACCGAACTTGCAAGGTCCGAAATTGAGGAAAACGGTTATTGAGGGCCTCACTCGTAACTTACACAAAGTTACAGTTAAGTCCTGGTCATATGATGGAAGGAAATAAACTATCTTCGATAATGAGAAAGGAACATTGCTACTCACAACACCAGCTACCTAGGTTTACATTTTTCCAATAATTTAAACAAAAAAACGACAACATTTAATACGTTAAACTATTGGAATGGTCATGGCCCAACCTTACATCCTATTAGTGCTGATTAGGGACGACGGAAACAACCGAAACCACCGTAGGATTTTCTCCGACTCGAAGGTTCAGTAAAATCGCGGAACCCACAATCTTCTTGAAAGGGTCTTAAGCGATCATGAAGACTAACATCCCACGAATGACTTGGAGAAGAGTGGAAAAAGGGAACTAAGTGGAAAACTCAGTTTCCTTTGTATTTACAACTCAATAGTGCGAATCGTAACTATTAGGACAAGAAGTTGGTGAAGTTCACGTACCGTATCAAAGCATTAGGTGTCGATCAGTACTAAGATCAACGCAATAATTTTCGAATCAACAAATTCTATATGTTTATGATAATCTAACGAAGAACCTTTACTGCACACCCTTGTGCACACTTGTTATACGTTTTGGTTTATTATTTTCACTAATAAACCTTGGGAATCGACCAAGTTAAAAAAAAAAATTAACCCCCTCAACATTTTTTTGTAAGATTTCAAGGTAGGTACGTGAAATCCAAAAATCGAATAGAAATGTTGCCATATGTCCACCGTACGCGGCCCTTTCCTTAGTTCCCATGGACCTATTTTGATTAAATTTGATATACGGGGTCCACTTGGGGTCTGGTACCCCGAAGCTTTTAGTTGATGCCAGTCACTTCTAAGGGTTGGAAAGTAAGAGCTACAATGTTCAAAACGCCCTAGATCAAAACATTTTGATATAAAGGTATTGGTTTTTCATCAATTTAAAATAGAATTGAATTTCTAAAATCGAATGACCACCCAGAGCTCTGTGGCTAACCGCTCGAATTGAGTGTAAAGCGTTTATTTCTTCCAAATTTAAACTTGATTGTTGAGTGGGTAAAATGTAGGTAGTGGCAATGGGAAAGTTGTGTTTTTCGCAGGCGAGTGATCTATACAGAAAAATAATAAACCTTTGTGTAAAAAAAATTCTCCAAAATCAAAATTTCCACTCGTGTTTTACATCTTAGACCTTCCTGAACAATTTTTGTTACCCTGTCCAACTGTAAGTCTAGCATGAAGTTCCTAGTAACAGGCAGAACTGTACAAAGTTATTGTACGATTCCAATGAAATTTTCAGGAATTGTGCGAGTTGGGGTGTACAAGTCCCCCATGAAAATCATTGCCCCCGGATCAATGTAGGCTCTGCGCATAAGGAAACAGAAAAACCTTGTGACAGCCACATCTTCTACATTTTTCATCCGAATTCAATGACTTTTTCAGGCATTTTGGGGGCATTTTGATGATGGTTCCCTTTGAGGGTAGTATGAAGTACTTAGAGAATGATGTTTTGATGTCTTCAATACATGGATAGTCATGGATACGAAGAAGCCATGTGCCACACCCACTTGGCAGACTTTTTCTCTGCGCATTCCTGAGAAAGTACTAAGTTGATTCAGAACGAAGGGAGTTCGTTAACTTGCACTCAACCATTGAAACGAGTGTGAGATGGTCGATAAGTTATGAATGGGACGGGGGAGTTGACGTAAAGAGACGCCAGGCCGATTCTGAGGATTAATGCATGGGGTGATTCTCAAACGAGTTGTGAGGAAGCCATTAAGTTCCTATTCATCCTCCATTCACCCCGCTGATACCACTTACTTAACTTCACTGAGACGCGCGTGACTTTTTGTCAACTCACTCACCAAATGAGCTTCAGGATGTGAAGAGCCAAATTGAGGGCGGGTGTGTACTTTGGCTTTCTTTTGATGTCTCCTTCGCCATAATGTCATTCTCAATAATTTAGTTTCGTAATCTGGTTTGTTGAGTATATGAATTTTTCACCACAGTCACATCTTTGTGGGAAACCACCATACTATTATTTCCACGCAGTACGGGTCGTGCGATACACAGCAATTGATTGTAGCGCTCCACTTGGTAAGGACACCTCTAATTCAAATCATGGGAAAGCGATCTGATAAGCCTTCTCTGTTGCTGTTTGGAACATGTGACCCCTTTGGTATGGATTTAATGCTCCACCACTAAACTGTTTCCTACTGAACAATAATATTTGTTCAGTATATTTAAAATTGTTTTTGGAAAAACACGAAAACGTTATTTTGAACATTGTTTTAACATTGTTGTTGTTTGTTTTTTTAGCAAAATTTTCGTAAAACAATCCAAATTATGGCCTGAAACCACTTTGAAAGTTCCTACAATGATTCTTTTCCGTCAGATGTCCTGTCCTGCAATAACCACGGTCCTCTTTCCAAGCACCTCCTATAGTTCTGGCGGGAAGGATGTGTGGTGTCTGTTGGGTGAAAGGCTTATGCATAGTGAGTCGTATTGTGCCTGTCGATTGGACCTGTAAATTCAATTATCGATCGTTTCAAAGGTCAGTCTTGCTTAAAACGGAATGTTGACAGTCCTATGTTCACGAGTTAGCACATTGCAGAGTAAACAAGCTTGTAAAGTAATGTATGCATTGGGTAGGTACTGAAGACACGTGCATGGTTGGAAAATTATAACCACTGGACCAGTCATAGCTATTGACATTTCATAACACATCGGCTAGCTGGGCACTTCTAAGCTCGTTACATTCAGCCCCATCAAAACTGGAGGAATATTAATCAGCTAGGGTTCTCCAACTGTTAATACCTGGGGTTAAGTTAACTAGTTTTTAGAAAACATCCTTTAGGATGTTAATGCTTAGATAAGTTCATTTGGCCATAATTTACATGTATTCAACGCCCTAGCCCCAAAACTTTGAAATACAAATGTTGTTTTTTCGTTAATTTGAGAATTTCCTGATTTATTAAGAATTTTTTGGCACCGCCCAGAGCCCAGTGGGACCAAAGGATCCAATTTAGTACCTAACTAATGAATGTTTCATGACGGTTTTGCATCAAATTAAGATAGTTTTAAATTTTAAGAAATGAATGATACTTGCCCCAAGGACCTAAACCGCAACCCCTACACCTAACCGCTACCCCGTACAAGGTTATTGACTGGTGAACTTCAAAGAAAAATAATGAACATTGTGTAATAATTTGCAGCGTTTTTCCACTTCTTTTGTTATTTCAACCAAGATTGTGAGAGCTTGCGTTTAATTGGCGAGAGGAGGTGGGACATGATCGCAAAATTAAATTGAAAATGGAGTGTAACTTCAGGGAAGTCTAACGTAAAATATGAGTGGAAGTTTCTACTTTGAAAGAGTTTTTTTACAGAAACAATTCGAGTACTTATCATTTTATCTTAATGTAGTGGTTAATTGATCGATTGTCCGGTTTGTACTACTCATTTCTACTCATCTGTGAGAACCGATTATCGGTCACGACAAACGTTGCCTAAGTATCATAATTTGATGACCACATACTCATGAAGTTGACAAAACGGTTCAAGCAGGTTTATTAGACATTTTAACTTTAATTATATTCTAGAAATTTTAATTTTTAAATTTTTTAATTCTTTTTAAATTACATTTTAGAAATTGTAACTTTATTAATCAAATTTTGGTTTCGGCACCAAAAATGTTAATGTTTGAGGAAAGAATCAAGCATGTCGGCTCCAATGATGAATAAAGTATTTAATCGAAACTATTATTTCTAATTAACTAATAGATACCTCGTGACATGGTTTTATCTATGTTAACCACAGTTGTTTACCAGTTTAAGTCAAACAGGTCTGAAAAACTGAAGGAGCCAATTTTACTACCAAATTGCGTCAAAAAGTGTCCCCTTGACTTTTTTTGAGACTTTGTTTCCGAGTTACTCCTTTTTTTAATCGGTCATACCTCCCTTAACTTGCTGATTAAATACAAATTTAAGGATACCGTTGGAAAGAACATTGAATTTTCTATCGGACAGATACCTGGCCTTTTTTTTATTCAGGGTTTGAGACATGAAAAAGTCCTCTGAAAATAAAATTTCACCTAATTTGGAAAACCTCGAATTTTGTCAATCGGAAATTGAACTATGAGAACCAATATTTTTTCAAGAGGCAGGTAAAAACTGCGTTAAAATCTCAGTGTCCTACGGTTTAGGCATTTTTATTTTCAAAGTGGAGCTTATTATTAGTTGGGGGATGATTAGAAATTTGTGTTTGAACGCGGGAAAATGTGAATTTTTGTAACGAAATCGGTAGTTTTTACCGCTTTTGCGTTTTGAGAAAATATTGGTTCACATAGTGCAATTTTCGGCTGACAAAAATATCTAGGAGGCACTTTTTGTAGCAAATTAGTTGAAGAATTGAGTCTTGCAGTTTGGCAGACCTTACGGCTTACACACTGTATAATTATCCGTTGCTGTTTATTGGTAACGCGTTTCATTGTTTTCTCCGTAGCAAAAATGTTCATGACTCCCAGCGGTAAGATATAAATATTATCCAAAAAGGTCTTTTTACGACCAAGTTTTGTGTGAGCTGCCAGGTCTCAACTTTCTACGTATTTTCGGGTAGTGTTTTTTGGCCCGACTTATCCTTCTAATTGTGCGCTACCTCATTTCGACGTTCGCGCTTGGGCTCAATTGCCACGTGCCTAAGCAGTAAGAAGCCAAGGTGCGATGTCGGTACAGACGACTGTGATACGCACGTAAACTGTGATGAAGAGGTGCAAAAAAGCCTACACTCATATTTACTAGGTCATGAGGTGAGCTCGAAGTCGTGTTTAAAAAGACATTGGATCATTTTGTTCACAAGAAGGAGACGTCAATGGAACGCACCGCATACATCACCGCGTACGGAGTTATTTTAGGAGGTTTATAAAAATCTAGAGCAAATTAATGTAATATTCTTGCATAACTTCCACCTTTCATACGACTCCGATGACATTTTCAGCGGTTAGCGGGCTTAGCCCAAGATGATCCTTCTCAAATGAGCGTTGCAATAAGATTGAATGTATTCATAAACGTCCTATTTGTTCGATTTTGCTCTTGGAGAGTAGTTTGGGACTGGCGTTTTTGACGATGTAATAAACACAAGGGAGCTATGTATGTGCCACACCATCTTGGCATCCGTTTATTCTTCGTGTGTGTTTCAGGCATGCGCATAATGATACAAAGTATAAGGTATAGATTGATCATCAAACTGGTCGAATGCCTTCTATAAAATCCCATCTCGGGAGTCCAATACACGAGCGAACTTTTCTCGAAATGATAAATTGATCACTTCCCAGAAACGATTACATGGCTTCCACTAACCTTTCGGTAAGCTCAAAAGCAGGGGAACAAGAAAAGTACGAGAAAAATGGCGTGGGAGGAAAGATGAGGACCAGAGGGGGTTGTTCCTTATTGCCTCGTTTTTATTATTCTTCGAGCAGAGTTCTCTTCATCTTCTACTAGCCAACGCTTTTTGCCCCCGCCGCCTCTCACTCACACCAATATCCTTCCATCGAAAAATCCTGCTGATTCGTCATTTTGCTCCCTGAGGGCCAATGCTCTCTCCTGCCTTTTATTTCCGGTTCCCCCATTCAACCTCTTCGAAGAATTCCTGCTTCTTATCCTTAATTATTTGACCCTATTACGCAATGAATAACGCTGGGAGCTGACTTGTTTTGGTTCAGTCGATGTCATCCTTTTACGGAATAAAATAGAAAATAGTTTATTCACAACAAAAATTTCTTCCAAGAGAACAAATGGAGAAAAACCTTTGTTTATGTCCAGTACCAATACTTCTTGTTTGTAAATATGAGAATTTACTCAATTATTTCTTTAAAACATGAAACCACCATTCTTATGTAAAGTCAAAATAATCGTTCACGACTCCATGGGTAGGCAGGCTCCAAGAAATAGATCATGATAAAACAAAATATATGCGAGGAACTACATGAAACATCTACCCCCTCATCATGTTTCATTATTGAAAATAATAATCCAAATGGTTCTCTACAGAGATTAATAAAAATGTACTGGTTGGTTGTATGTATGTATGTTGTATGGTTGTTGTATGTGTGTAATGGTTGGTGTAAAAATCCAATATCACTTATTAATAATAAGTTATTATAGAGCAATATCACTGATGAATCCCTCAATAGGAAACTGGATTTTAAGCATCATATCGATGGCTTCTAAGTTGAAAATACGGATGAGAAGTCGACTGCTATCGTAAAGGGATTAATGTTTAATCTTCTTAGCCTTAACCCCAAACTACTATCAAACTGAGGAAATTGGTGTTCAAGAACAAACACGCCAGCGCAAGCACAAACTCTGCTGTTGTGATGAAATTCTTAGAAGATTGTAAACCCCTAATATTGTTAAACCGTATCTACCCTGAAATGTTCATCATTATCGGGAGATGATTTCTTGTGGTTATGCTTGAGACAAGTAATTTACCGCAGCCAGACCGACAGACACAGAACCAAAGACGATAGAAAGCTCTAAAAAGTAAAACGCGAATGGAAAATTATGTGGGTAATTATACATGTACGTAAATAGTTTTGGTACCTGACGGGTGATGAGTGATTTGTCTTGGACGTTTGTAATAACAGGCTTTCGGTTAACAATGCCAGCTCGTACATACCTGTAATCAAAAGCAAACAATTAAAATTGTATTTTATGTAGCAGCCCCGAGGGTTGCCCAGCTGAAGTGTAGGATGAAGAAATATCGTTCTGGTTCAGGAGGCCATTCGCGTGCCATGAAATGAAATGCGTATTCATTGACCTTTAACAGATAATTAGAAAAATATCTTTAGTATCTATTTTCATTACGGACCACTCTGTAATGGGGGCCACTCAGTAATGAGAACCACTCAGTAATGGGGACCACTCAGTAATGAGGACCACTCAGTAATGAGGACCACTCATTAATGAGCAGCTATCTTTCAAACAGTTTAAAAAAATCGAATTAAAAAAAATGCCTTCCGTCCGCCGTACGCGGCACTTTCTTTAGAAGAAGAGAAGAAAAAGAAGAAGAAAACATGTTTATTGACAAGAGATAATCGGATACAAAAAACTGATATAACAAAATGAAAACATGGTAGGCATGGACGTGACGTCCGTCTGCCGAGTGGTACGAGCGTATTTGTGGTCTATAATGAGCATATTTTGAGTAGTACTAAATTTTAAATAAACTATAAATTATATCATTACTATATCTACTTAATACTAATTTAATCCCAGTTAAACTCTTCAATAAGTTTTGATCGATATAGCCAACACTTCTGGCCATACTGGGCTACTTTCAACCAGCACCTCCCGTTATCCAGCAGTTGAATGATGCTATCAGTGTCCAGCCGACCCGCCCCCCAAAAAATAAACCCGAAACTCGGACAGCACAGGACACACCCCAAGAAAATGAATGATGTCCTCGTTGCTACCCATGTTACAGAGAGAGCAGGTTCGGCGTGAGCTCTCTGATCTCCGATACGGACCATCATTGAGACGAAGAAGTGCATTTTGCGTCCTTACCAACCAATATTCACATTTCACAATGAAGGTACCACAACTCCAAATTTCTTCGAATTGAGTGTGAAGCGTTTATTTCTTCCAAATAAACTTGATTGTTAAGTAGGTACGTCGGTAGTGGCAATGGAAAGCTGTGTTCTTTGCAGACGAGTGATCCATATACGAAGAAAAAACCATCCATATACGTAGAAAAAACCTTTGTGCAATAATTTGCAGCGTTTTTCAAATTAAAATTAAGAATGATGAAAACAGGGACACTCCAGTTTTGTGGTAGTTACTAATGATCAAGTACATCGTATCACTGAACTTAATAGAAAATAGTCTCGAAAAGAAACAAGTCTGTGCTAGTGTATTCCTTGACGTCTCTCAGGCCTTTGACAAGGTCCGGCATGAATGTCTACTTCATAAACTCAAAAGAGATTTACCTAATCATTACTACCTCCTGCTGAAGTCGAATCTTGCAGAAAGACATTTTAGAGTCAGACATGAAGGAGCATTTTCCAGTTTAAAAGGAGTCAAGCAGGGATTCTCCAAGGAAGTGTGCTTGGGCCGTTAATGTATCCTCTCTGAACAAATGATGTCCCAAGCAACGAGGACTCTACCATTGCAACATTTGCAGACGATACTGCCCTGCTAGCAGTGTGTGAAACCCTTGAAGAAGTAACTACAAAGCTACAGCGTACTGTTAACGATGTTTGTGAATGGACCAAAAAATGGCACTGAACCTGAACGAGTTAAAATCTACCCACATCAACTTCACATACAAAATAATCAACTGCCTGCCAATACTGCTTAATGGACAAGCAATTCCGATAGTGAACACTGCGAAATATTTGGGAATGACCCTTTACACAAAATTAAAGTAGAAAGAGCATGTTGGAAAAGGAGGAACTGAACATAAAATTTAGAAAATTGTTCTGGTTGCTCGGTAGACATTCTGAGTCACACAACAAACTTCTAATATATAAGCAAGTATTGAAACCTGTCTGGACATATGGTATTCAGCTCTGGGACTGTACGAAAAAATCGAATGTCAAGATTATCCAAACCTTCCAAAATAAGGTACTAAGAGGGTCTCAGTCGGTCGCCGTTCGTTCTTAGTATTTCGCGATATTGAAAGGGCAAAACTTTAAAATTTGTACCTGAATTTGAAATTTTAAAGGATTTTAGAAATTCATTAGTGCACAGCCCTAGGAAATTGAAAAACTGAAATATTGCCGCCGGAATCATCAAAATCGAACAATAATTGCTAAAGAAAAATGGGAAAAACTACTGAATAAACAGTTTTTCACATGTTTTTCCCATATTTCTCTGGCAATTATTGTTTGATTTTGATGATTCCAGCGGCAATCTTTCAGTTTTTCAATTCTCAAGGCCCATGCACTAACGAATTCCTAAAATCCTTAAAAAATGTCAAGTTTAACTACATTTTATGGGAAAAACATAACCGAATTAACGGGTTTTCCCATTTTTCTCTGGCAATTAATGTTCGATTTTGATGATTCCAGCGGAAATATTTCAGCTTTTCAATTCCCGAAGGCCGTGTAATAATGAATTTCTAAAATCCTTCAAAATTTCAAATTTACGTACAACTTTTTAAGTTTTTGCGCCTTCAATTTCGTGAAATACTCACCAACGAGTCAGTTAAACACGAACATCGGCTTCATGGACACATAAATCCCGAACTCCTCCGTCTTCTAGACAACTCCAACGTCGTTCGGCGGCTTGATAGGACCAAACCCTTGGACCTAGTGATAAATTGAGACACAGTGTTGTGTTACCTGTGCTTTAGGGCTGTTGACTCTACAAACTGTTTGATTAAATTTTGAGTGTAAATTAACTAGATGAGCTCCTTATGGACTCAGTTGTCATGTTATTGATATTTAATAAATAAAAATATCATTGAAAAAAGTTACTAATATAAACTTCCTATAACTCGCTGAAGATCTTCAAATAAGGTTGAGCATAATCAAATTCTTCCAGATCAGCTCAACGTGGATAACACACCTTCTTAATACTTTCTTGCCATCCCATTATACATAATGTGGATTTTCGTGTTGAATCTAATGAATCAGCGATAAGATTTATAGATGGGGAGTGATTCGAAGTAATCCGGTATAAAGGGCGGAGGCTGAATAAGTTACAAACTTCCAACTTGAACAAGGAAAAGTTGGAGGGTGTAGCGGAATTATCCAGCCCAGCTTGGAAAAGTAACCCATTTATAGTTGGTGGGGCTCATCAAGGATTGATGCAAGAGGCCGAGATTTCGCCGAGAGCGAAGGAATTAGACCAGTTGGCTCATAACGTATTCATCCTGAGATCCTCGTGGTTTCAAGTGCGGCCAAGTCGGGGTACAACAGTGGTCCAGGGGGAATAGCCCGAGACTTGAAGGTATCCTGCGGGTTGAATTCGGTGGCTCAATGGCTGTGGGATGACCATACAAAATCGAAGGGCTTGTGGTACCAAACCGCACCGTAGCACCTCGTGAATAATTTATTCCAAAATTGTATCACAAGCTGAGCCGGGATATTTGTCGGTAACAAAAAGCTTATTTTTTAGAAAAATCAAAAATCCTTGTTTTTTGCTTCCTCGCTATTAGAGACGATTTCACAATCGTGTTACTTCTTATTGACACAAAATTAGCAACATGATTGTAAAATTAAATGTATTTGAGGATAAAAATTATTTGAAAAACTTATTAACATCAAATTTATGTGGGATGATTATTATTATAATTTGATAAAATTTTTCCATGTGAGGAAACTTTCCTACCCACCCAACTTGGTAGACATTTTATTTTTCTACTTAGTAAATGAACTCCTGTTGAAAAGAACCCATCTTGGATATAGGGAGACTACAATACAGAACTGATCAGTAGGTGAGCATTTTCCCAAAATTAAAAAGCTTGCTTTTGAGGCGGTGGAACAACTTTAAACAACTTTCCTTCACCGCTCGTTTGACCAGTTACTGGCGTGGTAGAATGCAACCATAGAGAAGGATAAGCCATTTTTAGTGCGTGCTGCCCTTTCAGCAATCAAACTGATTCCATCTCTTAGAAATCACAGGGTTGCATGCAGTTTTTATAACAGACTCCCAGGCTCCAATGGGAAACTATGATTCTCTGTCACGGGATACCCTTGAGGCAACGCTCTAGCATCCTGGGTAAAGGATGGGTAGTTGCGCTGGCAAAGGAGGGATCACGAATGCCAAGACCACCTTTTCCGCGCTCTATACACACTTCCAAGTCCATAATTAAGACAAAACTGCAACAACGAATTATGTCAACTCAGAACACGGAGCAGTGAACTCTCAGAATCACAACCCTCAAACACTGAGTAGAAGCGAATCGGTTTCCAAGTCGGTTCAGGCCTGTTACTGGTCAGGACTATTATTTGGGAGACCACCTGCACCAAATAGGCATTAAGCCCTCTCCAAAATGCACCCTGGTCCACACTCCCACTTTCATGAATTTCGACCATCTCCAGGCCTGTCCTTCTTTGGAGAATGAAAGAAGTTCTTTTGGTTCCCGACGATGCAAGGGGTCTTTGGTACCCTGACTCTGGGAATTGAGTTTTTTAAATCTAGATTGAGTTTGATTTACACCTGAATTGAAAATAACATTCCATCAAATTATCCGATTAAATAGAATAAATAGCTACTCGAATCAATAAAAAAATTTGAAGAATTAAAAATGCTTGATTTTTTTTTTAAGTTTAAAAATAACGAAACCGTCATGTACGAGAACTACAAAATTGTAAAATAATCTCAACTAAAGATTGAAAGGTTGTTGAGATAATCTTAACTAAAGCGTTGAATTAATTTTCAACGAACTAAGAACACAAATTATAACTAACTTTAGTACAGTAGCTGGCCTCAGCAGCTGGGTCTAGTAGACTCATGTAAGTCACTGGGCTCATATAAACGCGCCTTTAGTCCTACGTAGGAATTCGGTTCGTCGCAGACTTGTGTCGTACAGTTATCATTCAAAACCCAATATCAATATTCCTCGATATCAGTACCATTCTGAATGTTTTCCTCGTAAAGCCTTGTATAGTATCGTAGGTCTGGAATGTCAGTGAGGTGTAGGGGAAGGACGTGTACCTTGGGCAGATTTTCCTCATTGCTAAATTTGGGGTGGTTCACGTCGTTTTTTTGGAGTATTTTCAAGGTATATCAATGCTCTATCTCGTTGGCTTTCAGAATACCTCTGAAAATTAAAAAAATCTCCCATGGTTGATGCATTAAAATTGATTTTGTAAAAAGTGGATTTTTGCCCAAGGTACAATCTTGGATTGTACCTTGAGCAACATTAATTGTACCTTGGGCACCCATTTTAGTGTTTCAAACAAATAAAGAAATGGGTGAAAAAATATAAAAAACACGATAGGTAAGTAGGTACTCTAACTCTCTGGAAACATATCATTTATAAAAGTATAATTTTTCATCAAACATTTTTTAAAAGTAGGGTTGCAGTAACTTATTCACGAGCCCAAATAAGACGTAAAACAAACTTTCTCCTTGGGAAATATGTTTTGAAAATACAAAAGTATAAAAATAACGACTTCACACTATTAATAATTTCAGAACGCGAACACTTGGTATAGTTACCAAGGAGTTTAGCGAAGATTACAAAAAATCATAAAATTAATAAAGGTCGAACCCCGCAAAAGAAACATTGAAATGTATCCCTCCTCATCGGTTAAAAATAGGCTGAGGCAAAAATTTTATGATGTCCCGGACCCTCACTCGGAAAACATGTCAATATGGAAAGGTTTCCTTTTTTCCTCAACAATTTCACTGTCACTTGGTGACTGTCGGCTTCTAGAACTGGACAGACGTAAAATTTGGCAAGGTTCTGTGTAGAAAAAGAGACCAAAACCCTTTTGTTAAAATTGACCACCACGTTGGTGAAATCCCACTTTCCTCCAATCCATTCCTCGGTTGTCTCTTCTACCATTTCCCTTCCTAGATAGTCCAAATTTCCATCATCCTCTCCGCCAGAACTCTATATATCCAAATTCCCCACAGCCAAAATTCAGCTTCTTGGTAAGCTTGACTTTTTCACTCATACTCAGCAGACGTTTTCTTAAGTGAAATCTGTTACCAGAATGCACAGGAAATCGAGTGGTTTGTACCTTGAGCAACCCCTACTTGTTGCCCAAGGTACACGTTCTTCAGCTGCTCTAGGTACACGGAAAGGACTTGGAGAACATTTTGACCTCTCAATTCAAACCATGAAAACCAAACACAAAAATCGATAGATCTCGTTGAAGCCCACACCCCACAGCTTCTGAATCCACCAAAAATATCATTTATAAACACTTTCCAGGTCGCTGGGAAACCTCGAAGCACAGAGGTTAGTTACCCAAAATGGGAGGGCAAAACTAACTGGACGGCGTACATCCTCTACAACCGACGCAAAGCGCTCCACTGTTCGAGAGCTGTCTTGCCATCATGAAAGCAATATTTTGGCACGATCTTTCAATATTTCTCTTATCAAGGGTCTGAGTAATGAAAAGTTGCTCAAGGTACATGCTGCCCAAGGTACACGTCCTTCCCCTACGTGAGATCTTGATAAGTCTTGTTCCAACCAAGCTGTCTCACTCCGCCGAAGTTGAATCTGTCACAACTTTCTACGTTCATCGTAACGTCTAGCAAGACAATAGGTATTCCAGCTAGAATAGTAAGAATAGATAGAGTAACAGCAATAGTTAATATATCATTGGTAGCTGCGTGCAAATCGTATTGACCTGCTTCAAGCGATGAAACAGGTCAATACGATGATGACTTACCTGGATGAATACATATTTCATCTTTATTCCCCACAACTATTTTCATTTATACTTCATTCCACCCTCTATTTCTCTTTGACATTTTATGTCTTTACTATGGCACATAAATGAAAAATCGTCCCGCGGGGAGCGTTATGATGGGAGCGTTACGAGGGGAGCGTTATGAGGGGAGCGTTACGAGGGGAGCGTTACGCGGAAATTTCTGATGATTTTCACGTACAACCAATCGTTCCTAGGGAAAACTAACTTCCTCATTTTCCACCCCACAAAAATCGTTCACCACTCATTGGAAAGCTCTCAATTTATTAAACATAAGACATAAAATGTCTCTCGTGGTTGCGTACTTGTACGAGCTGTATCCACCGTTCGTGTTTTCCAAGGAATTTCGTTGTTTCTCAATTGCAACATTTTAGACCAAAAAAAGTCTGCCAAGTGGGTGTGGCACATAGCTTCCTCGTACCCATAACCCAATTGCATTGATGATCCAATGTAAATTTCTTCGAAATCGAATGGAAAATGTAGAAATTATGGCTGTTACAAGGAAATTCACGTTTGCACAGAGGCTACTCCCTGTTCCGGGGAGATGATTTTCACAGGGGATTATCTACATGCCATTCTGAACAATCCTGAAAGATGTCACCAATTCAGATGAAAAATTTAAGTGTTATACTTGTTACTAGGATTTTACGTTTGCGCATGCGCAGAGGCTACTAGCAGTCTGGGGGCAATGATTTTTATGGGAGACTATTTACACCTTAATCCGCATAATAACCCCTGAAAATTTCGTCTAAATTTGATAGAAAGTGTAGAAGTTATGGCTGTTACAAAGAAATCACGTTTGCGCGTGAGCTACAGTAACTATCAGATCCGGAGCTACGATTTTCATAGGAGACCATCTGAAAACCTAACCGCAGAGCCCCTGAAAAATTTCATAGAAATCGGATAATAGCTTCGTATAGTTTTGCCGGTTACAAGGATTTCAAGACAGACACACAGACAGATAGACACGGAACCAAAATTGTTCAGCAAGGTCTGAAACGTAAAACGCAAGAGGAAATTTTGATTTTAGGGAACTTTTTTTTTTCATCCTTGAAAAGTGAAAGCAATTTTTCCGCTACCTTGGTAGACTCGGAAATATTGGGTAGGTAGAAAACGCATTCTACAGGTGAATGGATAGTGCCGCCAAGCTGTGAATCTATGAAACACTCTAGTCAACAACTTGTCAGTTGATATCGATGGGGAAAACTCGTCTGGAAAAGTTTTTCTTAACCCCCGAAAGGGCGAGTAATATTCCTTGGAGAATAGAGATCGATAGGGCTGTAACTCAGCCTTTCGGCATATAAAAACCATCCCCTCGGTGGATCCACCGCCGCAAAAACCGCAGGAGCTAAAATAATGAGATTCGATGGTCTTTGATTAGCTATAGAAACCTGATTTGAAACAAATAAGAACAAGTTGTAGGTAGGTATCTATTGTACAGAGTATTTAGATTCTTTACGTTAAAATTTCAACGATTGTTTTCCCCTTGAAGTCTTTTATTAGTTCATTAAGCTAAAAGTTAATTATGTTAGTTAATTACGTGATATTATCACATCAGTTGGATATACAGGTGTAACTGATAACAAAACTCCACTTTTTCTAAATTTGTTGGCTAATTTAGAGGAGCAATTTCTTATCGACAAAAACCTCGATTGAGTAGCAAGACATTCGATTTTGGATTCCTGGATGTCCAAGTTGTCAATAGCAGCTTCGACATGGAACACACCTGGCGGGCTAAGATAAGAAAGTATGATACAGGTGATTTACAAGCGGCAAACGGCTGCAATTTTGTCATGGCGCGGAGTGTCGTGCGGGAAAAGTGCCACGGAGTTGCGAGAGTTGGGCATCTCATTAGGTGTACTCCGTGGTGTCACCAGACGTATACTCTCGGCTCAAATTCAAAATTGGTAGTCTTTTTTTTTATAGAGGCGCTTCCCTTCATCCCTCTCTCCCACCTCCTTCATCATCACTCATCCTGGCCGGCGTCGGGTGAGTCCTGGGCCTGGGTGTTCTCTCCATTAATATTATTGATTTTTTTAATTATTCATTAATGGCGTAATTCCCCTTGAGGGGAGTTATTTTTTTAAATAAGAATAATAGAGGCAAAGATGAGTGTTCTTTGCAGGCGAGCGATTCATACAGAAAAACAATAAAACTTAGTAAAATAATTTGCAGCGTTTTTGGATCTAACGCATTTGGGACTGATTGAGAGCCAGTTTGCTTTTACCTTCATGCCGTAAATATTGGTTAAATGACGATACCTTAGGTACAAAGATGTTATGACGATAAGTATGGGTTGATGTTGCCTTTGAAAAAGTAATAATTGAAAGTAAAATTTACCTGTTTACATTTAAATTTCATAGCAAACATCTATAGGATTATTGGAAACACCCTCTCATTCTTTAGCTCAAACACTTAGCTCAACACCGACGACGATAACCAAACGCATAACATTACCATCTTTAACATCCCAACTGAACTATAAAAGCTGTTGAGCACACATCAGTCATACATTTAGCAGAGCCTGGCTTGTCCGGTAGGGCCTTGACGTAGCTTATCATTCATGAATCAACTTATCAGAAATCGCAGATATCCATACAGCTTCCAATCATGATAGTTACGAAGTGACAAGTAAGGTATAAGTAACATTTTCAGATAAATGTACAAAAAATGTCACATCATGCTGAGTAATTCTGTAGGTCTATGTTGTTCTATGTAAGAACAATACAACCCACCCAGCTTGGCAGACGTTTTCACACTGTACAAAACCTACGATACTCAAAGCCAATCCACTTTTCACTTTTCCCTTCCCTAAAAAATTCATCCGGTGTGCCCAAAATGTCATTAACAACCCTGATGAAATCGAGAGTTTAACAAAAGCTTTCTGACCTCGAAAGCCTACAATTTTGTTCCGACTAACTACGGACGACTTTTGAATTTAACGAAGAATCACAACTGACAGTCAGAACGAGTTGAACAAGTTCACGATGATAAAGCCTTTTCCGAGAACACAATCCTTAACAGTTCACAAGTTTGGGCCTGAGGGATCTCGACGTTGTAACGCGGAATCCTACTTAGCGCCAATGTTTGCGCAGTGGTCGAACTTTCTCCCAAAACATCCAAGTCAAATGGACAGGGAATGAGGCCACAGAGTTGAAATCTTTATCAGTACCTACCTTCAACAGTAGCATTGGGTACACTAAAGTACCAACGATGTTCTACTGATTGGATTTTAATAAAACATGTTAGAGCAATCTCAACAAATTTTAAGAAAAATGACTTTTCCTTCAATGATTAAAATATCATGCTAATTTCAAGTTTACAAATTAAAATCTCCGAAAAACACTTCGTGAGAAAAAAAGGCATGATATCCATGCTGTGCTAATTAAACATTTTGGTGGGTTCCTTCAGTGAATGGATTCTTTTTATAGGAATCTGACATCCATAATTCCCTCCCAACCACTCTCAGTAGTTTCCTACTGGAGAGGAGCTTACTAACTCAGTTAATCCAACTTGTACCACATTTCAGCGCTCAAGGCTGAAAGGAGAAAAACGCTGCAAATTATTACACCAAGGTTTATTATTTTTCTATATAGATCACTCGTCTGCAAAGAACTCGGCTTTGCCATTGTTACCACCAACCAACTTGAAGAAAAACATCGATCGTGTTTCGGTCAGCTAACATTTGAACGGGGATTAGGGCTCTTTTGCGATTGACACTCGGGTTTCTGGTTTATCGTAAGTCCAACCCTTAAATTCTCGTAGGGAGCGAAAGGGTTGTCCTACAAGACTCCGCGTGGTCTCAAAAAATTCTAAAAAATCTATACTTACTATCTTAAATTGATGGAAAAACTTATTTTTCAACCCTTAGAAGTACCTAACCTACATCAACCAAAATCTTTGGGGCACAACTAGACCCCAAATGGAGGCTACAAAACAAATTTCATCAAAATCGGTCAATGCTAAGTGTGGAAAGTGTACGACGTACGGTGGATGGACGGCCACATTTTTATTCGATTTTTGGATTCTACGGACCTTGAAACGTAAACCAACAAATTTTGAGAGGGGGTTAAAGGGTCATTATTGAAAGTTATTAACCAGAATTGTTCAGTGAAATCGGCCCTAATCAGCACATTTCCTGTCTTTTTCAGCGCCAACCACTTCTTACTGGAAGAAGAAGTGTGAGAAGAAGATAGTTTAAGGAGTTGTCATCTAGTCTTGTCGTAGCATCTGAAGTGTTAACATCGAGCTCCGGGTGTGTGTTCATCATGCACGATGAATCCTGCACAATAATGTTGCGCAAGCGAAGAGTAAGATCAACTATCAAAGCCGTGCTGCATCTTCATCGGCCAACTTTTCATGTCAACGTGGAAGCTGTCGTCTCCTTGACACAAGTGAAATCGTACAAAACCTCTCGACGTTGTTTCAATTCAAAGATCTTGGAGAAGTGTCAAAGTGAACAAAACTCAGTGAAATACGTGGTTTTGAAGTATCTTGTCGTAATTTCCAAATGATATTGGATATCTTATTAACAAGTTAATTAACAAGTCTTATAATAAGTTAACTCGATTATAAAGTCGTCATCTCTTCAGAAATCACGTCCGAGGTAGACATGACCCTAATGAAAAAGTGCGTTGAAAATTCCACAATTTGCTCGTTTGAAAATCCTGAACGATTCTATTTAAAGACACCTCGCGAGTTTGAACACGTTCCCACATCAACACCCCGCGTCATTCATCCGATGAATGCTTCTTGCGGATTATTTCTCGTCTCTTTCCTCCCTTTTTTTTTAAATCAACGTAGTTGCATTTCATTTTCACACGGTTCACTCACTCCGCTCCTTTCCCGCGTGTAAGTTTTCACACGAGGCTGTGAGTTTGGAAAATAGAAATGAGGGAATTCAATTTCAAAAGGGAATGTATACTAAGCTTCTTTTCGGAAGAAAATCGAAACGAACGTTACTGGAATCACCGGATTTATTCTATGTTGGCACTAGACTCAAATGTCTTCATAGTGTGCCTATGAAATAGAGAGAACGAGTGGATAAGATAGGTAGAGGATGAGGTTTCATCAATCTCTATTATTACAAAGGCCCCGGATTGTGTAAAGGCTGTGTTAGCGATATGAAGGGTACCTCTGTAGCCTCCTGAGCTCTGGATGTTTGAAAGGTCAGTGCAACGGTACCCATGTCAAAGTATTGTTTTTGCCTTATTAATTTATAATCCCATCTTTTAGCATGAAACATGCTTAATCTATCACCTAACTGGGCAAAAACGTGACGAAACCGTGAAACGAAAGTAGCACGGGATTTTGTAATGATTTTCACTTACAACCGACCCGTTTCTAGGGAAATGTATCGCCGTTCGTTTTCATCCCACGAAAACTGTTCGCAACTCGTTGAAAAGCTCTCAATTTATGCTTAAATTATATACTACCAAAACAGCTGTAAATATGGACGAAGCTGAGATATAGAAGAAGAAGAAGAAGAAGAAGAAAGAGTTTATTTTACAAGCAAAAGAAAATGGTTACATGTTTAAATAACAAAATAAACATTACGGCATTGGCCGAAACCGTCTGCCGGAAGTCAGGGCCGCGCATAATTATGTTTAAATGATACAAAATAAAATAAATGTAAAATCAGAAAGAGCTAAGTGGGTAAAAAATAATACAATAAATCAAAAATTAAATTCTCTCACAAGGAGTGACCTGTAATGCCAGGCTCGCCTACAAAACACTTCCAATCTAGACGAATTGGGACCATCCAAAATCCCGATCGCCTCATCCCGCGACAACGTCTCTCGTCCGAATGCCGGCTGCCGAAACTCACTGAGAATTGGGCATCGGCAGAGAAAATGGAAGACATCCTCCCGCTCATGAAGGTTGCACATTGAACACTCTTCGGGCCTGTCGGATGCATATGGCTTTGCATTCAAGCTCAACGACTCGGCCCGAATCTTGAAAGCCCAACGCGCCACGTGCAAAGGAATGTTGGCAACCCTGAGATATACCTCTGATTTAAAAGAACTGTAAACAACATTATTAGTGGATTATATTGATGTTGTTGGTTGGCTTGATTTTGGTTTATTATTTTCAATAATGAACCTTCGGAATCGACCAAGAAAAAAAAACGCTGTAAACTATTACACAAAGGTTTGATTTTGACATTTTATGTCTTTACTATGGCACATAAATGAAAAATCGTCCCGCGGGGAGCGTTATGATGGGAGCGTTACGAGGGGAGCGTTACGAGGGGAGCGTTACGAGGGGAGCGTTACGCGGAAATTTCTGATGATTTCCACGTACAACCAATCGTTCCTAGGGAAAACTAACTTCCTCATTTTCCACCCCACAAAAATCGTTCACCACTCATTGGAAAGCTCTCAATTTATTAAACATAAGACATAAAATGTCTCTCGTGGTTGCGTACTTGTACGAAAGCTGTATCCACCGTTTGTGTTTTTTTTCTTAGTCGATTCCAAAGGTTCATTATTGAAAATAATAAACCAAAAGCAGTATCTCGATTTTCTATATAGATCACTCGTCTGCAAAGAAAACAGATTTGCCATTGTTACCACCAACCAACATGAAGAAAATCATCGATCGCATTTCGGTCAGCTAAAATTTGAACGGGGATTAGGCCTCTTTTGCGATTCACACTTGTGTTTCTGATTTATCGTAAGTCCAACCCTCAAATTCTCGTAGGGAGCGAACGGTTTGTCCTACAGGGCTCCGCGTGGTCTCTAAAAATTCTATAGAATCTTAAATTGATGGAAAAACAATACCTTTATATAAAAATTTTCGAGTTAGGCCGTTTTCAAAATTTCAACCCTTAGAAGTGACCTACATTAACCAAAAGCTTCGGGGCACAACTAGACCCCAAATAGAGCCCATATAACAAATTTCAACGAAATCGGTCAATGCTAAGTGAGGAAAGCGTCGCGAACGGCGGACGAACGGCCAAATTTTTATTCGATTTTTGGATTCAACGTAGGTACCTTGAAACGTAAACCAACAAATTTTGAGGGAGGTTTAAGAAAAAATTTCTTGGTCGAGTCAAAAAGTATTTTCCATTATTGAAAATAATAAACCAAAAATTTAACCCCCTCTCAAAATATGTTGGTTTACTTTTCAAATTACGTAGAAGCCGAAAATCTAATTAAAAAATTTCCGTCCGTCCGCCGTACGCGGCACTTTTCTTAGCAACTCAGGACCGATTTGGTTCAAATTTGGTATATGGGCTCCATTTGGGGTCTAGTTGTGCCGCGAAGCTTTTGGTTGATGTCAGTCACTTCTTAGGTGTGAAAATTAAGGGTTGAAATTTTGAAGAGTGCTAGCTCGAAAACTCTCGAAATAAAGGTACAGTTTTTTTCACCAATTTAAGATAGTATTGCATTTTAAAAATTTTTAGAAACCACGAGGAGCTCTGTAGGACAATCTGTTCGCTCCCTACGAGAACTAAAGGGTTGCACCTATAGTAAAGTGTGTGAATCACCAAATAGATCTAATCTCCGTTCAAATCATCTGACTAAAATGCGATCCCTGTTCGTTTCTTCGAGTTGTATTCAGTTTTCTTTCTGAGCAACCAGTAATCAAATTTTCCATATGAACCTCTCTATTTTTCGAACCGAGTGTGGTGTTATTTCTTCCAAATAAACTTGATAGTACCTACGGTTGGTAGGTTGAAACGCTGCAAATTATTTCACAAAGGTTTATTATTTTCTTGTATAGGTCGCTCATCTACAAAGGTCACAGCTTTGCTATTGTCACTATTAATTTATTTTGCTTCCGAGTCTACCAAGGTTCCGAAAGCTTTGTTTTCACTTTTCAAGGTTCAAAAAAAAGTTCTCCAAAATCGAAATATCTACACCTCTTTGGACAATTTAGGTTCCGTGTCTGTCTGTCATGAAATCCTTGCCACAGCCATAACTTCTACAATTCTCATCCGATTTCGATGAAATATTCAGGGATTGTGCGGGTTGGCGTGTCGATGGTCGCCTATGAAAATCATCACTCTCCAACTGATATTAGGTACTGCGCATGCACAACCGTTAAATCCTTGTATCACCCATAATTTCTACATTTCCAACAATATTAAGAGATTATGCGGATTGGGGTGTAGATGGTCTCCTGTGAGCGAAGTGGAAGGTACTTAGATATTGATGTTTTGAGATTTACTACTATGCATCGGATCATCTATACAATTGGGTTATGGATACGAGGGAGCTATGTGCCACACCCACTTGGCAAACATTTTTGTTTTGTACCTACCAACCATAGGTACCTACTTCCTACTAGGGCATTTTTGAAAATTTCAACCCTTCATTTTAGAATTCAAATGGAAAGTGGAGTGGAAAAAATGGTGAACAAAATTACGAGCAATTTGAAAAGCAGGCCCATATTTTATTTCCTATTCAAGTGTGATGCTCTAAAGAATTAGAACTCCAAGTCTGTAGAAAATTAAAATGGATTCGTGTTCACTGGAAGCCCGTGCAGGTGGTAGAAAGAAAGGACTCACAAGTTTCAAGGAGAAACTTATATTAACAAGAATTACACTTTTCGAGTTGAAACTCAAGACTGTCTTAATTCTATGCTACAACATACTATTATAGACATCAAGACGTAGAGGGGGTTCATTATGTGGTGGGGCGGAATGATAATTTCGGGAAAGGTCGATGTGGCAGTTGAGCAATCGGTTTGACCTCCTGGGGCCCAACGGCTTTACAATAGGAGAGGATAAGATAGTATGGGATTCCCTAGGAAACTAGGTTTTGAGCTTCAGTTTGATTACAAATACGTCAAGCTAAAGATACCAACCCATTCGTACAGAACTGAACTGGAACCAATGACCGCGACTTTGTTTGTAAAAGCAGATATAGACAAGGCTGACATACTTTTCGTATTGAGTCATCGATATGAAAATACCATCTGGAAAAATCCTCAAGTTGATCAGGCTTGTAGGAAATTATTCAGAAAGGCTTTCCATCGGAAACAATTAATTATTAATAAATCCCAAGTATATCACACAAGATCGAGAAAGGTTTTCCTGTCTACAGATAGAGTTCTTCTGATTATCCTGACTATTTGGGATAACAAAACGCTGTTTCAATATGCAATTTCGCTTCGTTCTCATTGAGTAAACTTGCATTCTCGATCAGTATTGCAATTCAAGAGAACTTGTGTAGATTGACTGTGAGTAGATTCTGAATACTGTATACATCCCGATTCTACAGGTTGTTTGCGATGACGATCAACCAACCTTACATTGAACTTGTTAGAATAAATTGTTGCTCGAACACACCTGCACAACAGCTCGTGCTTGAAAGGTCATGGGAAATTGGAAGCCCGCACTTCGAGATGTTTGCGATGGGAAGAGGTCGCGTCACGTTTACGCCGAGCAAATAGAAATAGGGAAGAGAAAGTATAGAAGAGGCAGGTTTAGGCAAGAACCGAGCAGGATAACGTATGTACCCGCCACGTCGGGTATCAAGATTACGTTGTCAACTGTCAACGATGCCGTATCAAAAGGGATCACCGGTCGGGCATTATGCCGGGTAGGAAACTCCGAAAGGATGGCAAAGGGCAATGGGAAGCCGAGGAGCAGAGGGCGGCAGAGAGGCCTGAGAGGGGCATCGATGGGGGAACTACTACGCCGCCACTCAGGGGAGTTGACAGGCCCCGTCCAAGGCCTCGATGCAAATTCTCCTTTTTGCTCCGCTTCTCTCATATTCTCCCTTTCTTTTGGAGAGAGTGACGCAAATTCATTCAAGGATTACAACCAATCAAAATATTATATACCTAAACTGGCTATAATACACCAATAGACTTCTTGACAGCGTCCAACGTGGTATTGCATTTTTGGTTTATTATTTTTATTCAATAACAAATCATTGGAATCGATAAAAAATTAACTCCCTCCTCCCACAGCTCAAAATTTTATAGTTTACGTTTCAAGGTATTTAGAATCCAAAAATCAAATTTGAAAAAAAAACCGTCCGTCCGCCGAACACCGTACTCGGTACTTTTCTTGAAATTTGGTTTATGGGCTCCACTTGGGGTCTAGTTGTACCCCGAAGCTTTTGGGTAAAGGTCAGTCACTTCTAAGGAGTAAAACACAGGGGTTGAAATTTTCAAAACGCCCTAGCTCAAAATATTGCGATACGCTGATATTATTATCTCATCAATTTACAATAGTACTGAATTTTTAGAATCGCATGAGACCACCAAGAGCTGTGTAGAACAAATAGTTCGCTCCCCACGAACACTTTAAGGTTGGACTTACGAATCAGAAACACGATCGTGAATCGCTTTTTTTCTTAATTAAGTCACATGCAACCTTCAAGTGGTCATGGGTGCCAAATTAAATGGTTACAACAAATTATTGATTAACAATCGAGAAAGTGAGAAAAACATATAGAGTGGCAAAGTTCTCAATCTATCGAAGGTAACGTCCAACCAAGCTGAATTGTTACCCAGGAGCTCTTCTAAATTCCTCGGAGTTTCGGGTGGGAGGTTGTTGAAAGTTTGGCATTCAGTCAGCAAATGGGTTACAGTCAGAGGGCATATGCAGGTAAATCGCAAAAGGGGCCTAATCCTCGTTCAAATTTTATCATACCAAAATGCGATCTTTGTTCCTTTGTTTGAGCTGTTCCTGTCCTTAGCAACCAGTAATCAAATTTCCTAAAGGCACCCACAACTTTGGAATAACGATGTTTTGCTGTTGTGAAGCTGTGTTCTTTGAGGGGGAGTGATCTACACATACAAATATTTTAAACAATTGTGTAATAATTTGCAGCGTTCTTCGTATTTGCCCCCTTCATACTATTTAATAATAATTTATTATGATCTTACTCGTAAGTCATCTTAAACTACGTTTTGTATCATAAGCGGATCAAACAATTTTGAGCCCAACAAAATCGAAATTATTTGTTTTCGCATTTTGCTTTTTAAAAATTTTTGAACACTTTTATCTTCATAACTGTCTATCTGCACACCAAACCAAGCCACACTCAATTTACTACGATTCTGGATAGAGTTTTCAAAATACGTATGTACAGGTTAGTCCATTCGATTCGCTCGACGAATTTCGTCGCTGCTAGATCAGTACTAGCACGTACAAATGCGTAAACGAAACTGCTATCTCAGTTCCTAATTGTCCTAAATTAGTCAAATTCGCAGGGCTTTAGGGACTATGCCCTAGTACAATTGTCGGTAAACATCATCGTATTCAGATCCAGATCAGAAAACTTCTAATTCTTTTTGCTGGGAAAAGCTATGTTGTGATGGTAGTTTATTTTCAAGATTACCATGGACTATGGAGTTTGAATGTGTAAAAATGATTACCGGTTATTTTATAGAGGAGTATGAATCAGTGATAAATTCTCCATTTTGAATCATGCTGATGATTTTCAAAACAGCCTCCTGGTTAGGTATTTTTCGTACCTCTCCAGTGAGTTCCTGTTGTTTGGGCGAAAAAAAACTCAATTTTTCCACCAAATTCGACAAATATGTGAAGTGTTTGAAGTGTGAAAAGAATGAAGTGTCTTATTGAATAAATATCTCAGCTTTGGTGTTTTCAATGTTCTAATAGAAATAAAATTCATAAAATATTGAAATATAAGGTTTGATGTTATCAATTAACTTATTATACAGGGTGTAAGCCTAACTGGTCTGCCATACTGTACAAGTCAATTTCACAACTAATTTTCAACAAAAAATGACTCTTAGCAATTTTGTTTAAAAGGCTTTATTTTCGAGTTATTTTTATTTTAAATTGTTTTTCGTAATTTTGACCTTACGTCATTAAATTGGCCATAACTCCTTCAATTAGCTACAATAATTACAATTTGAGGATACCGTTGGAAAGAGCATTAAATTTCCTATCGGATAGGTCCTTACTTTTTTTTAGCCAATGTTTAAGACATGAAAAGCCCTCTGGCAAGAGAATTTTACGTAATTTGGGAAACCTTGAGTTTTTTCAATCGCAAATTGATACGAGGACCATTATTATTTCAGGATGCAAGAACAGTAAGAACTGCGCCAAAATCTCAGCTTTCCAATTGTATAATTAAAAAATATTTATCAATCAAAGATTGGGGGAGAAATTTGTGATTGAACGAGGAAAAACGTGCATTTTTCAACGTAATCAGCGCAATCCCCCACCCCTCACCCACTTCCATCATTCGACCCCTCAGATCGATCAAACACAAATTTCTCCCCTAAATTTGGTTGTAAAATATTTTATAATTATACCATTGGAAAGCTGAGATTTTGGCGCTGGTTTTAATCTTCTTGCATCTTGAAAAATTATTGGTTCTCGTAATTCAATTTGCGATTGAAAAAATTCGAGGTTTCCCAAACTCCGTAAAACTTTTTTTCAGAGGGCTTTTTCATGTCTTAAACCTTGACTCAAAAAAAGGTAAGGAGCCTATCCGATAGGAAATTTAATGCTCATTCCAACGGTATCCTCAAATTGTAATTATCATAGCTAATTAAAGGAGTTATGACCAATTTAATGACGTAAGGTGAAAATCACCAAAAAAGTTTAAAATTAAAATGAATCGAAAACAAAGACTTTTAAACAAAATTGTTATTTGACATTTTTTGTTGCAAATTAGTTGTAGAATCGACTCGTACAGTATGGCAGACCAGTTAGGCTTACACCCTGTACACACTCCATGTTATTATTTGTAAGGAAACAACGAGTATAGTGTTAGACCATCGTGGCTGACATTTAAAACGACTTTTTTATTTACTAAAATCGACTGGCTGAAAGGTTTACCACTATAATTATGATGATTACCTGTACAATTCTCAATATGTACGAATGCGTGGAAAGATGCCCACTGCAGACAAAAACAAAAGGGAGAGTTGGGTCATTCCAGGTCAGTCCTTATCTAGAGGAGCTCATGTGATCCACGTTGGTTTCGTTTTTGTTTGGCCATGAAGCGACAGCCTCAAATTGAAAACCGCCCGTGGGGAAATCGATCGCCGGCGATCGTCGACAGAATACCACCAACGACCATCGTCTTTGTCCCTTTGTCCCGACCAAATTAACACCTTTTTTGTCCTTTTGTACAGTTTAAATGAGGCTAGTTGCTTCTCTTCTGATGGAACGGAATTCTCTTTTTGAACAAAACTTGGATCTTGGAAAACCGGATGCATGTGAGCCTTAGAGAATAGAACCTCCACTCAAAACGGCCAGGTGAGAGGATGAATAATAAAAGTAATAATAATGTGATAATGTACGTAGAAGACGAAGGTAGTTCTGTTTGTTAGATCAAAACCAAAGTTATGATTGGATTCACTCAGCTGATGGAAAATGTAGAAGTTATGGATGTTACAAGGATTTTACGTTTGCGCAAGCGCAGAGGCTACTGTCAATTTTGAGGCCTTGATTTTCATTGGGGACCATCTACTATCTAATCCACATACGTCCTGAAAATGTCATCGAAATCGAATAGAAAATGTGGAAGTTATGGCTGTTACAAGGAATTCACGTTTGCGCATGCGCAGCAGCTACTATCAGTCAGGGGGTGATGACTTTCATAGGGGACCGTCTACAAGCCAACCCGCATAATCCCTGAAAATTTCATCGAAATCAGACCAGGCATTCGGTCAATGTATAACCTTCATCAGGTTTCAAGGAAGAATTGACTGACCATCAATGAAGAAGTCAATTAATGAACCTTTTGAAGAAGCAATGTAGCCAATTATTTAACACCACAATAACCTGTATAAACTATAATAACAAACCTGAATGCCTCCTTACAATGCTGGAAACACGAAAAATGAACTTATTTAAAACAATAAATGAGTGAATCATTTTAGATGAGTAATTTTGTGTTTCCTGCACTGTAGTCTCGTTGTTGTTTGTTATTGTTTTTTAATAGTTTTTCGTTGTTAATTGCCTTATATAAGCTGTCCTCTCTGTGATGTGACTTCAGTTATTGTTTGTTACTGATGATGACATAACATTCGAAATAGATTCAACTTTGTAATTACTTTCGTGGAAATAGACAACTTTCTTCTTAACTCCGTTTCTAATTGAGATTTCCTTGTTGAGAAGGCAGTCACAACTAATTTACGAAGACACAACTAACTCGATGTGGTCCACGGTGCAGCCATCTAGTGTTATTAGAGTGAATTTCATGAGCCAGTTGGGATTTTCAAGGCGGTGGTGTATGATGAAGACTAGGTTGAGGAGGCAAAGATTTGCAACCATCATTATCTATCATAAAATTTCGACATGGGGGTTTTCGACTCATAGTTTCCTCGTGTCTCATTCGACGTGGTATCTTTTTCAATGTTTGTAATACGCTGTTTTAGTCACTCATCTTTCAAGCCTTTGAGTTACTGCGAATTATACACTTGTAGACGCACAATAATTCATTAGAACCAACCTGACGAAATACAAGAAACAGTTATTTTTTGTTATTTTCAATAAACGACATTAGACACGAGTTGAAATGGAGCAAACATTTCCGATTGGGAAGTGACGTCGATGGCTACCAGGCCATCCTCAATCTATCATCATCATATACGATTTAGCATTTGAAAAACGTTTACATACGGGATCGGAAGAGGAGGAAGTGAGGGATACCTCATTGCTATGCTCTATCAGCTGGCTTATTTCGCGGATCTTCACAGGCGGCCGAAGCGCCCGAACGTGACGCCAATTTCAAAGGGTTTCCTCTGCTAGGCGATCTCCCACAATCCCTGAATAATCCAAGGGAACGAGCGATTCACCGCGAACTCATTTGGAATGGCGAACGGCAAACGTGCTCCCTATTATTACTACTCCGATCGTATTTTTATTTTTTCGAACAATATCCGCAATTCAAGTTTTAAACTTCTATACCTCCTGAGCCAATAACATTTTTTAAGCCCTGACTTTCTGGCTATTTTCATGGATTCACAATTGGTCATTTGATATACTAGATTTTTCCTCTGGTTGTAATAGTGGCGTCAGGTGAGAATATTTGTCAGGCAAACACTCTGACCAGTCTTAGAGGAATAACGCAGCAAATTTTTTCACAACGGTTTATTTTTTATAGATCAAGCGCCAGCAAAGAAAACAGCTTGCCATTGTCAGTACCTTCCAATCATGTTTTCACTTCATAATCGAGTTTATTTAGGTGAAATAAACGCTTCACACTTCATTCAAATAAATAAAGAATTCCTTCATTAAACTTGATTACTGGTTGTTAAGGAAGCGTAACTCATGGCTTAGTATCCATGACTCACTTTCAATTTTCTCTGTTTCAAGGTCACGAAACAGCTAGTCGATTGTTTGCCTTTGCTTATGCTGTTATAGTGGGGGTAAAGGAATACTAGACCCCTCACTGACCCCCCGCCTACCCGCCGATCGTCTTTTCTCATCCAAAATTCATTTCTTTGAACTGCTTGCCTTGCATCGCCGGTCCCCGCGCTAGTTCACATACCATCTACAATCGATCGTAGTTACCAATCTCTACAACTCTCTGGTGTGTTGCGAACTAGTATTCTAGGAAAAATACGTACCTACTTATTCCATTCTCTTATTTCATCTAACTTCCTTGGTTATCATGAAATAGTCCCTAAATGTTATTAAAATTTTCCAAAATCGGCTAAATATTACTTCTCAAAAATGGAAATATAGGGGAATCTTAAAAAAACTTAATTTGTTCATTTTGTACATTTTTAGTAGGGCAAACAGTGTTTGCTATGTTTGCATGGAGGAGATGCCACTGGTTGTAATTATACGACGAATAATCTCGTATACGTACTATCTGATTGTTGGATTCGTCGTCACCAGCCGACTGCCTGAGACGAGGTCACATCGGTCAGTATCTATCGATCATCAAAAGCTCTCACCTCGTAGATTGAACTCGATTTGCTGTTCATGATAGAGACTTCTTTAAGAGTCCTCCAGAAACAAAACAGGTACGATAAATATTGTTTTCAAAAGTAAATCGCCTGTATGAATATTATGCTATATTAGCTTCTACTTGAGTACAAAATACGAACAATAGTAAATGTATTCTAGCTAATTCATCGGCTACTGCCGGGGGTCGTGTGTTCGAGTCTCGCCGCCTGGGCGTGTTTTCGTGGCTCATCCCCCTCCCCCCCCCCTCATCGCAACCAAGAGCGGAGAGGCAAAGGGGTGCCATGAGCGAAATCATCAGAACACATTCTGATCTTCCCTTTGGAAGAGAGCTGATGACGTCCGAGATGCCAGGAATAGAAGTCAGACGAAAATCCAACCCAAAATGGTTGTTTTATATTTAAGGACGACCCACAGTAAGACGGGTGTCCTTAGAAATTACCCTAGAAATGTTATGGTGGTGGGGTGGGAGGGAGACAATTTCTTGTCTAAAATACTGTGGTAAACCCACACAAACCCATATGTTTTTGTTAGAGACTTGTTGTTTTGATGTAGAAAATCATTTTGTTGTGTTTTGGGACTATATTGTTGTGAAGTGGAAAATATATTGTTTTTTTACAATACCAAATAAATTAGATCGAGTGAAACAGTTTTTTGGCTTACCCACTGGTTTGAGTTGACCTAATGCATATCCAATGGGACGTACCCTAGAATTCATGCATTACTCAACAATTTGTTTTTACTTGTCCCTAGCCCCTAATTTCTGTTGTCGAATTTCAGAACCTGAAACCAAGCTGCCAAGTTGATAAGGCAGCCGAGTGCTGAAAGTGCTGCTATAATTACTTTGATGTATACATTTATGTGCAATACCATCAATATTGTATTGTCAATATTGTTGATGCAATAGATTTTGTAAAATCAAAATTTCACACGCATCTTCCGTTTCAGAGCTTTTTGAACAACTTTCATGTTGTACCGGTTTGTATTGTCCCGGATTTATATTTATATGTTTATCAATCATGTTTTGAGATTTATTAGTAAAATTGTGAACTGTTTTATAATACTCAGATCTCTCTTACGCCAACCAATATGTCCATGTTATTGTGAGTGAGGAAGATATACTCCCCAACCAACTTATGTGGAGAGCAAAATGCAACGTTATCTCATTTCAATGCAAATACTTTTTTTTACTCTGAAAAGAACCGCTTTTCAGAGAGAATATTATCTCTAACATAAAACCTCGTAGCGCCTCGCCGTTGAGATTGTTAAAGGCCCTCCCCCAACCCATGAGCGATAAAAATAAAGCCGTGAACCTCTTCAGCGGTAACTAACCGTAAAAAATGAATAAGTAACCATCACTCCTTCGACTCCCAATTTTAACCGCCTTCAAAGCCACCAGGTGGCGGACTTAACTCATTTTAAGACTCGAATACGCTCTCACATTATTTCACCAACCCCTTTAAGTAGAGAAGACTAATTTTGCTTGGCGAATTCCGAAGAATTAGCGCCTCTTTCCATGGGAATTTCCCCCAGGAGAGAAGCTCTTATAAGTCCGACAGAATATTCAAGCTGGACCTGTCGAGTGGCATCGTTCCCTGAATAACTTATTCAATATTAAAATTCGCTCCCGTGTCTGCTCTTTTCTCCTTCCATCCAAATGCGGTTGATTTGTGAATGCTCAGCCCTCGGGGTTTTTATTTTTCATTTTCCCGTATAATTTCTCGCTGCGGCTTGGATTTCAGAGGGTGCTCTCTTTTGATGAAATAATTACTTACACGTATAATTGAAACTAATTAGTTGACGACAAAAGGAGTGAATTATTTCAGGAACGCAGAGTTTGCTCTCCTAATTTTCAATTTGCGGCAGTTAGTTTTCCTACGTTATTCTAAACTTGACGCTTGAACTATCATAAAAAATAATCATACACGCTTAAAAGGAGGGACCTAACGATAAGACGAATGATCTCAATTAATAGTAGTAATAGTAGTAAATACCTTTATTTGCGAATATGAACAAGACAAACAAGTGGTATAATATAAACATAAATAATTTAGTACTATATAAGCACAGTGGCATAGAAAAAAGACAAATAAGTTACTATAATAATAGATGGATTGTTTTGTGGTAATACCAATTGCAATTGAAAAAGGTTTTTAACGGCATGGTTCAGCCTTATAGCTCGAGATTAACACACAATTACAAATTTAAAAAAGAAAAAGCGAGGTTACATTTAACTGTTACAAGCAAGGTTTAATTGTTACATAACTCCCACCAACTGACAAGACCTCCAACATTTCCACTCAAACCGACCGACATTCCCCCCAATCGACAAACCGCCCAGTATTCCAGCTAACTGACAAACTGACTGACAATTCTACTAACGCATGTGGTTCGGCTTGGTTGTAGTTGAATTCACTAACTAATTGCTTTCGATACCCTCAGGCCGCTTTAGTACTATTCAATGTTTTCCACAGTTCAGGGTCGTTCATCATCGTGATAAATTCACTCTCAGTGAACACTGCACCACCCAACCACCTCACTCTAAATTTGCACGGCAGTTGCACATTCTGTCCACGATGCACGATTGATGGTTGAGAGTCAAAAGTTCGACTCGCAGCTTTAGTATCCATCTGATTTGGCTCACCTCTGCTGATTTGGCTCACCTCCCTATTTTATAGTTCAGCTACTTATACCACAGACAGTGAGTGGACCTCGCTGCTCTTTCCAGCCACTTTTCATATTATCAAGCAAGACATTAATTGATTCAGCATTGAGATGCGTGGAAGTATCAGATACTTAAGATTCTTCAGATTTACAAAAGATTCTTTTGTTTCCACCCCATATTTCACCAGTATCTCTCTTATTCTGGCCGCATGAGTATGTTTTTTCGGGCAACCTCCTAAGCTTCTATTAGAGGAAAGCGGTTCTCATTCATTCTGTACACCTTATTCATGTAGTGAAGGTGCAGCTTTAAGCAGTGGAAGTATAGCGGGACCAAACCAGTTTCAAGGTACAATATGTAGTGGGGTGTGCGATTGGGAAACCAAAAAAGTTTCCTGACAAAGAACATTTGAACGAGTTCTACTATGGGTAGTGATTCATAACCCTACACTTGAGCACAATAGCATACCTAATGATCTAAATTAGGTACGTTCAGTAAATTTCTGGAGAAAATTGAGACTGGAGTACTTCAAAATCGCGTAGAAAATTATAAACGCTTCAAACCAGCTGCAACACATTGGGACATTTTTATGTCTTTACTTTTTCCCGCTACCTTCTCTACCCACCTATAATAATGTTTTCTCAACAATCATCTCAGTTTCTTACATTATTACAGAGGATTTGACATCATATAATTTATGCATAAATTTGGAGCTTTCCAACGAATGGTGACCAAGGTGTGGAATCGACCAAGAAAAAAATTGTTTAACCCTCCCCCCCCCCCTCAAAATTTGTTGGTTTACGTTTCGAGGTACGTAGAATTTGGCCGCCCGCCGCCGTACGCGGCACATTCCATAGTTCCCATGGACTGATTTCGTTGAAATTTGGTATAATATACCAGGGTCATTTCAAAATTTGGGGTTATTTTGTCCTCGAACTTTTCCATAAATTATTGTTGAAGTTTTTATGTTTTTTCTCCCGTAAACGTCCTCTGTTTTGACTACTGAGGCAGATCGTGAAGTGGGCGCACACTTTATCAAGTAGTTTCAAATTCATAGGATGGTCCCCTATGAAAATCATCACCCCCGGATTAATTAATAGTTATCAATAGAATTCTTTTTTTTGGACTCGCTCTTCAAGCTGGCCAAAATGAACATTCCTGGAGTGAGTGTTTCGGGCACAGGCGGCTTAGCTGAAGCTGGAAGTCCAGTAGAGGTAGAAGGAACAGCACACGTAGACGGTTCATCCAAGGTTGACTAGAACTTCTGCACAAAATATGTTGTTGTAATTACTGATGTAACCTATGGATAACTACTAATATCAAGAATATACACCAAGAGCTCAAATTTAAACCATTATCTTGGTGAACCATGAGCAAAACTTCTCTCCCTGCAATTCCATCTCTCTTCCTACAAACCAGCCTCTTCCCAGAAGTTGTAGGGAGAGAGGTTGTAGGGAGAGAGATTTGTGAGGTTATCACTCATCATTATTGATTCTGAACGTTAGAAAAAATACATAACACTATGGCATTCATAATTGTAATTTGAGTTTAATTAAACTTAGTTGAACACTTACCCTGATGAGTGAGGTGGTTGTAGGGATGGAGAAAGTATTTACCTACTCTCAAAGCTTCAACACTTCACAACATAACCCACACAACTGGGAGCTTGGAAATTCAACAAACTTCAGTAGCTTCGGAAGCCATCTTGTAGCAGTGTTCACTTCTGTTTTTCATGACACAAAATAATCGTTTTCCAGGAGTGGGCGGGCATTTCAAAAAAATTGTAGGGAGAGAGAATAAAACCTTGTGACAGCATCAAAACATAGCAAAAACCCTTCCAATTCATGGAATTTTCGTTCGTTTCTAATTTATTCCTGAAGAGGAGAGTATCCTGGACCAATAACATTTTTTACTTAAATTAAAATATGAATATAGAGTTCTCCAAAAATTTTCAAAGTTCCCAACCTACCCTTTGTGACAGGTGTAGGGAGAGAGAATTGGGATCATTAATGATTTTTAATTATCTGAGTTAATTGATTAGTGAAATTCATTCTATGTGATCTTTGTAGACACCAACCTGCTGTATCTCTCTGAAAAAATTCTGAATTTCCAAGACAAATAGAGTGTTCACAAATGCTGCGTGACAAGAAATAACCCCAAATTTTGAAATGACCCACCAATACCCATACCCACATTATGGGCTCCATTAGGGGTCTGTTTGTCCCCCGAAGCTTTTGATTGATGTCAGTCACTTCTAAGGGGTGAAACACTTTTCACGTTGAACGCGGGAAAAAAAGAGTTGGTCCACTGTTGCGGAGACAATTTTGTTTTGTGAAGCGCGCAAAGATAAGGTGTAATTTTGATAACTGCTCATGACCTTCAACATCAGCCGATTCATCTCCGGATTGAACCGTTCGCCTCATAAATATAGTTCATCTATCACGATAAACAGCTAGAAATGAGAGAGACCCCGGGATTTGCGTGACATAGACGCGATCCGCATTCAATATGCTAAGGGATGAAATTTTCAAAAGTGCCCTAGCTCGAAAACATCCGAAATAAAGTATCATTTTTTCACCAATTTTGAATAATATTGAATTTTTAGAATTTTTACAGACCACGCAGAGCTCTGTAGGAAAATCCGTTCGCTCCCTATGAGAACTGAAGGGTTGGACATACGATAAACCAGAAACACGGGTGTGAACCGCAAGAGAGGTCTAATCTCCGTTCAAATTTTAGCTGACCAAAATGGGATCGCTGTTTGTTTCTTCGAGTTGTACTCAATTTTGCGTCCTTAGCAACCATTTATTTCCTTAGCAACCAGTAATCAAATTTTTAAATGAAGGAATTCTTTATTTCTCCGAATGGAGTATGAAGCTTTTATTTCATCGAAATAAACTCGATTATGAAGCGAAAACTTAGTTGGTAGGAAGTGACAATGGCAATGCCGTGTTCTTTGCTGGCGAGTGATCTGTACAGAAAAAAAATAACCCTTTGTGTAATAATTTGCAGCGTTTTCGTTCATGTGCCAAAGTAAAGACATAAAATGTCAAAAAGATTTTCACATTTCGAGCCTATATTTATCTATTTGGATGAAATTAGGCAACTAAACTTACCAAGACTTCCACGCAAAGTAGATACAAAACACATGGACAGCGACGACAAAACTAGGATGAGTTATAATCCGGTTAGAAATTATTGATTGCTCACTTACTCTAAGTAGAGGTACGAATACCGTGATAAATACCTATAAATTATGAAATACTCTCAAGCGGGAAAGTTTTTTTTAATGCAAAGGTCCTAAAATATATTTAGCACAACGTGGGAGAGAGTAAGAGAATTTTTCCGTAACGTAACCTGAGAGAAAATGTTGTCCCCACGAGATATAAATGGGAGCTACGGGAGCACCTTTAATTCGCTTAGGAGGAGGAAAAACGTGGAATTATGGCGAAGCAACCGTTTCGAACGAAGAGGAGAAAAACCTCCATCAATCACCCCCTCGCGACAAAAGATAAACAGGTTTTTTCCCCCTCTTCAACTTCTGCGGGGAAAGAGCTACTTTTTCCACTCATTCATCCGGTAGCTGGGATTACAAAGTATTAAACGCGGCATTTTTGGGGTAGCACAGAGGAGAGCAATACCACCGAGCTAATGAGTTTTAGAATATACCTTCAGTCTTTGACGTTGACGAGTCGTGACATCGTTGACTGGAGATCACCGTCATATGTGATACAAAGGAAAGTTAAGACTTGAACATACTAAAAAGTTCCCATTTTGTATTATGACGATGATAACCTCCTTCCCAGAGCCCATCTCCCATCAAATTTTCTAGCCATTGTCAGCCAAACCTCTCAAAAAATCAAATTAATTTCACATTTTATAACGTAACCTGTAGATTCGAGTTCGTGAACGAGTTTTCGAAGAAAAATATTAACGGTTTTCAGCTATTGTTCACCACTATTTTTTAAACTTAGCCTCTCAACTTAACCTTGGGAAATAGCAAATCTACTCTTTCGCTCACTCATACACGTGCAAAGGTTCTAAAAAGAACTTGAGCATAGGACTTGTTATAACTTGTAGTCTCTCGCTTTGTTACGACTGTTCAACTTCTTGGCTTTCAATATATTCCTAACACTCTTTGCATTCTGTGTACCGCCATGGTCTTTACTTCCTTACTTAACCCTTAATATCCTGAGGTATCTTTCTGGAAGTCCGATTTTTACCTGCAACAGTTTATCCATTTTTGAACCAAGACTGATAGCCGTTGGCTATCTTGATACTCCAACTATGGAGAGGAAATTTGTGTAAAAAAAAACGTAATAATAATAACATATTAATTAACAGTCGGAAAACTGTAACAGGGCCTTTGAGGTACCTTCTATCCTCATTTCTCACCTTGTAGGCTATTAGTTGGGTTTTCTCAGAAAAGGCAGCACACATTCTTCTATGAAGTGAATTTTCTTCACCTTATTGCTTCGTTCTGTACTTTACGGGAAATAGCAGATCCTAACATCCCACCAAGAATTTTTCCAAGTTTCCTTCTTTCACTCCATCAAAATTGGGTTTATGGACAGATTTTGCTGACGCAGATAGCGCTAGAGTGGCCCTTAGAAAGACCCTTCTTGAGGTGACAGATTGTATAGAGCCTTTGAGGTAGCTTCTGCTCAACTATTCTCTAAATTTGAACTCAAAACTCCGAAAAAAGCATTTTTTTAAACAAGTGGGAAATTAAGGGTTAACCGGCGCTACCGCTCGATGTGGGCTTTGGCCTCCCGTACAATCCCCTTCCAAGCTGCCCGATCTCGGTCTGCCTCGTCGTCGAGTGCCGTGGACCTCTTCTTCAAATACTTTCTTCGGCATCCATTTTTTTTTTTCAAAGATCTTCCCTTAAATATTAATGGTCTTGATGATAACGGTGTGAGCACGCCATAAATAAAAATAAAGAACAAATCGAATGATAATGGGAAGGACGCCCAGGACTCACCCGACGCCAGCCCTAGGGACGAGGGAAGATGAGGTATTTTGTTTTTGGCTCGTTAATGGTCAATCCTAATTTTCTGTTTTCACTTTCCAGCTTTTCAAACTCTTCCCAAACCGCTCTCTCCGTGCGGCCCAAAATAGTCCAAGTACTTGGGTAGATTTCGTGACTTGGGACCTTCTAGTCTCGACTGTCCGGACGGCTTCATGGAGTGCCAAGTCAAACAGCGTTGCTGAAAGTGCATCTCCCTGGCTTACCCCTCCATGTACCTCAAAGCCCTCACTCAAATTCTTATCCACAAATACTCTCGTTCGGGTTCGTCCCATTGTTATTTTAATTATGCTTATTAATTTCGCTGGGATGTTGAGGGCTTGATACAGTTGTTCCCTGTCTACTCGGTCGAATGCTTGTTGGTAGTCAATAAACAATACTGCACATTGAAGCCAAAAATCCGAAATTTCGGGAAAACGAGTTTTGGGTTTCGCGTAATGCACATAGTTCACCAAATCGTGATTTTTTAAAGTTATTCACTCTTTGTTTTTGTGTAAAGTGATACCATGAGTCGGTAAGACAAAATTGAATAAAGTTTTTCCTCAAATTTTGAAAAAGGATGAGAGATTTTGAAAAAACTGGGGGGGAGTACTGTGGCAACTCTGAGGAGAGAAGTGCGAATTTTCAGAAAATTATGTACCTAATCCAGGAGACTATAACTAGAAGTGTAGCGTTACAACTCAAATATGGCACAGTACTCACGTGTCATTCATGTCCGACACCTCGCCTGCAATTGGCTCGTAGGTGTTATAACAGTGCTATCCTAGTCTCACACCCCCACCCCGACACAGGTAGTAGTGTAATTACAGCTCCCAAACGATAACGATTGACACTAGGCTTGTGACAATACTATTTCCTTGTAGAGCTCGTCGAGATTGTTACACTGTTATTCTCAAGGTGCGATATGTGAACATCTGTGTTCCACGCACCTTTTCGAAGAGGTTCCTCATGTCGAAGATCTGATCTGTTGTACCCCTCCAGGGCCTGAATCCGCACTGGTACTCAGTCGAGAGATCTTCAGAAAATACCTGCAGCCTTCTTAGTAATAATATTTTAAACTATCGAATAGATAACATTTAACAGGGTCTTTGGAAATCGTTATAGCGCCCCCCCCCCCCCCCCCCATTGACAGTTTTTGTATCAACTCCCTGGCTAAGCTGTGAGACTACGTCTTGAGCCCAGTTTGAGACATTTCTGAAACTATTCAAGTTGTATCGAACAACCTCTTAAACATAGTGAGTAACAACGTTGTGAACGAGAAACATCTCGATCAAGAGGTAACGTCGTAATAATTCAGTCGGAGGAAAACGGGGACGGAAAATGACGAACCACTAGCCGGAATTGGAGGAGGGAGACGCGTTGAATGAAGTTAATCCTATAAAGTTTACGGCGGACCATTTATAATTCAAACGCACTCTCTGCCTGTTCCCTCGGTGCTTTTAGCTTCGGATCTTTGGAGAAGGAAGGATGGTAATGGAAGAGAAGAGGTTCCTCTGTCCTTTCCTAAGCTCCCACGCCCTGACGATCTTCTTTGGAAAGTATTCAGGCAATTTATGTATATAAGTAGCGATTTAAACACCTGTTCGGCGAAAGCCCTAGAAGATAGAAACGTGCCTTATTTCTCCAATTAGGGAGATAAATAAAACAGGATTGTTCAATAGACAGTGCATCCAAATACACAGGAGGTAGGTTACAATAGTCAAAAATGATGCATAAAACCATAAATCCGGCCTCTAATCAATGGGGCACCCATATTTATTCATCAACAAAGAACAAGAACATTCTTCAAAAATCCTAGGTAAAGTGAGGCAAATTCAACTTGAACAAAACCTAAAAACGCTACAAATTATTACACAGTGGTTTATTACATTACTGTTTAGATCACCCGTCTGCATAGAACTCGGCTTATCCATGGATACTATCTGATAGCAAAAACATCGCTATCCGAGAGCTGTGAGTGCCTTCAATACCAAATTTGGTTATAGTTGCTAAGGAAGCCCAACTGAGTGACATGAAACTCTATTCTAAGGAACGAACCGATTCTAACGGGCTTACTCTATCGAGAGAATTTGATCAGCTGGAATTTGAAAGTTATATTTCGGTCAGTAATACGGATATATTCAGTCAGTGAACAATCTTTTGCGATTCATACTTGCAATCCACCAATTAGCGGAATTTGTAATTGTGAACCCACAGTCCAACACCTCCTCATTGAACGCCCGTCTTTCATCTCTCAAAGTTCAACTGACGTTCCAAAAAATCTAAGCGAACTGCTGGGAAATGATTCAATCCACTTCAAGGAACTATTCCATTTATTTAAATCATCGTTGTTATATTACCACCAAATTTGAACTTTCCCTGTTATAATGTAACAAAAAAACCATATATTATATGGTTTTATTGTAATTTTGAATACTCCCTTTTATGTTTAGCATCAGTTACCGTAATGGTTAAATAGCCCTAATAAAGGGGGAAACAAGCGATTAACACTTGTTTCCGATTTATTGTTAGTCTAACCCTTAACTTGGGGAGCGAACAGTTTGTTTTACGAAGCTCTCGATGGTCTCATTCGATTCCATAAATTCAATTATATTTTATATCGGTGAAATACAACACTTTTATATCGAAATTTTTCGAACTACCTAGGGCTTTTTGAAAATTAAACTCTAAACTTCGGGCACAACTAGACCCCAAATAAAGCCCGTATACCAAATTCCATCAAAATCGGTACGAGGTAACTGAAGAAAGTGCCCCGTTCGACAGACGGATAGAAATGTTCTTATTGGAATCTTGGATTCTACATACTTTGAAACGTTAACCATAAAATTTTGAGGGGGTTAAACAAATTTTTTTCATGCTCGATTCCGAAGGTTCAACTTTTAAAATAATTAACTAAAACCAGCCGTTAATGTTTAAAAACTTTCGGATGCTACTGCTTTGGATATCTCGTGTTTGTGCTCCTTCAAAACAGGGTAACTGAGTGACCAACTCGTAAAATGTTCCATGAGATAAGAGGAGAAAACGTATGATGTTTTACAATTACTTTGTCTCTCACCAACTCTACGTAATTTTCATTAAAATGTTGATTATTTTGAAATATTTTAGTTAATATTAATCAATAATTTAATTTAATAATAATTATTTCCTTGTAAACTCCTTGAAAATCAAGCTTACTCATTATACACTTCTTTCCTCTATAGTTGTTCGTTTCACAATAAATTTATAGGAATATTCAAGTACCTTGAGATTTAGGAGAAACAATTGCGTCATAGAGCCTATCCATCGATTTTCCAAATATAGGCTTCAAAATGCGTTTCAACTGTTATGAGAGAATATATTTACTAGCTTGAAACAACCTCAAAGCCGAATGTTCAGGAGCAATCGACTCTATAAACCCTCAGGGCAGTTACCATTCACATCAGAACGCTCCAATACCTAACCACATCATGGAAATGTGTATATATCTCATTTTCATTGTATATTTTTCATTTTTTTTTTTTTTTTTTGTGTATATATTCTCATTTTTTTTGGCGGATGATTTGACTGATTAAATCCTAGATTATAACTACATTACGCTCTATTTCAGTTCTTGCACTTGCCCCCACATTCCATCATTCTACGAGCTCGTATATGGAAATTAAAAATCAATTTCAGAACATAATATTGTAAACATCAGAACATGATTGTTATTATAATATTCACATGATAACTAAATAACAACTGTATTCACTCATAACTTCATTCACAGTACACCTATACAATTCAAATACTTTTTTCAAATTGGATTCAACATTTTCCAGATAGATTTAGATATTACCTGTATGAAAATTAAAAAATCCATTTACAATTACACAAGCAACACCAAAAAATTGTTGAAATTTCATGTTATGTTTAAAACTACCAAACGTCAGGATGACCGGGACTCTTATTTTGAACTCATTTCATCTACGATATACATAAATGTCTCACCTAGGCAGCCCAATATGGCAATTTTATTATTGTAAATAAAATACAGTTGAAGGTTCTTCCAAACTGTTGTACGCTGCATCGCTCGTCTTCTTGGCCTCGGTTGTCTCTGTGAACTCGAGACGATGCACCTTCTGAAGTCGCAATATCCCCTGACGAATATCCACAGGGTGACATCACTTCTTTCAGAAGGCGCAATCGCTCCTCAATGTCAATGTCTTCCACATCCATCAGTTGCAGCTGAGTCAATCTTGATGTTGAGTTTGATGTTCTACGTCTGTGCTGCTGATAGTGGATACCACGCATCTTATTCTTGCGGGATTATGTATCCAAAGATCACGTGTAATCCTTCTCGTTTCCCCAAATGCAACCATTTCACATACATAGGTCCTGTTTTCTTGCCCCGTTCTTATTCATTGCAGTATACAGAATCCGCTTATTCAGGCCCCTTCCTTTTCAGCTTGAAATTCGGTGGAGGGAGCTGTACTATGCTCCAGCTGAGACAAGCTGAAGGGTATGAATGACATTGCGAGCTGACCTGAACAAAAAAAAAAAAACTCCAACGCCCGGGCTTTTTGTAGGATAATCTCCTTTTTGCCACAACAACTAAGGGGCGAAACTGTGGACCTTTTCAAGTGGGGCACCTCATAGGCGATCCACGATACCGTCGGTACCCATTGCCTCACCGCCCTGGGTTGGGACGAGGGGCCGGCAGAGAGATTCGAACCTGAGAACTCGCAGCGAACCGAGTGAACGGCCCGTCATTCTCTCTGCCCGAAGTGACCGCGCGTTTAACCGCTCGGACACCCCGATCCCACCTGAACACTAATCTCTCCTAACCAAAGAAATACGGATAAATACTATGAATTATAAAATGTTTTCCGAAGATGGTGTTGTGGAGGTGGAGTATATGGATGATTCCAATTACCTTGGAAGTGTTGTTCCAACCAATTTTTGGGTAGACCAAGATGAGAGTACACACCATAATGTACTGACTGTAGTTGTAATGGCCAGAAAATGCTCTACAGGTCAAGAAAGTTAGTGATGTTTGACATCAAATTTTCAGTGAATGAATTAAATTCGGTCAGCAACAGGTTTCAATCCTCGGAAAAATAGACGTCCGTGAAAGTCCCCCCTGTCACTCCCTCGTCGTTCAGTGGTTAAATTAAAAGCGAATAAAACCGAGGCAAGGGAACTCAAATTGCCGTGAAAGAGGGTTAGCGGACTAAGGGTTTCACCTCCGCCTCTACTGAAAGGAATTTCGCGCACCTACTGGCCTCACCTCGGACGGATCCATCAACCTGCCAGCTTCATTTCACCGATTCCACTAGTAATTTACTTCAAGCCCAAAAACCTCAAGGCATGACCTTCATTTATAGGGAACCGCTCCTTTAATGCCGCCGTATTAAGATGTTGAATTATAGCAATATCTTTCAATGAAGAGTATGCGAGAAATGAAGCAAGAGGAATCGTAAAAACGTAGTATGTACCCACCAGAATAATTGGCGACTTAGATCAGAACTGGTTTGACGAGTTGGTGTGCCTTTATGGGGTTTCGAACAGCTGGGTGACCTAGGTACGAACTCTTAAACTTTTCTCCTGTACATCCTCCAGCGCTAGAATCTAGTGGCTTCCTGAAAACAAACGTTACGATGCCTAAAGATTAAATGAAAAGGTTTTGAGTAGTTTTGTTACTTTTTACATCCTTCCGGTAACCTGTTGAAGTTACTGGTGAGAAGTAAGATAAGCTGTGAGAGTGATGATGCTAACTTTTTTACTACCTTCGGTAGAGAGGAGGCAGAACAACTGGCGAAATCGATCAAGAATGAAAACAATGGGGAAAAATGAAAACAGTGATGCACTTGTTTGGAACAAAATAAGTAGTCTTCCTTTTTCATCCACGCCATAGCTAGAATTTGTGGTGATCTTTTAAAGTTGAGACGTGTTTTTCTAGAAGTGTTGAAAATGTTGAGCTCATTACGCTACAGAACTCTTAATAATTGTTAAATGCATGCTTCTGATCACGGATAATGACATTTTATTGATGAATGGGTTGGTAAAAACACCGAACCAATTAATAACTAGGTGTTTTCAATCAATAAACTTGGAACCAATATTGAAGAGGCGCAAACATTTCTCGAAGCTGGAGTTGCCGGCACAAATTATTTGCAAGCCGATTAAACTGGGAGTTGATGGTTTGTACAGTCCTTAACTCGGAATGTACAGATTTCGCGAACTAGTTGCAATCCAGGGGAGAATTCAGATATCTTCAAAGGGCTGAAGGTTATTGACTGGGAGAGTTAGCCGAGAGGAGTTCTAAACCCGAACTTCGGCGTTGTTTGGGAAACTCCCTAATTCCCCAGAAGGTAACAGGCTTTCGACTTTTCTGGGTAATGAATCGAGACGACGCGAGGAGGTGAGAAGGTGACTAATTCCGTCGGATGGGTTTGTTTCGCTTGGAGTTCATGTAATTTGTTGAACTCAGAATTTCGTTGACGAAGTTTCTCTAACAAGATTAGGATCAGCTGGATCACAGAAATTTCAATAATGATAAAGCAAAGAAATCGTATTTTAAGTTCTAACATAGCATAGGTATCACACAAACAATTGAAAATGAGTTATGCATACCGTTGGATTCGTATTTCCGCGCCCTACACCTTGCTTGTTGTAGTTCTTCAATCCGACGCTTCACAGCACGACAATCGAGGTTTATATCAACATCGCATATCTCAAAACTGTAACCAACATCAAACATCTCAACGGCGTTTGTGATGGACGATCAAGCAGTTTTTCTCAAGTTTTCCCAGTTGTAATTATAATTTTCATGTTTTCCTCCATCCAAACTATTGCAGTCCGAGTTCTTTACTGATTACAGCATTAAAAATACAATGTGGTATGAATCCATACGCCCATGAAATTCAACGAATGACCCAGTAGTTACGGAACTCAGATGTTTGCAGTACGATCCCTCTGGATTCATCCATAAATCCCTCTGGATTTAAAGCTACATATTGGCATCAAATTGAAGATTGCGATGGCCTAAGACCATAATGTTGTTTAAAGCATTTTCTCCTTGTTTTTTAGCGTATTTGGCTCTTATAAAAAAAAGTCTATTCATGCAGTATGAATTTTTCAAGCGAGCGAATTTTCAAAAATGTTTGAAGCCATGGTTCGAACTATTCTTTATATGAGAGAGTAGTCAGCCTCGTAGGTGTGGCACATAGAATCGTTAAAATTATACTATCAACTTCATAGGTTAAAAGACCAATTTCGAAAAACCGTTGGTCCTAAGGAATATCCTTTCTATTCTACATATAGGTTCTCAGATGTTGACATCGGAACTGCATGTGTAGGTCGTTTAAACTACTGAACTAAACGGACGTTTTCTTTAATTTTATTTTAACTTTTTAGTTAATTTTATTGACAAATTATTACTAATAATGAATCATTATTAAATGAAACTAGACTACTTCCCAATAAACAGAATGCGTACAAGTCCGCAACACAGTCCGCTCCGTCTTCGATAGATCGTTTTGAGTTTATGCACCAGTAGGGCAAGTGAGTTTTATTTCCCTAGCAACGTATCCAATCATATGATGACTCTTCGCCGTTATATGTTGCTGTTATAATTCGTAAAGTTTTTTAGTTTATGTGCCACAGCAAAGACAAGAAAATGTCAAAAATATGACAGTGAGTGGAAACATTATAAAATTTGGTACTTGAAAATGTTTTGTATTTTCTCTGTTGTTTTACGTCTGACGAAACTGCCATTTGAAAATAAGGAAATATTGTAATGAAAAATATTGAAATCATGCGTATTCATCAAGTAAAAATATAATGGAAGTATTTGAACTCGTAAATGAAATCAGCTATCAAGGAGACCAGATTATACATAGTAATAAGCGGGAAGCCTAGGAGATTGCACTATCAAGAGGGTACTGAACGCCCATCCCCAGGAACCTCGCTACAGACGATGTACGAGTACTCTTCCCTTGATGAAATCCCAACTGCCGAGGATTAACAACGAATGAGCACCAGTATAATCCTTTATCGGCTCAAAGGCTATCAGTTCAACAATCTTAACCAGCAGAGGGAGCATGGAGATTGGTCAAAAGCTTTTTGAGTTTTACGTTTCCCTTTCTCGGCAGCTTCTGGGGCGAGGGGAACCTTTTTCATTATAATTATTGCCGGCTCAGAAATATCATTTTTGTGGACTCACATTATTTCATCAACATAATTTTAAATGTCGTGTTATACAACTTGCATTGTCAATAACACAATTAAAACACAACCAAAATGACGTTTTTAAGATGTTGAACCCGTTTACTTTGACTAGAATTCCCTCCTGTGGGAAGAGACGTGATTCACATGGATAACATCAATTATGTTTATGATGAATGATCATACGTTTGAATATGTTTCGTGTCACCAAGGTTAAGCTTGATTTTGTGGGAGAACATTTTCTTGTAATTGGTTGGTTATGTATGAAGTAGGTATTGACCAATGGAAAAGCCGATCTAAGCAAATAGGCAATCAATGAAAACAGATAATAATAAACTTCTAAGAAATTATTTCCTGTATTTTTAATACGTTTTTTTTTCACTTACATAATGTAAGTAAATGAGGTATAAATTAATAAGATTTAATGACAATATTTTAGTCGAACTCATCTATGAATAAATTCTATTAATGCTTGGCATTAAGACAACCTGTCAGTATAACTCCTCCATATTGTGAAGGGATTGTTGACGGATCAACTTTGGCCAACAGCAGAATGGACTCCTGAGATTCCGAAAAGTTTCCGTCACGGCCTGGTGAATCAGGCGGCTCGAGCTTTTTTTTTTTTTTTTGTCTTCTTCTTCTTCTTTTTATGCCCCGTGGAAGCAATCGATGAGCATCAGAGCTTGTGGCAGACAGTGGGCGGTCAAGTGTTGTCAATAGCCAGAACAACCGTTCCAGTTGAAGTTTATAAATATTTACCCGTCGATCATTATTGCTAGCTGATTGTGAACAATGAAGAATGAGAGACCTTTTATGTTCCTTCTACACTCAAGACTATCTTTGTCAAAGTTGTATTCCCCACTTCAGCAACCTTGTGCACTTGATGGAGAGCATAAAATCTTGTCCGGTTGTTAAGTGTAGACTTATGATCAAAAAATGTTGACAGATCCAGTCACAACAGGTAGTGAACGTCTCAGGAAGGATTACTTAGTAGATGACATCAAGGTCCGATCATCAAGAGCCTCGATAGATGTAAAAAATCATTCATCGCGAACATTTTCTCAATCTTGTGACTGATTGTCAATTTGGAAAACTATCAACATGATCGTGAAAACCAATGTTCATAACTGGGAGTTCGTCAGTTCATTTTATTATGTGATAAAGACCTATACTACCCACCCAACAAGGATAACGTCTTACATTATTTTTTTAACAGGTAATGAATCTCTGCATTTTGTATCTCAAAAACGGTTTAGAAGTGAATAAAAAGACATCACTTTACCTCCAACAAACCAATTTTTAATTTGTGTTTGTTTGTTTGTTTGTTGTTTGGAGTGCTTAATTACTGGAGTGCGCCCCTGTACTAGTTAGGCACTTGGGTGCCTAACTGTACTTACGTAGTTTCAGTTAGATACTGAACTCATGTAGTTGAAAGAAAGTATCGAAATAAACTTATCAGGTAGGCACCAAATCGTGAACTTTTAATTCAAAATGTTTTTGGTAAAAAAGGCTCCAAATTCCTCTTGTTTATACCACGTTTGAAAGCATTTCGAAGTTTCAGGAAGTTTAAAATAGCTTCATTTCCTCCTAAAATTCCTCGATGAATTGAGTCTTTCAGGATATTGTAGAGAGGAAGTTATTTTTCCGTATTTATCAGGGTTCAGTGTAACCAGGCCTGAGACCAGTCATTTAATTAATCACGGGCTTAAAGGTGATATATCATACTCTCAATTTTATTCACCGTTGGACTTTCACTTTTTTCAATACACGGTTTACACTAAACATTCAAACTTCATTGTGTATTAATGGCAACTTGTACACGTGCACAAATACAAATTCATGGTTGAACGTTTGAAAAAACCGACTCATTTCTTTACAAACTGAATATGAAGAGACCCAGCAGATCAAAGTTCCGTGTCTCGATACACAAATTGAAATCACATTGAAAACTCATTGAGGATATCGATGTATCATAAGTATGAATAATACAATTAAGTGAAGCTCGTGAAATTAAGATTGAATATTTACATCCAATGAAAATGTTGATGTTTTGCATTATTCATCAGGAGGAATATTCAGCATTTCACCCGTGAAATATTCAACATCCAACAGGTGGGTAGGTTGATTGGATTCAAGTGGTCACCAGCTCAGCAGGTGCGATTGGTTTATTCAATCCCGCTGACAATGTATTCGATTTCCATGTACCTCTGAACTGTGAGAGAAAAAAAACCCTGCGGCAATCGTTTAATTAAGGCAAATTTTTAGCTCTGACCGATTTCAAACACCTCGTGCTCGCGTGATTTCGCGGTTTCAAGGTTCTCGGATCACTTGTTACTAATCATTAATGTCAAATGTGCTGCTACATGTGCTGGATCATTTGGCTTCATACCAGGCATTGTAAATAATGGATCCTAAAAGGCATTGTACCAAAGTTCAAATCTGTAGAATGAAAACTTGGAAATTCAGCTTCTACACTCACACAGCTGCGCTAAGTTTCTCCTTATCACTTCCAGTGGTCCCCGAGAGACTGTACAGTGTACACCAATTTTCTCTTCAAGGGAAAATTCCCTTCTCACAGATTCCAGATGATCTTACTTCATCTTGAAAACCAAATGAAGTTATTATGCCAAGTTTTCCGATCAATTAAATCTGAACGGAGTAGTTGGCAATTTCCCAGGAGTGATGAAATCCCGTAAACTTTATGTCCCTAAATCTCAGGTTCTACTGAACCTTTCAGCTCAATATTTTTTTTTTGTCAGAAATATTGTATTGTAAAACTTGGACCAAGGAAATTTTGTTATATAAAAAAATAGAAGAAAAATTGTAGACGATTTGGAACTTCACGAAAAATACCATTTTCGAACAGGATTAATTCGGTCCCCTTGCCGCTGTAATTGAACAAACAAAAAACCCTTCGTCAAAAAGTTTCGACAGGATCTCAAGAACATTTAGAAAAAAAGAACGAAGTGATTGGTGTGAACGATGTAGAAGAAAACGTTACAAATCATTGCGCAAAGGTTTATTATTTTCTGTGTAGATCACCCTTCTGTATAGATCCCTCCCTACCAACCGTAGGTGCCTACTACCTACTAGGGCATTTTCGAAAATTTTAACCCTGCATTTCCATTTGGTTGGTGGTTGGGGTTGAAATTTTCAAAAATGCCCTAGTAGCTACCAATGGTTGGTAGGTAGGAATCTATACAGAAGGGTGATCTATACTGAAAATAATAGACCTATGGGTAATGATTCGCGGCGTTTTATTATTTCACCTACTAACGTTTTTTAACTTATTTTTTTACCTACCAACCATTAGTAGGTACTAACTACCACACCATACTGCCTTCACGATCAAGTTTATTAGAAAGAACTAAACGCTTCACACTCGATTCGAAAAATACAGAGCTTCATACGGGAATTAGATTACTGGTTGCTCAGAAAGCAAAACTGAATACAAATCGAAGAAATGAACAGCGATCGCATTTTAGTCAGATAAAATTTGAACGGAGATTAGACCTGTTTTGTGATTCACACTCGTGATTCTATTTTATCGAAGGAAAAACCTTAAGTACTCATAGGGAGCGAACGGTTTGTTCTGCAAAGCTCCGGGTGGTCTCAAAAAATTTTTTAAATTCAATACTATTTAAAGTTGGTGAAAAAACAATACCTTTATTCAGAGAGTCTTCGAGCTAGAGTACTCTTGAAAATTTCAACCCTAATTTTCACCCTTCAGAAGTGACTGACATCAACAAAAAGCTTCGCGGCCCAACTAGACCCCAAATGGAGCCCATACACCAAATTTGAACCGAATCGGTCCAGTGCTGCTAAGAAAAAAGCCAAGTAAGGCGGACGGACGGAAAATTTTTTATTGGATTTTCGGATTCTACGTACCTTGAAACGTAAAACATCAAATTTTTATGGGGTTTAAAAAAATTTCTTGCTCGATTCAAAGGCTTATTATTGAAAATAATAAACCAAAAACGAACAATGATCGCATTTTGGTTAGCTCAAATTTGTACAAATATTAGGCCTCTTTTGCGATTCACACTCGTGTTTCTGATTTTTCGTAAGTCCATCCCTTAAGTTCTCATGAGGAGCGCACGGGTGGTCCTACAGAACTCTGGGTGGTCTCATTCGATTCTAAAGATTCAATACTATTTTAAATTGATGAAAACAACTGCCAGTGTCAAGTGCCAGTGCTTCTCTCTCGTCTTCATTCTCGCCTCCACCTAGCCAAAACAAAAATTCGTAAAGAAACCGATGCAGCCAGCCTTTCCACCCCAATCCATTATGGCCAGCATCCATCAACCTTTAGATAGACAAACCTCGCCTCCTATCATCAGCACCACTGCTGTAAGACACTCAGTACCTGCAGATAAATATTGATTTGCTTTATTATTTTCAATAATGAACCTTTGGAATCGACCAAGAAAAAAAAATTATTAACCCCCCCCCCTCAAAATTTGATGGTTTAAGTTTCAAGGTACGTAGAATCCAAAAATCTAATAAAAATTTGGCCGTCCGTCCGCCGTACGCCGGTCGCGGCACTTTCCCCACTTAGCATTGACAGATTTTGATGAAATTTGGTATGTAGTCTCCATTTGGGGTCTAGTTGTGCCCCGAAGCTTTTGGTTCATGTAGGTCACTTCTAAGGGTTGACATTTTGCAAACGCCCCAAATCAAAAAATTTCGAAGGTATAGTTTTTCCATCAATTTAAGATAGTCTAGAATTTTTAGAATTTTTTGATACCACGCTAAGCCTCGTAGGACAAACCGTTCGCTCCCTACGAGAATTTAAGGGTTGGACTTACGATAAATCAGAAACACGAGTGTGAATCGCAAAATAGGCCTAATCCCCGTTCAAATGTTAGCTGACCGAAACACGATCGATGTTTTTCTTCAAGTTGGTTGGTAGTAACAATGGCAAAGCCGTGATCTTTGCAGACGAGTGTTCAATATAGAAAAATAATAAACCTTTGTGTAATAATTCGCAGCGTTTTTCCTTCCCTGTAGACTAGTTGTTGACATTCGTATCAATACTTCATAATACATCATTGAAACTCTGACTGTTCACAGGTTGATGCAAATCACCTACGATACTAGCATAAGCACAGTCTCTAATAGCAAGCCAAACTTGTTAGCCCGTAGGCGTTTCAATTTTATGGTGGCAAAGGGTAAGCAATCAAAAGAGTTAGAAAGGAAATAGAAGCAAAATAGAAGGTGAAAACGAGAGTATTTGGAAAGCGTTGTAGACAGTTTCCATAAAATTAGAAGTAAGCCTAACCCTAGCAAAGCAGATCCTTTTCTTATCTGAGGGCCTGCGTATTTATTTTCTCAGCCCTTCCTATTACCATTTCTGGGGGATTTCACCGCCGTTATAATCCTGGTTTTAGTTTATGTTACGCAGGAAGGGGAGATCTCTTTGTGTTTGCGAGCGGTTTTGGGGTAAATGGAATTGGAACGAGAAGAGGATGTAGGTAGCAGTGGAAAGGGCGGGAGATGAGAATTATTTATAGGAACGGGCTTTTTACACCTCGGGAGCTCCGCGGTGGTGCTGACCCTCGCAAGTACCTGTTCAACTATCCATGGACTCCCTTCGTTTATGTATGAGAGGTGACCGAGAGCGATTAGTAGTTTATGACTCGCCAGAACGGTGGCGGAGAGGTCGATAATGGGTGCTAACTATTATTGTTGTCGAACAGTGAAAACTGGAACTGCTCTGGGTCATACAATCATATTTCTAATATCACAAATCAGGTATTAACCAGTTGATTAAGCATGGATAAATGGAGTGACCATGATGTTCATAGGTACATGTTTCGGCAAAGCATCGTTTCCTTCCTAAGCCTAAAATTTGTTAAATGTAAATACACTAAATATAATATAGGTTTAAAAATAAAATTTTACATATCTACATAATCTAATTTTTTTACCGAATAGCGGTTTCGACTTTTAATTACTAATATTTTATGACTCACCTTTATAAAACAAGCCTGGGGCTATTGCATTTCCTTTCTAACCAGTACCAGCCATGAAGCAGAAAGGAAATGCAACAGCCTATGGGATGAGGCCCAGACAACTTTTATAAAGTCAGTCATAAAATATTAGTTAGTAGCTATTGTAATTTATTTTATTTTATTATTTTAGATTATACATAATATACATTTTTTTAACTCATAACTTATTTAATAAACTTATATTTACACAATTTTAAGCTGAAGAAGGCGACGATGCTTCGCCAAAACATGTACCAATGAAAAATTGAAAGGTAAAGGTTGAGAAATTGAAAAATTCCAATAATTAAGGAGGTAAAAGATTTGGGGAGGTCAGACACCTTCTTCCGACTGATCGCCATTTCCTTGTTATATTCTTGCCCCCAACTCCCCATTATATTCTGGTCGCCATCTCTTCTTAATATTCTAGTACCCAACTCCCCATCATATTATAGTTTCCTATTCCTAGTTACATTCTAGTTAATACATACAGGGTGTAACGGTTAAGGTCGTACAACCGGCCAGGGTTCGATTTTGCGAATAATTTGTGACTTTTTTTGTCTCTAGACTTTTTTTTAACCCCCTTAAAATAGGACTTTTCTCACTTTTAAGATTTTTTTCGTATTTTCGAACTTACGCCATTAAAACAGCCATAACTCCCTTGTTTTTCAGTCAAAATTCAAATGTAATTATACCGTTGGAAAGATCGTTAAATTCTCTATCTCCCCAGTGTTAAAGAAAACTTTTTAAAGAAGACTAAGATGTTGAAAAATGAGCCCAAATAGGTAGTAAAAACACGAAAATCTCGGAAATTTTCCTTTTTTTCAAACGTTTGTAACACTAACTGTAACTGCCGGTTAAGTTCTCACTGTAACCCCAAGAGTTGACGCAAAATCTTAGCTTTCCAACGGTATGGTCATAAAATTGTTTACAGTGGACTAAGGGTGTAAAATCCTCGTTCCCGTGCCAAAAACCGTGGATCTTCCAGTAAAAATCGACGTTTTCACGAGAGACATTTTTACCCTAAAATGAGTTAGGCAGCCATCTTTTCGTACTTTGTCTCACTGAGTCAAATGAAGACACAAGACTTATCGAAAAAGCAGTCACTGATATCTTGTCCAATTCACTTTTAGAAAATTGTCTTAATTTCTGTTAATTTGTATGCCAATTTTTATATTACTAGATCGGCCAAGTTAAACGTTACTACCGTTGACAATAAGGTCAAAGGCATGTTTTTAATGTTCATCCTCCTCCCCACATCGGAAGTAATCAAACCACCCTGTTCATAATAACCTGTCTAAAACAAAATAGCAGTTCATAAAACTGGAAAATATCAATAACAAATATAAAAGACAGGTTTATATTTGTTATTGATATTTTCCAGTTTTCCCCATTATATTCTAGTTGCCTATTCCTAGTTACATTCTAGTTAATATCTCTATATTGTAGTCTAGTCCCCATCTCCCCATTATATTCTAGTCGCCATATCCCCGTTATATTCTAGTCCCCAACTCCTCATTATATTCTAGTTGCCTATTCCTTGTTAGATTCTAGTTAATATCTCAATATCGTAGTCTAGTCCCCATCTCCCCATTATATTCTAGTCGCCATATCCCCCTTATAATCTAGTCCCCAACTCCTCATTATATTCTAGTTGCCTATTCCTTGTTATATTCTAGTTAATATCTCTATATTGTAGTCTAGTCCTCATCTCCCACTAATATTCTAGTCGCCATATCACCCCGTTAAATATTCTAGTCCCCAACTCCCCATCATATTCTAGTTGCCTATTCCTAGTTATATTCTAGCTAATATCTCTATATTGTAGTCTAGTTTCCCATCTCCCCATTATATTCTAGTCGCCATATCCCCGTTATATTCTAGTCCCCAACTCCTCATCATATTCTAGTTGCCTATTCCTAGTTATATTCTAGTTAATATCTCTATATTGTAGTCTAGTTCCCATCTCCCCATTATATTCTAGTCGCCATATCCCCGTTATATTCTAGTCCCTAACTCCCCATCATATTCTAGTGGCCTATTCCTTGTTATATTCTAGTTAATATCTCTATATTGTAGTCTAGTCCCCATCTCCCCATTATATTCTAGTTGCCTATTCCTTGTTATATTCTAGTTAATATCTCTATATTGTAGTCTAGTCCCCATCTCCCCATTATATTCTAGTCGCCATATCCCCATTATATTCTAGTCCCCAACTCCTCATTATATTCTAGTTGCCTATTCCTTGTTATATTCTAGTTAATATCTCTATATCGTAGTCTAGTCCCCATCTCCCCATTATATTCTAGTCGCCATATCCCCGTTATATTCTAGTCCCCAACTCATCATTAGATTCTAGTTGCCTATTCCTTGTTAGATTCTAGTTAATATCTCTATATTGTAGTCTAGTCCTCATCTCCCCATTATATTCTAGTCGCCATATCCCCGTTATATTCTAGTCCCTAACTCCCCATTATATTCTAGTTGCCTATTCCTTGTTATATTCTAGTTAATATCTCTATATTGTAGTCTAGTCCCCATCTCCCCATTATATTCTAGTCGCCATATCCCCGTTATAATCTAGTCCCCCAACTCCTCATTATATTCTAGTTGCCTATTCCTTGTTATATTCTAGTTAATATCTCAATATCGTAGTCTAGTCCCCATCTCCCCATTATATTCTAGTCGCCATATCCCCCTTATAATCTAGTCCCCAACTCCTCATTATATTCTAGTTGCCTATTCCTTGTTATATTCTAGTTAATATCTCTATATTGTAGTCTAGTCCTCATCTCCCACTAATATTCTAGTCGCCATATCACCCCGTTAAATATTCTAGTCCCCAACTCCCCATCATATTCTAGTTGCCTATTCCTAGTTATATTCTAGCTAATATCTCTATATTGTAGTCTAGTTTCCCATCTCCCCATTATATTCTAGTCGCCATATCCCCGTTATATTCTAGTCCCCAACTCCTCATCATATTCTAGTTGCCTATTCCTAGTTATTAGGACGTCCCACAGTAAGACTTGGGCGTCCTTATAAGATCGATCTGGGGTGAAGTTGGACAACACTCAACAGAAAGAAAAAATAACCACACAGTAATCCGTTTTAGACCATTCTGAATCCAAATCCGCGAAAAAACCATAGGTGTATGTCTGTGTGTGTGTGTATGTGTGTGTGTGTGTGTGTGTGTGTGTGTGTGTGTGACAAAATCTTGTGTCGTCTGCACAGGCCTTAGTTCTCAACCGATTTTCCTGGTTCTTTTTTTGTTCGACGCGGAAAACTATCTAGTTGTGCACTACGGCGCCGGAATTTCGAATTTTGCCTTTTAAGGGCGGGAAAGGGGGGGTTAATGCTTAAAAAACGTGCGTTTGCGGGCATAATCCTGTAAAATTTGCCCAGGCCTCAATTTCCAACCGATTAGTGAGTTTCTTTTTTTGTTTGACTCAAATAACTTCCGAGTTGTACATAATTTCACCCGAGTACCAAAATTCGCAAGGGGGGGGGTGTAGTGGGGGGATAATATTCACAAAATATCCGATTTTTCAAAATTTCGGTTCCTTTACTGCTTACTAATTGTACCCAAGCTTTGAAATTGAGGAAAAATTCTCATTATACCTCCGGGTTTTCATGAATTATTCTCTGTAGCACCAAGGAAATAATAGTGGTGCCACCATGGTGCCAGGACACCATAAACCGCATATTTCGTGCTTTTTTTTGTGTTTCACCTTGAATACGGATGTGAACCTCGACGGACCGCCTACTAAAACTAATAGATGAAAGTGCAATGTTACGACGTATTCCCCCTTTGGTGCCAGACTGGCACCATTGGTGGTGGTTGGGGGGGGGGGGGGGGTGAACTCGAATTCGCATGTTGGGTATCGTAGATCATGGATTTTAAAATGCTCTTCAGATTCTAGGCTCCCACGCCGCTAGAAATGTTTTGGTAGATAATGGTGAGGGGGGGGGGGGGTCACTATTTCTTGCCTAAAGTAATAAACCAAATTACATCGAGAGAAACAGTTTTATCGCTAAACAACTGGTTAAACTGATCCAATACTTATCCAATGGGACGTCCCCTGGAATGCATGCATTACTAAACAATATGTTATTCTAGTTAATATCTCTATATTGTAGTCTAGTTCCCATCTCCCCATTATATTCTAGTCGCCATATCCCCGTTATATTCTAGTCCCTAACTCCCCATCATATTCTAGTGGCCTATTCCTTGTTATATTCTAGTTAATATCTCTATATTGTAGTCTAGTCCCCATCTCCCCATTATATTCTAGTTGCCTATTCCTTGTTATATTCTAGTTAATATCTCTATATTGTAGTCTAGTCCCCATCTCCCCATTATATTCTAGTCGCCATATCCCCATTATATTCTAGTCCCCAACTCCTCATTATATTCTAGTTGCCTATTCCTTGTTATATTCTAGTTAATATCTCTATATCGTAGTCTAGTCCCCATCTCCCCATTATATTCTAGTCGCCATATCCCCGTTATATTCTAGTCCCCAACTCATCATTAGATTCTAGTTGCCTATTCCTTGTTATATTCTAGTTAATATCTCTATATCGTAGTGTAGTCCTCATCTCCCACTTATATTCTAGTCGCCATATCACCCCGTTAAATATTCTAATCCCTAACTCCCCATCATATTCTAGTTGAGTATTCCCAATTATATTCTAGTTAATATCACTATATTGTAGTCTAGTCCCCATCTCCGCAACATATTCTAGTTATATTCCAACTCCCCAACATATTCTAGTTGCCTATGCCTAGTTATATTCCAGTTAATATCTCGACTACAATATAGAGATATTGTATATTGTGTATTGGGGAGATGGGGACTAGACTACAATATAATCTCCCCATTATATTCACGTCATCATATCTCCCCTTTAAATATTCTAGTTCCTAACTCCCCATCATATTCTAGTTGCCTATTCCTAGTTATATTCCAACTCCCCAACATATTCTAGTTACCTATTCCTAATTATATTCTAGTTAATATCTCTATATTCTAGTCTAGTCCCCATCTCCCCATTATATCCTAGTCGTCATATCTCCCCTTTAAATATTCTAGTTCCTAACTCCCCAACATATTCTAGTTGCCTATTCCTAGATATATTCAATTTAATGTCTCTATATTGTAGTCTAGTCCCCATCTCCCCATTATATTCTAGTCGACATATCTCCCCTTTAAATATTCTAGTCCCCAACTCCCCAACATATTCTAGTTGCCTATTCCTAGATATATTCCAGTTAATGTCTCTATATTGTAGTCTAGTCCCCATCTCCCCATTATATTCTAGTCGACATATCTCCCCTTTAAATATTCTAGTCCCCAACTCCCCAACATATTCTAGTTGCCTATTCCTAGATATATTCCAGTTAATGTCTCTATATTGTAGTCTAGTCCCCATCTCCCCATTATATTCTAGTCGTCATATCTCCCCTTTAAATATTCTAGTCCCCAACTCCCCAACACATTCTAGTTGCCTATTCCTAGATATATTCCATTTAATGTCTCTATATTGTAGTCTAGTCCCCATCTCCCCATTATATCCAAGTAGCCATATCTCCCCTTTAAATATTCTAGTTCCTAACTCCCCAACATATTCTAGTTGCCTATTCCTAGATATATTCCAGTTAATGTCTCTATATTGTAGTCTAGTCCCCATCTCCCCATTATATTCTAGTCGTCGTATCTCCCCTTGAAATATTCTAGTTCCTAACTCCCCATCATATTCTAGTTGCCTATTTCTAGTTATATTCCAGTTAATATCTCTATATTGTAGTCTAGTTCCCATCTCCCCATTATATTCTAGTCGCCTGTTCCTAGTTATCTTCTAGTTACTATCTCTGTCTTATATTCTAGTCGCCATATCCCCGTTATATTCTAGTCCCCAACTCTCCATTGATTATCTCCAAAAACTCTGTTCCGTCGGAGATGCACCCCCAAAGCGGAACTCCATCGCTTCCTCCAGGCGAGGCGCACCGGCGGCTCTCCACGCTGATAGGTAACCACTTAACTCCATTATTAGGGGCGAGTAACGGGGGTTTGATGAGGGATCAAACTCTTCCGCCAGGCGATCGCTTCCGCGGCGGCCTCCTCCTCGCCGCACTCTTCCCGCTCAGGACGTCATCCCGTCGCTCCGTTTTCCATCAGGCGCCGCGGGCGCGACCTAATTATTTTCATCAGCGCTCATCTCCTCCGGGGTTTTCCAACCTGTTTGTCGGCTCCGCTTCCCCAATCTGTTTATCAACGCCCGCTCTCACTCCGCTTCCGCCTTTCTGGTTTCTGGATTTTCATACTCGACCAACCAAACACACAAACACAACAACCAGGAACTCAATTCCTAAACTGAAATCTCAAGACTTCAAAAATAATTTCATCTTCAAAATGAGCACTTTCGAATGAACTCGCCCAGTTGAATTCCACATTCTTCTGATTGAAACCCAACATTTTCAATTCATTTCTAAGAAGTGAAAAATGGGAGGTGAAACTTCTCAAAAAGCCCCACTTATCCCAAAATGTTCATAAAGGTAGATTTTTTAAATTTAGCATGGAACATACTTTAGCCATCACCTAACTGGGCAAAAACGTGACGAAACCGTGGAACGAAAGTAGTGCGGCATGATTTTGATAACCGTTAGTTTTCATACCACGAAAATCGTTCGCCACTCGTAGAAAAAACCCTCAATTTATGCGTAAATTATGTACTGCCAAAACAGCTGTAAATATGGAGATATACCTATCTCCGATTTAAAAGAACTGCAAATAACATTCGTGGTAAAAATAGGGATGGCATATCGAATGAAATATATCGATATACAGATCAAATGATATATCGTCAATGAGATATCGATACGTACGATATATCGGAGAAAATATATCGATATTTCGATATATCGGAAGATTGTCCTCGAAAAACGTGTTGAAGTAGGTAGGTGAATTAAAACGTTTTAAAAATTAAAAATTAATTTAGGGAGACATTTATTGATATATCGGAAGATGTACTTGGAAGAAATTGAAGAAGTAAGTAGGTAGGTGAATTGAAACGTTTCTAACATCATTTTGGAAGAAATATATCGATATATTCGTCATATCGGAGGATCTATTTGGAAAAACCGGGTGAAATAAGTTTTAATCTACTTTCAAAAGGTACTGGATATGAATTATCAAAATTCATAGTTTAAAAACGAAAAAAAGTGCGAAAATGTCATTGCAATGTTGAATTAATTTTTAAATTAACAGGAGTAGGTATACTGCAGACAGGAGTAGGTATACTGTAGGCAATCATGATCCTTCAAAATTGAAAATAATTGTTGTGAAAACCTGCTTCACATCGTATAGTAGGAAGTTTTAATGTAGACTAGCCTCCATAAATTTTGGCTCAAGTCAAGTAATTGAGCCTTGAGAGCCACTGTAGGTGTAAACTATGTACACAATCATGTCTGAGCTGAAGTCAACAGTCTGAAATATACCCATCACGTAGGTACCTACAAAATTTGGAATAAAATTACTTGCTGTTATTACAGGTACAGGGGTCTCTTCTCATCCATTCATTTCAATATTTAATTTTTACTTGTTGAAAACAAGTCGCGATATATCGGTCAATATATCGATATTGATCGATATTATCGGTTCTCTATATCGATATAAATATATCGATATATCAAACGTAATATATCGATATATCGTTGCCATCCCTAGGTAAAAACCTTGCTAGTTGGCTTGGTTTTTACGAATTTAATGGAAGGATCTTGAAACCTAGGCGAGATTTTGTTACGAACGCGGGTTTTTAGTTGTGATGTGTTCTTCGACGCTTTCGATTTCTTAATAATAAGAATAATGTTGTGATTGAGACTGCTTTACAAAGTAGTGAGTCTTCTACTTCCACGGAAGAGTGAGTAAGGAAGCTCATTTGCAAACTTGTATTACACCGAGAACATTCGAGAAGCTTCGACCGATAAAGGAACGGCTAAAGCATGTTCCATGTTTCTTGAATTTTAGCCGAAGGCTGTAAGCAGTAACCATCCGAGGTCCAGGGCGCTTGCCCCTATGGTGCGTTTGAATTTTTCTAAGAATTATTATTTTATCAAAACAGTCCGTACAAGTTTTAGAAAGCGAATGAATACTTTTATTTTAACACATGAAATAATAGGGTAGTAACATGATGGGAGGAAACTTGGTTACTGAATTTGCCGAAATAATAATTTAAGTCTTGAAGCCGTGAAATTTAACAATTTAGATTAAAACGTTGGGAATAAAATAAATAAATGAACTTGTAGCTCCGCCACAAACCCTAGCGAGGCCCGAAGGGTCGAGTTTTAAATAATAATAATAATAATAAATGAGGCAAAGATGTGTTTTTTGCAGACGAGCTATCTACACAGGGTGTTTCACGAAAAGGTTACACCCCCTTCATTTCAGCAAAATACAGCGTAAAAAATTCTGATCAACGCAATTCTTAGTGATTTTTTGTGAAGATCTCAGGAAAAATACTTTTGCGCAAAACAATTAAGTACTTACGCGCAATCGTGCACAATTGAAACTAACTTCATTTTTTTCAAATGGAACCCCCCTTTTTTATTACAGATTTGGATTCTACGTCAAATTTCATGAAAAATTCATACCCGAATCTATTTGTTTTATTGCGCGCAACCTCCCTTTTTGAACGCTCTAAGTTGCGCAACTCCGCAAAAATTAGGTTTTGGAGAACCCTTAGTGTGGCACATGTTTTTTCATCATTTTTTAACGCTGAATCACAGGGTGTCATCCGTTTTAGGAAGACCAAGATTTCAAGAGGAAAAATTAACATTTCTTTCACGAAAACATCAGTTTTGTGGACGAAGTCATGTTCTTTATTTTCTCACCTCTTTTTGAACCACGGGCTTGGGGCCGTCTACGGTGGAGTTAAAACTAAAAACTGGCAGCACGATCATGCTTGAACTGAATAAAATTGCCTAAAAACTCATAACGATTTAAATAGAGCGATTTTTTTCACTAATAACAACCGAATTTTCGGCCGCCATTTAGAAAAATTCCAGTCAAATTGAAAAACAAATGACACCATGTGATTTAGTCAAAAAAATATGAAAAAACATGTGCCACACTAAGGGTTCTCCAAAACCTAAATTTTGTGCATTTGAGGAGTTGCGCAACTTATAGCGTTCAAAAAGCCAGGTTGCGCGCAATAAAAAAATAGGTTCTGGTATGAATTTTTCATGAATTTTGAAGTAGAATCCGAATCTGTAAAAAAAAAGGGGGATTCCATTTGAAAAAATGAAGTTAGTGTCAATTGCGCACGATTGCGCGCAAATTTTTTGGGCAAAAGGATTTTTCCTGAGATCCTCACAAAAAATCATGAAGAATTGCGTTGGTCAGAATTTTTTACGCTGTATTTTGCGAAAATGAAGGGGGGTGTAACCTTTTCGTGAAACACCCTGTATAGACAATAAATGAACCTTTGCAGAATAATTTGCAGCGTTTTTGGATCTAACTGCATTTGGGACTGATAGAGCCAGTTTGCTTTTACCTTCATGCCGTAAATATGGGGAAAATGACGGTACAAAGATGTTATGACAAAAAGTATGGGTTGATGTTGCCTTTGAAAAAGTAATAATTGAAAGTAAAATTTACTTGTTCGCACTCAAACTTCATGGCAAATATCTATAGGATTATTGTAAACACCATCTCATTCTTTAGCTGAACACCGACGACCATAATCAAATGCATAATATTACCATCTTGAACCAACTATTACCATCATATTACCAACTGAAGAATAAAAGCTGTTGAGCACACATCAGTCATACAGAGCATCAGTCATACATTTAGCAGAGGCTGGCTTGTCCGGTAGGGCTTTGACGTAGCCTACCATCACGATAGTTACGAAGTGACAAGTAACGTATAAGTAACATTTTCACATAAATACAAATGTCACATCAAACTGACTAATTCTGTAGGTTTATGTTATTCTTTGTAAAAACAATACAGCCCAACCAACTTGGCTTAAAATGCAATACCATTTTTAGGATTGAATGAAACCACCCAGCACTCTGTTTCTATAATTTCCTATCTATCATAATTTAAAATGGTTAAACTACAACAATACTAGGCAAAGCGTTTTGTACATGGTGTATCATACTCATTGTGTCAATCCTTAAAGCCTTAAAAACCAGCACAGCCTGGTCCAAGCAGAAATATATTCACTCTGCAAATGGGAGCTAATTTTTCTTTATTTGTGCCAAAATCGATTGACTGGGTGTTGGAGATCAATCATTCACAGTTGAACTGCGGCGTCTATGGAAAAAATATTAGTTCACTCCTCGGAAATGTAATTCCAACCATTTATATTTGACGGATGTACGGAAGGAGATCGGCTGTAATCAGCAGTGCAGTTAGAAAATTGCGCGAGTATAATGGGGCATGGAGGAACCAAGATAAATGATTCTCGACGGCGAAAACAGAAAAGAAACAATGAAAAGAACGAGTTTAGGCGAGGAAGTATGATTGATGAAAGAGTAGAAATGAGGGCTGAAGGATGGACGGACAGAAGGGCTCAGACCAGTACAGTATGCTTGTCTGCAACAGGTCTCAACTGAGATCGAGGGTGACTCGGCATTTTCAATCTCCTTTTGAATAGTCTTTCGAGATCTTTAAAATAAGAACGGTCAGTAGCGCGAGATTGCCGGGCTGATTAGAAAAGCTCGAATCAATATCCACTTGAATGTATCAAAATATGTGATTAACAAATTATTTCAACCCCAATTTTATTCATATGGAACAATGTCTGCCGAGAAGGTGTGGCACATAGCTTTCTCGTATCCATAACCCGTATAGATGATCTTGAGCCCACAATATAATCTCAATACATTAGTATCCAAGTACCTAGGACTACCCTTATAGGCATCCACACGGCAACCCGCACAATCCCTGAAAATGTCATCAAAATCAGGCAATAACTTCGTACAGCTTTGCCTGTTACAATGATTTCATGGTAGACAGACACGTATCCAAAATTGTCTAGGAAGGTCTGGACTAGTTAACTGGAGACTAGTTAACAGAGGAGAAAGCTAATGTTAAAATGGCGTGCATGCATTTTTGAGGCTGTCTCAGTTGCGCCATCTACTTTCAGCTAAAGAACTACTAAGGAAACGTTTTTTTTTAATTACGCCGTATACGAGGCTCTGCGGCCATTCGTTCACGCGCAGCCCAATAAATATTTGCTTTCCTATACCAGATGGTTTCGTCGTCTCCTATGTCTTGCAGTGCAGGACATGTGTCTAAATGCTGGGATGTCATATCTTCGATGTGGCAAAGTGTACAGATTGGACTGTCATAGACACCGATTCTGTTTAGATGCTTGGCCAGGAAGTCATGCCCAGTCTGAATCCTGAAACAAGCCACACTTTGCCTTCTGGGCAGTGTTTTAGGTATGGGATTATTCAGTAGGGTGGCCCATTGCTTTCCAGCTACTGTTCTCTCATGGCCTTCTCGAGCTATTGACTGTATCTTGGCATCGACCAGGCGTTCGGCTGTGCTGTAAGGTGCTGTTTGGCTGTGCTGCTTTCATTTTCCTCTATTTGGCAATGTGAGGGAACCCACTGCAGCACCAGTTGGGAGCCCCTCATCAACAACTTCTCAATGGCAAGACGGCACTCGAGGACCAGGGCGACATCAGTCGAAACTAAAGAAACTGAAAAGGTGGGGGTAGGCCACACTCTCTTCACTCACTCATAATTACTTAGATGAGGCCGGTAACGCCCCAAGGAAAAAAATATGTGTTAAACAAGGTGACTTGTTGCGATGAGGTTGGGAACAAGCGATCATGATCGCGATCTGTTGCACTCATCTAGATCTACGTCCTGCAGCTCCACCAATCGGAACGCTTCTAGGGCTCCCAGCTTCAGCTTTCAGTGGTCTGAAGCGTAAAACGAGAGCCAAAATTGTGATTTTGGAGTTGCTTTTTTTCAACCTTGAAAAGTGAAAGAAATGCTTCAGCTACCTTCGAAGACTCGGAAGGGAAAATGAGATGAACGATCGATAGCTACGCTACAAGTGGCGACGTAACGTAACTAGCAGTGGGGTTGGAATCAGAGGTAGTCCATGTTAATGCATGTTGATTTCAACACGATCCAACAGTGATCTGTGACGAAACAAAAAACGCTGCAAATTATTTCACAAAGGTTTGCTATTTTTCTGAATAGATCACTCGTCTGAAAAAACATATCTTTGCCAATTTTTCAAACTTTCCTTGAAATACGGAGGGGGCACGGCATTAATGAACAAAAATAAAAAAACAAATCAAATATACTTAATGGAGAGGACGCCTAGGACTCACCCGATACCGGCCCGAAAGATGAGGGATGAAGAAGGAGGTGGAGGTGGGAGAGAGGGATAAAGGGGAGTGCCTCTTCAAAAAATACCACCAGTTCAAATATGAGTCGATCAGTACACGTCTGGTGACACCACGGATTACTCCTAGTGAGATGCCCAACTCGCGCAACTTCTTTTAGCGCAATCCTTTTAGCTCCGACACCGCTTGCCGTAAATCATCTCTATCATTCTTCTTTATCTTAGCCCGCCTTTATCTTAGGTCTGCTCCATGTCCAAGCTGCCATTGACAACCTGGACATCCAGGATAAAGCAAACCTGTCAGGCTTGACTGCAACGATGCCAGGCTTCTTACCCTGGTCGCTCGGCTTGTGGTATAATCTCTCCCTCTCAACACCCCAGCCGCTAGATGACAAAGCACCAACCGTAGTTACTACCTACCTTCTACTTTCCTACTTCACAATCAAGTTCATTTTGGAAGAAATGAAAGCTTCACACTCGAATCGAAGAAATTGGGAGTTTCATATATGAGAAATTTGAATACTGGTTGCTAAGGACGCAAAACTGAATACAAATCGAAGAAACGAACAACGATCGCATTTTGGTCAGATAAAAATTGAACGGAGATTAGACCTCTTTTGCAATTCACACCCTTGTTTCTGATTTCGTGAATTCCTTAAGTTCGCAAAGGGAGGATTATTTTTAATTTTTATTTTATTTTATTTTTTTTATTTTTTTTTTTAAATTTGATTTTCGAATTTTACATACCTACCTACTTTGAAACGTAAAACACCATATTTTGATTGGGAGTTACCTTTTTTCTGGCTCGATTCCAATGGTTCATTATTGAAAATAACAAACCAAAATCATAAAAATAACAACTTTTGGTACCTTCAGTATGATCCTGAAAATCATGTATTCCCTCAGGGATCCTCGTCATTGGTGCTCATGTTCACACTACCTAAAACGTCTATGTTGTGCTGTAGTAATATTGTGTAATACTGCCCACCAATCTTGGCAGTCATTTTTTATTGCTATTGTAAAATTTGTGAATAACATTTTTGGGAAAACTTTATACGAAAGGAAATTATTATTACCTATTGAATCAAAAAATTAATATCACTATTAGATAGAACCAATGGGATTGAAATCGGGAAAAACCGATATACCCTATAAATAACTAGCCGACTGACGCCACAATGACGTATTTTGACGAGGAAAAAAAGGAACTTGACGAGGAAATTTCCATCTAGTTCAATCCACTCTCCACTCTGAATCAACCTAATAGGGCGCTCCCATTATGACACAATCCAATCACGTCCATCTTGTTCGCACCGGAAGTGAACTATTTGATATTTCGTTCCTCGACGAACGACGAAAATTGGATCAGGCGGAAACCGCTGGTTCCGAATACGCGCAGGTACTCTTGTGGCCCCAGAAGCCCGGAACCGGAAGATCCTTTGATCGCCAACTTGGCGGAAGGATCGTTCGTCCGAATCGACAGGTAAACTTAGTTTGGTATCCTACTGGGTCACATCCTTGGAGGAACCGAATCAAAACTTCCTGCGAGCAAATTTGAACAAACAAGAAGAGGGAAGACTTTGTTAATTGGTATCAAAAAATTTTGAGACAGTATAGAAACCACTTGTAGGAATTCCAAGTCCATTTCACTCAGGCTATCCAAATTTTTGAAGTAAAAGAGTAAATAATTTGAAGAATTTGAGTAAAGAATTGAATTTTGAAGAAATTGAGTAAACCTAGTAGCATGTTTCGTCAAAATCAGACACAAATTGGCGGAGAAAAGCGTAAGTAATAATTAGTTAGTAATAATTTAATGAATCTGCAAAGTGGCTCAGGAAAATTCTGGAGAAAACGGGTGTTGTATTAAGAAGAGATATTTCGCCAGGCAAAGAAGAACACTGGATGACACCTGTTTGTCAGCCGATGGAAGAAAGTTAAGTCGGTGACCAGTCTGCGTCTCTCAAGACAAGTACCTAAGAACCTAAGAGGTTCGGGCTAAAAGTACCCAGTGGCGTCAACTCCAGGAAAACATAGCAAACACAATTTGCCTTACTAAAAATATGCAAAATTAATTGTTGTTGAGATTCTCCTGTATTACCATTTTTTGCAAGTAAGTACTTAATATTTAGCAGATTGTGGAAAAATTTCATAAAATTTAGGGACTGTTTCATGATAACCAAGGAAGTTAGATGAAATAGGAGAATGGAGTAAGTACGTATTTTGCCTAGGATACTAACCCACGACACACCAGAGAACGATCGATTTCTAATGATATGCGAACTAGCTTTCAAAAAAATTAATTTTGCGGGACTGTTTTGGATGACAGGCGACGATCAGCGGGTAGGCGGGGTCTAGTATTGCTATACCCCCACTATAACAGCATCAGCCAAGGCAAACAATCGAGTAGCTGTTTCGTGGCCTTGAAAGAGAAGAGAAAATTGGAGGATGAGCCATGGTTACGCCTCCATAGCAACCAGTAATCAAATTTCTTAATGAAGGAATTCTTTATTTCTTTGGATGGAGTATGAAGTATTTATTCCATCTAAATAAACTCGACTTTGAAGCGAAAACATGGTTGGTAGTGACAATGGTAAAGCTGTATTTTTTGCTGGAGCTTGATCTATACAGGAAAATAATAAACCTTTGTGTAATAATTTGCTGCGTTTTTCATAATCTTTTATTCCTCTAAGACAGGTCAAGCTGTTTGCCTAACGAATACTCTCACCAGACGCCACTGCAGGTACCTTGTGAAACTCTACTGAATTCTTCCCTACTGATCCTGTCTTCCACTGGAGCAGCATCCAGCGTCATGCCAAGGTACTTGACCTCATTGTTGTTACAACAATCCCTACAGTAGGGAACAACTTTGTTACATTGTTGTTAAAACAATCCCTACAGTAGGGAACAACTTTGTTACATTGTTGTTAAAACAATCCCTACAGTAGGGAACAACTTTGCCATCGAGAAAAGCTGGCACGTGTTCGACTCTTTAGTCAGTGAAAACCCGACATGAAAATGAATATAATATTTATTCGTGGTTACCAAGGAATGTTTTACGTGTTTACTTCGTGGTGAATGTAAAATTAGCTAATAGGATTAGTTTTATCCCTCCCTTTCACTTGACGTGACAGACAAACAACCTTTCACCACGTGGTCTCGTTACCACGTGGCCCCCTCCTTTTCTGATCCTTTCACCTCCTTTTCATCCGGACTATATAAATAGAACGACGGACTGACAAACTTTAGTACTCTCTCTCTCGACAGCTTGAAGATAATGACCTTACATCATAAGCGCTCGCCTCCTGTACTCGACTTGCTCGTTACGACGGATTCTCCAATACGGTACGCAGATAATAATTGTTGAGATAAGAACGATTTTTGCTTCCGAGTTCACAAAGATAGCGGAAACGTCGTTTTCACTTTTCAAGGTTGACTAAAATTTTATTTCAAAATCAAAATTTCCTCTTGCGTTTTAGGCATTTCTGAACAATTTTGGTGCCGCACAGTACTGTGAGTTTATAGGTCAAGTGATCAAAAATCAATTTGTGGAGAGTTCTGTCAGAGAAGGTTGCTCTGATCATGGATTTCACACTACTTCATATTTCAAGGAAAGAAAATTGCACAATAAATAATATTAGAAGAAGTTTATGAAAAATACTGAAATTTTAAATTCAAAACAAAAGTAACATTTCATCGTTTTACGAAAGTTTAGGTACCGAAACATAGGTAATAATTAGATGTCTTTAGAAGTGCTGAATGATGAATCTAAATCGTCACTGTCATTAGCGCTGCTGATGCTGGAGAGAGCGCTTCCACAACTCAGTTCCATAGAGTTAGATGTGCTTAGGTTTGTGGATGGTGGTCGTGTCAATGAAGTTATCCCTAATCAGATACTGGTTGATGACTTCATAATATTTTCTGTTCTATTCTGTTGATATGAAAAATGCGAAGATGGATTAATGTTTCAAAATGCTTTCTAATAGGATTGAAAATTTCATAGAAAAAAAAGTCGCGGCTTGTCGCGACAAATTTCAACGGGATTGAGTCAAGGGATAGTGCCAGAAAACATTCATCAAATGCTCTAATTCCTCATTTCTCCTCTTTTTGAGAAATTCACAATTTAATGTTAAGGTTTAAAAAGAAAAATTGGGAATTATTATTGTGACGATTTTACCGAGTGCTTAGGGGAAATTCATACTTCAAAAATGATTTAAAAACGTAAAAAAAGCACATATTTAAGCCGTGACTCGTCATGAAGAGCAATAAGACCCAACTTGTTGATATGACGGTATCCGCACTCATAATGAGCAGGTAGTTCATCGTTAGCGTTTTGGGTGAAATGAGTTATTAACATAAATGATCGCGGAACTTGCCCTCTGGTGATCCGTAGGAGGCTTGTGAGGTCAGGAAACCTATTTAAACGTGCTCAAAGACTATCTGGGGATAGGTTCTTGCACTCCTTTCCAATACTAACAGACGTTTGTTTTTTCGATTTTTTACTCACACTCACAGTACTGTGTGCCGTGTCCGTGTGTCTGTCATGAAAACCTTGTAAAAAAAACTATACGAAGTTCTTTTGTCAACCATAACTTCTACATTTTCCATCCAATTACGATGAAATTTTCAGGGATTGTTCGTATTGACGTATAGATGGTTTCCTATGAAAATTATTGCCCCTGGATCGATAGTATTACGCAGATTTTAGATTATTACGCAGATGCTCTGCGTATGAGCAAACTTAGAGTCCTTCTAAGAGCGGTAACTTCTACATTGTTCTCCCGAATTCGATGAAATTTTCGAAGATTGTGCGGGTTGACGTGTAGATGGTCCTCTATGAGGGTAGCGCAAGGTGCTTAGTGACTGTTATTATGAGAGTAGCTACAATGCATCATCTATACAATCGGGTTATGGATACGAGGAAGCTATGTGCCACACCCATTTGGCAGACGACTTTTCTCATGATACTTCAATATAAACTTTCATCCGTTTTCACACAGTTAAAGTTTCGAATGTTTGAAACATACTCGTAATACAGATATAATGAAATGCCGCGTAAGTTTTTAGGACGTCCCACAGTAAGACTTGGGCGTCCTTATGCGATCGATCTGGGGTGAAGTTGGACAACACTCAACAGATAAAAAAAATAACCACACAGTAATCCGTTTTAGACCATTCTGAATCCAAATCCGCGAAAAAAACCATAGGTGTATGTCTGTGTGTGTGTGTGTGTGTGTGTGTGTGTGTGTGTGTGTATGTGTGTGTAGGTGTGTGTGTGTGTGTAACAAAATCTTGTGTACTCTGCCCAGACCTTAGTTCTCAACCGATTTTCCTGGTTCTTTTTTTGTTCGACGCGAAATACTATCTAGTTGTGCACTACGGCGCCGGAATTTCGAATTTCGCCTTTTAAGGGGGGGAAAGGGGGGGTTAATGCTTAAAAAACGTGCGTTTGCGGGCATAATCTTATAAACTCTGCCCAGGCCTCAATTTCCAACCGATTTGTGTGTTTCTTATTTTGTTTGACTAAAATAACTTCCGAGTTGTACACGATTTCACCAGAGTACCAAAATTTGAAAGAGGAGGGGATGGGTGGGGGGATAATATTCACAAAATATCCAATTTTTCAATATTTCGGTTCCTTTACTGCTTACTAATTGTATCCAAGCTTTGAAATTGAGGAAAAATTCTCATTATACCTCCGGATTTTCGTGAATTATTTTCTGTCCCACCATGGAAATAAAAGTGGTGCCACCATGGTGCCAGGGCACCATAAACCTCATATTTCTTGGGTTTTTTGGTGTTTCACCTTGCATACGGATGTGACATTCGACGGACTGCCTACTAAACCTAATAGATGAAAGTTCAATGTTACGACGTATTTCCGCTTTGGTGCCAGACTGGCACCATTGGTGGCGGTGGTGGGGGGGGGGGTGTACTCGAATTCGCATGTTGGATGTCGTAGATCATGGATTTTAAAATGCTCTTCAGATTCGAGGCTATCATGCCGCTAGAAGTGTTATGGTTTATAATGGTGGGGGGAGGGGGGTGTCACTATTTCTTCCCTGAAGTAATAAATAAATTACATCGAGAGAAACAGTCTTATCGCTTAACAACTGGTTAAACTGATCCAATACTTATCCAATGGGACGTCCCCAGGAATGCATGCATTACTAAAAAATATGTTTGAGGTGAAAAATGATTTATTGAATACATATAATAAATAATAAAAACTGCCTGCGTGCCACAGTGTATTTGGGAGAAGTCAGGAATGTCTCATAATCCGAAGCTGTCCGTAATGGAAGAGTGAAAACGCGCCCGTGAGACGCAATCGAGCATCCCCTTCATTAATAATTCGTTGGTCGATTAGAGTCCTCAGTGCCTCCAGTTAAGTTGAACCGGTGGTTAACCGCTTACCGCTTATATCTCCTAAACCCTTAGTCTCTCAAGAGAAATAGCTCTTCTTGTACCTCCCTATCTAATCAATCTCAGTATCAATTTGCTTCCTCAGTATCAAAGACAGAAGTCAGAAAAATGGGGACAATTTTTAATTCTCCTCACACATGGCATTCAAATTTCGTTTCCCATCATCCGGAACCAAATCCTGGCCGAATACATTGATACATGTATCAAAATATCCATTGTAACAACATGTCTGAATAACCTATCAAAATGTCCGACATATCAAAATATCAGTCGAAACAAAAATTTCCAACAAAAATCAAAGTGGCCAATCTATCCAAATGTTCAAGGTATCAAAATATCTAATCTAACAAAATGTCCAACGTATCGTAATATCCGAAGCGGCTTTCCAATGTATCAAAATGTCGAATATACCATGATTTCAGTGTATCAAAATCGCCAACATAAATCAAAATGAATAAAAACTCCAACTTATTAAGCTTCCCAATGTATCAAAATGTCGAATATACCATGATTTCTAGTGTTCTGACTCCGAGATTCAGTTAGTTTGGATCAGGAAAATTTTGCTTGCCCCCTTGCCTTGGACTAGTTGTTTCGGCATGAGTTTACTGTCCAGGATATAGGACTCAAATTAGCTAGGACTGATGAGGGTGTCTCCATTCCAATTTGAGAACTTAACTCAACTAATAGATTAGGAACTGAGCTGTGTGACTTCACCGGTCAACATCCGATAACTAATTATATTATTATTATTAATTTATTATTATTACTATTAAATATTTTTATTATTATTAATATTCTTTAAATTTTAAAAAAATATTCAACAAGGAGTAAGGATGGTTGGACTGAACTGAAAAGAAGTCACATGTCAATTTACAACTTCTGAGCAAGAATTTACATCTTCCTCTTCCTTTCGTCTCTAAAAATTTTGAACTGTTGTGGAAGATAATTTAAGTGAAAAGGTGATTTGAGGAGAGAATAGGCAACATGGAAAAGTAAATAAACAAAGACAGAATTTGATTTGAATGTGAATCAGATAGACTGAACAAGTTAAGGGTGAGCGAGATTGCAAGTTGTGAGGTTGTGAGGACGTGTCCTTTTAAAGGGAGGATTAATGGATGAGAGGACTGTCCCCACTCAGGGAAGGTCTCCCCTACTGTGCTCCCTTTGGAAGTCTAGGAGGAGTTCGTCTACCTTTTTGTGCGATTATTCACGGAGCTAATTTAATGTAAAGTATGGCGCCATATTCAGTAATCAAAATATCCAACGGTGTTCCAAAACTGTTGGACGGAGCAAAATTTCCAACGTATAAAAATGTCCAATGGATCAAATGTCCAACACATTAAAAGTTCAAATGATAAATTTTGAATCATGAAATTTCCAAAATATAATAACACTTATGTAATAATAATTTCCCAAATAAAATAATAACACAATATAGTATAAATGGGGTTTTTTAGTGACAATGAAAGTCCTTTTTTCGGTTTCCAATCGCTTTATTGCTGGAGAGCTTTCAACAACCCTCTGGTTGTCATTTTCAATCCTGAACAAACAGAGTGGAAAAATGTAACAATGGTAACAGATATTTGAAATTATGGAGTATAATGATGAAAACTGGGAGACGGTTTTTTCCCTTAACAATGGTTATGGATGGAGAGGAGAATCATCAGGTACTTACCATCAGCAAGAGGATTAGTTTTCTGTGAAGAGCACAAGTAGGCACTACTGCAGATGACTTACAAAATGGTGGTTTGTTGTCACCTACAGGGTCGCCATTGTCTTCCCCACTTCAGGACTCATACAAAAGCTGCTGGTAAATACAAACGGTGTTACCAACATCTGATTTGAAATTTACTGTATTACCAGCTTGATTAATATGGAATGATTCTAATATTTTACGTTTTCTATAATGTTTCTCATTATTTATTATTTTAATATTTTGGAAATCAAAGTTATTGTTATTTTTAATAGAATGAATGGATAAAGCTGTAGTGTTTCTTTTCTTATCTACATCATATTTATATTGGTACGCCCTTCTCTTCAACCATTGGCCAGTCTCACCAATATAGTTTGAATTACAATCGTTGCAATTTATTTGGTACATTAAACCTGATTTATTATCTGTTGGTGTTTTGTCTTTCTTATAATTAAAAAATTTTGATTTGATGCTATTATTGCTTTTGTGTCCTAATTTTACATTTGGTACAATAAAGAAACAAGAAAAGAAACATTACAGCTTTATCCATTCATTCTATTGAAGATAACCATAACTTTGATTTCCAAAATATTAAAATAATAAATAATGAGAAACATTTTAGAAAACGCAAAGTATTAGAAGCATTCCATATTAATCAAGATAGTAGTACAGTAAATTTCAAATCAGATGTTGGTAACACCGTTTGTATTTACCAGCAGCTTTTGGATGAGTCCTGAAGTGGGGAAGACAATGGCGACCCTGTAGGTGACAACAAACCACCATTTTGTGAGTCATCTGCAGTAGTGCCTACTTGTGCTCTTCACAGAAAACTCATCCTCTTGCTGATGGTAAGTACCTGCTGATTCTCCTCTCCATCCATAACCATTGTTTAGGGAAAAAAACCGTCTCCCAGTTTTCATCATTAGACTCCTTAATTTCAAATATCTGTTACCATTGTTACATTTTTCCACTCTGTTCAGGATTGAAAATGACAACCAGAGGGTTCTTGAATGCTCTCCAGCAATAAAGCGATTGGAAACCAAAAAAAGGACTTTCATTGTCACTAAAAAACCCCATTTATTTGGAAGAAAAAGTCCACAACCACAAGATATTATAAAATATAGTATGTAAAGTTTCTTTGTGATCGGATCATCGGTGGCCACTCGGCTAGCAAATGTGAAATCTACGTTCCAATAACATTATTCGTCCGATCTCGATGAAGTTACGTGCTGCACATCTACTGATGTACTGGGTTGATGGAATTTCGAAATTTGCGTTCGAAAGGAGGGAGTGTAAGGAGAGAACACAAACATTAGGGGCTGTCATTTGAAACATCTATCCAATCCCGATCAATATGTTTTTTTACATCACCTGTTTCAACGGAGATTATTATTGAATTTGAACAGAGATTAGGCCTCTTTTGCGATTCACACTCGCGTTTCTGATTTATCGTAAGTCCAACTCTTAAGTTCTCATGAGGAGCGAACGGTTGGTCCTACAGAGCTCTGGGTAGTCTCATTAGATTCTAAAAATTCAATGCTATTTTCTATTGATCAAAAAACAATTCCTTTATATTGAAAGTTTTTTAGCTAGGGCGTTTTGAACGTTTCAGCCCTCTTTTTTCAACCCTTAGAAGTGACTGACATCAACCCAAACCCTTCGGGGCACAACTAGACCCCAAATGGAGCCGGTAAACCAGATTTCATCAAAATCGGTCCATGGTAACTAAGGATGCCTCGTACGGCGGACTGACGGAAACATTTTTCGGAGGTTAACTTTTTTTCTTGATTGATTCTGAAGGTCCATTATTGAAAATAATAAAAAAACAGAAGTGAGATGTTGAGAAGCTTTTTTTTTTCTTTTTCTTTTTTTTTCTTAATTTGCTATACGCAGACCCATACTGTAGGTTTCGAGAGGAATGACGATATGAACATGTTGGAAGGGAAATCCGATTAAAGGAATTTTCCACGTTCGGCCCCTCCACCCTCGGACTTGATTGAAGGCGATTAGATCAGAGTTCACTCAGAATGAAGCGACTACGCTGTCTCGTACTCGGGAAAATTTCGCAGGTTGGTTGGTTTTATCGAAAAAAACAAATTAATTTCGGAATCAATATTCGTCGATCGAGCTCAGCCGTGACCAACGTAGAGTGTTTTAGCCGCTTCGCATTTTTTTAATTGAAAATTCTGGACTTTTCTCGTGTAGTATGTTTGTTTCACCTAGTTCGTAATTATGGTCAGGGAGTTTTTTGCGTAGTTCTCCTGATGGTACTTGTTAACTGCATCAATAGAGTCCCGTTTGATATTAATTCCAAAAGTTGCATCAAAACTCTGGAGGGTTTGACTTGTATTGCAATATACTATACTGACAACATAATGACTCCTCGTTTCTATAACTAAATTTGAATGACTACATGAAATTTGAATACATTAAAATATAATAGCAACGGTCTATTATTATTATTCTTCCAAACGTTGCGAAGAACGCGGCTTCTTCCAATCCTTGTAAGGACCAATGGTAGGTGCCGTGAGGGGAGTGTCAGCCCTCTTGGGCCACCTCACAGGCTAGCTAACACCGATAATTAATTGAGCTAACTTTCACAACAACTTCTCATTTAAAAATAGTTGACAGTGGAGGTTTCATTCGTTTTTAAAAACTCTTAACATTATTACACAGCGGTTTATTATTTTTCTTAAAGAACTCTGCATTGCCATCAATAGTACCTACCTTTGGACAGAAAGTACCGACCTACCAACAAAAAATCTTAGTCCTAAAGTTGGAGATGCGTTCATTACAAATTTCTGTTTTTGGCTTTAAAAAAATATAACTGAGTGACCTAAAAACGAAAAAAAATTAATTAATTATTCATTTTTTATTTAAATAATTAATTACCCTTATTATCGAACGCTCAGTCCCACAAGCCCCGCTTAGTCCCGCTTAGCTCTGGGTGGTGTCAAAAGTTGTTAAAAACCGTCACTATTTTAGATGAATGAAAAAACAAATATTTCGACAGCCCCGCTGCAAAACCCTGTATGTTCAATACCAAAAAGTTTCCAGGAGACGAAAGAAACTGTGACATTTCTAACCTATGAACCTGGCTTACAGCTTATTACATTTCACCACAGAAAAGAAATGAGAAGCCATAGCCCGATTTTGGCGTCTGTAATGTGCGCAAGAGCACAATCTATCGGAAAGGCCCAAATCCTTATTTTTGGAAAAATTGGAACATACAGGGTTTTGCAGTGGGGCTGTCGATTTGTGTATGTCAAAAAATGTCTCTTAGCAATTTTTTAGAGCTATAACTGCACTTTAACAGCACTAACTAAGTCCAGTGGTTTTTTCCTTTGAGTCGCCGGAGTTCATCTTCGTTGTCCAAAACGTAGAGCATTTCCAGGTTCTCATGATTGTGGAGGCGTTGTTCGTGCCTCCTTGAGTACCTTGCAATAATTTCGTGGACTGTTTCCATCCCCAAGTCTCGATGAATATCATCATTCCTCATGTACCAAGGTGCACGCACTATACTTCTCAGTATTTTATTTTGGGAGGTTTGGATTTTGTTAATGTTTGATTTTTTGGCACAGCCCCATAACTGAATTCCATAGGTCCAGATAGGGCGAAGGATCTGCTTACAAATAAGCAGTTTATTGTGGAGAGACAGACGAGAATGATGATTCGTTCATTTTTATTCTCCACATCTTGGTCCACTTAGAAACCTCAGTGATTGACTTCTGTAGATTACTAGTTGCAGCTTCGATATCATCATCCACGGAGCGGATAGCCGTATCATCTGCAAAGGTGGCAACAGTTGTACCTTCTCGTTGGGGTAAGTCCCTTGTGTACAGTAGATAAAGGACTGGCCCTAAGACACTCCCTTGCGGGACCCCAGCTTTTATTGGCTTCAAGCCAGAGTATTGGAGATCTTGCTTCACCCTGAAGTGTCTGTTTTCAAGGTAGGATTTTAACAGTAAGTAGTACTGTTTTGGGAGATCTCTGTGCAGTTTGTATTCCAATCCCTCGTGCCAAACCTTGTCAAAGGCCTGTGCCACATCCAAAAAGATACTAGCACATATTTTCTTGTCTTCGAGGGCCTTTTCTATTATGTTAGTGATTCGATGGACTTGATCTATGGTTGAATGTTTTTTTCTGAATCCGAATTGGTGATTTGGAATTAAATTTCTATCTTCTATCAATGGTTTGAGACGTTTAAGAAGCAATTTTGGTTTATTAATTTCAATAATAAGCCTTTGGAATCGAGCAAGAAAAAAAAAATTTTAACCCCCCTCAAAATTTGATGTTTTACGTTTCAAGGTACGTAGAATACGAAAATCGAATAAAAAAATTTCCGTCCGTCCGCCGTACGCCGTACGCGGCACTTTTCTTAGCAACACTGGACCGATTTGGTTCAAATTTGGTATATGGGCTCCATTTGGGGTCTAGTTGTGCCACGAAGCTTTTGGTTGATGTAGGTCACTTCTAAGGGGTGAAAATTAAGGGTTGAAATTTTCAAGAGTGCCCTAGCTCGAAAACTCTCGAAATAAAGGTATAGTTTTTTCACCAAATTTAAATAGTACTGAATTTTAAAAAATTTTTGAGACCACCCGGAGCTCTGTAGGACAAACCGTTCGGTCCCTACGAGTACTTGAAGGTTTTCCTTCGATAAAACAGAATCATGAGTGTGAATCGCAAAAGAGGTCTAATCTCCATTCAAATTTTATCGGACTAAAATGCGATCGCTGTTCATTTCTTCGATTTGTATACAGTTTTGCCTTCTGCGTAACCAGTAATCAAATTTCCATATGAAGCTTTCTATTGGTTTATTATTTTCAATAATAAGCCTTTGGAATCGAGCAAGAAAAAAAAAATTTTAACCCCCCCTCAAAATTTGATGTTTTACGTTTCAAGGTACGTAGAATCCGAAAATCGAATAAAAAAATTTCCGTCCGTCCGCCGTACGCCGTACGCGGCACTTTTCTTAGCAACACTGGACCGATTTGGTTCAAATTTGGTATATGGTCTCCATTTGGGGTCTAGTTGTGCCGCGAAGCTTTTGGTTGATGTAGGTCACTTCTAAGGGGTGAAAATTAAGGGTTGAAATTTTCAAGAGTGCCCTAGCTCGAAAACTCTCGAAATAAAGGTATCGTTTTTTCACCAATTTTAAATAGTACAGAATTTTTAAAAATTTTTGAGACCACCCGGAGCTCTGTAGGACAAACCGTTCGGTCCCTACGGGTATTTGAAGGTTTTCCTTCGATAAAACAGAATCATGAGTGTGAATCGCAAAAGAGGTCTAATCGCCGTTCAAATTTTATCTGACTAAAATGCGATCGCTGTTCATTTCTTCGATTTGTATACAGTTTTGCCTTCTGCGTAACCAGTAATCAAATTTCCATATCAAGCTTTCTATTTTTCGAATCGAGTGTGAAGCGTTTAGTTCTTTCTAATAAACTTGATTGTGAAGGTGTGAAGCCATTATAGTGTGGTAGGTAGTACCCACCAATAGGTAGGTGTGGTAGGTAAAAAAAAATTGGTAGGTAAAACAATGTTTGTAGGTAAAAAACGCTGCAAATCATTGCTCACTGATCAGATCACTGATCAGCTGAGTGAGCTCCGAAGCCATTTTCAATGCTATTGAATGGAAGTGCTCTTCCAGGCGTCTCCAGCATTCGAGGATATCTTCTTCACTCCTCACATCACTGATCAGCTGAGTGAGCTCCAAAGCCATTTTCAATCCTATTGAATGGAGGTGCTCTTCCAGGCGTCTCCAGCATTCGAGGAGATCTTCTTCACTCCTCACATCACAGATCAGCTGAGTGAGCTCGAAAGCCATTTTCAATCCTATTGAATGGAAGTGCTCTTCCAGGCGTCTCCAGCATTCGAGGAGATCTTCTTCACTCTTCTGATCACTGATCAGCTGAGTGAGCTCCGAACCCATTTTCAATCCTATTGATCGCAGGAGCTGAAATTTGAGAGGGAAGGTCAAGGGAGAATACAGATGGTGGTAGGTGCTATTGATGGAGAACCAGTGATCTATACAGAAGGATGATCTATACAGAAAATAATAAACCTTTGAGCAATGATTTGCAGCGTTTTTTTCCAATCGAGTGTGAAGCGTTTAGTTCTTTCTAATAAACTTGATTGTGAAGGTGTGAAGCCAGTATGGTGTGGTAGGTAGTACCTAGCTGGTAGGTAAAAAAAATGTTGGTGGGTAAAAAACGCTGCAAATCATTGCTCAAAGGCTTCTTCACTCTTCAGATCACTGATCAGCTGAGTGAGCTCCGAAGCCATTTTCAATCCTATTGAATGGAAGTGCTCTTCCAGGCGTCTCCAGCATTCGAGGAAATCTTCTTCACTCCTCAGATCACTGATCAGCTGAGTGAGCTCCAAAGCCATTTTCAATCCTATTGAATGGAAGTGCTCTTCCAGGCGTCTCCAGCATTCGAGGAGATCTTCTTCACTCCTCAGATCACTGATCAGCTGAGTGAGCTCAAAAGCCATTTTCAATCCTATTGAATGGATGTGCTCTTCCAGGCGTCTCCAGCATTCGAGGAGATCTTCTTCACTCTTCAGATCACTGATCAGCTGAGTGAGCTCCAAAGCCATTTTCAATCCTATTGAATGGAAGTGCTCTTCCAGGCGTCTCCAGCATTCGAGGAGATCTTCTTCACTCCTCAGATCACTGATCAGCTGAGTGAGCTCAAAAGCCATTTTCAATCCTATTGAATGGATGTGCTCTTCCAGGCGTCTCCAGCATTCGAGGAGATCTTCTTCACTCTTCAGATCACTGATCAGCTGAGTGAGCTCCGAAGTCATTTTCAATCCTATTGAACGCAGGAAGCTGAAATTTGAGAGGGAAGGTCAAGGGAGAGTACAGATGGTGGTAGGTGCTATTGATGGAGAACAGTGATCTATACAGAAGGGTGATCTATACAGAAAATAATAAACCTTTGAGCAATGATTTGCAGCGTTTTCAAATAGTTTTGACATAATAGGGAGGAGGGATATTGGTCGATACCCCGTCTTCTCGTTTGGTGATTTTCCTGGTTTGGAGATCATGATGACTTCAGCAACTTTCCATTGGGAAGGTACCTACGTGTTTCAGTCTAAATGTAGCATTGATAATGTGAAGCAATTTCATCACTGCTTTATCGGGGAGCTCTTTCACTACACGACCTGATATCAGGTCGTAGCCGGGCGTTTTTTTTGCATTAATGTTGCTTTTTATTTCATCCTTAAGTTCCTTCAGTGTCACTGGGAGTATTTCGAGTTCGTCGATTTTTTCCGTCCGAGTTGTATTTTCGTCTGGTATTTGATTTGGTAATGGTTGAAAAGTTTCGAAGAGATGTTCAGCAAAAAGGTCTGCTTTCTCTATATTACTTCTGGCCCAAGTTCCATCCTCCTTTTTGATTGGAGGTGAGAGGACTTTGGGACGTTTCAAGTTTTTGGTAACCTTGTAGAGAAACAAACTTTGAAAAAAGCAAAATTTTCGAAACTTTACCAATTTTTTACTTTTGGCTTATTTTACACCCGTTCGTTTTATTTGAAATTTTCTAAAACCCTATCAGGGAGATAGGAAATTTGACGCTCTTTCCAATGTTATAATCAAATTTGAATTTACTTCATCAGTTAAGGGAGTTATAGCCATTTTAGTTATGTAAGGATCGAAAACATGAAAAAAATCTTGAAAGTAAAATAACTCGAAAAAAAAAGTTTGATCGAAGAAAAACTTGTATTTATTTCAACGAAATCAGCTCTCCCAGTAGACGATCTGAGGGGTTGGACGGTGGAAGTGGGTGGGCGGGCTCCGCAGTAGAGAGTGAGGCCTCCGGAAACAGGTCAGAGCGCTGATTTCGTTGAAAAAATGCACGTTTTTCTGCGTTCAAACACAAATTTCTCCCCTAAATTTGGTTGTAAAATGTTTTTTGGTTATACCATTGGAAAGCTGATATTGTGCCTCAGTTTTTACCGTTCTTGCATCTTGAAAAAATTTTGGTCCTCGTAGTTCAATTCGCGATTGAAAAAACGTCTGCCAAGTTGGGTGGGCAGTATAGCTTCCTCACTCATTGTAACATGGACGTATAGAATCAGTTGGCGAAAAAATTATGATTCAAAGAGTTATTGAATACCAAAATATTAGCGGTCCACCGTCTAGGACCTAACCCACACAATCCCTGAAAATTTCATCGAAATTGGTTGAATAGTTGCGGAGTTTTGGTTGTAACAATAAATTTAAAGTTCGCGCATGCGCAGCGGCTATTGCTCGACCAATTTGACTGAAACTTATAGGGTGTCTCTTAGAAGTTAGTTCCTAACTAACCTCCAAATTTGAGCAAAATCGGTTCATTAGAAACCGAGAAACCGAGGTTCCAGGAAATTCACATTTGCGCATGCGCACTCGCTCCTATTGGTTCGAAGGTGCTGAAATTGATAGGGGACCGTCTAGGACCTAACCCGCACAATCCCTGAAAATTTCATCAAAATCGGACCACAGGTTAGTATAGTTTTGTCCGGGACAAGGATTGACCACAGACAGACAGACAGACACGGAACCAAAATTGTTCGGGAAGCTCTAAAACGCAAAAAGCCAGTGGAAATTTTGATTTTGGAGGACATTTTTTTTTCACTTCTTTCACGAATACAAAGCTTCCCTACCTTCGGTAGTGAGGAAGCAAAAATCGAGGTTTCCCAAATTACGCAAAATTCTTATTTCAGAGGGCTTTTTCATGTCTTAAACCTCAAATCAAAAAAAAATAAGGGACCAGAGCTCTTTCCAACAGTATCCTCACATTGTAATTATTATAGCTAATTAAAGGAGTCATGACCAATTTAATGATGTAAGGTCAAAATCACGAAAAAAAAAGTTTAAAATTAAAATAACTCGAAAACGAAGCCTTTTTTAAAAAATTGCTACGAGAAATTTTTTGTTGCAAATTAGTTGTAGAATCGACTCGTGCATTATGGCAGACCAGTTAGGCTTACACCCTGTATAATTCCATCAGAATTGGTCGGTGGGAAGTTATCCGGTTTAACCCGATCTACTTATGCTTTCGGGCCCAATTAGATAGAATCCTCATTCTCAACCCTAAAAATTATCATTAACGGTTTCGGGGAGGTAGGTGATTTTCCTTTCTGAAACTTACATCATCATCCCTCCGCTTCAGTGGGTGCTACGAATTTTTTACCATCTCTTAATTCAACATTTTTCAAGATTGTCATAGTTAGAGCACGATTTTCCGAGTCATAACAAACAATTTCATTAAGATCTGATTGCTCGAATTTGGAGGGATATCTAGGGCAGTGCTTCAGAATTGGTGTGCTCCTGATTCAATCAGTAGGAGCCCAAGAAATAAAATTTCGTATTGGGGAATTTTATCAGTGGTACTGCTCAATAATGTAATAATCAACCGTTTTCATACCACCTGATCCTCCTCGTATATTATATACCCATGTTGTACTGTGTTTGGTAGCTTTACTGCCCAACCAACACGACAGACGTTTTCACTACTCCAATTTAAACTAAACCTTGCTATTCAGCTTGAAAAGTTTCTTTCCGCTTTCCCCATAGTTCTGGTAGTATTTAACAATAGCAAATCAGAGGAAGTTGCTCTAAAATAAACAAATGCAGGTTAATGTTCCCAACTTTTCCCCACCTAAGTACTTTTGAAGACACAAAATGCTTGTTTCTATGTAGTTTAGGGGTTGGAAACAGATTTGTGAAAAAAGGAACAACGAATTTGGTGTAATTGATGACTGGCGTGTTGAGAAGCGACAAAAAAACCTCTGTAGAGCATGGGGGAAGTTAATCTTGATTAATTAGGAGGCGGGCGTTTCGGCTTCCCTTTGCCAGAGAAGTGCCGAGTCACAGCGTTCATGAGGTGTTGATCAAGTTCACTCCATTAATCACCAGTGCTTCGCTCTATCGGCGCTTTAGCCACTCCGAACGACCCTCCATAGAGAAGACATAGGCACGTCGGGCACCCACTTCACCCAACATTAGGTACGGCATATCGAATGAAATATATCGATATACAATCAAATGATATATCGTCAATAAGATATCGATACCTACGATATATCGGAGAAAATATATCGATGTTTCGATATATCGGAAGATCTAAGTTGGAAAACTTGTTGAAGTAAATAGGTACGTGAGCTAAAACGTTTTAAAGCAATACAAACATCATTTTGGAAGAAATGTATCGTTATACTCGATACATCGGATTCCTATTCCTAGGCGTTGATAATCATCTTAGGACATGAAAATGATAAGACATGAAAGACTAAAATGACATGACTAAAATGATAGGACATGAAAGAACCATAATACGCTTGCATATTGTCATCCAGAAAATTAAGAACGAGGCTGCTCTCCGCGTGCCATGTGGCATCACCGGGACGTACCTAATGGGTTACTGTCGACATTATCGAGAAGAAAAAAACGTCTGCCAAGTTGGGTGGGCAGTATAGCTTCCTCACTCATTGTAACATGGACGTATAGAATCAGTTGGCGAAAAAATTATGATTCAAGGAGTTATTGAATACCAAAATATTGGCGATAATATGCGGGATAGGGTTGCAGGTATTATTGTTTATAATATTTTTATAATTTTTATAAGGTATTATAGTTTATAATATTTTGTATTTTCAACGTAGAATTTAGCGGTCCACCGTCTAGGACCTAAACCACACAATCCCTGAAAATTTCATCGAAATTGGTTGAATAGTTGTGGAGTTTTGGTTGTAACAATAAATTTAAAGTTCGCGCATGCGCAGCGGCTATTGCTTGACCAATTTGATTGAAACTTATAGGGTGTCTCTTAGAAGTTAGTCCCTAACTAACCTCCAAATTTGAGCAAAATCAGTTCATTAGAAACCGAGGTTCCAGGAAATTCACGTTTGCGCATGCGCACTCGCTCCTATTGGTCCGAAGGTGCTGAAATTGATAGGGGACCGTCTAGGACCTAACCCGCACAATCCCTGAAAATTTCATCAAAATCGGACCACAGGTTAGTATAGTTTTGCCCGGGACAAGGATTGACCACAGACAGACCGACAGACAGACAGACAGACAGACACGGAACCAAAATTGTTCGGGAAGCTCTAAAACGCAAAAAGCAAGTGGAAATTTTGATTTTGGAGGACATTTTTTTTTTTTTTTTTTTTTTTTCACTTCTTTCACGAATACAAAGCTTCCCTACCTTCGGTAGTGAGGAAGCAAAATTTTTGATGCAACAAGACAAGAAAAATTAAAATCTTCTCTAGTATTCTGTGTTTCAAAGCTGTCTGAACAATTTTGCCACCAGGTCTGTCTGTCGGTTTCTTTGTCTGTAGTCAATCATTCGATCAGTTGGTCGAGACGAAAGCTTCGAAATCCTCGCTCCAGGCCAAACTAAACGGGGAGTTGACTCTTTTTGAGGAAATTCCCAGGCATTGTGGGTATTGCTCAGTACATGATCCCAAGTACATTTCGACTTCTCATTCGCATATTTAACAAACTTTATTTTCTTGAAGCATCGAGTTCTGTCTCACAGCTCAGCACGACATTCAGTCTCAATGAATATATTGACAAGAATCGATTTTTCACGGTGTAATCCACTCCACTCCGGAGAAATTGGTTCTAAAATAGTTCCAAACACTCTTTAAAATCGACATGAATCAATTCTTCAACTTCTTGTTTCTAAGCGTAGCAAACAAACTTATTGATCTGTTTCGTAGACAAAAATAGTTTCTTTGAGAATCGATGCTATTCTTATCCTTGAAAATTCCATTTAAATGTTAAAACCGGCGATATCATTCTTGACATTTTCAAATTTTTGTAAATTTCAAATCAGTCAAAAGTAAGTTTTAACACTACGATAAAATTTTTTAAAATTTTGTTTTAAGTTTTTTTTACCAAATTGTTTAAAAGAAAATTTTACCAAATTAATGAAAAATCCACAAAACTTTTTGAAGCATGTTAAAATGTTATTGCTAATTAACAAAATTCAGTGAATCTATAAAATTAATATTTTTTGAAAAATTCGCAAAAACTGTTGAAAATTGAAAATATTTTATTTACTTAAGTAAGTAATTTCTGTTAAAAATTGAAATACTCGTATTGTCATTTTTGAAAATTCCGTCAAATTGCCTGCCTATTGAAAAATCGGCAAAAAATGGTTGAAGTTAGTTGTTTAATATGTTATTTTTCTAAATTCAACGGAAATCTGTAAATCTATTGTTTCTGGAAATTTCGCAAAACAAGTTAAAATTTGTAAAAAATGTTATTTTCAAAAATGATGTTAAAATGTCGAAATTGGTGAGTTTGCTATTAATGAAAACTCCTTTAAAATGTTCAAAGTGCTAAAAATTAATTTTTTAAATATTCTCAAAGTATTCAAATTTAATTTAAATGTTATTTTCGAAAACTAAAATTGAAATCGGTTTGGAATTTTTTGAAAATTTATTCAAACAATCAATTTTCAACAATCGTACAAATTTCGAATTTTGTAAAAAATAGTATTTCTGAAAGCTTAGTCACAATGTTGAATATGTGAAAAAATGTGTCATCATATTTTATTGGTGATAAAATTCTTTATAAAATCGTACAAATTTTGAAATTTGTGAAAACTTTATTTCTGAAAATTTAGTCACGATGTTGAAATTAGCGAAAAAATGTGTCATATTTTATTAGTAATAAAATTCTTTATAAAATCGTACAAATGTCGAAATTTGTAAAAATTTTATTTCTGAAAATTTAGTCACGACGTTGAAGTTAGTGAAAAAATTTGTCATAATATTTTATTTGCATGAAACTTGTTATAAAATTGTTCAAATTTTGAAATTTGTGAAAACATTATTTCTGAAAATTTAGTCAGAAAAGTTAAAATTTGTGAAAAATATGTGTCATATTATTTTATTTGTAATAAAATTCGTTATAAAATCGTACAAATTTCGAAATTTGTAAAAATTTTATTTCTGAAAATTTATTCACAATGTTGAAATTTGTGAACAAATTTGTGATATTATGCATGTACATCGTTTTTGAAAATTAGCCAATTAATTCGTGCTGCTTGAATGGGACTTTTCACTGATCTCCACTGGCAGGGAGGGGCTTAACTTGGTTCGAACCGTCAAAAATTCAGATTTGATTTTTTTAATTTTGATTCGATAATTAATTGTTTTATTTTTTGTAGGTTATATTGGGGAATTAATTAGTGTAATAAATTATTTGAATAAGAGAAATGGTGGTGATTTGATTGAATTAATCGGCTGAGTTGTGGGCGCTCGATGATCCTGGACGTGCTCCCCTTTCTCTCCTCGCACGTCCTCTCCGTGGGTTTTCCCAGGTTTTCTCTGGTTGTTTGATAATATGGCGGATTGTTGACAAACAAAGGAAAACAGAAGGCGATGAGGGCGGGGCGGAAGGTCGCTGGAATGAGCGTCCTGGAAGGGTTATCGACGACATTTCTTCCGATTAACCTTGATTGGTAATTTCCAGTTAATTGATCGATTGCTTAATTGGGAGTTTTTTTGGTGACGACGAATGGGAGGTTCGGGGGGGAGAGGGGGGAGGTTCGACAAAAAATAATCCTGCACTGACCTATGACATCGCGGAGTGACTCTTCATGACTTCGAAGGGGGCAGCTCCTGGTTTTTAGACTGGAGGAGAAGACTGTCTGAGCGGCGCGGGAGGGGGGAGTCCGGGGTCTTCACGGGGGCTTCCCAGGCAGACTGGAGGCCCCCCTGGAAAGCGCCCTTGGGGCGGGCGAGTCCCGGGCCTGCGCCCAGCCGCTCCCCCCTCGTTCCCGCGCCCCGTCGTGCTCCGGTGCCCCCTCGGTTTTCCCGCTCACTGCCGCCCCTCGTCCGCAATCTGCGGGGTTTAACCACCACCCCCTCCCCCACCCTCCTCCTAACATTAAGTGAAATTTTGAAGAAAAAAAATTACAAAATTTCTGTACTTCGAGGGCTAACATGGGCTATCTTACTTTTTTCAACTTTTCAGGAGAGACAAAAATAAACCAAAAGCGCCCCTTGTGCCCTGAGTTTCTTGTGAAACGCCTTTTTCTCAATCAAAAATATACAACTCTTTTCTCAAAGCGTCTAATCTGAATGGGCTCAACTTGATAAAGCAAGAAAACACAAGAAGCGCTTTTACAGATTCCAACGTTTTTTTGGTGATTTTACGTCTTTCTCCCTATATTATTGATTGGATCAGATTCAGTTCTTTGTTCCATCGATAGTACACTAAATTCTCAACAGAACGCGAAAAAAAAATTTTAAATCTAGCTAAAATAGCAGTGACACAATGAGGAATTTCACCATGTCAGAATTTCCTATTTTTGACCCCAAAATCGGATTCAGCACCTCGAAAAACCTTTTACGAGAAACTTTCAGCCCATACTTCCTAATTTACGAAAAACAAAACAGTGTAGAAAATACGAATGTTTAAAAAAACGGGAAAATGACGTCATCCTGGAATAGTTCATTTATGGCCGCTTGAAGCGCTGAGATCGAGAAATCCATAGTCCCCAGATGCAAAATTTCACGAAACAGTAAAGTTTGAAATCGAAAAACTGAAGAAAAAAAAATGTTTCCGGTGACCGAAGGGGAGGAAGAAATTTTGAAGAAACAATCTAATTAAACACAAACGGTGGATACAGCTTTCGTACAAGTACGCAACCAGGAGAGACATTTTATGTCCCCTTTCCCCTTCATATAAAACCTCGTATTGTACTTTTGTTTGTGGAAATTTGATTGTGCTCGTTGATGGTTGCGATGTAATGTACGTAAACATTCATTTAAACAATCACGCTCATACCGCAGCTTGTTGGCCACGCACAACGGAGTGTTTTACGTAATACGATTGGGCAATTTAAATGAATCGAATGTCAGCTTCCTGCGTTCAACAGGAGAGGAAATGGCCTTGGAGCTCACTCAGCTGATCAGTGACCATTCAGGCGCCTTCAGCATTCTCCATTGACCCTGCCTCTCAAATGTCAGCTCCCTGCGTTCAACAGGAGAGGAAATGGCCTTGGAGCTCACTCAGCTGATCAGTGACCATTCAGGCGCCTTCAGCATTCTCCATTGACCCTGCCTCTCAAATGTCAGCTCCCTGCGTTCAACAGGAGAGGAAATGGCCTTGGAGCTCACTCAGCTGATCAGTGACCATTCAGGCGCCTTCAGCATTCTCCATTGACCCTGCCTCTCAAATGTCAGCTCCCTGCGTTCAACAGGAGAGGAAATGGCCTTGGAGCTCACTCAGCTGATCAGTGACCATTCAGGCGCCTTCAGCATTCTCAATTGACCAGCCCTCTCAAATTTCAGGTTCCTGCGTTCAACAGGAGAGGAAATGGCCTTGGAGCTCACTCAGCTGATCAGTGACCACTCAGGCGCCTTCAGCATTCTCCATTGACCCTGCCTCTCAAATGTCAGCTTCCTGCGTTCAACAGGAGAGGAAATGGCCTTGGAGCTCACTCAGCTGATCAGTGACCATTCAGGGCCTCTCAAATGTCAGCTCCCTGCGTTCAACAGGAGAGGAAATGGCCTTGGAACTCACTCAGCTGATCAGTGACCACTCAGGCGCCTTCAGCATTCTCCATTGACCCTGCCTCTCAAATGTCAGCTTCCTGCGTTCAACAGGAGAGGAAATGGCCTTGGAGCTCACTCAGCTGATCAGTGACCACTCAGGCGCCTTCAGCATTCTCCATTGACCCTGCCTCTCAAATGTCAGCTTCCTGCGTTCAACAGGAGAGGAAATGGCCTTGGAGCTCACTCAGCTGATCAGTGACCACTCAGGCGCCTTCAGCATTCTCAATTGACCCGCCCTCTAAAATTTCAGCTCCCTGCGTTCAACAGGAGAGGAAATGGCCTTGGAGCTCACTCAGCTGATCAGTGACCATTCAGGCGCCTTCAGCATTCTCCATTGACCCTGCCTCCGTAACGCTTTAAAGGGATCTGTTGGATGAAGATACCTATTTTCCTCTCACGATCATGTTGACATCTCATTTGTTGCTCACATCATACTCGTATGTTAGTAAACATGCGCATAATTCAGCTTTCCGTACAGGTGCATTCATATTAGGGACCGTGTACCATGATTAATAAATTGAGAGCTTTCCAATGAGTGGTGAACGATTTTTGTGGGGTGGAAAATGAGGAAGTTAGTTTTCCCTAGGAACGATTGGTTGTACGTGAAAATCAACAGAAAATTTCCGCGTGACGCTCCCCTCGTTACAATTCCCGCGTTACAATGCCCGCGTGACGATTTTTCATTTATGTGCCATAGTAAAGACATAAAATGTCAAAAACCGATTTGAGGGGCTACTTTCGACTTAGTGGCTGTTTTTAAATATTTTGTGTTAGTTAAGTGATTAGAATCCGACGATAATCAATGGTTTGTTCAAAACTGCAATATTTAAAAAAAACATGCATTAGATAGCATGTGGTAATTTATGAAATCTAGAAGATAGCTCTTGATACATACCAAGTACTATAATGGTACTTTCAATGGATCATTAAAGTCTTGAAATAATGGAACTGGTGAAGGGGTGAATTAATCAAATTGGTGAAAAAATTATCTTTTATTCTAGCGCATAAGATACACAACCTCGTAAGTTGGATACTAGTAAATTCATGGTTTCAACAAAATTCATTTTCTTTATCCGTTGCTGTCGTTATAGTCAATAAGTCGCCAACAGTCTTACAAAACAATCAACTTATTTTCAATCTAAAATTCTCGTAGGGAGTGAACGGATTGTCCTACAGAACTACGTCGTCTCTAAAAATTCAAAAAAAAAGTAAAAATTTCTTGGTCGATTATAAAGGTTTATTATTGAAAATAATAAACCAAAATGATGAATAAACCAGAAAATGAAATTTAAATATGTACCACTTATTGAAACGGAACATAAGCATGCTCTAAGTGCTTCACAAATTTACTAGAAATAGAAATTAAAATTGCACCAAAGTTATTCATTTCATGATAAATAAGGAAAAGGTACATTATTGTTAATTTTTCGGGGTCTTGATGGTAGTTCTTGAAGAGCGTCTGTGGAATTGAGTTTGTAAGAAATGCAGCCGTTTGGACTGTATTGCAATACCCTCACGTCCAAAACAGTAGTATTTCCTGATGCTCTTCCTGGACGAATAAAATGGTATATAATTCTTTCTTCAACTCCAAAATTGTTATGACGGCGTGTCGGCGTGTGAAGGCGATCGGCTTCACGTCGGCTTGTCGATTTGATTGGTCCCTACTCAACGAAGGTGAAGGATGGGACAGCCTTTCCTGCCCGGCGCCTGACCGTGTGCAAGAGTGCTTTAGGACTTCAGCTCGGATACATACCTTGGCGCGATTGCTCGCCAACCAGAGGAATGCACCACATTTACCTAGGCCTAGTTGGGGGCAGACAACTACTAGGGTAAATGGGAGCAGAAGCCGGCGCAATGAGCTTTATCGCGTACCGAGACCTCTGAGGAACTGTGGGCTTCAGAGAGAAGGCGAGGTAGAGCGAGAAATAATCAAGTCGACTTTTCGAAGACGAATGCATGAAGGGGAAGCCCTGAGTCCTCCTTTTATATTGGTCAATGTGGAAAAGGTGATGTCAAGTGACGTCACTGTTCCCCGTACCTCACCTTACCTACCTGGCATGATGAGTCACTCAGGGTTTCCCATGTCCTTTATTGGAGAATTACATGGTTAAGAGTATGAGTCATTACAAAAATCAATAAAGAAAGTGTGATCCAAAAGTTTTGCACGGTATGGACTATACAGAATGGGATGAATCGGAACAATTATTTGCGTAACTTGCAGAAAATTTTGAAAAGTTCTATTTGTGCAACACTAATACTTATTCAAAAGGTATTTTTGATGAAGTTTGGTGTGCAAGCTTCATTTGGGGTCTAGTTGTGCCCCGAAGATTTTGGTTGATGTAGGTCACTTGTAAGGGGTGAAAAATAAGGTTTAAAATTTTTAAAACGCCCTAGCTCAAAAAATTTTGATGAAAAGGTATTGTTTTTCTATCAATTTGAGACAGTATAGAATTTTCAGAATTTTTTGAGACCACGCGGAGCTCTGTAGGACAAACCGTTCGCTCCCTACGAGAATTTTAGGGATGGACTTACGATAAATCAGAAACACGAGTGTGAATCGCAAAAGAGGCCTCATCTCCGTTCAAATGTTAGCTGACCGAAATGTTTTTCTTCATGTTGGTTGGTGGTAACAATGGCAAAGCCGTGTTCTTTGCAGACGAGTGTTCTATACAGGGTGTCCCATATGTTATCCACCAAACTTTGGGAGTCGATTCTACAACTAATTAGCTACAAAAAAGTCTTTTAGCAATTTTCTTTTAACCCCCTTAAAATCCAACTTTTTTGACTTTTAAGATTTATTTCGTGTTTTCGACCTTACACCTTTAAAACGGTCATAACTCCCTTGAATTGCACTCAAAAATTGAAAATAAGGATACCGTTGGAAAGAGCGTGAAATTTCTCAATAGATGAGCCGTTGACAAATTGAGAAAAACTGAACGCTATACTAGTTTTTTTTTACCTCAAACTTTTAAATGTGTCAATTTCTGTTTTTTTTTTTTTTAATTTTGATGATTTTTCCCCATGGAAACAAGGTATTTGCCAGAGAGGCTCTAAAGCTTAAAAACTTCTCCATTTCATCAGCTTTTCAACGGTCACCCAATTTTTAGTTTCACTGTGCAATTAGAGGATTTTTGGATTCTACGTACCTTGAAACGTAAAACATGAAATTTTGAGGGGGGGTTACAATTTTTTTTTCTTGCTCGATTCCAAAGGAATTTACTTATTATTATTGAAAATAATAAACCAAAATTAAATTGACGTTATTGACACTTCCGAGCTAAATCGAACTGCGAAAGTTCGACCGCCCATGAGGCCAATCTGGGATCTCTGTAGGATAGAGTTGTCCAATAGATTTCGTCCATTTTCTAATGAGGATAATCAACTGGTACCTAATTAGTGGATTTTCATGACGTATTGATGTTCATCAATTAAGATGGAGTTCAATTTTTAGAAACGAAAGTACTTCCTAGACGATAAAAAATAGCTAAATGCGCGTTTATTGTAAAATATCAGATCACTTGGGTGCCTTCCAGGATAGGTCCCCTAGGACATCCCTTAGGCCTAGCCTCTAAGGGCCCAAATCCCCTCTCTTTCAGCAATAATTTTCTGTAAATAAACTTGATTGTTAATTATTGATTGATTGTTAATGTTCTTTTCACATTTTACAGAGTTTTGGTTTATTATTTTCAATAATTAAAGAAAGAAAGACGAAAATCGTCGGAATCGACTGAGAAAAAAAGGTTCAACTCCCCCTCAAAATTTGTTGGTTTAGGCGCGTTTCAAGGTTCGTAGAATACAAAAATCGAATAAAAATTTGGCCGTCCGCACTTTTCTTATTTACCATTGACAGATTTTAATGACATTTGGTATATGGGCTCCATTTAGGGTCTAGTTGTGCCCAAGGTTTTTGGCTGAATGTCAGTCACTTCTAAGGGGTGAAAAATGTGGGTTGAAATGTTCAAAAGTACCTAGATCGAAAACTTTCGAAATAAAGGAATTGAATTGATTTTTCACTTCATTTTGAGACCACGCGGAGCTCTGTAGGAAACCGTTCGCTCCCTACGTTGGACTTATGATAAATCAGAAACACGAGTGTGAATCACAAAAGAGGCTTAATTTCCGTTCAAATTTTATCAGACCAAAATGCTATCGTTGTTTGCTCCTTCGAGTTGTAGGTACTCAGTTTTGCGTCCTTAGCAACCAGTATTCCAATTTCCCATAAGAAACTCCCTGAATCGAGTGTGTAGCTTTTATTCCATCTAAATAAACTTTGTGATTGCGAAGTAACTAAATAGTAGATTGGTAGAAACTATGGTTAGTTTAAAGAAGAAAAAGTGACAAAGGCAAAGCTGTGTTCTTTGCAGACGAGCGATCTATACAAAAAAAAAAATAATAAACCTTTACGAAATAATTTGCATAGTTTTTTATCTTTGTAGAAAAATAATAAACCGTTTTGTAATAATTTTCAGTGTTTTCTATTGGTTGCTTGTCTCCTGTTCTCGACTTGCTGTTTACGACGGATTCTCCTATAAAGTACTTACGTTAAAAACTTACTAGGTACTCAATTTTGCACCCCTGGCGTCACATAAATTTTATATTTTAGCCATATTGTTTCATGTTAAACCCTAATTGGACCACGGTGTCACTAGTGCCACCGAAAACATCCTCACCGAATTCCTCAGCAGTCGCAAAGTGTAGCCAGATGAACTAGATTTAAATTGCAATTCAAAAATTAATGGACAGAGCTGAATTCTGTTCAACCTTTTCTTTTTTGTAAGTTATTAAAAATCATAAAATCTTCGTTATTTTTGGAAATTGTTGTCATAACCCGGCTGCTCTGAGCGATGACGGGTGACACTAGTGACACCATGGTCCTGTTAGGGTTAATCAAATTAAAGCCATTTAAAGTTTTAAAGACATTAACCAGCACTAACCTTCACAGATGAAAGATTCTTGAGGGTTTATAAAAGCTGGTGGCCCCTCCTAGATTCCGAACATCTGAAAGAAATTAGCATACTTGATTTAAAAAGTCTGCCAAATGACTGTGGCAAATTCCTCGTATCCATAAGCAGGTAGTATAAATGAACCGATGGATGGTAGCTAATCTCAATAGATCAATCTCCAAGTACCTTGCACTACCCTCACAGAGCACCGTCTACTCATCAATCCCGGGGGATAATTTTCATTGGGGACTATCTACACGCCAACCCGCACTATCCCTGAAGATTTCATCGAAATCGGACTATAACTTCTTTTAGTTTTACCCGTTACAAGGATTTCATGACAGACACGAAACCAAAATTGTTCAGGAAGGTATAAAAAGTATAACACAAGTGGAAATTTTGATTTTTAGAACAATTTTTTTAAATCTATAGGTCTACTAGGTAGGTAGGTGTCTTTACAGTGAAACCGCATAAATGATCTAACCGGTAACCATAATCTGCGTGGTGGAATCCAAACGAGAACGTCCTGATAGCTATAATTTCGATCAATTCACCCAAGCTTAGCTAGATAGGTTACTTAGGTGTCCTGACTTGTTATAAGAAATTAGAGAAGTTGTGAAAAAAGATTCACGCGAATTAATGACTTTGCCTTTTTGTTCTTGCAGATCGATCATCATTTTGTCGATAACACGGACTTGAAAAGCCTTCAAGTATCCCTTCGCGGCAAAAAAACTTATTTCCACATAATACAGGCTCTCAACAATAAAAGAAACTAAGTTCAAAGAAGTAATAAAAGATGATGTAGATGGTGAATATTGAATAAGTCAGGTACGTACCACAAGTTCACGTGAGAAGTCTTCAGTCCTTTCTCCATCTCGGTGAGCACACAACTTCAAATTTCCACGAAAAGGTGTGTATCTACCGTAGGTTTTGAGTGCTTATCGAAAGTCCTATCTTTAACTGGGTAGCACTCTAATACGTACATTTTACATTTCCCCGCGTAGTTTCCCCACCTTCCGTTGCAACAATAATCTAAATATTGGAACAAAACTGAAGAATTAAACATAGAAAATCCGAATAACGGCACCGGAAACGAAAGCGGCTGCGGGGAAAACGAGTGACTTTAGCAGCAGCGAGCTGTTCTTTTGTATCTCTCCCCTGTGTATTTCTTCTTCTTCTTCTACGTATTTCCCTCATGTTAGGCTCGGAACTGACTCTGTTCTAAACAGCTACTTTAATGAAAGCTACAAGCCAATGCTTTTAAGCATTAAATTGATTAAAATCAAAATGTCCTCCACGGTGAGTAAAAAAACGGATCCCTGTCACCAAAAACCCGCTGTTTTGAAAATTACGAAGTTGCGGAAATCTTGACTAATTTAGTAAATGGCTTGTTATCAATTCACTTGCAAGGACTACTTATTTATTCATATCTTATCTCCATCAAGAAAATAGTTCAAATTTGTCGAATTTCAGTTGTTTCTTTTGTATCTCTTCCGTGTGTATCTCTACTGAGTGTTTCCTTCTATTAGACAAGAAGACGAGGCCGGAAACAGTAACGTGAGTAAAACTTATTATTAATCGAATGTTCTCCACGGTGAGCGAGAAAATGAATCTCTAACAGTGCTCGTTAGAAATTTGCTGAAATTTTACTCACGTTGATGAATGCTATCAATTCACTTGCAAGAACTAATAGTTTAATTATAATATTACATTTCCATCAGCGAAAATGATCCAAATTTGACGAATTTTGGTCAAAGAATGAGCCTATTAGTCGATCGACGAAAATTGCGAATGTCGATCATTCAACGTGATATTAATTACGGTATGTTATTCTCGAATCAAAGTCAAGAACCTAACAATTAATTTCTTCCTTCCTATTAAGTGTTTGAATCGGGTGGTTGGAGTTTGGAATGTTAAAAAAGTCGTCTCCCATTGAACAATGAGGTATTTCAGTAGATTGATGAGTATTCGTGATTGTGTACAACGCACGGGTAACTACTGGTGGTAATAGGATTGTGTTTATATCATACAATAACGAAAATCTTGTATAGAAAAGGAGGAATCGGTTCTGCGGTGTTGACTCGAGGGAGGTCGGTGTCAGTCTGCGACCGTACGAGTCCAGCGGGTAAGTGGCGGCCTTTCACTCTCTTCTGGGCGAGTCGAGAATCGATTACCTATCGATGTTTGCTAGAAATCGATTATCTCGCTCCGATTTTTTCCGAATATCGATTGTAACATTAAGATTGTTTATTTCTCACTGCAATCAATTGTCAATTTCTGACAGTAATTAATTAATGAAAATAGTGTTCTTCGTGGTTTTATGGAGTGATTACTTTCACCCCATCGGATTAATTTCGCTCAACTACGTATAGGTATTTATCCACCTGGCACAAAAACCTTTTTAATAACAAAACGGACTGACCTCGATGATGGCAAACCACGAAAGAGGAGAAAAGCTGACTCTGCTCTAAACAGATACTTAAATGAAAGCTACAAGCCTATACTTAATCAAAACGGATCTCTGTCGCTGAAACTCCGTTCTTTTGATTTTTTTTTAATGTACCTTTATTGCCTCATAAGCTTTACAGTTAGGCTAAATAACTATTATAGTAGGCTGCAAGCCTAATTTACAAGGTACATGTGTTATGGTACACCCCAATGGGAGTCCAATATCCAATAACCGATGAATTAGAATAAATAATCACATACATAGAGATAAATTTAATAAATAGAATTAACGTTTTTAAGAATAAATAAGTACACGGAGATTGGTAGATAGATATCACAGAAGTTGTATCACTGAGAGTATTATGGTGTAGCCATGAGGATTCTCAAGTCACGGGATGAAAGAGTCTTGTAACCTTTTTCGTTTCAATCTTCTTTGTGTTCTTGGTGGAGCGGGGTTCTCTGCTATTCTGGCTATCATAGGATTCTCGTGTCCTTCCATTTTTCTCTTCAAAGAACCGTACATCTCTGTGATGACTTGACTAACCATTGGTATGTTCAGATCGTTGTGGAGCGTACTGTTTCTAACATACCATGGTGCGTTCGTGATGAGCCGTAGAACCCGGTTCTGCGTTACTTGTATATGTGTTGCTGTTGCAGAACCCCAGAGACCGCATGAATAGTACCAAATTGGACGAATTAGGGATAGGTAAATTAATATCTTCGTTGTGAGTGATAAGCAGAGACCTTCAAAATGTGCCACTTATTTTTATAAAATGTGGCAATGTGGCACTTATTGTGGCCGAATGTGGCATTTATTTCAACTGATGTGGTATTCATTTTTTTCTACTTTCCACCCCCTCCCTACCATAAAAGGGATGTTAAACCATTAAATCATGAAATTTGAAAGCATATCAACTACTGTATTATGTATATCAACTTTTTACATGTATTTCCAACAAATTTACATGTATTTACAACATGTTAAATTCAATTATAAAACAATTTGCTGTCACCAGTAATCCACTTCTTATGAAGGGTCACGTTTAAACTAGAATCTCTAGGCATATTGAAGATTGAGGAAAAACGAAAATGAGCGAGATATTAACAGTAAGAAACTTCAGCTTGGTATGAAGGACGTGGGGAACGGAAATGATATATATACCGAATGGTGCTTCCCGACCCTAATGGATGTACCTACTCAGGTACACATGCACTTCCCATTATGATCCTGCATCGGACTTAATCCGAAATCCAGGAAACTTATTTTTTAACGGACATGAGACCTTAACAACAGCAGAAGACCCACCTTGACCTGTGATGATAAGTTAATCTTACCTGGTATTAGCAAACACTCATTCGTCATAGTTTTCTCGGCTTTCTCGGGCGTTAGTAAAAATAAGTATTAGTAAAATAAGGCGAAATGTGGCACAAAATGTGGCATTTTCAGAGAAATCAACGAATAATGGCATTTTACCGAAAAATGGACCGAATGTGGCATTTTAGTGTGGCGCCGTGGCAATGTGGCATTTGAAGGTCTCTGGTGATAAGGGAGAGTTCTCATGTAGCAGCAGTTTCAGTTGCCTGATTCTATGCCTAATTCTAATCAACCAAGTAGTTAATATGGGCTCCCCATGTTAGGTGGTGATCAAGGGTAAGTCCAAGGTACTTAACCGAGTGGTTGATAGGAATATTTCTACCATTGTAGGTTGGGGTGTGTTGGTAAGTTTCCCGTTTCAGAGTAAATGGAACGATCGAGGATTTGAGAGCATTAAATTTCACCCTCCATTTATCACTCCATACGTGGATTTGTTGAAGGCTATCCTGTAAAGTATTGTGGGCTGCTTTTGAATGAAAATGGCTTGTTCTTTTGAATGAAAATGGTCGTTTGAAATTTGTCGAAGTTGCAAAAATGTTGACTAATTTAGTCGATGGCTTGTTATCAATTCACTTGCAAGAAGAATTATTTATTATTATATTTTCTCCATCAGGAAAAATAGTTCAAGTTTGTCGCATTTCAGCTGTTTCTTTTGTATCTCTTCTATATGTTTCTTTCCCGTTAGACTAGGCTTCCTCCGATTTTTTTTTTTCGAATATCGATGGTTTTACGGGGTGTTACTTTCGCCAAATCGGATTAGATTTGAAACTACCTACGTTCTTCACCTGGCATTCACCTGGCAAATAAATTTTTTTAACAAAAAAAAAACGGACCGACCTCAAAACTGATTATGGCAAATCACTAAAAAGGATAAAATAATAATTCCAACGTACTCAGATAGTTTTGAAGGTAGGTACGCAATGATCGGTTGACACAAACACGTTTACTCGAGAATCTTCTATTTCTTCTTCGCAAATATTCTATGAAACTTTTGATCCTACCTCCTCCCGTTACTATGTCAATTGTAAACAACAATGACAATTCTTCGGCGAAGAAGGTGTTATATTTCCAGTTGACCACAATTCCAATCAATTGACATAGTACGTTTTGTTGGGTCGATCTACATAGTTGCTGTCTTCCCGTCACGTTCGAATGTTACTGCGGTTTCGCTGCCCACCAATCAGAACTATTTCATCATTTTTCCCTCAATTGTTGGAAGTTCGAACCCCATTGTCTTCCTTTTATCATTTTTATGATCACCAATGAGCACATGTCGTCTCGTCTTGCTAAATTTAAATTAATTAATTTTCTCCCTGAAGAAGTTCAGTTAAATTACTACCATCCCAGCTCAGCTCTTCGTGAATCTGAATCCTCGAGTATCTCCGGCTCAAGTCATTAAACGACTGAATAACATCTTACCGATAGGCAGCGTTATCTTTTCCTTTAGTAAAGTTTTCAGCCCTCGAGAAGCAAATTGATTAAATTCTAAATTTCCCTTATTATTTAGCTTCACGTTACTGACTGAAGTTCTTCATTCGTTGTTTGCCGTCTTACCGTCATCGTGTCGTTTCGTCCAGTCATCGTTGTCTTCTTTGCTGGAAAAGCCTTGAATGGAGACAAGAACATCCTTTTCCCGAACTCAATTTCCCAGATACTGCAGATTAGTAGCTACCTAATCTCTAGATTGATTCCACGTCAGTTGGATTAGGTACTAATAAGTCAATAGAGAGGTTAAGGAGTATCTTTCAAGTAGTATTGTTTATGTGGCCTCCCTAAAGAAAAATATTATTTTTGCAAAATTTTACAAATTATAATAATCACTAGGCTCATTTTGGTTTATTATTTTCAATAATGAACCTTTGGAATCGACCAAGAAAAAAAAAATTTTAACACCCCCTCAAAATTTGATGGTTTACGTTTCAAGGTACGTAGAATCCAAAAATCGAATAAAAAAATTTCCGTCCGTCCGCCGTACGCCGTACGCGGCACTTTTGCCACTTAGCATTGACCGATTTTGATGAAATTTGATATGTAGGCTCCATTTGGGGTCTAGTTGTGCCCCGAAGCTTTTGGTTGAGGTAGGTCACTTCTGAAGGTTCCAAAATCAATTTTGAAATTTTGAAAACGCCCTAACTCAAAAAATTTTGATATAAAGGTATTGTTTTTCCTTCAATTTAAGATTCTACCAATGGAATTTTTGAAGTTTTTTGAGACCACGCGGAGCTCTGTAGGACAAACCGTTCGCTCACTACGAAAATTTAAGGGTTTATATTGAAATATATATATAAATCAAAACACGAGTGTGAATCGCAAAAGAGGCCTAATCTCCGTTCAAATTTTAGCTGACCAAAATGCGATCAATGGTTGGTGATTTTGATTTTTTTTTTTTTGATTTTTTCCGATTTTTTTTTCCTCATATTGGATGGTTGCTGATTTTGTAGACGAGTGATCTATATAAAAATAATAAACCGTTGTGTAATAATTTGCAGCGTTTTTTAGTTTACCTCAGCATCATTTTTATTTTTTGCTTCTGAGCCTACCAAGGTACCTAACGGAAACATTGTTTATCTGAACAATTGGGGAAGCTGTGCCACACCCTCTTGTTTCGATTATACAGGTAAATCAAATTCAATTTAATAATTAATAATTAAGTAATCAATCAAATTTGCGATTATGAGAATGATGCTTTGAGATCAACTACAGTAACTGTGCTTCGGATTACCTATACAATCGGGTTATGCATACGAGGAAGCTATGTGCCACACCCACTTGGCAGACTTTTTTTGTTTATTTTAGAAAGTATTAGGATAGAGAATAGAGTATTTAACCCTTTAGGGTTCAAGGAACAGAACACTACTTTTCCCTGAAGGATTTGTGGTCGCTATATTAACCACCTGCTTTACTGCATTAGTTCGAAATGTCTAAGTCAGAGTGCGCGAAGGAGCCACTATATCAATATTTTGAACTGCAAGGAATCGATAGGAACACAAAAATAATCGATCGAACAGTGGGATCGATTCCAACCATCGAAGTGGTCGCTAGAGTGATCACATGTGTAGTATCTTGCCCCTGATTCTGGAAGGTTACGAAAGTGGTTCCGGTTTGTGGATGTTTCCGGCGTTTGAATTTTCTGTTGGCGGTTTTCCGATTGAGGTAAGAAGAGATTTTCATGTACTTTACTTCAATCAAGTATTTGCAGCCATAAAAAACTTCCATTTAGATTGAAAACATTGGTATTTCATCTGATTCCCATGCTGATAACCCCGACATCACTCCTGTTTCCCCGATTTTTTCACTAATGAAAACTCTTCTCATGGTCAAATCAATTCGGTTTATGAATCTGAAACCTAATGCGCGCTTTGGAGTGTTTTTCCAATCGAAATTATGTTTGGCTTGGATAATCCGAGCTCCAGCCCCGATGCCATGTGAAAAGTAGAGGTGGTCGCTGTAGCGACCACCAAGCCTTCAGCGTTTCAACTATGGGTCTCCCAAAATCAGTATCGGATTTGGGAATTCTGTGCCATACATTCTTGTCATGTAGCTGAGTAGGAGGTAATAGGTACCAGTACCGGTACCAGTCATTATAGAGACCACTAAGCCTTGAGAGCCGTACTTTGTTTACAATCAGTGCATTGTCCTGAAAGTTCTGTGGTCGCCATATTGACCACCAGGAAACCTGAATTATAACAAAACAGAAGCTTTTACAAACTGACTGTCATGTTTTTTTCAAGTCTTTGTGGTTCTTTGTGCCTTACTAGCAAATTTTTTCTAGTTCCTGATATCTTTTCTGTGATTGAAATAAGCGTCTACGCTTCTAAATAAGCGCATGACCATTGAGATCAGTGCGACTAATTCCCAGAGCTGTGATGTCTATAACTGAATACCGTCAAACATAAAAATATGAAAAAAAATCTTATTCTGAGGTTCTGCGCATTTATTCCATGACTGCGTATCGCCCCTGATGAAAGTGTGGTCATTATAGAGACCACTAAGCCTTGAGAGCCGTACTTTGTTTACAATCAGTGCGTTGTCCTGAAAGTTCTGTGGTCGCCATATTGACCACCAGGAAACCTGAATTATAACAACACAGAAGCTTTTACAAACTGACTGTCATGTTTTTTCAAGTCTTGGGGCTATTATGAATGGAATATAAAGCATTTCAGCCTGATTCTCAATGAAAAATGGCTTGCGCTTTCAGGGATCAGATGGGTGGTTACTCTAGCGACCACCAACACTTAAAGGGTTAAAACAGCCGGCAAAAAGAAGGGTGGATATTTTTTATGATAAACTGATTTTTTGGCTCTCAATCGCGTGTGTCATCGATGGAAAGGTCCCAGAAACAAACGGGAAGTTCCTGTTTGGAATTTCAAAGCTCAAATCGTCATACATCTAAAAATTCACACGATTTGAGTACACTTAAATTCAATTCATAACCTCTCTGGAGAAATATCTTTTCAAACTAAAATACCCAAGGTATGTACTAAAATGTCCAACCTCATACCTACGTAATATTATTTATTACATTATCGCTATTCCGCCATTCCCCCTCCAGGCAACTACCCTGACGTCTACCGAATCCCCTCTCTGACTACGTCCCTGGTGGGCAGTCTTAATTTAACAAAACGATGACAGGTGTATTGAATGAAATGCCAATAAACGAACGCTAATAGTGGACTATGATATTCTGTCAATAAATCTAATGTGAGTGCACTTGAGAGGAAGATTATCAAACTTGGATGATTGACCACTTTAGTCCAAAAACCTGAACAGGAGTACGATTCAAAATACAATATTTTTGTATCGGTCAAACAAAGTTGAGACAACGTATTTCACTTTTAAATTGCTTGGAACCAACAGCCTATTCTTCGAACAACGGACTATTTGTTCCGCTTGTAGGATTCAGGTTTGGTTTGACTCAGGCGAAATGGGAGTGAGAATCTCAGCTTTAAATAATTGCAGGCTGCATAATCCACTTTATGTTCAGTCGAAGAAGAGCTGAGAGCTGAATAGTGTGAGAAGGTGGTGAAGGAAGGGGGGGGTCCAGAATGATAACAGGTATTGATCCATCCCACTCCACCTGTTGTGTACCGGTACCCCCCAGTCACCACCTCTCTACTATCATTCATCCTCGGACTAACCCCTACCAGTCTAACAGACTCCCTTATTTCTGTAATAGGTCCCACAAAAGGGTGAGTAATGAAGCTCATGTAGGCGTAGCACGTAGCTTCCTCGTATTGATAATCCGTACTCAATGAGTCCGACAGCACTTCCTCTAATCGATTGTGGAAGTGAAGAATATCCTAACTGTATCCCAATATCACCTATTTTTGAACAATACCAAAAAATTTCATCGAATTATAATGACAATTTTGGAAGTTATGCTAGTTACCAAAATTTCACTTTGCGTTTGTAATGATAAAAAAAAAACTTTTTCTGCCAAACTTAATTGTATTATTTTTGAGTCTTGAAGCTGAAGCAATGTTTTAACTTTTAAGAAACAAAATAATAATTCTACAAAGTCAATAATAAAAAACAAAAATGATAGTAATAATCAAGTTTGATGTAGTACAAAGTTTCCTCTTATCTATAACATGATAGTAATGGATAATAGATCTTAATAAATCTGCCAGCAATGGAGATTATATTAGTATAGTAGTATCAACCAACGCAACTATCTCTCAACATCTAAAAATTTCATTGGAATGAGGTGGAAGTTTGTTCTCAATAATCTTTCAAATTTGAGCAAAATCAGACGATTAGTTATTGGGAAAAAGAGGAGAATTTCACATTTGCGACTGCGCTGACTATTATAACACTGAGGTGAAATTCTCTGGGAATCATCTACAGCCAAGCCGCATATTTTCTTAATGTCATTCGCGTTGAACTGTAACTTAGGTATAGTAACAAGGATTTGCACACAGACCGACTAACATCCCTACATGATATCAAAATTGTAGAAAAAGCTCTAAAACGAAAAACACAGGTGGAAATATTTTTATCTTTGAAAAGTGAAAACAATGCTTCCGGAAAATTATTACGCCTAGATCGTCGTTTCGATCAGTGTGTTAGGTGCTGTACAAGAACGTCCTACTTACATCATAAAGTCTACGAAACATTTCAATATTTTCTTTGTCAATGGACGATCTGATTTGAGCCACTACAGACGTCCCCAATTAAGAACCAGAACAAAATAAATTGGGGAAACTATCAACGCTTCACGCTAATACATTGAGACATGAATATTGTCTCTTTGGACTGAGTAGATATTTCCAGCATCGCTACAGTCTCGATATTACAATGAGAACCGTCATGAAAAAACATGCGATTTCATCCTGTTTTCCACTCGATACTAGCAAACAAACATCTTTGGAAAAATGAGAATCTTCGAAGGAAAATGCCAAAACCTCGTAACGATGGAAATTTTACTCAGTCTATTTTCCACCTACAACATTCTTTACTACTGGTTGGAAAGCTCTCGATTTATGCTGACTGCTCTGCCATAAAAACGAAAAAACCATGTCAAACCATTGTAACTAGGGATGAAAATCGATTATCGATAATATTGAAAAATCGATATTTTGACCCGATCATTTCTAACCAACTTTGACGCTATCGATAACTATCGATTATTTTGCGCCGATATTTTTGAAAAATAATTTTGCTCTTCGTTTTTCCATACTTTTTACCGATAAGAAAAATGAATTTACTAATTGAGGTGCAATTTCAGATTTCCTATTCAGAGAACGTTTCCTAAATGCAAGAATGAACTTTTAATCTCAATCTTATCAAAACTACTTTTCCTTCAAGGTGTGCCAGAACATTTTTTTTTAATTAATAATGATTCATAAATTTTGCTTTTCCTTGTTTTAACAATGTAAACATTTGTAAAAAAAATCATATAGGTCTGTATTAAAATTTAAAATGATTACTTTTTTATTTTTGAGTATACCTAATCTTAATAAAAACGCTGCAAATTATTACACAATGGTTTATTATTTTTCTATATAGATCACTCGTCTACAAAATCACCAACCATCCAATATGAGAAAAAAAATTATCAAAAAAAAAATCAAAATCACCAACTATTGATCGCATTTCGGTCAGCTCTAATTTGAACGGAAATTAGGCCTCTTTTGCGATTCACACTCGTGTTTTGATTTATATATATATATTTCAATATAAACCCTTAAATTTTCGTAGGGAGCGAACGGTTTGTCCTACAGAGCTCCGCGTGGTCTCAAAAAATTCTAAAATTTCTATAGAATCTTAAATTGAAGGAAAAACAATACCTTTATATCAAAATTTTTTGAGTTAGACGTTTTCAAAATTTCAAAATTGATTTTGGAACCCTTCGAAGTGACCTACATCAACCAAAAGCTTCGGGGCACAACTAGACCCCAAATGGAGCCTACATACCAAATTTCATCAAAATTGGTCAATGCTAAGTGGCAAAAGTGCCGCGTACGGCGGACGGACGGACAAATTTTGGTTTATTATTTTCAATAATAAGCCTTTGGAATCGAGCAGGAAAAAAAAATTTAACCCCCCCTCAAAATTTGATTTTTTACGTTTCAAGGTACGTAGAATACGAAAATCGAATAAAAAAATTTCCGTCCGTCCGCCGTACGCGGCACTTTTCTTAGCAACACTGGACCGATTTGGTTCAAATTTGGTATGTAGGCTCCATTTGGGGTCTAGTTGTGCCGCGAAGCTTTTGGTTGATGTAGGTCACTTCTAAGGGGTGAAAATTAAGGGTTGAAATTTTCAAGAGTGCCCTAGCTCGAAAACTCTCGAAATAAAGGTATCGTTTTTTCACCAATTTTGAATAGTATTGAATTTTAAAAAATTTTTGAGACCACCCGGAGCTCTGTAGGACAAACCGTTCGGTCCCTACGAGTACTTGAAGGTTTTCCTTCGATAAAACAGATGAGTCTTCGATAAAACGATGAGATAATGAGTGTGAATCGCAAAAGAGGTCTAATCTCCATTCAAATTTTATCGGACTAAAATGCGATCGCTGTTCATTTCTTCGATTTGTATACAGTTTTCAAAACTGATTTGATTACTGGTTACGCAGATGGCAAAACTGAGTTTTGCCATCTGCGTAACCAGTAATCAAATTTCCATATGAAGCTTTCTATTTTTCCAATCGAGTGTGAAGCGTTTAGATCTTTCTAATAAACTTGATTGTGAAGGTGTGAAGCCAGTATGGTGTGGTAGGTAGTACCTAGCTGGTAGGTAAAAAAAAGTTGGTAGGTAAAAAAAAATGTTGGTGGGTAAAAAACGCTGCAAATCATTGCTCAAAGGCTTCTTCACTCTTCAGATCACTGATCAGCTGAGTGAGCTCCGAAGCCATTTTCAATCCTATTGAATGGAAGTGCTCTTCCAGGCGTCTTCAGCATTCGAGGAGATCTTTTTCACTCTTCAGATCACTGATCAGCTAAGTGAGCTCCGAAGTCATTTTCAATCCTATTGAACGCAGGAAGCTGAAATTTGAGAGGGAAGGTCAAGGGAGAATACGGATGGTGGTAGGTGCTATTGATGGAGAACCAGTGATCTTTACAGAAGGGTGATCTATACAGAAAATAATAAACCTTTGAGCAATGATTTGCAGCGTTTTTTTCGATTTTTGGATTCTACGTACCTTGAAACGTAAAACATCAAATTTTGAGGGGGTGTTAAAATTTTTTTTTCTTGGTCGATTCCAAAGGTTCATTATTGAAAATAATAAACCAAAATTTAAAAAAAGTATTAGAATTCCTTGGTTTATAATTTTTATTCTACCTTATGATTCAATTTTATGAGGTATGGAGACCATTCAGGTTGACTTAGCTCTAAATTCCTCTACCGCATACCACGTATTTTTGGTCAACTAGGTATCGTTCTCATTTCACTTACTGGGTTTGCCTTTGAAGAGTAAAAAACTAAATGAAAAGTGTGTTTAGAGGAGAAAAAGTTCATCTATTATCGATAATTTTAATCCGATGTATCGGTAACATCTATATTGACCTTTAGATATATCGACAATACCGATCATCGATAGTTGTAAATGTTTCATCCCTAATTGTAACGTTTTTTGCGAATATTTCAAAACGACCCCAGCGATAAGACATGAGGACAATAAGACATGTCAAAAATTAAACGACAAAAAATATCACTTTGTCAATCTATGAAACCCCCAAACCATGAACGTACGACGTCTTTGCTTGTGAGGGAAGTTTGTTAAGGGACCTAATAATGAAATCCCGATAATGAGAATGATGGTCTTTGTTACCCGTCGAGCCGGTATCTCCGTCTCTTCGGGAATAAGACGGAAAACCTTCGACCTCATTGTGAGCTTCCCCCACAAATCTACCGCTGCCGCAGAAATCTCTTTGATGTCAAAGCCACGCGCTTCCGAGGCCGAGGGGGCACAGATCCCCCCCCCCCCAGCCCTACGCCCTTCTTCTGGGGTCACCGTGTCGATACTTACTTATAAGGCCACGTTACATTCCGTTTCTTTCTTGCCTCTTGCCTGACCGGATGATAAAATGAACAAGATGAAAGAGATTGCCCCAGTTTGGCACGCATCCTTTTTGGTTTATTATTTTCAATAATAAACCTTTGGATTCGAGCAAGAAAAAAAATTTTAACACTCCCTCAAAATTTGATGGTTAGTTATCAAAATTTGAGTTGTTACCAGGGACCAATTTTGATGAAATTTGGAATATGGGGCCATTTGGGGTCTAGCTGTGCCGCAAAGCTTTAGGTTGAGGTCAGTCATTTCTAATGGGTGAAAATAAAGGGCTGAAATTTTCAAATGTGCCTTGAAAACTTTCGAAATAAAAGTATTGTTTTTCAACAATTTTAAATAGTGTTGAATTTTTAGAATGTGGACATGATGGCGAGGACAATTCCTGCACTGTCTGGAGCATTTGAGGAGTTCGAGAGGGCTGCGACAGTAAGAGGGTTGAAGATAAATGAAACCAAAAAGGTTTATATGAAAACCTCTACTAGATCACCTCTTGAGCGAGCATCTTTCGACATTCTCCATCACAGCTTCCCTATTTGCAGCCAGTTTAAGTGCTTAGGTGCAATAGTGACGAACGTCAATGATATCACTAATGAAATTAAGTCGCGGATTGTAGCTGGAAATAGATGTTTTTGGGATGTTCAAACAGCGTTGAAGTTCAGAGGACTTTCCCAAAGTACCAAGCTTGTGATATTCAACACAATAATAAGTCCAGTAGTAACATACAGCAGCGAATCCTGGGTCCTTACAACCACAAACGAGCGTTTATTCAACTGCTGGAGCGGAAGATTCTCCGTAAGGTATTTGGGCTAGTGTACGAGGAAGAAATGGAGAATCAGGAAAAATGAGGAGTTGAGAAGGATGCATGTGCAACCAGACCTGGTAGCATCCATTAGAAGTGGAAGACTAAGATCTCGGCTCGGTCATGTGGAGAGAATGCCACCCGAGCGAAGTCCTCGTAGATCAATGTATGAGACATCTAAGGGAAGAAGGCAGAGAGGGAGACCTAGGAAGCGTTGGCGCGACGTGGAGGAGGATCTTTCTATGCTTGGTGTGAGAAGATGGAGATGGAGAGAGAAGGCCATGGATCGGAAGGAGTGGTCGTCTATTGTGGAAAGTTCTTGAGTATTGTACTTTGTTGATTGTAAGCAATATTGAGAATTCGTTCCCAAGTATGTCAACTTTTAGCTTTTCCATTTGCCATGGCTTTAACTAGTATAGATTTTTAGGGCGTCCCACAGTAAGACTTGGGCGTCCTTATGCGGTAATCTGAGGTAACGTTGGACAACACTCAACCGGAAAAATAATAAAAATAAAATAACCTCGTACTAATCCGTTTTAGACTATTTACTTAGACCATCCGATTTTTCAATAATTCGATTCTTTTATAGCTTAATAATTGTATCAAGCTTTGAAATTGACGGAAAATTCTCAATATACCTCTAGATTTTCATGAATCATTCTTTGTACCCCCATGGAACTAATTAGTGGTGCCAGCATGTTTCTTCAAGGACCGAAGTGCCAAATAAAAAAATGAAAATTGAATTTTTAGAATCGGGTCGGACTACCCGGATCTCTGTTGGTCAAACCGTTCGCTCCCTACGATAACTTAAGGGTGGGATTTACGATAAATCAGAATCACAAGTGTGAATCACAAAAGAGGACTAGCCTCCGTTGAAATTGTAGCAGACCAAAATGCTATCGCTGTTCGTTTCTTCGAGTTGTACACAGTTTTGCGTCCTTAGTGACCAGTATTCTAATTTCCCTATGAAGGCACCCGCAACTCCCTATTTCTTCGCATTGAGTGTGGCGCGTTCATTCCTTCAAAATAAACTTGATTGTGAAGTAGGTAAGTATGTAGTAGGTAGGTAGTAAGTACGGTTGGTAAAAAAAAATGACAATAGCAAATCTGTGTTCTTTGCTGGCGAGTGATGTATACAGAAAAATAATAAACCGTTGTGAAATTATTTGCTACTTTTTTTCCAAGTTGTAGACGCATAAAAGAAGTTCTCAGTGTGTCAAAAAAAATCAAACAAGTATACTTCTTAACAAGTATCTGTCATGATAAACCACTTAGTCAGTATCCAGCCATCAGCTGTCTTCCAAGGGGAAGATCAGAATTGGTCCTGATGATTTCGCTCACGGCTACTTATTGCCTCACCCACTGATGTGGAGATGGGTTCACCAACGGCCCAATTACAATTGAAGACTACACGGGAAGAACGCACCATGTCCCATTTTGTAAACTTTTCAGGAAATAATTTTTTCCGGCAAAAACCCAATATTAGTTCAAATTCGTTCGATACAATTTTTTTAAAAATGGGATTTTTATCTCAGCGTACTGTAGAATGCGGTGGTACAATCAAAACTACTGCAAAAAGTATTTTGAAACTCCATAATGCTATCCAAAGTTGCAAAGGTCCATCTGTACAGCGGAAGAACGCACCATGAACGTGTATTGCTGGTTTTATTCATAGTATCCTGCATGAAGATTTCTCTCTTTATCAAGGCATAACGGTTTCGTGACATTTTAATGATATATATAATGATTTGGTGTGTTCAAAAGTTCACTCACGAAGTTTTGCAAAATATTTTAATAGAATATAATCCAGGAAATTCATTTTTGTTCTTCCAAAAAAGGAGTACGTATTACAACAACAACAAAATTAAGGACATTAACATTGATTTTGAAAAAATTGTTCATTTAATAAAATTTGAGGAAACTGATGTTTGTATTTTTAAAAATCAAGGAAAACCCTTTGTTCTGAAAAATTACCAAAAAACTCAAGACACGTGTTTTCATTTTTTGATCTTCAACTTCTTGAAATTGGACTGAGCGCTGGAACTGCAGAACTAAACTAAAACTAAAAATAAACTCATTGGTATGAAGAAAATAATATTTATCGCCGCTAACAATCGAAAATTATACTGTGAAACCCAGGAAAACCGCATGAATCACAAAGATCCATCAGGTAGGGGAATACGACCTGGGGGAGGGAGCCCGAAAGTTGGCACGTTCTTCCCTGGTTGCGCTCGGCTTGGTGCGTTCTTCCCCTGTACGGTGTTTCGTTTCTCGCATTTTTCTCTTATATTGGATCTTAACCTATTTTTCGCAAAAAATCGACTTGGTGCGACGCTCGGCTTGGTGCGTTCTTCCCCTGTACGGTGTTTCGTTTTTCGGATTTTTCTCTTATATTGAATCATAGCCTATTTTTCGCAAAAAATCGACTTGGTGCGTTCTTCCCGTGTGGTCTTCAATTACACAATTACAACAATAGGGTGTGAGCCTTGGTAGGAAAAACTGTTTATTGTTATTTTTAATCTAAGGTAGACCTCATTCTAAGAATTTTGGTACCAACCACGACCTTCTAGCGTGTGTAAATCTTTTCCTATGAATTTTTAAAGTTTCGACCGTTTATGACGTCACAGCGGGCTGGGGGCGCCCAGGCGAGAGGGGCGCGTGACGTCATAAACGGTCGAAACTTTGAAAAATCATAGAAACAGATCTACTCACGCTAGAAGGTCGCGGTTAGTGCCTAAATTCTCAGGATTTAGTATAATTTCGATTAAAAATCTAAAAAAAAATCAAGGCGCACACCCCATTATCAAGACCTGCGGTACCACCCTCGAGCGGTCACAGAACATAACGGTAACACAGGACACAATAGGGAACCTCAAATTTGCTAGCTATATTAAAAACTAAAAAATTCAATTAGAAAAAAAAGAATGCTGGAAAAACGTTTGCAAAGCTGGGCGAGCAGAAGAGTTTCCTCACATGAAATAACAAGGGCTTATAGATTTGTTGGTGCCAAATTGCTTGATTTCATTATTGAGAATTACTACTGATAAATTTTCCAGTACTACTGATTGTTTTCCCAATACGAAACTTATTTTTACCATCACACTGAAAGTTTTCTCAGTCGAAAAACACACGATTGTGATATATTGTTTATTTCATTTTGAAAAGTGTTCACTTCATTTTGAAAACTGTTTAATAAATCAGAAAAAGCTAATATTAAATGTTTTTATCCTACTTATTCATACTCTACTCATCTCACTCAAAGTACCTATCTGCCTACTCAAATATTGTTGATTTTTTAAATTTATTCATTTATTTTATTATATTATTGGTATTATTATTATTATTATTACGAGTATTTTTGTACTTTCTCACAATACTTGCCCAATAGTCCAATTGCGCACACAACGCGGGAAGTCTAAACGGCGCTCAAGGTCTACCTCGCCTTCAAGACAGCTCGGTCGTGAGGGTTTGCATAGCTCCTCTTTTCGTTCACTCGTTAGCACCATCTGATTTTCCCCAGAACTGACTACACATCAGCTGTTCACTGCGTACCCACTGTTGTCGTGGTGTTGGCTCAGTGGATAATATTTTATGATAAGGCTTCCCCCACTACGTAATTTTGAATGTTTGATGTTTCCACTTGAACCAATCGACTCGTTTCACCTAATTATTTTTTTTATCGCGATTTGTTTACACCACACGGAACGATGAGCCTTCGATTAACACAACAGACTCATCAACAGTGAAAGAAGTGGACTTCTGACGAGTGGAACGACAGGCAGACGTGAGGAAAAGTCAACTTCCTAATCTAATCACGTCCTTCTGCAGGCCTCCGCCCGGATATAAAAAAACAAACATGGAATCTTTGGAAACCAAATACAACACCAAAATTCCAGGTGAGTCGAGAATCCTTTGTTTGTATTCATAGCTGCCGAAACTTTAGTGGGAACTGATGAACCAAAGACATCTCAGTACCTGTTCAAAACATTCACCAATCGGGAGCCTCTCGAAAGTGTCAAGTTCCTGTGTTCATTCTTTACCAATTTGGTAGTGAAGTACGTCATCATCCTGATGCCAACTCATTATTTTTGCCCTTGAAATAATTTTCCATTAATTTAATAGGTAAACGTCGTTGAGGTACCGTGAATCAGCAGTTGAACTGTTGATATCTGGAATATACGGCGATGACTCGAGGGTGTCATCATCCTTTTCCTTATCTTAAATGAGGCAATAGTAATCTTACTACCTTCGTTATCGTGGAATATTGTATAAAGCCTTTTGTCCCGGACGGCAAAACGCAGAGGTCTATGAAGGAATTTATTTTCCTACGGTGGATTATTTCTACATAGAAAAACACGATGTCGAGACCATTGATGGAGTCGAAATCATAGGGCCGAGAGATTACATCACCAAAATATGACAGGACTTCTGTAGGTTGTTACTATAGGGGTATTCATGGTCTGATTCGATCGTCGAATCGTCGTAAACTCGAGGGTCTCATGAGGCTCCCACATTTTCTCCCGTCGAATCGTCGAAAATCGAATTGTGAGTAGCGCTCCTTGCGGCATCAGACGATAACCAAGTCAGTGTCAAAAGAACCGCTTGTTCATTAATTTCCTTTTAGTTAAAAAGTGAGAATACCCCAGAGGTTCCTAATAAAATCATTAACAAAGTTCCTATTACACGAACGAAAAAATCTACGTCTAGAATTAAAAAAGGATCATGCTTCAGACTTCTGAATAGGTACCTACCGATGAGGAGTCTTGTCTCAAAGAAAAACCCTTGCTACTTCCGTCACACAATTTTGAATGCATTTTGGTACATATCTCATGGCTGAAACATGTTCGATGCTAGAAAGGAGAATGTGCTAAGCTCGTTTTAATGCCAGCAAGCAACATTTTTCCACTTCTCCAGCAGACCATCAGATGGTTGCGTTTTTCCTTAGCCGCTTGGGTGGCTCAGCTCCACTCATTTATTCGAGAAAAAACCCACTTCGAACAGAATAAAAAAGAAATAAACGAACGGAAAAACAGAATAAAAATTAAAAAAGGTGTTGTTAAAATAAAAACTCAAAATGAAAGGACGAGAAGATCTGTTTGTTGTTGTTATGATAGTTGCTTCGCACAACGGCCGCTAGCGCTAGGGTTTGTAATTCGACGTCGAATCTCGTAATTCGACGCCTTCAGCCCGTCGTAAATCGAATCGTCGTATTTGCCGGTGCGCGCGCGCATTGACTCCCGTCGAATCTCCAAATTCGACGATTCGACGTCGAATCTCCCGGACCATGAATACCCCTTATATGTCAGAGTTGCTAAAACAACATTGAGGGCTCAATCAATATCCTTCTTCTTCACTTGTGTGAACCCTCTTGACACTCATCAAACCAACCAACCAACTCCGAACATAACTCTTAAGCTGGATTCACATGGGACGGAAAAGGGCGGAAACTGAAAAGACGGAAAGACGAGAAAACCAGTGGAGGGGGTAGCCAGAGTCGGCAGAAGGTTCTCATGGATGATGGACAGAAAGGACGAATGATAACCTTCCTCCTGGAAGCCTCTGAAATGATAACCTCTCTCTGATCTGTAACCTCTGTTGACTGTGTTTTGAATTTGTCGTTCAATTCCTCGTTGAAATTAATTTTATATAAAAAAAGAAGAAAAAAACGAGCTAGAAAAGGACAGCGCAACAAACAAATGTAGCGCGAGCGAGGAACCTCAGGATGCCTGATTGTCGATTGCAACAATCGATTGTTTTTTCCAACAATTGATAGTTTCGATGGTTTTTTTCAACAAAGGAGTAATATTGCTCTTGGAATTTTCAGTTTGCCCACATGCTCATTTATTTTTATGAATGCCAGCTGAACAGTGTTTCTAGAAAATTCACAGTTGGGATTCTGCAATAATTCTGGGAATACATAATATAAATAAATAATCTATATACATAAAACGCGAACTGTTTGTACGTACCTACGTATGCACATTACCGATCAGGAGGAGTCAGAGGAGTGGGAAGCGAGGATAGTCAGAGGAATCGTTTTTGCCTGCTTTTAGTAGGCTTTTCAACTAGTAAATAAATAATGCTCAACGCATCAATCGCGTCGATCGTATCAAGACACTCGATTGTTCGCTACTATTGACAGTTGGTAATAGTATTGACAGTTGGAAACGGAAAAGACGAGAAAACCAGTGGAGGGGGTAGCCAGAGTCGGCGGAAGGTTCACATGGATGATGGATAGAAAGGACGGAATGATAACTTTCCTCCTGGAAGCCTCTGAAATGATAACCTCTCTCTGATCTGTAACCTCTATTGACTGTGTTTTGAATTTGACCAATTCCTCGTTGAAATTAATTTTGTATAAAAAAAGAAGAAAAAAACGAGCTAGGAGTTGCTGAAATAAGAAGAAACCAGGGGCCAATATAAGAAATTTATATAATTACATGTGCGCACCCTGCCGTATTGTATGCCCTGAGGGAATGTGAGCAAAGCGGGGGGCACCATTCATCTTGGTGTTCTCGACGTTTCAGCCTATATTATTATTATCGTCTGTTATATTCACTAACAGATTTATTAGAATAATTACCTAACCAAACAAGGAAGGGGAAATACTTATCAATTATGTTATACATGTACTACCAAATGATGACCAAGTATTTATTGTTTTCAGCCGTTAAAAGGTTGATGAGAGAGGCCTTTGAGTTGAGGGAAGCCACAGAAGAATACAGTGCTCATCCACTCGACGACAACCTCTTTGAATGGCATTTTACAGTACGTGGAGCCCCTGCTACCGAGTTCGAAAATGGCGTGTATCATGGTAGAATTATCCTACCCAATGAGTATCCCATGAAACCACCAAACATCATTCTTTTAACTGTAAGTATCTAGTTTTTACGTATTTTATCATAATATTGCATTTCGACGGTCCAACAGCAGCTGGACTGAACTTTTACCAACTTTTAAGATAGCAAAACAGTTATTTTATTGGTTCTGTTTTGGCAGAGCCAATACACATAAAGAATGTTTTTGATATGAAAAGATGCAATACTGGGAAAGAAAACTTGTATTAAAACATAAATTTGAACATGAACATGAGGTAATGTGTGGCACAGCCGCTAGGCAGCGCTAGTCATAAACACAGACAATAGATGAGTTAGGATAGCAGCCTTGGTGCCATCAGTAAATTAAATTCCAATATTCTGGGATGAATGCTGGTTTTTTTTACTTTCATGTTATTTCTGCGCTATCTAATGAGAAATCACTTCAACTAGTATTTTTCCAGACAATATTCATCCAATATGATGCCCAACACATTTTGGAAGCACTGGATGTTCTTGATGGACACGATATTGTGATCCCATCAATATCTACGGTGTTAAATCGCCATTCTAAACTTGATACTGTTCGGAAATTCATTTAGTATGTAAAACATCCTGTTATTGTACCTATACGTCTTCTTGATTCCAGCCTAACGGGAGATTCGAAGTTAACAAGAAAATATGTCTGAGCATATCTGGTTACCATCCAGAAACGTGGCAGCCCTCCTGGTCCATCAGGACTGCCCTGTTAGCTCTCATCGCTTTCATGCCTACCAACGGAAAAGGAACCATCGGTTCTCTCGATTATACTCCTGACGAGAGGAAAATATTAGCTCGGAAGTACGTCCAGTGAAATCGCATTTGCTCGAACCTTTCAACATTTTTTTTTTTTTGTCGGACTTCTTCTGAATTCCTTCTTATTCAATTTTTTCAGGTCTCAAAAGTGGGAGTGTAACCAGTGTGGTTCAATACACAGCCTCCTCGGGTCGAACATGGCTGAGATCACCACAGCAGAATCCCAGCTCATAAAAAGTGTTATGTTCAAGGTTAGTCAAAAGTTTTATCGGTTGATATCATGGAAGAATAAATACTTATGATTGGTTAAGGGTTGTTGCTGGGAGCCAGCTCCAAGGTGAAACTTGAAAGTTCGGTACAATCATTGCTTGAAATAGGTGATAATATCACCTATTTCAAGCAATGATTATGTGGTACAAAGAGCTCGCTGCAGGGATTTGCAGAAATTATCGCCAACCTTCAATGATGGAAATAGCACTAGAAGAATAAGGGGTCATCTGTAGTATGTGTGATACCCGAGAATCTCAGCATCAGGGAATATCAATACTTATTATGTCATTATGATCCATTTTTGGGGTTCCAACCCACTTCAGATGATTCAAATCATAAAAGCCTAATTGGATATCAGAAAACATTGAAATTAGGCGATCCAAGCATAGGACCTCTCAAGTAGTCAATGATGGCGGACATTTGAGGGAGGTCGGTAAATTCTATTATCCTAAGCATAATATGCCATATCGATGGCATTATATGATAACCTCATATCTCAATTTTTGGCCAAAATGGTTTTTTGGATTCTGTGAATGAAAACCTCGTATCTCACCCACCTGTAATTCAATTTTTAGCGGGAATTGCATTTTCTGCTCTCTAGCGCCCTAAATGATAACCTCGGTTTTGATCAAGAAGGCTGAGCGTCACTGGTAACCTAGCATCTAATCGCTAAAAATTGAATTACAGGTGGGTGAGATACGAGGTTATCATGTGATGCCATCGATATTATAGAGAGCCCGTGACGTCACACTAACACCACCAATAGAAGATCAAGAATGCTTATAAAAGGGGTACTTATTCATGGTTTGGGAGATTCGACGTCGAATCTTCAAATTTGGAGATTCGATTTACCGCGGGCTGAAGGCGTTCTAAACTGAGATTCGACGTCGAATCTTCAAATTTGGAGATTCGATTTACCGCGGGCTGAAGGCGTTGTAAACTGAGATTCGACGTTGAATCTTCAAATTTGGAGATTCGATTTACCGCGGGCTGAAGGCGTTGTAAATTGAGATTCGACGTTGAATCACAAATGTGATCCTAGCGCTAGCGGCAGTTGTGCGAAGCAACTACTCTTATCATAACAATCAACAAACAGATCTTCTCGTCCTTTCTTTCCGAGTTTTTCTTTTAACAACGCCTTTTTTCTTTCTTATTCCGTTTTTCCGTTCGTTTATTCCTTTTTTATTTCAAGGTTTTTTTTCTCGGTTAAATGAGTGGAGCTGAGCCACCCAAGCGGCTAATGAAAAACGCGACCATCTGATGGTCTACGGGAGCAGTGGAAATGTTGCTTGCTGGCATTAAAGCGAGCATAGCACATTCTTCTTTCTAGCATGGAACATGTTTCAGCCATGAGCTAAGTACAAAAAAAAAATTGCGTGACTGGAGTAGCAAGGGTTTTCCTTTTCCGTTCATGTTGGTTGCAGGTAACAATGGCAAAGCCGTGTTCTTTGCAGACGAGTGATCTATATAGAAAAAAAATAAACCTTTGTGTAATAATTTGCAGCGTTTTTAATTCTAGCTGCAGATTTTTCTAGTTTAATTCTAACCCTAGGAACCTCTGGGGTATTCTCATTTTTTATCGGTTATCGTCTGATGCCGCAAGGAGCGCTACGCCCAATGGGGTATTTCGGGGGGTCGGAAATTCAGGTTTTTGACCTCAAATTTGGATTCAGCACCCTTGAAAACCTCTATACTCCAACTTTAAGCCCAATGATACTATAACATGTGGTAGAAAAATTAATTAAAGAGATCACACGTTTGAAAAAAAGGCGGGCCTACCTTATCGCACACACACTTATGCTGCGCGCGTGTGTGAGTAGTATTTTGTAGTATCCAAGAGGTCCTCCAAGGGTTTCATCTCTTCTCTGTGCATGGATCCTTTTTTCAAAGACAGTTGGCTTGCTACATCACGATTGGCTAGCCACTTCACACCATTCAAATCTTCAACTTTCCTTAGCTTCTCTGATTTTTTTAAAACGTTTTCTCGACGAACAGACCCGATTACCGTTATTCCTGAGCCATACTCTTTTTTTTTTAAATTGACTGAAATACCCCATTCGATGTTCAACGGGGGAAAATGTGGGAAGCTCATGAAACCCTCGAGTTACCACAGTTTCGATATACGACGATTCGACTGTCGAATCAGACCATGAATACCCCTAAAGTCGTATTTCTTATATTCGTGCCGTTTTTGTTTCAGGCTGAGGACCCAGTTCCAGCTAAACCTCAAAATGAGACCCAGTCTGAGGGCCCCCTCTCCACCCCCGAAGGACCCGTCTCCCGTCCGCCTCTGCTGGACCCCATCCTGGAAGACGCCCCAGAGCTTTCGGGCTTTTGGCTGACGGATCGAACCAGTACATTCCTCATAACCATAATCGTTGCCGCCATTTCCATCCTCATATACCGCCGCCTATTCCTCCTCTAACACTTCACGTCGATGTTCCCAAAGACACTTTCTAGCCTTCAAGCCAAAGAAGATGAAAATTGTCATTTTGAAAATACAGTCCTATATTATTTGTTGTATAATTTCTGGCATTAGAAATATTCTTAGTTGGAAGACCAAAATCGTATTCGAACGCCAAAAACTACCTATTTTATTATCATTACTATTAGGTGTACCTAGTTACTTAGTTTAAAATGTGATTAATTTCTGGTTAAAATAAAAATTATGATTTTGTCTTGTACCTAGCTGTAAGATACATAACCTAGATCCTTATATACTTGTATATCATTATTACTACCTATCTTGTTAACTATTATTTTAGAAACTCTTCACTTTTTATAAACTCACCTCCATGAAACTACATTTTTACCGATCATTGATTTTTCTCAACGTAGAGAAAACTGGAAAGATTTCTTATTATTAAAAAAACGTATAAATCGATCTCGTATTTTATTGGGTTTCCGCTATCTTCATTGGCATAAATCCTGGTTACCCGGAAACTGTTTTATTATTGATGTTAATTTTATTAGGTAGGTACCATTTACCTGATTAAAACACCTTTTTGGTAATTCAGAATTTATTTCTATAATTTTTTATGTTGTTGAAACCTCTATAATGAAATTAAAAAGCACTAATGGGATTTTTTTTGTTTTTAGCACATTTTTGAATTTTAAACTTTTATGAGTTTTACATTTTCTGTTAGGAGAGGCAGTCCTGAACGGTTTGGAGGAGCCTGAAGGAGTCCATTCGCCTCTATCCCCTCACCTTTTCAGTTCTGGTTTGATTCCGGACTGCCTCTCGGAACAGACCCACAATAGGGTGTGCACCTGGGTAGGAAAACTGATTATTGTTATTTTTAATCTAAGGTAGACCTCATTCTGAGAATTTTGGTACCAACCGCGATCTTCCAGCGTGTGTAAATCTTTTCCTATGAATTTTCTAAGTTTCGACCGTTTATGACGTCACAGTGGGGTGGGGGGGTCCCGCCCAGGCGAGAGAGGCGCGTGACGTCATAAACGGTCGAAACTTTGAAAAATCATAGAAACAGATCTACTCACGCTAGAAGGTCGCGGTTGGTGCCAAAATTCTCAGGATGTAGTCTACTTTCGATTAAAAATCTAAAAAAAATCAAGGCGCACCCCCCATTATACCTACTGTATTAAGATTTGGTGGGACTTGAGCCTACAAGATATTCAGAATGTTGTAAAAAGATACCATTCACAGAAGGCCCCGGCACAAGAATTGGCAACACTGGAGTTGGTACCCCGTTCAGGCTGACCATTGTTACTAGACAAATCCTGAGCTAGTTCCTATGGTGTGTGATGTCACGTGTTAAGCTGGGTTCACATAGGTGCCTTAATGCTCAAAAAGAGAAGTGGGGGTGTAAAGCAGAAAAGAGCGTCCACATGGCTGAATGATTACGCAGAAGCGCGCAGTACGTTCTGCGCAGAATTGTTTCCAAACCAAAACAATGATTCTGGTTGTTCTTTCAATAAACGAGACCGAGTTAATAAACTTTCTGTGAATGAATGACGAGAGTTTGTTTCGAAGTTCATCCGAAATGCGTAAAATGTACACTTTTTCAAAACTATACCCTCAGCTCCAAAAGTCATCCGCAAAGATCAGTCCCGTCCCCTCAATTGGCTCCAGCATGCAATTACGGACATTACGCACCTATGTGAACCAAGCTTTAAATTGGAAACAACCGATATTCTGGATCATCCTATGAAACCAAATTATAGTACCAAATGAAATGGAAGGTGAATTTTTAATAACTAAAAATTGTTGAAATACGACAGTAGAAGGTTTTCTGGAAATTTACAACTTGGAAACCTAACGTACTCGGCTCACTATTTTATACGTTGAACAGAATCTGAATGTGGAAGTTAGATGAGTAATTTGAGTCAATTATGAATTTTGGAAGTGACTAATTTTACATTCCAAACAAACAAAATTAACCAAATCGTTACTGATTCAAGAACACACAAAAATTAAACACACATATATGCAAATATGGATTGTGGAATGACTTTGAATATTTCCGGTTTCTACAGACGAGTAAATAGGAACGTGTTGCTCGCCAGGCGAATAGCTGAGGTTGACGATGCCGATGGGGGGTGCGCCTGATTTTTTTGTTTTAATTTTCAATCGAAAGTAGACTTCATCTTGAGAATTTAGACACCAGCCGTTTTCTTTTTGGGGGAGTGAATCTTTTTCTATGATTGTTCAAAGTTTCGAGTGTTTATGACGTCACGCGCTCCTCCCGCCTGGGCGGGACCTCCCCAGCCCGCTGTGACGTCATAAACATTCGAAACTTTGAAAATCATAGAAGAAGGTCGCGGTTAGTGTCAAAATTCTCAGAATGAGGTCTAGTTTAGATTAAAAATAACAATAAACAGTTTTCCCGTCCCATGCGCACACCACATTCTCTTTTGTCAAAGCCTTCCACTGAAGCCGGTTGTGTAACGCCTTAATTTCCACGAGAAAAATCAATCTCTAATCTAGTTGGTATCTTTTTCTTATTTAAAAAAATGTGTTACTTGAACAAAAAAGAATCAGGTAGGTACCTCCTCCTATTTCGAACTTCCCAACTTATTCAGGGCTTGTGAAGTCCATAATCGTGTTGATTGGAAACAGCTTTTGATTCGATTTCGATCGATAGGTGATATCAAATCTATCAGAATATTTCCGCCTCCAATCATATTTATCTGAAACAGTTTTGCCATCAAACCCCAATAGTTAAAATAGTAGGTTTGAAAACTGAATCTTGAATTAATCTCCAATTACTTAGCCACCTAATATAATACGCCTTATCCTAAAACTACTACATGTTAATGTCCCAAAGTGCCCTTCAGGATATAATTATAAATGAACTTCGCAAGTTCGTTTATTCATCAATTATAAGCACCTACCAAGTAGTAATTTATTGCAGGTAAATTAAAATAATTAGAAAAGTAAAGAAGAATATTTTAAACAACGGCATTGAATCGACATTGTTCTTTGGATATCTCTCCAATAGTTTGGAATTTTATTTCATTAGTAGGTACACGTTGATTTTATTGCCAAGATAAGAAAACCACTAGAAGGATAAGAAAACCGAAAGAAAAGGGGGGTTTTAGCTAAAAATGAAACCATGGAGAACGGTTGAACACACAACACATGCCTGATAAGGTTTCTGAGTTGAATGTTCCGATAGAGAACGAAAATTTATAATAAGATAAACTCCGCGCAATTTACAGGTAACCCATCTATATTTTTGTTCTGTACTTCTGCTGTAGTCATTTATGTTGGTTGTTGTGGAGAAGGAAGCAGAGGACGTCAATATATTTATATATTCACATTTATTCGGCAAGCGCTTTCGGGGCAAACTATGGCCCCTTTCTCAAGCCTACAAGAAAAAACAATTAATTGAAGACTAAAAAAAAATATAATAACAGTAGCATGAACAATCACGGTTAGTATAACCAACCAGTCAAAAATATTAGTTAATATAACCTATGTAAAAAAAATGTCATTACTTAATAATTACTTTTATTAAAAACATTAAAAATGAGCCACCAAGATTAAACCTATTCTATCGTCATCTAAAAACCAATAAGAATATAAACAACCAAGAATTGAACTATACACACACAGACAAACATTAAAAATAGAAAGGAAACAAAATAACCTACCTATGTTCACTCTGCAATTATTCTCACACAATCTTCCATCCCTCATTGCTGTAGCCCTGTATGACCAATTTTCTCTATTGTGATTTGAAATCTGTAATGCCTGTGATAAGAGATATAACCTGAGATTGTTGTTCCTGTTGAAATTGAAAAAGTTCTCCTGATAAAAAGTCTGTGATCCCCTCTAGTCATTTTTTTATTTTTTATTGTTAATTAGTTTTAAATAATTTTTAGATCCTGCCAGTGATTGAAGAGAATAATTGTTATGGAAATGGACGAAGGTATTTTTTGAGATTTTCTATTTTTGTATGTTTTTGGTTAGTAGACATTTCTTAAAAATTATATTGAAATATGTTACCTACTGGTTTCCAGTGAAAATAGTTTTCAAGATTGGCAGAGGTGAGATTTTGATGATAGAGGAGGGATGGTAGATTGTGTGAGAATAATTGCAGAGTGAACATAGGTAGGTTGTTTTGTTTCCTTTATATTTTTAATGTTTGTCTGTGTGTTAGTGTGTGTATAGTTCAGTTCTTGGTTGTTTATATTCTTATTGGTTTTTAGATGACGATAGAATAGGTTTAATCTTGGTGGCTCATTTTTAACGTTTTTAATAAAAGTAATTATTAAGTAATGACATTTTTTTTTGACATAGGTTATACTAACTAATATTTTTGACTGGTTGGTTATACTAACCGTGATTATTCATGCTACTGTTATTATATTTTTTAGTCTTCAATTAATTGTTTTTTCTTGTAGGCTTGAGAAAGGGGCCATAGTTTGCCCCGAAAGCGCTTGCCGAATAAATGTGAATATATAAATATATTGACGTCTTCTGCTTCCTTCTCCACAACAACCAACATAAAATCTATATTTTTGGTACTCAGTACTTTTTCTGGGTCGAAAATTTCGAACTTGGCGCATTTTCCGGCGTCGTAATCGATTTTTAACATCGATTATCCACTTTGTAACCTGCCGTGGTATAACCTTTTACAACTTTGTTTTCGTTTTGCGTCCAATCCACCATTTTGATTTGTTTCTTTATGCATTGTGAGTTTTCCGCAGCAAATTTACCTCGTGAAATTCAACAAACTACCATCTCAATTAGTAAGTACGACGAGCAGAAACTATCAACTTTCGTAAATAGTAACAAATATATTGGTTTAGTAATCATACTGTTAAAATGGGTAGTCTCTTCTGATAGCTACTATTTACCCCTTCAGTCGGCAACTTTTGGCGACCGACGAGGAATATTTCGGTTATATTAATTTATTGATTTTGTATGTGATTTGACGTAGGAATCTCTAGTGATTCATTTCGGGTGGGTACTGTTTGAATAAACTATTTTATTCAGTTGTTAATTACCGCGTTATTTGGTGGTCAGTTTGGTTTAGGCTCTTGTACTGGTAGGTACCCAGTTATGTGGGAGGATCTCGCGCCTGGATCTTCATGTTTGACTTGTAAAAATCCTCTGTTTCGTCAAAGTATTGTACCTAGGTATATCTTCAAGGTATCATTTGGTAAGATTTCTGCTATCTTTCTCAAAACTGACTGCATTAGCTTTGGAAGACATGCTGTAGATTAGAGACGTTGATATCAGAATGCTGAGTTGTGAAGTTTCTGCTTAGTTTGCATATTCTTTCTCGTCGTAAGTATTAATCACTGGCTTTACATAGCAGCTCATAGTCGTGTATTGATGTTCTGGTGCGGCTGTGATGCTGATGACATCGTTCGTAATCAGAACATCATTCGAACTCGCTCTCTTGAGTTGATACTAACTACCTACTAGTGTAGTGCTTGTGTACCTCAGAGTACACTTGTTGATTATAACAAAATAGTTTCCCTCCCGCACCGCTCCTATTATTGACAAAAATTAATTTCAACTAGGATTCTCACATCCTCTGCGTTTAAAAGTAAATTCCTTGTATGAGGTAGCAAGATTTCTATAACGTTCATTCAACTCTAATGAAATGTTTTGGGATTGGGGAGTGCCATATACTTAAATGCCTCTAAATATCAACTAATTGTCCGATTTTCCTCAAACTTGGTCGGTTGATTTGTAGTTCTGATTATCTACCCATTCATGAGTGTAAATATTGCAGTAAATTTATTCATTTTTCTTAAATAATATTTTGTTACCTAATATTCTTGCAGATCGTGCTTGATTCGATGGGACCTCAAACTGTTGAACCTGGTTGGATTCCTCGTGGGTTAACTGAACTGCGTGATTTTTTCACTGCGTACAATTCACAGGTTTGTTCGTAGCTGATGGGCTTTATTTATCTAGATACTTCTATAGGTATTTATGAATTCAATATAAAATCGTGGATTTGGGAGTTGAATGTTTTTATAAGGATGTGTAAACAAAATTGTGTCACAAAGACTTTAATAAAATGTTGATTAGTTAGTTAGGTACTCGGTTCCTTTTTAATTGCCATGGATCGAAATTGATTAAATTCGGTATTATGAGCTTGATTTTGGGTCAACTTGTGTCTCGAAGCTTTTGGTTATTGTCAGAAACTTCCAACGAATATAAAATATTTGGGATGAAATAATTTCATCCTAAATAATAACATCCATAAATCTACCATCATCCATAAATTATACTAAAATGCCAGATGTTTTGACAATTATTGTCAAAACATCTGACATTTTAGTATAATGTCATGGGCTTTTCATCAATTTAAAATAGTTGAAAATATTTATAAACAAATGAGACCGCCTCTCTCTGAGGACCCTTTGTTTGCTCCTTATAAGGATGACGATTAACCCTTTAGCGTTCCTTGGTAGAACTGTTGTACCAAGGTAGAAGCAGTTTGAATTCTGGCGTGTTTTTCGTTCCATTCCTTCTCAATAGGGTGCAGCATCATGGGAAAAATGGTAGCATCTCTTAGCTCCGCCTATATGTCGAGATATTGCAAAAGTGGGTGTTTTGCGGTACTACTGTTGTACCAAGGAACGCTAACGACGAAGTTTTTTTGCTGTTGTTTTTTATTCAAACCAAAACATTACGCGGTGATGTCCACACGGATAAATTTCGGCTTCTATTCGAGGAACGTAATTTTTCTATAGCTATTCAAGTATCCATAATGAAAGCATAACACTGGAATCGTGTACTCGCAACGATGTTACTGAAGTTTTTTGGGGCGGGCGCCCCATGATTTCTCACTGGAGATTGGACGCATCGCTTGCCAACGCAACGAGTCCTATTGTTTGCTGTCGATTTTGTCATCAGATGACAAAACAGATTCTGTTTTATATTGATTGAAAGCAAGATCATCCAGAATAAACTGAAATTATGATCATTCCCTGATTACCTTTTACTGGTACAAATGTTGTACCAAGGAACATCACGGCCGAAAAGTGCACCCCATGATTTCTCCCTGGAGATTGGACGTGTCGCATGAAATGTTGTTTGCTGTCGAATTTGTCATCTGTTTTATATTGATTGAAAGCAAGATCATCCAGAATAAACTCAAATTATGATCATTCCCTGATTACCTTTCACTGGTACAAATGTTGTACCAAGGAACATCATGGCTGAAAAGTGCACCTGGTGGTCCTTGGTACACATGCTGTACCATGCCATTTTATGGCGCGTGAACCATTTTTTTTCGCAAAAAAGGCTGAAATATTGTTAATAGATCCATAAAGATCCGACTAGATCGGAAAAAAAAATTTTCCCATGACGCCCGAGTTTTGCCCGCTAAAGGGTTAAAGATGAATGAGAAGGACCAGTGTGAACCTCATTTCTGTACCTTAGAGGTCAACTATCGTATGTCCAAAATTCTCGTTTTCGAGATTTTTGTTTTGTATGTGCATTCGTTCAATTGTATTTTGTATTCTATTGTATTGGTAGGCATAAACAGATTCTACAGAATTAATTTGAGCATGATAAAGTCATCAGAATGGGCCATAGGGATCAAAATAGGTGTGCCCACAACTTTTTTTGGCTCTGCTGTAAAATCGCCAAAATGTCACTTACGATAATCGACCTCTGAGGTACAGATTTGTGGTCGTGATCGCCGATTACATTAATTTTTGCCATATAAGTTTCACTATATGTAATACAAGTTTAATGACCTCAAGTTTGCTTTGAGAAGGATTATGCCTAAGAAGATCTTCAAGGTTAGTTTGGTCTCGAAAGAGGGGTTTTCAGTCATTACAAGTGGAGCCGTAAACACATCCACAAGTGGGTTGCAGAGGTCGATCTTTTTCCATAGAGTGTCGTTCGGTGAAGTGATTGTGGCCAATGCAGAGTCGAGCAATCACTTCTTTCTGTTGAAGCTCGCAATTTTTGTTCAACTAGATTGTGACTGCAGAGACACTCCTATTGATTCCCCAGAGCTTCTTAATTTCCATAAACTGCCTGACAATTTTTTTTTCTTTATTGGCCTCACATGTAAACTGTATTTAGCCATCATAATATATAATTATTTTCTAGAGTTCAATGTTCGAGATTTTAATGAATTTAACTATAGCTTTAAACGTATTTCTATTGTTCAGTAAGCACTGCACTCTCGTAGGAAATTCAATGTTTTTTTGGATGAGCTCCTCCATTAATTGTATTCTTGCCTGCTGGAAACTGGGGCATTTGAAGAGAACGTGATTTGAGTCTCCCTCTGGTTCGTCGCAGCTTAAGCAGTTAGGGTTGTCCAAAATTCTTACTTTATAGGGATGGGAGGGGAGCTTAGGGTGGTTGAATCGAAGCCTAGAGATAATTTTAGTAAAATTCCTATCCGTTTGCTCGTCACAGAACCAAGGAGTTCTAGGTACATACGGTTGGATTGATAAATAAAATTTTCCTTTATTCTTTGTATTTTGTCGGTATGATTCATTCCATCGTTTGAACATGTTGCGTTTGGCTTCACTCTTCAAATCTTCTGTAGAATGGAAATTGTGCGGGATGCCTTGTGTCGGAGATAATGCTGCAGCTTGGCCAGCCTTTTCATTCGGTTCTATATTTACGTGGCTTTTCACCCAGACTAGGTTTACCTCGACTCCCCTCTCTTTCAGTCCTTCTATACAATTCACTGTCTCTAAAGTAAGTCTATCTTTGTGATTTCTTTCAGTCTGCAGGTGTTTGATGGCTGATTGACTATCAGAAAATGTAGCCAAGGATGTAATTGGTATGAGATTTGAATATTCCAGAGATAATTTTATGGCTACTAATTCGGCTGTAAAAACTGAGGTTGATTTGGGCAGCTGGTACATTAGTTTTTCTTGTGTTTGGGGATCGTAAATTGCCGCTCCAGTGCCTGTATACTGCTTTGAACCATCTGACAGTTAGCCAGCTTCTTCATATACATAGTTACTTTTAGGAGTGAATTGATGTCAGATTGGAAGTTTACAAATGTATTGACTGGCTAACCTCTTGTGCCGCTACTTTTGCATTCATCTCCCGGTAGGAGCCTTCACAGCTCACATGAGAGTATTGAGGGAGGCGAAAAGAAGACAATCAGGCAGCCAACTCCACGCAGCTGAGTGGATGGATGCTGTAGGCCCTTCCATTTTCAAGCTAGAGCAGTCTGCCACTTCTCTCACCAACGATCGCTGAGTGAGGGAAGCCCTCAAGTTATTGGGATAGCTATGACGCAGTTTTCCTTTACCAGCTCTCGTCACCTACATCTTCACCCAATCCACTAACATATGCTCAGTAGTTCAGTCGTACCCCCAGTAGTCTCCCATCTCCAGCCATACACCTTACTCGTAGCTCTGAACTCCTGCCAACCTGTGGCTAGAGAAAGATACTTTAAGTTTCCAGTGCCCCCCCCCCCCACCCTTTCGCATCGACTTATCCAGCCACAACCTTGAATTTCTTCAAGGCACCCGCCACATGAGTTGTATTCACCTAACCAAAACATATATAAGTTAATATTATATACTCCTGCTCAAAATTAAAGCACCACCATTTATTTCTTCGTCTGGCCCCTTAATTTTTTTCCTTATCAAGTTTTTATCCATTTGCGCATATTGTTTGCAAACACAGAATGAAAAAAGTAACCAAACAAGGCACAAATTCGAGAAAAAAATATGTTTTTCATAATTTAAAGTAATATTTACTCCTTGTGGGAAAATTATAAAAATTCGAAATGTGAAGATAAAGGTTTGAATTATGCCAGTTTAGCTTTTCAATACTTGGTATTACCTCCTCTAGCTCGGTTGAGGGCTTGGAGCCTACGAATTATGCCTATAATCAAGTTTTGAATATCCCCCTGGGGGAATTGTCCCACTCCACTTTCGCTGCTGTTTCCAGCTGCTGAAGATTGTCTGGTGGTGGATCTCTGGCTCGAATTCTTCTTTTCATTATGTCCCAAACATACTCTATCGGATTCATGTCTGGGCTCCTTGGTGGCCAGTTCAGGATACAAATTTTATAAGGGAAGAAGGAAAGATACAAAGGAAAAAATGGATAGTGGTGCTTTAATTTTGAGCAGGAGTGTAGTATAACGACAATATTGATCAATTTAAACCCTTTTTTCTTTGCATATGATTTATTCTGAAAAATAATCAACCATAGTGTAACAATGTGTAGTGTCTCTCCTCTCTTCGAAAACGTGTTTTTTATGTATGACATTCTATTATATGTATCTATATGTCCAATTATTATTATTATCTTATTTTCTATGTTGCAGATCTTGCTTAATTCGAGCCACCACTCTCGAGAATTCCTTGCATGTTTACTACACCAAAGAAAATTCCATTCATGCATGAAATAGACAGGTTCGTATTGTACTACCGTAGAGTTAGATTATATATACTATGTATAGTTCTAGTGCGCTCTAGCCATGCGTAGGTCTGGATTTTTGACTTCAAGAGTTGAGTACAGATGATAAAACAACTGCACAGACTCAATCTGTCTACTTTCAGAGTTATTTCCACGAGTTGAAACCTATCAGATATGGCTCCAAGTCTCATAAATTCCTTCGATTCTTCCAACCGTTGTAGAAATAATCATGTTCATGAAAAATTTTTGATGTTTTTCATGAACAATTGTTTGACATCGATTGTTTGATTCTATGAAATGCTTAACACGTTGGACGCGGATCGCATCTATGTCACGCAAATCCCAAGGTTTCTGTGGCTGGCCGCGTCAATGTCACGCAAACACCTCTCGCAAAACAAGTTCAAGAATATCTGCTCCTGTTCTTTCGTTCTCAGTTTCCGCTCTTTTCTAGCTTTTTTTCGTGATAGATGAACATATGAGTCGAACGGTTCAATCTGGAGCTGAATCGGTCGAGGTTAAAGGTAATTGAGCAGTTATAAAAGTGACACCTTATCTTTGTGCGCTCCTCTGGTAATTTCGTTGTTTTCACATTTTTCATTCATTTTTATGGAATGATTCACTCTTTTTAAGGTTGATCGACATTGTTCAATTGTTGGTTGTGTCAATAATCAGCTCAATCCTCTCATAAGTTTCATACTTTCAGTTCGTCACCGTAAAAAAGACCCAGTGGTTCGACTCAGATTTTTTTTGTGTTTCACTCGGTTTTTTCTGTTTTGAATCTTTGCCAGACAACTCTACAAGACTCCCAAAAAAGAGAAGACTCGTTCTCTTTCTAGGTATGGAATAACTAGGTATTATATTGTCGTACATGATTGATTCCTACCTATTTCTATGCACCATCAACCTATCTTCCTTGCAAAGGCCGCCAGAGTTCGCATCCAGTGGATGGGCGGCCTAAGCCAACCACTCACATAGAGGTTGATTTCCCATTCAAGCTTCAGATGATCCGAGGTTCATCATGGTAGTAAAATCGGCCCTAAGCTCTGCCGGATCTGACAGTGTACAAATTTGACGTGAATAGTTTTGGAATGAGGAATACCCACCGAATACCAACAATGTTTAGAATTGTCTACAATTCAATGAGGGATTTCACCATGTCGGAATTTCCTATTTTTTACCCCAAAATCGGATTTAGCACCTCGAAAAACCCCCTACGCCAAACTTTCAGCCCGTACTTCCTAATTTACGAATAAACAAAACATTGTAGAAAATACGAACGTTTAAAAAACCCGGGAAAATGACGTCATCCTGGAATAGTTCATTTACGGCCACTTGAAGCGCTGAGATCGATAAATCTATAGTCCCCAGATGCAAAATTTCACGACACAGTAAAGTTCGAAATAGAAAAACTGAAGAAAAAAATAGAAAAAGCAAGATGGGGAAAATTAGGTTTCCCCTGTTTTTGTTTGATAACTTTCCTCTTAGGAAACACGATTTCGTCGTCCCAACGGGCAACACTGGGAGGAGACGGCAATCCGAACAGCCCAATCAGCGAGCGTTCCCGCTTCACGTCCGTTTTCCCAGTTATTTTTGAAATCATAAATTTTGATCATCTCCCAAAAATAACAGGAGACTTATTTTCCGAAATCAGCCCGATTTTCATCTATCCCACACCATTAACTGTTCAGGAAAAATGCAAACAGAATTCGGTGAAATTCCTCATTGTGAGTTTCCCTATTTGCGACCGTGTTTTCTCAATCGCCACTAAGTCAGTCCCATTTTGCAAGGAAGGTTGTACAGACTCACAATCACAAATTGATTCTTGCTACCATCGTACATTCGTCTGTACTAATGTTCAAATAATACTTAATTGTACCTAAAGTGATAGAACTGAATGTTTTTGTGTCTATTCCAGGAGAATTGGTTCAATTTGTACTGCCTAAACCCGATTTGTTGCAGAGAGGGTAAGTTAGTTTTTTTTCACATTGTTTCTCTTGGTTACCCACTTCATATAATATATGAATTCATGTAATATATTATACGAGTATTATCAGGTTTTTCTGGGCTGTGTCAGGTCTAGTTCCAAGATTCTGATCAAAATTCAGAAAGTGTTTAAATCTCTTCAGACCATTCCATTGTAGTTACGTTCAATAAGTAGTAATACTCATGCCAACCCATTTTTGTCTTCAATTGTCCACACGCCTCTCTTTTTTAAAATCCTGAGAATATTTTAAATAATTATTTAAGATGATTTTTGAATTATTTTATGAGTCTTCTTTACTGATTTTTCATTCCCCAGTTCATAACTATGGAGCCACTTATTCCGAGCTCTGATACACCTCGGCGTCGTTCCACCTCTAGACTCAAGAATCGAAAATCCATCGAAAGCTACTTGCAATCCAAGTATCCCGACTCAACATTTCACCATTTGAAGAAAAAATCCAAGGATATTAAAAATTCTAACACCAACCGAAGCTCGCGGCTAGTTAACTGCGATGTGAAGTATCCGCACAAAACTAAGGACGTAAAAGTGTTCAATGAAGGTGGCCAAAACAAGACTAGTCGATGCAGTTCTCCCTTAGAAAACAGTTCAAGAAATTCCAAAAAATCTGTATCTGAAATCAGACAATCCTCCGTTGATCTAGAAGCCAGCCTGCGAAGAAAACGAAAGATATTCAAAAGGAAGAATAATCCAAAGTCTCATCGTGCTGAATCCAAGTCTCCGATCCCCAATATTTCCTCGAAAAGTCGTACTAATGGTAAATCAAGATCTGGCTGTAGCTATCAAGAACACACGTCACGTGACAACAGTTTAAATTCTAACAAATGGATATCCCGAACCCGTCCTTTTGTTATAATGGATCGATTGAAAAGCGAACTGTACGCTACCTTGGAGAAACAAGGTTTCATTTCTGCCAGCCGGGTTACTATGGAGATGGGGGCGTCTAAAGTAAAAATTGAACATACAGGAGACGCAGCAGTCGAAACTGAACCAAAACCATTCCTTGGATTTGGTACTCCTGAAAAAACCCCTTATCATCGCCATGACTGTTCGGGAGATACTCACTATGATGGTTCCAAGAAACGAAATAAGTTAACCGATTTTCCCCCAGAAAAACAACGTGATAAAAGCCAAATTGTAGAAGATAGTACTTCCCAATCGAAAATGAAAAAAATACGATCATCTACTCAAATAAAAAAAATATGTACGAAATCACAGATCCTAAGTTCGCGAATTTACCCGATGAAGAAGAGTAAACGCAAACTTACTATTTCCAATCATGCCAGAAAAGGGGAAGATGTGGTGGAAATTCTTGATTCGGACGAAGAACAAGATGGAACTAATAAAATAATGTTGATGCAGCCAATAGTTATGCAGAAAATTTTCATGCAGCGAATAGTTATCCCACCGATTTTAATGACTAATAATTATACTTATCAGCTACCTAACCAGGGGCTCCAACTTGATTCTGAGCAATTGAACCAAAAATTCAATAACTCGAGAGTTAAACCTACGAAATTTGAGGAAGATGAGATAGTTTCTATTGGATCTAGCTCTGATTCTGAATCCAGCGATTCTGATCGTGAATTAATGCAACTCGCCTATGAATCGTCCAACTCGTCGCCAATCAACTCGTCCAACGATGGTCGATTATTTCCGGACTCTAGACAGTCAGATTATGAAATGAAAGTGCAATATCTACTTGAGAAAGCGAGGAAACGTGTACAGAATAATGTATCCGCCGATACGGAATTAGAAGGTATTTGTTACATTCCCGATCAAACAAAACATCGTCTCCCTAGCGAAGAGTTAGAAGAATTTTGTTACGTCTCTGAAGACATAACACTTCAGACCACCTCGAGTGCAGGGGATTCACCCACGAAGATTGACTCAGCTCCTCTATCTGCTGGAAGAATTGAGAAGCCGCTACATGATGAAGGCTGCTCAACTGCCTGTGATTCTCTTGAGGAACTTGGTGATGTCCCTGTTCAAGGCGAGAGAGGTTCGTGTTCAATTGGTAATATTCCCAAAAGGCTGAAAATCCCATTAAAATCTGCTGAAACTACCGAAAATCTGGAAGTCGCAAAGAGAAATCATCGTCATTCTGGATCGACGAAATCTACTGGAGATCCACAACATGATGATGGAAGTGTATCTCTAAAGATGCATTGTGATGCATTTACAAGTCATCCAGAATCATTAACTGATATTTCAGACAGTGCCGATCAAATAGAATCTGTTGATCAGTCACAACGTGATGAAGAAAGCATGGAATCCTATTGTGATTCCCTAGAGATACAGAATGGTAATCAAGATCAAGAATCCAGTTCTAGTTCAGTAACGAGTCGTTCAGAATCGCCAAATGGAATAAATCATTCTGCTGGCCTAAAAGTATCCGCTGGAAGCATTGTAAAATTGGAAGACACAGATAAAGACCATCATAGTCCGGCAGAATCTATTGAGAAGTTAATTGATGATGGCAGCAGTGAATACAAATGCTTATCCCGAGTGACAGAGATTGATAACCCTGATCAAGAATCAGTTACGAGTCGTTCAGAATCGCCTACTGGAATATCTCATTCTACTGACCTAACAGTGTCTGCTGGAAGTACTGTACGATTGGAAGACACGGAGGAAGGCCTCCACCATCATATTCCAACAGAATCTATTGAGAATGATGATAGCTGCATGGAATACAAATCCAAATCCCCAGTGACGCTGGATGACACACCTGTTCAAGATTCTAGTTCTAGTTCTGTTACGAATCGGTCAGAATCTCCTGCTAAAATTCAAGATACAGCAGACATGATAGAGGCTTCTGAATGTATAGATCAATTGGAAGTGTCTAAGGAATTTCAGCATCGTCCTAGTTTGAGTGAAGCTATTCAGAAATCGCAAGTTGATGATGACAGCATGGAATCCAATTGTGAATTCTCATCGGTACAGAATGATAATCGTCGTTTGGAATCTCCAACTAAAATCTATTATAATACCGACCTATCAGAATCTGCTGTAAGTATTGACAAATTGGAAAGCACAAATGGAGCTCAGCATCGTCCTGGTTCAAATGAATCTATTGAGAAGTCGCAAGTCGATGAAGACAGCATGGAATTCAATTGCGAATCCCCAATGACACAGAACGATAATCATGATCAAGAATCTAGTTCAGTTACGAGTCGATTGGAATCGGCAACTGGAATAACGCATTCTGATGACCTAACAGTAGCTGCAGGAAGTGATGTAAAATTAAAAGACGCAAAGGAAGACTTGCATCATCTTAGCCTGACAGAATCTATTGAAAAGTCAATTGATGATGGCATCATAGAGGTCAAAAGTGAATCCCCAGTGGGGCAGGATGACAATCCTGATCAAGATTGCAGTTCTAGTTCAGTTACGAGTCGTTCAGGATCTCCAACGGAAATTCAAGATACAGCAGACTTAACAGATTCTGCTGAAAGTACAGAACAATTGGAAAACTTGAAAAAATATCAGCATCATCCCAGCTTGACAGAAGCTATTCAGAAATCGCAAGTTGATGATGACAGCATGGAATCCAATTGTGAATTCCCGTCAGTACAGAATGACAATCGTGATCAAGAAACTAGTTCTAGTTTCGTCACGACTCATTCAGAATCGACATCTAGAATTTCTAATGCTGTGGGAACAATGAAATCTGCTGGAAGTATTGAAAAAATGGATGGAAGAAAAAATCATCATTCTGGTTCGTCTGAATCTATTGAGTTGCCACAACTTGATGAAGAAAGCATGGAATCCGTTTGTGAATTTCGAGTGACACAGATTGATAATCCTGATCAGGAATTGTGCTCTAGCTCAGTTACGAGTCGTTCAGGAATTCCAACTGAAATCCTTCATTCTGCTGACCTAACAGAATCTACTGGAAGGATTTTAAAATTGGACGGTACAAAGGAAGATCTGCATCATCATATTCCGACTGAATCTATTGTGAAGTTAAATGATGATGGCAGCTGGGTTTCCGATTGCGATTCCCCTGTGACAATAAATGATGAGCAAGATCAAGAATCCAGTTCTAGTTCGGTTACCAGTGGTTCAGGAACCCTAACTGAAACTCCAGATAATGCTGACCTAACAGAATCTGCTAAACATAGTGAAAAATTGGAAGGCACAATGGACTTGCATTGTGATCCGACTGAATCTATTGAGAAGTCGCAAGTTCATGATGATAACGTGGAATCCAATTGCGTATCTCAACAGACTCAGAAAGATAACTCTGACGAAGGATCAAGTTCTAGTTCTGTAACGAGTCGTTCAGAATCGCCAACTCAAATCTCTGATACTGACGATTTAACAGTAAAGGAACGATTAGGAAACAGGACACGCACTCATCCATCATGTCGTTCTGAATTAGGCATTGGAAAATCATCTCTTAAAGAAATTAAATCAGAAATAATTGTCGACTGTGTTCTGAGGCGAAATAACTGTTCGCCGGAGGGTTCTGAGGCTCTTGGGGCACCTATGAGGTGCTCTGCACAGAAAACAACCGGTATTCTTCATGTGCCTTCCAAAAATATCTATGAATCAATCAACAGGTCGCCACATTCAGATCAACATGATTCAATCTATGAAGAGTCGGGAGACGACTGTAAGAATCAGCATATCTCTTTGATATTTCCTGGAAATGTGGAAGAACAAGGAAAACGAGATTGTTTTTTAAGTGAAATGCCAACTTGTGAATCATTGGGTACTAACGAGGAAGATACTACTTCGAACGCCATTCAAGATCTTGTAGAAGATTGCGCTGTTAATGAAGGTAGTTGGGATAAGAAAAATACGTTACCTCTGGAACCTGAGCGTCAATTACTTCAATCAACTGAGAATATGAAAGCTGCAAGTGGTGTCGTAAATGATACATCCAACATACTGAAGATACTTGACAAATGTTTACCAATGGTTGACGCTTGTTTACTAGAAAACTTTCCGGAATCGCATGGAGAGTCTCTTCCTTCTTCACTGATGATGAACGCTGATTTTCCCACAGCCCCCGCTTCCTCGGAGGTCTTGAGACATACTGTTGAAGAAAGTGGACAATTGGGTGACACAGGTTTAGCAGCTGATTTACCTGTCAAGTATGCCTCTGAATCCTCGCAACTTCAACATTTTGCAACTGTCAATCCAGTAAAAAAGTCAGATGAAACAAGTTCACCTGGCCCTGGTGTAGAATTAATATGTGATGGATTTTTTACCGAAACTGATGAACCTTTAATTCTCCCTAACCAGGGAGATGATCTTAACGACGGACGAGATACAGATGTAAATACTCGAAGTAAAGTATTGAGTTCAACCCAACTTGAATCAATCAATCCTTCGACTGTAGAAATACGAAAAATTGGACTCATTGAAAAAGTTTCTTTAGTCCAACCATTGCCTGACGTGTCTGTTACTATGATCCCGCTAACTACAGAGGATGCCAAGAGATCAAAAAATGCCACCGCCCGCGAAACAAATCAGACTACTAATAGTACGAGTAGAGTGTGCAGTAAGGTTAATGATTTGTTGTTTGATGAAGAGTTTGAACGAAATGAGAATGTGACTCCTGTAAAGAGGAATAGTGGTGAAAAGATAGTATTACCAGAGTTGCGTGTTCCAGTATGGTCTAAATTTTCTGAATTAACATTTGACGAGGAGTTTGAAACTTCTAACAATTTGACACCACTGAAAAAGATCGGGGTAGGATCTTCTTTAACGATTAGCAGGGTCAACTCCGATGGGGCATCCGAGTTGTTGTTTGATGAAGAGTTTGAACCATGTAACAATTCATCTCCCATTAAGAAGCAACGTGGGAGTAAAGTACGAGCTCCCTCACCTCAATTGCATCGTGTCACGTCGATAGGAATAGTTAACGAGTTGGTAATCGATGAAAATGATGAGGCCCCTCTAAATGCAACTTTCGATTCCATGGAGTGCATTGATGAGCTTCCAGTGAGCATAAATTCTTCAATGGGTTGCGTGGTGATATCATCTGACGAGGAATCTGACACCCCTCCTCATAATTACAACTCAGCTCTGGTTGACACTAACTCTGTGAAGTCTGTTAAGAGTCCAAATTCGTCTTTACAAAATGATTCAAGAATGGATCTTAAGCGTAGAATAGGAAGGACGAGTAAGAGGGCCTTGGTGACCAGTTCACTGAAGATGCTTGGTAAGTACAAAGGGAGAAAACAACCATTGAAGCAAAATACGTTCCTGAGTCCAGTACTTGAAGAAAATGACCTCATTCATCTGAGTGATGATGAACCTGCAGACAGTCCTCCAAGAAAGATCAGTAAAATATCTACTTGTGAAGAAGAAACACAGAATCCACTGGAACTAAGCAGAATGGTGGCCGGTAGTACTGATCGGTTGAGAAGTGACAAAGAAAATAATCATGACCACAATAATGACATTTCGTCTTCACATTGTGCTCCAATTGAACTTGATGAGAACAACCTAGATGATGTTTCTGAGAGTGACCCTATCGGATGTAAATCGCAGAAAACACTACTCTCCCAGACTTCCATTGGTACAATTGATGTTACTCAGCCTGCAAACAACGTTATTGAGTTAACAGATTCTGATTCAGATAATCCATCAAATGGAGGTACCTCCAAAACATCCACTTCACGGAGACATTCGGGCGTTGAACGTCCTTCGGGTGTTTCGAATCAGTCGATCAAAAACCCTGAAAGTCTCGAAGCTCTAAAGAATGATGTCAGACCCGTATTTAAACCTAATCCATCACCTCCAAAACTGCTGTCGGTCAAAGGGCGTAATTTTATAAAATTGTATTCCAAGCAACTGGTCGAAATTGCTGAAAATATCAGCAGTGTGAAGAAGACTCCAAGCCCAATTTCAAAAATTTCCCATCCAACAAGTGGAGATAAAAGGAATGCGTCTTCTGTATGCCTGATTCCCAGAAAATTGCTCAACTTTACTCAGAAGGGTAGTACATTTACCACTGAAACCCAGAATCAGAATTCTGCAGTTCCTGCCACAGCATCTGTTGTTGGACCTTCAAGCTACAAACGTTCCGCGAATTCACCCATCATAGTTGATAGTTTCGGCGTTAACTCTCAGACGAGTGGAAGTAGAAAGCTTTTCACTTCTTTGTTGTCAAAATCGCCATTGTCAACGAGGGCATCAAGTAATTCTAGAAAACCCTCGGTGGCGCTGACGAATACGCCTTCAGGATGTGAACGATCACCAAATGAGCCCAAAATCTTCCGTTACAGAAGTGTCAAACAGATTGATTCTGGTCCGACTCTAAAGCTTGGCCGTTTAGCTTCAACTCGAGCATTGCCCCCAAAATCAATACTCGCGAAGCAGTGTCAGGAGGCCGTGAAGAAACGAGAAACCGTCAGTAGGAATGTTGCGGGAATTGCAACTCCTGCTGAAACATCCAAACTGTTACCAAATAAAAAGCCTCCTTCTTCAGTCTCTTGGAGCGTTAGTAACCGCATATTATCAAGAGGCCACGTTGGAAGTGGACGGCTTCTGAAACCGAATCCATCCTCTCAAAGACTTGAGTCTTGTTTGAAGAATCGACTGCCTGTTGAATGCTCGAAACTCCCAAAAGATGTCACATCGATCCCTCGTCCCACTCTCATCGCTGTCAAGACCAACTGTTCTCCTTATCCGATCGATCTGCGCGAACTTGATGACTCGGATAGTGATTACGACGATGATACGAGTCCTGATTTCATCCCGCCAAAATTCTTGATGACGAAACCTCGGAGAAATCGAACCCAAGCTACCACCTCCGCCACGAATCCTCCTGTGAGAGGTGGCCCAGCTCGAAAGCGAGGTCGTCCTCTGAAGACCAAGAAAGTATCGTAGGACCTCACGACAAAAAATTATGATTAAGAACAGTAAGTTTATTATTTGGTGAAAAAAGCCACCTTTAGTTACCTAGGTTTTTTTTTTCGTTTTTCGGTTTTAGGAATGTTCAAGTTTGAATTTGATTTAAATATTTCCGTTCCAAAACGAATATTGTTGAACGAAGTGGTAGTCATTTAGTTTCACACCCCGGTATTGTAGTAGTGTTACAAAACATAGAAAATGTATCTCTATTGGTAAGTAGTCTTGACTTAAATGTACCTTCTTCGAGAAACTGCGATGTTTACGATTATTTTAAGCTCATCTTGGTTGCTCAACATATTCGTGAGTGTTCTCAATCGAGCGTTCACAGTTTGTATCCAATCGCCAATACATCTTAGGCCTACTGGCCTACATTCATTGCACCAAGACTGAAATTTTAAATAAGTGCCAACTTATGTCTCAAGCTGTATATTTGTAAATCATGTATGTAGGTATATGTATATAGGTCCTTTCTATTACCTGTCTCTTTTTGCGCGTTGTAAATAACCCTCCAAGTATTTTGTATTGTACTAGTTCATAACCTGGGCAGCGTGGAATAATTCTTGGTTTATTTGTATACCACGCGGAAATGTACAAATAACTGTAACCGCCAATTTTTCGAATTCTTATTGTCCTGTATTATTCACTCGCAAAAACATCCTTTTTTTAGTTGTGTTGAAGTACCAGAAAGATACACCATAATTTATTTTTGCCAAAGTTGTACATTATGTTAATGTAAAATGAAATAAATCTAATTTTTGGATTGCTCGTGTTTAATCATCCTTTGTTTGCAAAAGGTGATTTGAAGACCAATTTACAGACAGTCAGAGGGTTGGTAATCTTGATATACCAAAATACAAAACTTTGATATAAAGGTAATGTTATTTCATTAATTTAAGATAGTATTGAATTATTAGAGACCACGCGGAGCCCTGTAGGACAAACCGTTCGTTCCCTACGAGAACTTAAGGTTTGGCTTACGATAAATCAGAGACAGGCGTGTGAATCACAAAAGAGCCTAATCTCCGTTCAAATTTTAGCTGGCCGAAATGCGATCGATGTTTTTTTTCATGTTGGTTGGTGGTGGTGGGCAAAGCCCCGTTCTTTGCAGACGAGTGATCTATATAGAAAATAACAAACCTTTGTGTAATTTTTTTTTCCGTTGGAGGTTTTTACGAGTTGATCTTCAGACTCCTTCCACTGCGACCTAATGAGGTTTATTGTGGAGTGCCTCCAGGCCATATTAGCCTACTAAGGGTTTACTGAAAACCCCTTCCTTTCACTTTTTAGCAAAGCAAAGAAGATCGGTGTATGCCTCCTTAGAGATGGTGTCAGGAGCTAAGACATATTTCCGAGGGTTTGGTATCTAGCTCGACTCAGTGCTTCACAATAGCACATAATATGTTCGGCATCTTCCGTTTCCATATCACAGAAGCGGCAGATGTCCGTTGTTAGTTTGCCTATGTTCTTTAGGTGATATCGAAGTGGGCAGTGGCCTGTTAACTGACCCATGAGTATTCTGACGTCCTTTTTAGGCATATCTGTGAGTTCGTTAGTTCGCTTCTTCGAGAACGTCAAGAATAGTTTTGCCTGTCTCCGACCTGGGAGGTTCTGCCAGTATCTTACTCGCTCGTTTCTTCCTCAGTTTTTAACCGCGTTTTGTAAACTTTGGAGGTTTCCAAGATCGGTCTGGTCCTATTGGCAGGGACTCTGAGCCTCTTTTAGCAAGGCGATCAGGAATTTCATGACCCTCATGTCCGGGAATCCAGAGAAGGGTGACCTGATTGTTCTGGGCCACAGTTTTGAGGGCATTCAGGCATTTATGATGTATGAAGCAATGGCCTTCAAGGCAGCCTGACTGTCTGACAAAATGTGTAATAATTTACAGCGTTTTGTCTTATCCCGTAAAACGGGCGATTGGCAGACCAGTGTTATCCTCCAGTTTAAATGTCGATTCTTATTTCTGAGTGGTGGGAAAATTTAATGCGATGTGTACCGAGAGAGAACATTTTTTATTGGCACTGAAGAGGGAATTTATACGCTTTACGAGTACAATGTCATGTTCATAGTGGTAAAGGGAAGGCAACAATTGCGTTTTTTCTCTACTGTCCCTCCTACTTGTTGCCATGGCAACTAGTAGTGTATTTTGTATTTTGGTTTATTACTTTTAATGATGAACCTTTGGAATTGAGCAAGAAAGAAAAAAATATGCTTCTAATCATGCATGCCCAGAAAAATACCAGCTAACGGAGGAATGCTAGCAGTAGCCTCAGGTAGGTATGTTAAGTTCAGGAAAAATCAAATTCTTCTTCTTCCTTATTGGATCGAGCTGTGTCCATGGTTTGTCATTCGTCTGCTTGTTAATGTCCTCCATCTTTTGGTTTATTATTTTCAATAATGAACCTTTGGAATCGACCAAGAAAAACAACTTAGCATTGACCGATTTTGATGAAATTTGGTATGTAGGCTCCATTTGGGGTCTAGTTGTGCCCCGAAGCTTTTGGTTGATGTAGGTCACTTCTAAGGGTTCCAAAATCAATTTTGAAATTTTGAAAACGCCTTAACTCAAAAAATTTTGATATAAAGGTATTGTTTTTTCTTCAATTTAAGATTCTATAGAATTTTTTGAGACCACGCCGAGCTCTGTAGGACAAACCGTTCGCTCCCTACGAAAATTTAAGGGTTTATATTGAAATATATATAAATCAAAACACGAGTGTGAATCGCAAAAGAGGCCTAATCTCCGTTCAAATTAGAGCTGACCGAAATGCGATCAATGGTTGGTGTTTTTTTTTTATTTTTTATATATATATATTTTTTTTTTTTATATTGGATGGTTGGTGATTTTGTAGACGAGTGATCTATATAGAAAAATAATAAACCATTGTGTAATAATTTGCAGCGTTTTCTTTTAAGTCCTTGTTTCTGATCCCTGCCCTCCCCACTTCAATAATTATTGTCCCCTCACTCAAAACTATCCCTAAATAATATATGTGTGGAATCTGCTTTGTATTAAAGGTGAAGGTATGAAGTAAAGACGGGCTTTTTGGAATGGAAATTATTTTAATAGATCCGCAGATATTCTGAATGGAACAAATCGTTATGAAACACTTTTTTTAAATAGTTTCCATTATCGCAATCCTGAATCCTGTTTTGATAGAAGTCCATAAATGATAATAGTCGAAATCACAGGGAAAGTACTTACTTGCGAGACTTATTCTAAAAGAATGCTTATAGTTCTTAAATAGGCACCTACCTATTATTAGGTAGGTTACTACGTAACCTTAACCAAGACATTTAGACGTCTTAAGTGTAGGCACTTATATTTAATTATGTCGATCGCACCTACTTAGTAGGTACGTATTTAGCAGGAAATGTTCTTAGTGACCTTGTGTGGATTTGGACCATTTCATGAATTCTGCACCAACGGAAAACTTTTGGTGTGGTTAAATCTGGAGACCTGTAATGCTGTAATATTTGCTTTCAAAGCAACATTGAGTACCTATTTCAATGAAAATGGACTTTAATTTCTGAAGTACCTACCTAACAAGAAGGCGATTCTCCAGCTCCTTCGGAGGAAAATTGTATACATTCTCAATTTACACTCCTTATTTGAATTTTTTGTACTTTAAAGATAACAATTTTTGTTGATGTTAGTGACTTCATTCACTTCAGGTGAAACCATCTAATGTTTTTCCAATATGGAATTGATTGCCTGCTTTACAGTATTTGGGAAGAGTAGGGTGTTCTCCAAGGGCAGGGAGGTTGAAGGCAGTTATTCCATCCATTGCTGTTCCAGGGGTAAGGAGGCCTCGCAGGAGGAGGATAGTAAGGCCTGAAACGTACATTTGTTATTTTAATTCACATATTTCACATGCCTGTAAGACTTTTTTCAAGTATAGGTATAAGGTATAAGTATAGGTACAAGTTGAGCTCTCTGACCACTTCCCGCACCCCTTTGATTCTCCCAAATTGTATTATCCCCATCACGACCTTGGTTGATTCAATACAAATATCATTGCAATGGGCTGTTTTTCGTGAAAAGGTTTGTTAATATACCTGTAGGGTGGGAGACGGGGTGGATATTCGGGTTTGTTGAGGACTCCCTGGGTGTTCACAGTCCCTGTATAGACTGGCACCCCTTCCGTCTTGTTCTTATTGTGGAGCGGCACCACTGCGTTCACTTGGTTGTGGATGGTGTCGTTCACTTCTTTCATGAATTTATCGGTGTCCCACTGAAAATGATTTGAGCATTACCTAAGTTGGCACTCGACTAATGGAGGAAGAACATACTTTGATGAACATTGAATGAAATTAAAATGGGAAGAAGCCTGTAGCTGCTGAGAAAAAAATCGGATGTAGGTAGGTACTCGTTCTTGATAACTAGGTAATTCTTCAATTTACGGCCAGATCAAGTTCTTATTCAACTGACTGGGTAAATACAGAGGATCCAGCTCAAAAATATACAAATCTGTCGTGAAATTCTGCTTGTGTTCGAGTGCAATAGAAAATCTGAACTCACTAGCTTGCAAGTGCATGAAATCTTGAGGCTATCCTGATGGAGGGAATTCATGAACGTTGAAGAAATAAATAAAACAATTGGCAGGACTCAATGGCTCTTGCGGTTAAGAGTTACTTACTTTATCTGTGGGGACGACTCCTTGTACGACGGGAACGGTTCCCTCTTTGGACTTCTCGATGAGGTCGTCTATCCGCTGAACAGTCACCACTTTGGAGGGCGTAAAGTAGTATTTGCACAGATCCGTATTCACGGCGAAGGGGCATTTCTGGGGAGTGGTCACCGCCACTATGCCGTTGCCAGACTCATCTTGAGGACCTTTTCAAGTTGAAAACCCATTATGGTGGTTGTAAGTTACCAAAAAATGTACCTTACGAGAACAAATAACACTCAAGCCTTAGCTTGAAGCTTGATCAAACAACCAGAATATGTTATGTAGGTTAAGTACCTGTCGCGGGAACGAAATGTATCTCGTAAAAGGCCTTCACCACTTTTGGACTGATGCTCGAGTCCAGAGCGAGTTCGCCGTTGCTGTTTTTCACGAGCAGAGATGGTGGGGGGTCTACTTCGAGTTTTGAGTCAATCGTTATACTCCAACCTGAGAACAAAATAAAATTTGGTTTGTAGAGGCACGAATTTTTAAAACGTCCCTCAGAACCTATTTAGATATTTCCTTATGCTATCCATCGAGATTGGAAACGATCAATTCTCGAATGAGAGAACAAAAACATACAACTTATGAAGATCCATGGCTGTATGAAAAAGTCATGTAGGCTCTGCCTTGGCCTCAATTCTGAACTGATGGGTTTTTTCAGACATATGTGGAAATTTGATACTTCTTCTATCAAAATTTGCTTTGTGGTAATAGTATTTTAGTGGATTTAATACAATATTTTAGTGCCCAGTTTCGTTGGTGAAATCGCAATTTCAATCATTAAATTTTGATGGAAACAGGTAGTTAATGTCGAAATAAATCCGATCTTCAACATTTTCAGGCTTAATATGACTTTGAAAAGGATCATGAGCCTTGAAACCATATTCCTACCTTTTGGGATTCTAATAACGAACCTTAAAAGTTCACGAATACTCCCGACACTACCACGGGCTGCCGACTTGTTGCCAGATTGCTGCTAAGGATGTGAATAGATTTAATTCATACTTCAGGGTGTCCAGCGACTTTTACAAAAAATCGAAGGTGGTCGATTCTCTCAAGCAAACCAACGAATTTCGATGAATTCAACGTTCATTTTCAACCTTTTCGAACAATCGAAGGTGAAAACAAGCCTTTGAAGTGGTCATTTCTCTCGAGTAAACCAACAAGCTTCGATGATTTCAACGTTCATTCTCGACGTTTTCGAACAATCGAAGGTGAAAACAAGCATTTGAAGTGGTCATTTCTCTCGAGTAAACCAACAAGCTTCGATGATTTCAACGTTCATTCTCGACGTTTTCGAACAATCGAAGGTGAAAACAAGCATTTGAAGTGGTCGTTTTTCTCGAGCAAACCAACGAATTCCGTTGATTTCAACGTTCGTTCTCCACTTTTTCAAACAATCGAAGTCTCTGTTGTGTTTGTCATGAAATCTTTGTAATGGGCAAAATCGAATAGTTTTACTTACTTATCGAAGTTTTTCTTCGATTTCGAGTAAATATTCAGGAATTGAGCGAATTGGGTCGCAGACAATGTTCCCCTATGACAATATTCACCCTCTGACTGACAGCCACTTCTACAGTTTCCATCCCATTTCGATGACATTTTCAGGGATTATGCGGATTTGAGTGTAGATGAAAATCATCGCCCCGGACTGATAGGTACTTACAGATTGATGTTTTGAGATAAGCTACTATATTTATAATGCTTTTTCATGTTCAAATGTCCTTAAAACCCTGAATTTTGAGAAATTATGATTTCATTTATTTATATTTTAATTCATTTATAACCCAGGAAAAAGTCGAAAATTGACCCTGGAAAACTCAAGGATATTTTCTTTTAGGGGAATCGCTGGACACCTTGTATTTGTAAAAATTTAATTTCTTGTGGATTTTGGAATGGTGTTCAGTATTGGGATTGCAATGTTCTCACGCTTTTCAACACCGCCTTTCGAAATAAGTATAACCAACACCTATGAATCTTACCTACTGGTTAGAATGGCTGTTCATAAGGTCTTTTACCAGTTCATGAGGTACAATTTTACTAAACTGTACGTTTTGTTTGGATTAAGTCCGAAACCCTTTCCATATTTTACGTACCTGTATAGCCTCGGGAGAGTAATGGATTGACAGATACCACAATTGAGAAATTACTGTTGCTTCTCCTTTTTAGGACTGTGAAAATCATTATTTCCGTTCCTGAATCCCAACCGATTTCCTCTTGAAGCTCGCTCAGCTTTCTCCATATTTGTGTCATAATATGCGATAGTGCTCCGAGCAAAAAAGAGGTTGAGTCCGTTATTGGCGGAAATCAAGTTTTGCTAGTTTCTGGGTATCAAATTAAAACAAGTGGGTGTGGCCCTTAGCTTCCTCGTATTTATAACCCGATTGTATAGATGATCCGATGCATATTAGTCTCAAAACATCAATCCCTAAGTACATTTCCACGAAGTTTTCAATAAAAAAACGTCTGCCAAGTGGGTGTGGCACATAGCTTCCTCGTATCCATAACCCGATTATATAGATGATCCGATGGATAGTAGTTAATCTCAAAACACCAATCTCCAAGTACCTTTTACTACCCTCATAGGGGACCATCTACACGCCAATCTGGACAAACCTAGAAAATTTCATCAAATTCGGACGAAAAATGTAAGTGCGGTAGTGATTGGATCAAAAAGTTTTTAGCTTGACAAGGATTCGAACCTGGGACTCCTACGTGGGATTCCAGAGCATTGCTGACTGACCTATGAAGGGGATAGTTGAATGGGGTTTGAGATCCTCACCTCACACGCCACTGTTACGGCTGTTACAAGGATTTTACGTTTGCGCATGCGCAGAGGCTACTGTAAATTTTAAGACCTTGATTTTCATCTACAACCTGATCCGCGTAATCCCTGAAAATGTCATCGAAATCAGGTAGAAATTGTGGAAGTTATGTCTGTTACAAGCAATTCACGTTCGCGCATGCGCATCGGCTACTATCGATCCGGGGGTGATGATTTTCATAGGGGACCATCTAAACTCTAATTTGTAACATCCCTGAAAATTTCATTGAAATCGGATGGAAAATGTGGAAGTTACGGCCGTTACAAGGAAATTCACTTTTGCGCATGCGCAGTCGCTTCTATCAGTCCGAGGATGATGATTTTCATAGGGGACCGTTTACACACCAACCCACACAATCCCTGAAAATTTCATCGAAATCGGATGAAAAATGTAGAAGTTATGGCCGTTACAAGGAATTAACGTTTGCGCATGCGCAGTCGCTTCTGTCTGTTCGAGGATGATGATTTTCATAGGGGACCGTCTACACACCAACCCGCACAATCCCTGAAAATTTCATCGGAATCGGATGGAAAATGTAGAAGTTATGGCCGTTACAAGGAATTAACGTTTGCGCATGCGCAGTCGCTTCTGTCTGTTCGAGGATGATGATTTTCATAGGGGACCGTCTACACACCAACCCGTACAATCCCTGAAAATTTCATCGAAATCGGACAATAACTTCATATAGTTATGCGCGTTACAAGGAATTCATGACAGACACTGAACCAAAATTGTTCAGAAAGGTCTAAAACGCAAAACGCGAGTGAAAATTTTGATTTTGGAAAACTTTTTTTTTTCGTCCTTGAAAAGTGAAAACAAAGCTTCCGCTACCTTGGTAGACTCGGAAGCAAAATTCACAAAATCGGACAATAAATCCTACTATTAGTGGCTACTATCAGGTTACTATCAGGATTTTCATAGAGGACCATCTAAATACTAATCTGTAACATCCCTGAAAATTCCGCAGTCACTGAAAATTTCATCGAAATCGAGTAGAAAATGTGGACGTTATGGCTGTTACAAGGAATTCACTCGCTTCTATCAGTCCGGGGATAATGATTTTCATAGGGAACCGTCTACACACCAACCCGCACAATCCCTGAATTTCATGGAAATCGGACAATAACTTCGTATAGTTAGTATATCCCGTTACAAGGATTTTATGACAGACAGACAGACACGGAACCAAAATTGTTCAGAAAGGTCTAAAACGTGAAACGCGAGGAAATTTCGATTTTGGAGAACTAATTTTTTTCAACCTTGAAAAGTGAAAACAAAGCTTCCGTTCTTTGGTAGATAAGACTAGGAAGCAATAGTTAATCTGAAAACATCTATCTCCAAGTACCTACTTTGCACTACCCTTATAGGGGACCATCAGCACGCCAACCCGCACAATCTCTGAATATTTCTTCGAAATCGGATGAAAAAATAGGTTATAACTGGCAAGGATTTTCATAGGAGACCGTCTACACACCAACCCGGATAATTCCCGAAAATTTCGTCGAAACCGGATGGAAAATGTGGAAGTTACAGCTGTTACAAGGATTTCACGTTTGCGGATGCTCAGTGGCTACTATCAGTCCGGGGGTGATGATTTCCATAGGGGACCATCAGCACGCCAACCCGCACATTCTCTGATAATTTCATGGAAGTCGGATGAGAATTGTAGAAGTTATGGCTGTGGCAAGGATTTCCATGACAGACATGGAACCAAAATCGTTCAGGAAGGCCTGAAACGTAAAACGAGAGTGAAAATTTTGATTTTGGAGCACTTTTTTGTCAACCTTGAAAAGTGAATATGTACAGCTTCCGCTACCATGGTAGACTCGGAAGCAAAAAAAAACAATTATGGAGAAGTAAGAAAATAATCGTAATCGTATGGCAAATGCGTGACAAAACGCCACTTGTCGAAATAAGGTGCGTTGTGGGCACCAAAAACGAAAAATTTCGACAGACCAACTTCTCCCTGTGGTGATCGACAGGCAATCTGATGGCAGATCGTTGTCCATACCGTTGTGCTGAAGCAGCCCTTCATTACCTACGCAACTTGGGGTCATACGACTCCATCCGGCCCTCGTTTTCCCGACTACATCTTGAACAAGATTAGCTGATTAGGTATAATTCCATCCTGGATTTTAAAATCCTGTTCAGTTTTGAGCTCCCAAAAATAAAATAAATAAAAACAGCGTAATAAAATCATTGATTGTTGGTACGACCATTTTCATGTGTAAAAATGATCTTTGGAGTGTAAGTATTTTTTTATATTTGACCAAACTAATTTGATGTAAGGACCTACCTATGTTTCTACGATACACTTTGAACTTGCTCAGTCTAATTCACTCCGTTTGGGATAGCACTGTTGTTCACAGCGGATGGAATCCGTTCTTAGTCATGATATTTAGGGGGCACCTGTTTAGTTCAAGATTCAAGACCCTGTAACGAATAATAAATCGACATCTACAAGTAGTAATTTTTAATCAACGACTCATTCTTTCTGACCGGCCAACCACTGTATTTTTCCTTCACTTGAGTAATTATGAGGCGCCCACGCGTGAGGTCAATAATTGCACGTTCTTTCCCGAATTGAAGGGAACTCGGAGAAATCACAGTGGTTTGAGACTAACGGATCGTCGGTTTAGCGCGGAGTTGAATTAATACGGTAATTCCAAGTTAGAGCTGGTTGGTGATTCCAAGCAAGCAGTAAGGCTCTTAAGGAGGACACAAGAAGAACGTGTACAAGTACAGAAACTCTGGATACAAGGCTGAGGAGAGCGGCAGGATGAGCGCAAAACGAAGAAACTGTGTTTCGTGGCTGCTAGAATTACCTAGGTACCTACAAACCAACAAAAAGTTCAGATAATGAAGGGTATCGTTCTCGCTAAAAAGCATGATCGAACTGCACCTACTGGATAGTGGAATTCACTAAGTGGTCGACTCTCTTGTGGTATGGTAGGAATTTGGAATGTACGTGAAAACACTGTTTTTGTGTGAGGGTTTTCTCGCAAAGTGGAAAATATCTGGTGTATGTGTTTTCCCATGACAAACTACCGGTAAACTCCGTAGCAAACTACCGGTCTCACCAGAGTTCTGTTCAGGGTAATTGCTGTCTACCAAGGGGGAAGAATTTGAACATTTTAACTTGGCTGAAAACATGCCATGATTTCGCTGTTCACCTCATTTTCATTGTGGATTTCAGCACCAAGTCATGAGCGATCCACTCCTTCTAATTTGTAAGTACTAATTTGCAGGTGTTTTTCTTATTTATGTGGAGGCCAGTCTCCCTATTATTCTCCAGCAATGAAAATACCTCCTTCAATGCATTGACTCTCCGACTCATCATTAAGCATCCACGTAACCTAAGAATTGGCAAAACTTGCAGTGGTAATGTCGTTCAAGGTATGAAATCCTTTGTGTAGTCTCGGATTAAAAACGCTGCAAATTACTACACAAAGGTTTATTATTTTTCTATATAGATCACTCGTCTGCAAAGAACACGGCTTTGCCATTGTTACCACCAACCAACATGAAGAAAAAGATCGATCACATCTCGGTCAGCTAAAATGAGAACGGATATAGATCTCGTAGGGAGCGAACGGTTTGTCCTACAGAGCAAAAAAAAAAAAAAAACTGGTCAAAAATTTTTGTGGTCTCAAAAATTCAATACAATCTTAAATTGATGGAAAAACAATAGGTACCAACATTTTGCTTCCGAGTCTACCAAGGTAGCGGAAGCTTTGTTTTCACTTTCCAAGGACGAAAAAAAAAGTTCTCCAAAATCAAAATTTTCACTCGCGTTTTGCGTTTTGGACCTTTCTGAACAATTTTGGTTCCGTGTCTGTCTGTCTGTCCGTCTTTCTGTCTGTCATGAATTCCTTGTAACGCGCATAACTATACGAAGTTATTGTCCAATTTCTTTGAAATTTTCAGGGATTGTGGGGGTTGGTGTGTAGACGGTCCCCTATGAAAATCATCATCCCCGGACTGATAGAAGCGACTGCGCATGGGCAAACGTGAATTCCTTGTAACGGCCATAACTTCTACATTTTCCATCCGGTTTCAATGAAATTTCCAGGGATGTTACTGAGTAGTATTTAGATGGTCCCCTATGGAAATCATAGAGAATGGTTCTTCATCGAGGGATTCATTCATAGAGGGATGGTCCCCTGTGAGAATCTCAAATCCTATTCATTGCATCACTAGGCCTTAATAGCTCAGAGGTAGCACATAGAATTATCCCCCAGGAGTCCTGGGTTCGAATCCCAGCCAAGGCCAAGCATTTTTTTGATCAATCACATACATCTACTCACTTACATTTTTCATCCGAATTTGATGAAATTTTCTAGGTTTGTCCAGATTGGCGTGTAGATGGTCCCCTATTAGGGTAGTGAAAGGTACTTAGAGATTGGTGTTTTGAGATTAACTACCATCCATCGGATCATCTATATAATCGGGTTATGGATACGAGGAAGCTATGTGCCATACCCACTTGGCAGACTTTTTCAGTTAGGGCGTTTTCTAAATTTCAACCCTTATTATCCAACCCTTAGAAATTACCTACATCAACCAAAAGCTTCAGGGCACAACTAGACCCCAAATGGAGCCCAAGTACCAAATTTCATCAAAATCGGTCAATGCTAACTGAGGAAAGTGCCGCGTACGGCGGACGGACGGCCAAATTTTTATTAGATTTTTGGATACAACGTACCTTGAAAAGTAAACCAACAATTCTTGAGGTTGGGTTAAACTTTTTTTTCTTGGTCGATTCCAAAGGTTCATTATTGAAAATAGTTAACCAAAAACGGCTGAAATTGCATCGCCTTATCTCACTCCGTTGTCTACAAGTTAGTATTTAGTTTTCTTCCTTCATTATGCCTTAACCCACTGGGGATAGAAAAAAAGTCACTTTTGAAAATTTATACTTTTTCTTGATTTATTCTCAATTTTGTTGAAAAAAATTAACACCCACGACAGTATAGAAACCAGGGTGTGACGATGTCACCCTTTTGGGGAGGGCTCCACTCGGGCGATGAAGGAAGGCCAGTTTCGTTAGTATTGTCTTTTCACACTTTATTTTTAAAATTTGTTTTGAACAAGTAAACAACAGTAATAAAATCAAAAGAGAGAATGAAAAATAATAAAAGTTCCCAAAACAATGAACATATTGTTTATTAGTAAGTAATGCATGCATTCCAGGGAACGTCCCATTGGATAAGTATTAGGTCAAATGGAAACAGTCCTAAAACGTCTGCCAAGTGGGTGTGGCACATAGTTTCCTCGTATCCATAAACCGATTTTATAGATGATCCGATGCATAGTAGTAAATCGCAAAACATTATTCTCTAAGTCATCAACACCACAGTTCGTACAATACCTAAAAATGTCTTGGAAATCGGATGCAAAAAGGAAGTTATGGCTGTTACAAGGAATTCACGTTTGCGCATGCACAGCAACTACTATTAGCCTCCCGATAATTCTGATTGTGAAATGCATCTCACTCGGTTTTCCATCCATCCTGTAGAAGAGGGTTTTTGAAGGAGCTCTTCTGGGTTTTCCGTCGTTTCTGAGCGCTGTGGTGGGTCAACCTTCCAGAGCCCTGATTAGATCGGGTGAACTCGAAAAAGGAGGATGTTTCTCGTTTCTACGCCGTGGAGTTCCGAGTAATTGGTTAATTCTATTATTATAAACCGCTCAGCTTCCTTTCCGTCAAGGTCAGGGCGATTCCTCGGTTACGCGCATTCAAGCACCTGCCGCGCTGTCATCAAAAGATCGTTTCCTCCCGTCACCCTGCACGCCATCCGTGTCATGTGATTTTACGTCTCTTCAAATCGAATGGGACCACGTTGAAGAACAACGAGTTACACTGGAAGCAATTCAGGAAAGTCAGATCAGCTGCTGAGGAACAACAAAGCAAACTTTTCATCGGATTCTTTAACCTCACTACTACTCTTGGTATTATTTTCAATAATGAACCTTTGGAATAGACCAAGAAAAAATTGTTTAACACGTATCAAGGCACCTACGTAGAATTCAAAAATCGTATAAAAATTTTGCCGTACGAAGAACAACGAGTTACACTGGAAGTGACTGGAAGCAATTCAGTTAACTAATTTTCTTAGTTACCATGGACGGATTTTGAAGAAATTTGGTATATAGGCTCCATTTGGGGTCTAGTTGTGCCCCGAAGCTTTAGGTTGATGTAGGTCACTTCTAAGGAAAGAAAATAAGAAGAATTAGGGGTCAACAACTTTCTATATTATTAAGCTTTTTTCAACAATTTAAAATAGTTTTGAACTTTTAGAATCGATAGAGACCACCTAGAGCTCTGTAGGGCAAACTTGGATATAATAAATATACATACAGAAAAATAATAAACTGTTTTGTAATAATTTGCAGCGTTTTTTCTCATCCGATCTTCATTACTATGAGCCAAGGTTTGACGAGCTAAACATCCTCATGAATGATGTTAATCTCTTCTGTTCTTACAAGTGGCTCACTACCCCAAGTAGACCACTGGAATTTAAGATTTAGTGGTGTCCAACAACGATATTCATTTAATAAATTTGCTCATCTGACTCCTAAAGAATAATAAACGAAAAAACCTGTGAAAGAATTTAATATCTTTATAACATATAATGATACGTTAACATCTTTATACGTTATATATTATATTCAACGAACGGTGAAAACTTGAATAACAACGAACTTTTCGAAAACAGTAACCAAGTGGGTGTGGCACCCACCCCCCTTCCTCATATCCATAACCCGATTGCATAGTAGTTCATCTCAAAACATCAATCTCCAAGTACCTTTCACTACCCTCATAGGGGACCATCTACACCCCAATCTGAACAATCCTGGAAAATTTCATCAAATTCGGATGTAGTGTGAGTGTTATGGCTGTTACAAGGATTTTACATTTGCCCATGCGCATAGAGTCAATTTTAAGGCCTTAATTTTCAATGGGGACCATCTACAACCTAATCCGCATAATCCCTGAAAATTTCATCGAAATCGGATAGAAAATGTGGAAGTTATGGCTGTTAGGTACAAGGAATTGACGTTTGCGCAGCGGCTACTATCAGTCCGGGGGTGATGATTTTCATAGGGGACGCCAACCCGCACAACCCCTGAAAATTTCATCGAAATCCGACAATAACTTCGTATAGTTATGCCGGTTACAAGGACTTGATGACAGATAGATAGACACGGAACCAAAATTGTTCGGAAATGTGTGAAACGTAAAACGCGAGTGGAAATTTCGATTTTGGAGAACTTTTTGTTTCAACTTTGAAATTTGAAAACAAAGCTTCCGCTACCTTGGTAGACTCGGAAGCAAAAATTCAACATAGATAAAATTAGTAATTACTTGAATTAACATGTTTTGCTTCCGAGTCTACCAAGGTAGCGGAAGCTTTGTTTTCACTTTTCAAGGACGAAAAAAAAAGTTCTCCAAAATCAAAATTTTCACTTGCGTTTTACGTTTTAGACCTTCCTGAACAATTTTGGTTCCGTGTATGTGTGTCTGTCATGAATTCCTTGTAACGCGCATAACTTCTACATTTTCCATCCGATTTTGATGAAATTTTCAGGAATGTTACAGATTAGTATTAAGATGGTCCCCTATGAAAATCATCACCTTTGGACTGATAGTAGCCACTGCGCATGCGCAAACGTGAACTTCCTTGTAACGGCCATAACTTCCACATTTTCTACCCGATTTCGATGAAATTTTCTGGGATTATGCGGATTAGGTTGTAGATGGTCCCCAATGAAGATCATCACCCCCGGGCTGATAGTAGCCGCTGCGCATGCGCAAACGTGAATTCCTTGTAACAGCCATAACTTCTACATTTTCCATCCGATTTCAATCACATTTTCAGGGATTATGCGGATTAGGTTGTAGATGGTCCCCAATGAAGATCATCACCCCCGGACTGATAGTAGCCGCTGCGCATGCGCAAACGTGAATTCCTTGTAACAGCCATAACTTCTACATTTTCCATCCGATTTCAATCACATTTTCAGGGATGTTACAGATTAGTATCTAGATGGTCCCCTATGAAAATCATCACCTTCGGACTGATAGTAGCCACTGCGCATGCGCATACGTAAAATCCTTGTAACAGCCATAACATTTACATTTTTCATCCGAATTTGATAAAATTTTCTAGGATTGTCCAGATTAGCGTGTAGATGGTCCCCTATGAGGGTAGTGAAAGGTAATTAGAGATTGGTGATTTGAGATTAACTACTATGCATCGGATCATCTATATAATCGAGTTATGGGTACGAGGAAACTATGTGCCACACCCACTTGGCAGACTTTTTTTTTTAATTTTGTCATAGAGGTGAGTTATCGAAGTATCATACAATATCCTACCTATATAAAGATCAAAGTTTTCCAAATTTGGAAACACCCCACAGTTGATAATTCTTCCCATTTGTGTAGATCCCAACTGATCAAATCGGTATGACATACGTCACAAACCTAGTTCAAATTTGACCAAAAACTGGAGATTATGTCTTGAGGAATCGTTGTTTTTAGGAAAATCAAGTTTCGATCGTGCAAACGGCATTTATGGTTCGATTTTTAGGGGACCATCTAGGGCTTATTAATTAAATGTAAGCAAAGCAATTGGGCATTTTGCTGGGGGTTGTTCCCCCCGATCGCGAAGCCTCCTACTGATTCATGCTGTACAATATCTTCACAATATCAGTCTTTGGAGTACTGAGAACTAAGAAACTTCAGTTTTACAAATTCGCGTTTGCGCACGCCCACATGCTGTCTAATATTACACTAAATGAAATGAACATCCATTTGGCAATTAAAGTCTGTAAGGTTCGCCTCCTCTGCGGCTATGGGCGATTAGGTCTGACTTATTTTTCGGCCTACTCGTGGATTCGGGGGTTTTGAAATTACCTTCCTAGTCCTGCCTAGGCCTAAGTTCCCTAAGTTCTAACTGGCTATCGGGTAGATCTGGAGGGCAATCGCCTCCGGGTCTAAGACTTTGATTACCTTACTTTTGTCCTTACACCGGATGGGCTCTGTGGAATGATAATAACGAAAACAAAACTGATAGCGATTGATCTTACTTTTTATTACTGTTGGAACGCTCGTTCTTCTTTTGTTTTTCAAGTTAAATTGACATTTGGAAAAAACAGAGACTTCGATAGCGACTTAATTTACTCCTACCTACGTGACTCCTGACCGCGCGGAGTTACGACGACTGGATGGTAACGGCGGAAGTGAGGTTCGGGGTAAGTTATGATTTGGTGTTCGGACTGACCTGATGATCCTTTCTGATCGAGGTAATCTCGGAGGTTTCGTCCCAGGGCCTTTTGAAGCAGCAGCTACCCACTTCTTCTCCTGGAGGCGGCAGGTACTCTCGGACCAAGTAAACTGTGGTGATACCGCTCTCTTGTCACACAGCGGAAGGCAGCAGATTTCGGTGCGTCTCGGATCGAAGGGCACTAGATTCCAGATGCTGATGCATGACCTCGATTTTGACAGCGCGTAACAGTTTTGTTCAACAGCTGGGGGCGTATCTTCTGGCATAAGGGCGGTCGAATATTTTTGGTGATTTTTCTTCCAGTCCTTCCACCTCTCCTCGCTGGTTGGATGAAGAGCTTTTCCTGGGCGTCTATTTACCGGCTGATTATCGAAAGCGGGGATAGATTTCCGCTAATCAGGCCGCGGTAAATTTTACCGTGGAGGGGACTCCACGTGCCGTGTTTTTTGGCGACGTGGGCCTTACGAATTGTTTTCCCTGGGAGCCGTCGATTTACCTTTTCCGGATTCGAATTGCAACGATTCGGTTTCCCAGGGATAAACATGAGACTTTGTCAGCGTGAGCGTCTGACAAACTCAAAGGAAACGGTTTGGAACAACCCTTTACATTTCCTGTGAACTTGATATAAATCTAACCATATTTTGTGAAAGCTGTCCTTTTGGTTTATTATTTTCAATAATGAACCTTTGGAATCGACCAAGAAAAAAAATTTTAACACCCCCTCAAAATTTGATGGTTTACTTTTCAAGGTACGTAGAATCCAAAAATCGAATAAAAATTTGGCCGTCCGTCCGCCGTACGCGGCATTTTTGCCACTTAGCATTGACCGATTTTGATGAAATTTGGTATGTAGGCTCCATTTGGGGTCTAGTTGTGCCCCGAAGATTTTGGTTGATGTAAGTCACTCCTAAGGGTTCCAAAATCAATTTTGAAATTTTGAAAACGCCCTAACTCAAAAAATTTTGATATAAAGGTATTGTTTTTCCTTCAATTTAAGATTCTATAGAATTTTTTGAGACCACGCGGAGCTCTGTAGGACAAACCGTTCGCTCCCTACGAAAACTTAAGGTTTTAAATTGAAATATATATATATATAAATCAAAACACGAGTGTGAATCGCAAAAGAGGCCTAATCTCCGTTCAAATTAGAGCTGACCGAAATGCGATCGATGGTTGGTAATTTGAAATTTTTTTTTTTGATTTTTTTTTTTTTTTGATTTTTTTTTAAATATTGGATGGATGGTGATTTTGTAGACGAGTGATCTATATAGAAAATAATAAACTATTTTGTAATAATTTGCAGCGTTTTTGTCTTGGAGTTTTGGGGACATTCAGGCACAAAACCGAAACTGTTAAGAGAGCTCAAAGACGCGAACTCTGAAGCGAGGCAAAATTGTTATTTCAAAAGATATGAACTAGAGTGTTTAATATTTCAATTCAAATTAATGGCCCTTCCCTAATCTTGCGTACTTACAATGTGAGTAATGCCCGGTTTACAAAATCTACCTTTGTCGAACTCCGGCATAATGAGCGTTTGACGAGGACAATGACAAAGATTACTACACTTTGGAGGCTGAAGCAATGTTACTTTTATTGAGCAAGCGAACAATAATTAGTTCACCGAGTGTGAAGCGTGCAAAACACCAGGTAGGTATCGGTACTTGTGTCCCCGGAACGTATTACGTTGTTGCGCTTCTACAGGGTCCTTATAATAGATGTGTTTTGTTAATGTAAGAGATTCTTTAAATATGCAACGTTCCAGGTAACACTGTTATGTAGAAACCATAGGTTGAGCGGACCAATATAATCTACCTGGATAATCGTAACGTTTTTACTTACAAGTTGCGTTTCTGGTCAAACCTCTCGGACCATTCAGCAACATGCGAGCGAATCGCCTACTAATACAGACCTATCGAATTTTAGAGCATGCAGTTTTACTAAATGTTAGCAATTGCGTTATTAATTTCGAAATATATTTCCAAGGAGAACAATTTCATAATAGTTGCCTGACTAATTACAACAGCATGGTTTCTAAGATCACATACGAGCAGACGAAGGCCTATAAGAGAGCTATTGATTGATCGTAAGCAGCACAATGGTATCTGCTAAATAATGTTTTCTTTTCAGCTATTGTTTCAAGAAAATACAAAATTTTCAGTGGTCCATTAATATGGTTTATTATTTTCAATTACTTACCTACCTTTGGAATATTTTGGTTTCCTTAGGTCACTTTAACCCTTATTGTCCTGAAGTATCATACAGGAAGAAAATCTTTGGAGCGTTCTCCAACACTGTAAAAATTAAGTTCTAACACGAGTGTGATTATGTTGGCTACCTTGACATCTCAAGAATCGATTGTAAAAGGTTCGATCGCTTAAACATCGATAAAAGTGATAATATTGAGATTACAACAATCCCGCCCCGAGCATGGACGTACCATCGAGAAAGGTAAGTTTCTTGGCAACGTAACTCGTATCGTATAAATTTTTGTGATATATTTCTTCTTGAATCATGTGTAGAAAGTACTCAAGATGACGCAGCATTAACAATTTTGTCTTATTTCGAGGGCTAAACCGGTGTAAGTTCGGTTTTTCTGAGGTATCTCGTAAGATCCTCCAGGAAGGAGGGTTCCAATGGTTTCTTACAAGATACTTCAGGAGAGGGGTTCTCACATGTCTTTATTCCGACAAGATACTTCAGGAGTGAGGGTGTCATGACAATCGAAATGACTAAGGTCGATTGACCACATTCTTCACACAAAACTGATGTTTTTGAAATGATTGTCTATCAAATCGTAATGACAATCCTTATACCTGTAAATATTGAGCAAAAATGGACCAAATTGTCCACTAAAACCATATATTTTATTCCTTTTCCAGGCAAAGTTCGATTGTACGAGATAATTGAGGGAGTCAACTAAATCCTCGAAGGATTTAAACACCAAGAAGAGGAGTTACTGGAAGAGGAGGAAGATGAAAATTGTACAGGCAACCCACAAGAAAAATGGGGCTCAAGAAATTCGAACTAGAGGCTGATGGATTGCTGCAAAAATCGAGGCCCCGAAAATCCAAACCACCAGAAAAACAAAATTCAACCTGGCGAGCTATGATAAAATCGACCACTTTCCAGCCACCAATGCTAAAGGCAAATGCTCGTATCGACACTCAGGACGTTGCCTCAAACCAAACAGGAATTGCTTCGTGCAATAACACACTGAACCACGTTTATACTTTTATGAACGTGATCTTACCTGTGGTGTACACCTGTAGTCATTTAGGGAGCAGGTGTGTTTGTGATTTAAAAAAAAAACCACACTGAACCACAGCGACGACTGATATATTTGCAACAGGAGATTGAAACGTCTTGAGTTCTCATGATGGTTCCCTCGTTTATAGTTCCTAAAGTTTTTTTCATTTTATTCAAAGAAACCCACCATGTAAGAAATTGTTTTTTATTGATCTATAGATAGGTACATGAAAAAATTTGAATAATTCCCTCATTTTTAGCGATTTTTTTGAAAATTAAAGCAAGTCTTACCTAGTATTTTCTATTAGGCATTCGTTTGATATTTATTGGGAACTTTTTGGATACTCCGAAGAAACTGGTGCTTCAGTACTTACTCTAAAATGGGATGAGATTCAAAATAATTTCCCAATTATTACAGTATTTTCAGTCATTGTATTCGATTTCTATAGTGAACTGAATGGATGCTCCAGAGAAATTAGTGCCTTCAGTACTTTACTCTATAAAATATTATTACACCGGATTGTAGTTTGAGTTGTATTTCGAATTTGAATGAAAATTGATTGAAGACTGAGGTACTTACTCACTTACTATGGTTACCAGTTGGTGTGAGAATCGGTACCTATCTAAGTTCCAGAAAATTAGTTTCCTACTAACTATTCCTAACTATTATTCACTTAGGTTGTAGTTGAGACGATTTTGGAAAGGAATTGCTTGTAATGATAAAGTAATAGAATATTTTTGACGATATCTTTGTTTTTCAATGCTTATGTATTGCACACCCTATTCCTGAAGTATCTTTCAGGAATCCAATGTAGGACCCCCCCCTTCCTGGAGGATCCGGTAAGATACCTTTCTTATTTCATTGATTATGAGCAACCTGTTGCTCATAAAATTTTTCCAAATGTTTTTTGTGTCATTGGTGACCGAAATGCTTCGAATTACGAACAAAATTAATTGAAACAAGGATTTCCTGAAAAGTGGGAAAATAAGGGTTAATTAGTTACCATTCAAAGGTACAGTTTTTTCTTCAATTACAAATAGTTTGGAATTTTTAGAACCGTAAGAAACCACCCAGAGTTCTGTAGGACCAACCGTTCGCTCCCTATGAAAACTTAAGGTTTGGTGTTTCGATAGATCAGAAATACGAGTATGAACCACTAAAGAGGCCTAATCTCCCTTCAAATTTTAGCTAACCAAAATGCTTCTTGCTTAGTTTCGTTGGTGAATGGAATCTCTCTTCGAAGAACCAGAGCTTCGATTTTGGTTCAGCCGTCAAAATGCAATCGAAGTGCATACGAGAATGAATGTTCTTAAATTTGATGAGATGGGTGACCATTTGGCTATACCTACCGGGTGTCTCATATTGAAGGACATGCTAATCAAAGGCTCATAAAATCGTTATTTAAAACAAAAATATTGTTAAGTTGTTTGAATCTTTTTTATGGTATTTATTAAAAATTGTAATTCACTTGTTGATCTTGAAGCAAAGTGGCCACTGAGTTAAGAAAACACTGGTTCGAACAATGTGTTTATTTACATATTTAGGAGCGTAGCTTGGGGTCAGAAGGCTGCATTTATCCTAAAATGAGTAGAATCGCTTGAAAGCTTGACAAAATGAAGGGAAAGAATCAGTCTGTTGTCCTACCTAAAATGATACCATTAGGAATGGACAGAAACATACGATCATGAGGAGGTTGATATTGGAAATTAGGCCATAATGTTAATAAATTATGCCGTTTTAGAGCAGTAAATCGGTTCATAACAGCCGCATCAAAAAACGGATTGCACCACGAAAATCAGTGTTAAAAAATAGGGTAAATAATTTGTCACACTTGTGGTTCCCCGATATCTGAATTTTGTGGTGACGCGCAACAAAAAACGCAGCAAATTATTACACAATGGTTTTTTTTTCTTTTCTATATAGATCTCTCGTCTGCAAAGAACACGGCCAACCAACATGAAGAAATCCATTGATCAGCTAAAATTTCAACCGAGATTAGACCTCTTTCGCGATTCACATTCGTGTTTCTGATTTATCGTAAGTCCAACCCTTAAATTCTCGTAGGGAGCGAACGGTTTGTCCTACAGGGCATCGCGTGGTCTCTCAAAATTCAATACTATCTTAAATTGATGGAAAAACAGTGTCTTTATAAAATAATTTTTTGAGCTAGGGCGTTTTCAAAATTTCAAATCTTATTTTTCAACCATTAGAAGTGACCTACATCAACCAAAATCTTCAGAGCACAACTAGACCCCCAATGGAGCCTGTATACCAAATTTTATCAAAATCGGTCAATGCTGAGGAAAGTGCCGGCGGACGGACATCCAAATTTGTTTTCGATTTTCGGATTCTACCTACCTACCTTGAAACATAAACAAAAAAATTTTGAGGGGGGTTACAATTTTTTTTCTTGATCGATTCCAAAGGTTTATTATTGAAAACAATAAACCAACAAATCGGGTAAGGTAAATTCATCAAATTTTGCGTATAATCCGAATCTGCAATAAAAATTGGAAGTTTCCATTTGAAAAAAAAAAAAAAAAAAAAAAAATTTATCTGCGAAGAACTACCTATGAAGAACTATGGTGGTACCTACCTAATGCATGACAAACTATTAGGCATTTGTCACAAAATTTCCTGTATAAATCTCCCATCGAAATCAAAAATTGTCATAGCTCAGAAATTAAACTGAAGCCTTCTGAATTAATTTGTCTCTACTATATTCGTAATTTTCTTCACTGGGCCACGGTACTGCGGTAGTTGTGCTCTTATTACGTTGGGCGCTGGTGAAACGTGCATGCAATACGAGTGAGTTGCGTATTTTATTCAGGTAGGACTTACCTGGAGTGAAACAGTGAAGTATCCCGAGGATCGTGACTGGGCTGAGCATGTTGATTTGTGAGATGGCGATGGCTAGTCCGGGGGCCACTGTCTTGATTTGAGTGGAAGCTCTTGAGCCGGAATAGGCAACGAGCGGGTGGTGGCGGCGGAAAAGGCGGTCCTGAAGGAGTGGGGTTCCAACGGTACTCAAGTCCCTTCTGCCCGGAGGGTCATCCACGACCTGGACACCTGGTTATTGTGTGATAACCACAGTGATTAATAATTACCTCAATTAATTTACTTTACCAGGAGGATTCAGCCGTTTAGAACCTTGTTATTAAAAATGAATGCCCATCTCAGTAGTTCGGATGTGTCAACAGTTTATTATAGTTATCCATCGACTCTCTTATGAACACTGAGTAAAAGGAAACTTGAAGATACTGATGGCTGCCAAAATTCATTCTGCATCAAGATCTACAATTTGTTCGACTAGGAAACCTATACTTACCGACTTACCGCCCTTGATGCTTCGTCGAAGAATTTATTAGAATAGTTATTAGCAATAATACAAACTCTTTCAACCAGCACTGGTTCTCCCCCATCGCACGAGCGATGTATTATTGTATTCATTTACTAGTATGTAATCCTATCCATAATGTATGGTGTGATGCTGGACGGGAAACTTGGCTTCTGGAGGCACATCAGTGGAGCAGCAGATATTGTAAACAAGTTGAGCCGACTGATGGCAAATCTAGGGGGCCCATCACCCGCTAAGAGGGAACTCCTTATGAGAACTGCAGAGGCAATTATGCTGTATGAAATAGAAGTGTGGGCAGACTCCCTTGGGTGTCAAAAGTACAGGGCACGTATGTAAGCTGTACAGAGGAGAGGAGCTCTGAGAATCTGTAGCGAATTCAGAACTATTTCAGGTCCAGCATCACAAGTGATAGCGGGAACTATTCCAATATACCACCTGGCACTGGAGCGAAAAATGATAAGAATGAGGAAGGCAGAGGCAATATCCATAGTAAAGAAAGAAGAGCGGGAGGAGACCATCCGTAGGTGTCAAGCAGACCTTGTCTGTGAAACCCGTGGAAGGTGGACAGCCCTCATAGTTGACGATCTAAAGGCTTGGTTGGAGAGAAAACACGGTGAGGTGAACTATTACCTGACTCAATTCCCCTCAGGGCATGGATACTTCCGCTCCTTCTTAGTAAAGATCGGGAAAGCCACTGACCCAGAGTGCAGATACAGTGGGATAAAGAGGATGATGTCTGCCACATCTTCTTCACATGCTCACAATGGGAGGGTATGAGGAGGAGTGCGGAAGAGGCCATCGGAACGTTGCGTCCACAGACAATCATACATGAGATGATTAAGAACAAGTCGAGCTGGGACACAATGGCAGTATTTGTCACAGCAGTTCTCAAAGCAAAAAAGCTGGATGGAAGATGGGAGGAAGAAGATGAGGAATAGAATTGAAGGAGACCAGAAGTTGGAGCAGCCTTTTGGAACAAAAAAGGGCTCACCCTGAAGTAATACTGTACAAGTGATTCCGGGGTGTCCTAAGCATAGGGAGTGGGGTTTTAGGTGGTAGGCCCAATGCTGGGGAGTCCAACACTGTTGGGGTGAACTTCCCCATCGCTCTTAAAGAGTTTCCCTACTACCGTAACAAAAAAACAAAATCCTATCCATAATGTTGTTTTAGTTTAATAGGTACCTACTTAAAATAATTGTAAATTTTAGTTTAATTTTATAAAAATAAACAAATAATAAAAGTTTAATTGATAGGTAAATTAATAAATTTAAGTTTAATTTTGATGATTATTTCAGTTTAATTTTAAAATAAATTTTAGTTAAATGTACTTATTTAATGTATGTATGTAATGCATGTATGTAATTTAGTTTAATGTTGGTACTTACTTAATACGTAATAATGGAAAAATAAGTCATGATTTCGACATCCTTGTGTATTGGTAGAAAACATCCTCTGCAGCCCGCGATAAAGATGGTGAAATTCGCCGAGCCTCCCCCGAGTTTTGTAAATTTCATTTACTGGTTTTCTCATTTTTGTTGGAGACTCTAATTCAATTGTATTCATATAAATGTTTCCAAAAAGTAACAACATCTTTCACTTTCCGCATCAACTGCTGTACGAATAGGTGTTCGCAGTTAGGACACACATCGGACGAGCATCACACGATGCGTCCGACCAAAGCTGAACGATGAATCACCATAAAAGCTGATTATTTTCTAGAAAACCACTTTAGAATGGGTCTGATCGACACTTGATCCGAGGAAATAATGAACTACCTATTGTGTGTGCTAAATAACCAACGTTGGATCGTAGTTTCACAAATATTGGCCATTTCTAACAAAGTATAAAATTTAGACCCTAAACTAATACAGGGTGTTCACCTTTACGTAACTTACAAACTTCAACAATCGATTCTATGACTAATTTGCAACAAAAATGTCTCCTGGCTTTGTTTCAAAGTGATTTCACTTTTTTAAATAAATTTTTTTTTTTAAATTGTCTATATCTGTAAAATGATTATAACTTCCTTAATTTAGATTGAAAACTCAGATTCGACCATACAAATGAAAAGAGCGTTAAATTGTCTATCTTTTTAATGCTAGTGCACATTTTTTTAAGCGGATGTAATAGGGACAGGATCAACTTGAGAACTGAACAAGATCAAATCGAGGACATCGCTAGTTTTTTAACGCACCCTAAAGCTAAATAATTTTCCGAACGATATACTCGTAGTATCATTTAAAATGAATGATATCCATTAAAAATCCACTGAAAATGAATGATTCATTTTGGTTTATTATTTTCAATAATGAACCAGTGTAATCGAGCAAGAACATAATTATAACCCCATGAATTTCATCACAGACACGGGACCAATTGTTCAGGAAGGCCTAAACGGTAAATTGTGGAGAACATGTTTTTCCAACTTTGAAAAGAGAAAACAAAGCTTCCGCTGGCCTATTTATGGGTTTTCCGAAATTCCGGGCTAATGAACTCGTCTTTTCGTTGTTATTACCTCAGCTCACTCCTAGTCTAATCTGTGAGTCATCCATTATGGGTTCAACGCTGGGTGTTGAAGTGCAGGGATCCCTCCTTGCTCTCAATGGAGGCTGTAGTTCGAGCAGCTCTCGCCGAATTTGCCCTCTCTGCAATAATTGGGGGCTTACGAGGACATTGTCCATTTTCTTGGAGTGTGTCCTGAGATGACGGAGTTCTGGAAATACTTTTTGGGCGATGGACAGCTAGAGATGTCGGCAATGGAGAAACTTGAAAAACGGTAGGTACTAGTGGCAGGTACTCGATATGGCCATCGGTGTTGGAGGAATCGAGAACTGCGTACCCACAAATTAGTTTTTATGTAGGAATCAATATTGAATAATAATTGTTTAACTTAGCAGTGTCCATAGCATCCAGCCGCCCCCCAAAAATCATATTTATACCGCTATTTGGCTCAACCCACTCGGCAGACGACACCGTTTCGGAAAAGTCCATGCTTAAAAATTTAAGTCCATCGCAATAGCTTCTTTTCCCTTGAAAATTCGCTAAAAGAGTCTCCAATTTCATTATAATAGGTACCTATTCAAGAGTAAAATTTTTTCATCATATAAGGAAAAATCCCAAATTTGGAATCGACCAAGAAACTATTTTTTTTTTTAACATCCCCTCAAAATTTGTTGGTTTACGTTCCAAGGTACGTGAAATCCAAAAATCGAATAAAAATTTGGCCGTCCGTCCGCCGTGTGCGGCACTTTCCCCACTTAGCATTGACCGATTTTGATGAAATTTGGTATATAGGTCACTTCTAAGGGTTGAAAAATGAATTTTGAAATTTTGAAAACGCCCTAACTCAAAAAATTTTGATATGAAGGTATTGTTTTTCCATCAATTTAAGATCTAATAGAATTTTTAGAGACCACGCGGAGCTCTGTAGGACAAACCGTTCGTTCCCTACGAGAATTTAAGGGTTTTATGTACGATAAATCAGAAACACGAGTGTGAATCGCAAAAGAGGCCTAATCTCCGTTCAAATTAAAGCTGACCGAAATGCGATCGATGTTTTTCTTCATGTTGGATGTTTGGTGGCTTTGCAGACGAGTGATCTAAATAGAAAAATAATAAACCATTGTGCAATAATGTGCAGCGTTTTCGTTTAAAGTTTGGATTCTACTCTAAAACATATTTTTATTAATGAACATGAGTTGCGTTTACTCCAATTCCCAAGTCCTCTAAAATATACACCGACTCATAAAAAACATTCACAAAACCGATGAAGACCCTCATGTTAGGTCAGTCGGTTTTCCGGAGTGAATTTATTGCGAAGGAGCAAGGTATGCTAAAACCCGCATGACTCATCAGTCTTGAAGGAGGGGTAGCCCTTGTGCGCCGTGAGCGTTGACCTTGTCTATCTGCTGCGTCCAAGGTCAACATTCTCGGCGCTCAAGGTCAAGTAAGATCGTCCTCCAATACATTCTACTCCTTTACTCATATAAAAGTAAATTCTTCTGAATTTTCACCAAAATAATACTTCAAATCTATGCAGTAGGTTTTATTTATTGGTACGTACTTACCTTGGTACAGAGTTCAAAGTAATCAACGCATTCCACAAACTATACTGTTACATTAGACTTTTGAGCCCAGTAAAGGATGCTATACTGCTGAAGCCTGGGACCTATGAAATTCGTTTTGACAGACGAAACTGGAGGCTAGGAACAACTCTTTCTCAATATCGATCACTTTCTAAGCTGACTACCTATGTACCCAATCAATCTCAAACACAACAGAGATTCAAGATTAAACAATGTACTTTTAAAATTTTAATTTGTTAAATATTTATGTTCTTTCTATACCTACGAAGCTATCACTGTGGGTGTATAAGAATCACCGTAATTATGGCCGCACTCATTAGGCGGATTCGTGGCAAGGAATAGAGAATTAAAACCACATTAGGCTGTTTTATTTTGGCCCATCTCGACACGCCAACACAACTAGCTACACCTACTCCATGGGAAATATTATTTCACAAATGTTACGAGAAGGTTTGTACACCTTTTGGTTGAGGATCCACTCATTTTTCTGAAGAATTAATTACTCCAAAATTCCTGAAATAAAGTGGTAGGTAAGATTCTTACTAGCGCTTTTGCCATACCTACTGTTTTTTCTAGGGTGGGAAAGAATTGTTTTTTTTTTTAAATCGTTTATAGACTGATTGAGTATTATTCATTTTAGTCACAAGGAAAGCCACAAATTTTTTTTCTACATAATAATATTGCCTTCAAAAGGGGAAAAATTCGGTGAGGTAAGCCCTCTGAGTATAGATTGCAATTTTATCTATATAGATTGCAGATTTAGTATAGATTGCAATCTTATCTACACTCAAAGGGAATGAGGGCCCAGTCAATATTTTTTTTAAAGCCGAACTTTGCAAACGCGAGTGTCTATAATTTTTTGAATTTGTTGTTATGACTACAAGAGTAGTTTATACCCAAATTTGCAACACCAAAAACCTATTGGTACTGAAGTAGCACGCTAAATACTGTCATCTGTTTACAATTTTTTAGTTTTCAAACTATGATTATATCATATTATCATATTATGATGTCCAGTAACGTTTTAGAGAAGTTAAATTTGCTACAATTTGAGGTCTGTATGTTAAATAATTAGGGAGGTACAGCAGTTTAAAAATATGTAATTTTTTCCAAAAAAAAGAAATTTATACTGGCAAAACTACACATTTTAGAAAACGTTGAAGAGAGAAACTTAAGGAAACTTAATCAGCTCCAATTAACCTCAATCATACCTGTAGCCATCAGAGTTTTCTCAAAACATTTATTTAAAAAAAATTTTTTTTTTTGGGGAAAAACTTGAGAAAATCTTCACAATGAGAATATCTTCAAAACCCTCACTAACGTTTGAGCTCCCTTTCACTGTGTCTGCCTAGATTGGCATTGGTTGATCCTCCCAGATTGCTTCACTTCTCTGGGTCAATAGGATTCTACTTTCACTTATATCTGCTTCAATTTGATTGGGATGGCTTTCACTTTCTCGATCAATGGTATTCAAGCTCCCTTTCACCTGTGACTATATATAAGATGATGTACCTTCAGATATTGTTTGTTCCTGATGATGACCTAACCGTCGAAATCGATGTAACTTGTAACTCATTATCTTCGTGGAAATGGACAACGTTCTTCCAAACTCCGTTTTTACAAAAATTAAAATGGCTTCCCACAATCTCGTCGCGAGTGACTTTATTCGTAAAATTGATATACTCGTATTTTGGGAAGAATTGCCAGGCCAAGCAAAGCCTATTAGGTAGTCCTAGCGTCACCACTACATCGGGCGAGTGCGAATTCGAATTAAATTTCAACTCAGCTGAATTTTTTAAACCATTTTTTTAAATAATTGAGTAAAAGTCAAAAAGATATGACAAAAATGTTGAAAATTTGTTCATAGATTTCTTCGACAATTTTTGTCATAACTCTATTTCGAGGGTGAAGAACCAACATAGCCTCACTCAGCACATAGGTAACGTCAACTTTTCAGGAGGCTCAAAAAACTGCTTCACGGCGTAACCACGTCTCTCTTGGTAATGTTTTTGACACCATTGTGTTGCCATATGACTCCAACAAGTGACTGATCGCTTTTTTTTTGGAAAAATTATCGGCTGAATAATTATTAGTGGAATTATTGGCTGTGTTGGGGGCAGATTTTTTTTAACTTAAGCCGTGTTACCCCCTCAACCCCTTCCAAAAATGCCCAAGTCAACAAACGAGACAGAACCATTTTAGCTCACAGAAGTCACAGTATTGGCAGAAAAATAATAACCCAAGTCAAGCAAGATTGTCTGGCATCATTTACCTTGGTAAAATGATCACAATTTATTCCTTTTCAATATGAATTTGTGCAGTGGGTTCACTGACTCCACTAATAATAATTTCCACATGCTCAGAACACAAAAATTACTATAAATAACTACACTAATAATAAAGGTACCATAAATAACTCACAATTTCATGGAGGAGGCTAGGCGACCATACCCGATGACAGGGAAAACACTGACTTGGGCTCTTGTGATCTTCTATTTTGACTTGAGCACTATTGCCTTAAACGATTTTTCTCCCGTTCCCGTTGGCTAAATTGTTTATCTGACCACACCATTGGATCCAGCACACTTTTTTCTATAAGGTTATGACCTTATCTCAAAACCGAAAAAAAGTGACAGGCTATGTTGGTTCTTCACCCTCGATTTTGAGACTTCCAATAACCCACAAAAAATCAGCTGTCCCTTAAATTTCGTTGCTCCGGTGACACCTTGGGACAGCTGTGGAGTTTCTGAGATGTTTTCAGTGACACTAGTGATACCATGGTCCAATCAGGGTTAACGACAATTTTGTTGCTGGAGGGTCTTCAATTATTGATCAAGGAGGTCACGATGAAATAGCTCTACTGTTTGCAGATGGAAAGAATGCGGATGGTTTGGTGAGGTGTCCTTGTGTATTACAGTCCCAAAAACATCGTCCTTCTTCTACCTGCCACTCAATCTTGGGAAAATGAGACCGAGGGTTGTTGACTACCGACCAATGATGAAGTAGAAGGATTGATTTTCACAGTGGTTCCCAATTCTATACAGGGTGTAGACCAAACTTCAAGGATCGATCGTACATCTAATTTAAGTAAGAAATTGTATCGTAGCATCTTTGTTTTAACCCCTTGTTTTTCCAAGTTTTTTTTCAATTTCAAATTTTTTTCGTGTTCTTGAACGTGTCACTAAAATTACCAGAACTACCTTAATTTGCCGCAAACATGTGAAAATAAGGGCACCGTTAGAAAGGGCGCCAAATTTCCCATTTTCCTACAAAAAGTTATTTCCAGTAAAGGATGGTGCTTCTTTCAAATTTTGAAGGCGAATGAAGAGTAAACATTAAAGGCAAGTGAACTCACAATCGAGATCGAATTCTTTTCTAACAATTGGCAGAGTGGAGAGGCTCTCTAACTCATTATGACTAGAGTTGCTCAATGCCCAAATTACGAAGGTCTGAGATATGGAGGCTCGGCCCTTTCCCCAGCCTGACTCACCAGGCTACCTAAGATTACAGGTAGTCGTCTATGTTAGCAGGTATACCCTTTGAAAAAATTGGCCAGCCGCATTCTTTCTATATGCGAACAGAACTTCTCCTGGTGGGTTTATCGGAATTACGCTTTCTTTCTTTCTTCGTTACCACTTGTCCTCGACTAATAGGTTTTCTAGTCTTTTCAGTGAGTCCATCTAAGTGACAATTACAAAATCTAACAGGACGTAGAACTAAGGTTGGTATGATAAATACGAAAAGTTTCAATTGTACCACAATGCGTGGGTTTTAGAAATAATCAGGTTCAAACAAAGTCAACGATGCTTTTCAAAGTGGCCTTGCGACCATTTATTGAACAGTAAACGGTAAAAAATGGTCCATGGTTCATAAAGGTGGAATTTCATTACAACTTCCGTTTAGGGTTTGAATTTAACCAGGTAAGAGTCACCTACTAGCTAGAACTGTGGAGGAGCAATGAGGGCAAGGAACAGAGAACGAAATTTACGTATTTTCATTTAGTAAAATGAATATGAAAGTTAAATTGTGAGCTGCACTTACGACAGTAGGGGGTCAAGACGAGGAGGTTGAAAGGCTAGTGCTACAGGTGTACTGGTAGCGCCATAACGATAATTGGCAATTTCTCGCGCCTGATAGAATATGGAAATCTTCATTCACCTAAACCTAGGGGTTCTACCTCATGTTTCAACTCTTTTTTTTGACAAAAATGTGTATTTAAAAAATTTAACAAAGGAAATTTTAGCGAATTTTCAAAGGAAATGGAGCTACTGAAATAGCCTCAAAAATTTTAGCATGGACTTGATGATTTTTTTTCTCACTGAAAAACGTTTTACAACATTTTAAAACGATTCCTGAAAGTTTTCCAAAAATTATATATTACTAGCTGAAAAGCCTGCTAAAAGCAGGCAAAAACAAATCGTTGATGAACACGTAATTTATTGAAAGAAAAAATTTTTTGTCACGGTCTGGCATCGAACCCGGGTCCCCCACGTTCGTACGACATACGTAATTAGATAGGTAAGTAGTACTATTTTCCAGTCTTTTTTTAAAAATTTTAACCAAGGGATTGTAAAATTTTAATGATTTGAGCTATGTGCCTCACCCCACAAGGCAATGCTACTCTCTCGTATTGTTAATATTTCGATTTTCTTAACCATAGTTTTAAAGGTTTTTTGAAAATTCGCTCATTATCTCATGCTGCATGAATCAACTTGTGGGGAGGGGGGGGGGGGGAGGATAACGATGGCGATCTGGAACGTATACAAAAACACCATAAGTATGCCGTAGTGAGGCTTTATAGCCATCTCTTGATTGATTGAATATTATGGGCCTGTTCGGAACTGAAAAGGGGAGGGGATAGAGGCGAATTGACTCCTCCGGGCTCCTTCGAACCTTTCAGGACTGCCTCTCCGAACAGACCATATAATTCTACAATGTCGCGTTCTATTGGGGACCTATGGTGCAGTACTAGCAGTCAACAAGGGTAATAAGGGAATAGTTGAAGTCTTCCGTATCCTGAATATTGATCCTGGAAAGTCATGTATAAAAACCCTCACCCAAATGGACAGAGGAGGTCTAGTCAGAATTCACCAGAGGGATCAGTGAAAAAAGGAAAAGCAGCGAGGAGACTCGAAGCACGCAGAAAAGGGTGACGAACCTGCGAATGGAGCTTCACTACCTGCTGATTTTAGCATGGAACATGCTAGCCTTGGACTAACTACCTACCCGATGTACACGCGGGGAGTTATTCTCCACCCATCCATCCTATCCCTACTCCGCCGAATAGCACGGCTAAAGCATGTTCCATGTTCCCTGATTTCAGCCAAGGCTCTAAGCAGTACGCATCCTGGCGAGTTTTTTTTTGTTTTTCGTTACCAACTTCCCCTTGGTCTTTTTTCAAGTTTCTTTTTGCAATCGAATGATAGTAGATGATGAAAGTAGGTTGATGACAATGATAGTTTGATGATTGTAAGAATGTAGTTTTTTGAACAATTTTTTCTAAAAATAGATTTTTTTGACAATTTTTGTGTGCAAGTTACCCTTGAAGTATTAGGGAATCAGGACCAACTATACTATTACTTAGTATTACCATAGTTTTACTTCATTTTTCATTCAGAAATGTAAACTAGGTATTTAAAATACCTTTTACACACTCAGGCCTCTGCTACGTCTGTTGGTGCATCAGAAATCCTCCATTTCAAATCACAACTTATTCGGTTGGCCTATTATGAAAAATCACATTGACAGTGTTTTATACATTTTATGGGCTCGGTAATCCACTGCCATCATCAGTGCTCCAAACCAAGTTGTTCTTCGTTATTCAAACCTTAGAAGGGTTTGGTGTGAACTTCAAATTTTCAAAGATCCCAAAACTCCTCCAGGTCTTGACCACTAACGAAGAGTAAATGCAGCTTTACACGTGATTTTCAGGAATCCACCATGGCTCAACTTAAATACCTACGCGACTGGACACTTCAATACTGCAGGAATTTACGAAAAATATTAAGTAGATATGAAAGACTAAATTAGAGAAGACGAAAATATAATTTTTTCCACGACTCTAAAATATACTCCAGACTATAAGTTACATATTCATAACGAAATGTGTACAGTTGAAATTTATTAGAACCCTCCACAATGCAGTGAGTAGAAAACAAAGTGATTCGAATCGGTAGGTCTGTACCTACTATACAACGAAATACCTTAAAGCTAGGTTCCATAAAATGTAATAAAAAAAGGAAAAGTGAAGTCACGTCATGATGTATGGCCGTGCCAGTTCTAAACGGAGTGAGTTTTCTGTCAAGTGATTTCAACCCTAGAATGGATAGGCGGAGTAAATGTTACTCCTCACTGTGTTGAGTAGGTTTTAAGGACAGAGTGGGTGTAGGTAGGACCACTAAACTCATAATATGAGTTTAGTGGTCCTACCTACACCCACTCTGTCCTATTATGCTAACTCATAGTAAGGATGTCTAGATAGTGTTGCAAGTGCAGTGGTCTTGAATGGACGCTTCCCTTCCAAGTGGTGCGGTCTCTTCTAAGTCAGGAAGTAAAAATAACTTGCTGTGGATGGTACAGATGGAGCATGCGAATAATTGCACACATGACAACGACCCCATTGACTCATCAAACATGGAGTCGTTTCCAATTATTCATATAATTTCCACAGCGAGTCCGAGATAGATACGGCCAAACTTCAGATGTCGATTCTACAAGGTATTGCCAACAAAAAAAGTCTCCTAGCTACCCCTTGTTTTTTCAATTTAAAGATTCGTTTCGTATGCTGAACCTTGTCTCACTAAAATGACTATAGCTCCCTTATTTTTGAGGAAATTCAAATCTGATTACACCGTTGAATAGCATTAAATTTCCCATCAGATGAGCTACAACACACATTTTTAACCTCGCTAGATTTTTTTTTAACCCAAACTTAAAACTTTGCAATTTTCGAGTTTTTTGACGAAATTCTCATGAGATTTTTACCCATTTTTTGTAGAGGGAGGGTGGTGTTCTTGGTGGGCGGGGGAGATTACCCTTCAAGTAGGGAGGAGGAGGTTTGTATGTGAGAGATGTCGCGGGAAGACGAAGAACTTGAAGAGTCAGCGGTGGGCACGCGGCACCAGTTTTAGGCATCTATCATCGCATTTTAAAGAAAATTTCGATAGCCTCAAAATTTCAAAAAGGGGAAATTTCTTCACTAAATGTCGTCTTGGTCTTTCCAAAAAGAAACGAGTTTTCGGCACTTATAAGCGAATTTTGAAACAAAAGAAACTGTGGAATTCCCCACAAAATTTTCATTATTATTATTATTAGGGGATTACTCTTCTAGTAGGGAGGAGATGGTTTTTAAGGGAGAGATGTCGCGGGAAGACGACGAGTGGACCACCTGAGGAGCCAGAGGTGGGCACACGGCGCCAGTTTCAGGCACCTATTATCGCGTTTTGAAACAAGATTTCCACGGCGATCTTGGAACTTTTCAAAACGATTTTTTTTTAACGAGTTTTCGGCGCTTATCAGCGAATTTTGGAACTAACAAAGTTGTAGAAATGTCCTCGAATTGTTTATAGAAATCGTTGAAAACCGTCTTGGACTATTCTAAAATGACGTGTGTCGTTCCCGACAATAATCACAGCTATTATAGGAAGAATATTGAAAATAAACCAATAAGTTCACAATAAAAGAAAAGTTCGTAAGTCATGAATTATGAGCAACAAATGACAGCGTTTTTAGGGTGTTTTGAGTAGGGTTGGAACTGGGTGTTTCAGGGGGGGAGGGGGAGGGAGGGTGTTCTTGGTGGTCGGGGGAGATCACCCTTCAAGAAGGGAGGAAGAGTTTGTATGTGGGAGATGTCGCGGGAAGACGACGATTTTGTAGAAACAATATCCACGTTTTCCGCGTTCAAACACAAATTTCTCCCCTAAATTCGGTTGTAAAATAGTTTTTGATTATACCGTTGGAAACATGAGATTTTGAAAATGTTTTTGCTGAAAACCGCATTGAATTTCCTCTACAGGAAATAGGTAAAAATCTCTTGAAAGTTTCGTAAAAAACACTTGAAAATTGCAAAGTTTTAAGTTTGGACTAGAAAAAATCTAACTAGGTGCGAGGTTAAAACTGTGTGTTGTAGCTCATCTGTTGGGAAATTTAATGCACTTTTCAACGGTGTAATCAGATTTGAATTTCAACGAAAAATAAGGGAGCTGTAGTAATTTTAGTGAGGCAAGGTTCAACATACGAAACAAAGCTTTACGCTGAAAAAACAAGGGGTTAAAAGGAAATTGCTGAGACTTTTTTTTGTTGGAATTAACTTGTAGAATCGACATCTGAAGTTTGGCCGTAGCTTTCTCGGACATCCTGTATACCATGTGGTCATGTTCGATGAAACCTCCTACAACATCCCATGAACGTTCTCACGACAAACTGTAGCCAGAACTTACGTTTCTTTAACTGAGTATTACCTTTGGTTTACCTCGGATAGGCACTAGACATTGCTGCTTAACAATATGTACAATCCTATCTAAACTAACGATTATTATCTCTCTTTTTGTATATCTTTATCACCCCTCCTGATTAAGAGGGATTCACACCACACTATAACCTCATCTCCTTTCCCACGTTGGAACTCAGCCAGGCACTTATGTTATGTAAACTCTTCACATTTCAGTAAATTCACTTCCTTAGCTCAGAAGTAGTGGGCATCAGGAATTGAAGTGTAGTTGGAAGTCTGGAGGTCGATGTCCAGTCGAGGGAAGTTAATTTTTAATGGCACAACTAGGTGGCGCAGTCAGTAAGGACCCGAAATAGATCCTCAGCATTCTCTGAGGACAATAATTGTCACGACATCAAAACAGCTACCTCAAGACATTACTCGAGCCAACACCGTTTCAGACAAACTTGAGTTCACCAGATCCCCGTCCCATTCAAGGAATAATAACTAAACTCCAGAGCCAGTAAGATTAGTTTTCTCAATAGGCTGCTGGAGAAAGGCCACACCTCAGAAACTGAGTACCTAAGATTTCCTTTACGGGGTAGAGATCTTGTGATCAGCTGCCACTTCGCATTTCTGTCCATTCACTTTCTTGGCTAAGTGGTAGCGAGCCCGACCCAGGTTTGTGTTAGTCTGGAGATCAATCCCCAGTCGAGGGAAATTAGTCTTTTAGTGACGTAACAAACTCACTTTCTAGATGAATCTCGTATCTTTGGGATGGATTTCTTCCAACTCACTGGAATATGTATGAACATGGCACACACTATAAACGTTAATGACAAAACCATTCAATTACTTCTTCGTTGGGAATGTCCAGATAAAGTTCAGTCTACATTGAATTAGACCAAAAAGCATGGGAAAAATCTGATTTGATCCCTTACTGTATGGAATCAACGAGTCAACATTAGCAGCCTGCTTCCATATGAAAATTCCTATGTAGTGGCTGTAGCTCACCAGACGGCAATTATACTCAAATAATTGTCCAGCGTTAGCTCGTCCAACCTATCAAGATCGAAGAGCAGAATGCACGATGGCACGGAAGCACAAAGCTCGACATCGCATACATGATTTCTGAACCACTTCATCTCGTGTTTCCTGCTCTACCACCCAAATTTCACGGCATTTTCATTCAAAATTTGGAATTTCTACGAGGGCGAATCAAATATAAACGAGACTTTTGGGCCTGCGAGCATAATAGTGATGGAAGAACGTTCTCCTGTTGTGGGGATTGGTATAGTCAGGAGTCATCGACCCTCTAAGTATCCATTGTGACATTGTATGAACAGGAGGATATGAAGGGGTATGAACACCCCTTTGTTGCGCAACGCATTGTGGTCAAGTTTCTAGCTGCAGAAGGTGTAAAAACTGGCCGAATTCTTGAGGAGATTGACTGCACAGTTCAGGGAAGAGACGCTGTCGAGAGCTAGTGTTTGCTTGGCATAAACAGTTCGTGGAGGGACGAAACAAGCGAGTATGGAGTGGAGGAAGAAAGGAGAACCTGGACCAGTGAAAGCCAAGTCACAATGGGGAATTTGCCTCAATTTTAGATTCTGGAATTTCAAGTCAAATCCTATAATAGGGCCCTAGAATAACGTTTAACACTAGGAATAACCAAGGGGAAAAAATTACCGTAGGAGAAAATGCCTAAACAAGTGAAGCCTCTGTTACAAAACACCGCGAAAATCGAGGAATATTGTTGACGTCATACGAAAAAAAAAACGACGCGAAAACAACTCCGACGACAGACAGAGTTCTAGCACCGCCACACAAAACGATCCAGTGAAATGGCTACTCGAATAATGTGATTCAAATCTTGAAACTAAATAAGAGAAGATGAAGACTAATAATGCTTGATAAACTAGTAGGTAGAATCGTATTGTAAAACATATTGTTTAGTAATGCATGCATTCCAGGGGACGTCCCATTGGATGAGCATTAGATCAGTTAAACCAGTTGTTAAGTGATAAAACTGTTTCACTCGATGTAATTTATTTATTACTTTAGGCAAGAAATACTGACCCCCCCCCATCATTATCCACCTTAACATTTCTAGCGGCATGGGAGCCTCGAATCTGAAGAGAATTTTAAAATCCGTGATCTACGATACCCAACATGCGAATTAGAGTTCACCCCCCCCCCCCCACAACACCCCAACGCCAACAATGGTGCCAGTCTGGCACCAAAGCGGAAATACGTCGTAACATTGAACTTTCATCTGTTAGTTTTGTTAGGCAGTCCGTCGAAGTTCACATCCGTATTCTGGGTGAAACACAAAAAAAAAAACCACGAAATAAGCGGTTTATGGCATCATGGCACCATGTCCTGGCACCATGGTGGCACCACTATTAGTTCCATGGTGGTACAGAGAATAATTCATGAAAATCCGGAGGTATAATGAGAATTTTCCCTCAATTTCAAAGCTTTGGTACAATTAGTAAGCAGTAAAGGAACCGAAATATTTAAAAATCGGATATTTTGTGAATATTATCCCCCCACTCACCCCCTCCCCTTGCGAATTTTGGTACTCTGGTAAAATCATGTACAACTCGGAGGTTATTTGAGTCAAACAAAAAAAGAAACACGCAAATCGGTTGGAAATTGAGGCCTGGGCAGATTTTACAAGATTATGCACGCAAACGCACGTTTTTTAAGCATTAACCCCCCCTTTCCCCCTCTTAAAAAGCAAAATCCTGAATTCCGGCGCCGTAGTGCACAACTAGATAGTATTCCGCGTCAATCGAAAAAAGAACCACGAAAATCGTTTGAGAACTAAGGCCTGTGCAGAGTACACAAGATTATGCACAAAAACGCACGTTTTTCGAGCATTAACCCCCCCTTTCCCCCCCTTAAAAGGCAAAATTCGAAATTCCGGCGACGTAGTGCACAACTAGATAGTTTTCCGCGACGAACAAAAAAAGAACCAGGAAAATCGGTTGAGAACTAAGGCCTGTGCAGAGTACACAAGATTTTGTCACACACACACACACACACATACACACACACACACACACACACAGACATACACCTATGGTTTTTTTCGCGGATTTGGATTCAGAATGGTCTAAAACGGATTACTGTGTGGTTATTTTTTTTTTCTGTTGAGTGTTGTCCAACTTCACCCCAGATCGATCGCATAAGGACGCCCAAGTCTTACTGTGGGACGTCCTAAAAAGTGAGTAATATTGTTTCTTTTGGTCACTTTTGTGTCTGGGTTCTTCCTGCCAGTTCGTGGCGCACTCTTGTACAAGTCAAGTTGTAAGCTAAAAGTTCGTGTATGTTCCGCTTCTGTGGTAAGCGCCACAGAACCTCCTTTGAAGTCAGATTGGTAGAATATCCGTTACGTTTCAAACATGGCTGGCTCTTACACATTGCCACCACATTTAAAATTTCCATCTTCCTTAAATTCTCTAAATTTTTTGGATGCGTTTTCGAGCAGCTCACTATGGTTTTATTCCATAAAAATAAACCCTCATTCGAAAAAAAAAAAAAAAAAAATGTGAGGCAAATTCCCCATTATCGGCTGGCAAGGTTTTGGCTACCGTTTTTTTTTTCCAGGTCAGACTTGCACATGGCAGCAAAGGACGAGACCTTCCAACGAGAAAAGTGATTCTCCATGACAATGGAGAGCCCCCGTACAGCAGCCCTGACCAGAGAAAAATTGGAGCAACTGGGTTGGGAGACACTGGAACACCCTCCGTACAGTCCAGAACTGTCTCCTAGCGACTTCCATGTGTTTGGTCCTCTCAAGGAAGCTTTGGGAGGGCAAAGATTCCGCAGCGATGATGAGGTTGAAGCATATGTGCGCAATTGGCTACCAACATGAACTGACTCTTTTTACGTGGAAGGAATTAAAAAATTACCCGTACGCTGTGAAAAATGTTTTTCCAAACCAGGAGATTATGTAGAAAAATAAACTATGTTTGTTTGTGCGTTTAAAATCAAAATAAGTTTTCAAGAAAATAAGTCTCGTTTATATCTGATTCACCCTCGTATTTAAAACAGCAATGTCTTCAAATATCCTAATTATCACACGTTTCCTTGTAATGCCTTGAAACTTTTTTTTTTTTTTAGTCGGTGCCAGAAGGTATACAAAAGTCGAGTGCGATCACAAGTATATTGAGATGGAATGCAATTTTCCACAAAAATATTACCAACTATTTCAGAGATGAAAAATTACTGCACTTAACTCAAACCAGGAACATTTGCATCAATATTACTTATTCTCGGAGCATTTTGACTGAAAGTAAATTCCATATTGCCGGTTACTGACTAAAATCAAGTAAAAAGCACGGCCATACCTAGTTTATCATTACACAGAAATAAAAGACAAATGACATACAAATATGAATTAATAAATAAAGAAATGTATAACATTTAAAAAAGAAATTAAATAAATGAAAAGTACCTATAAACACGTCATGCTGAGTTCTAACCTAATAAAAAATGGACTTTGTACTTACAAACAGGACGTTCCATTGAATATCACCTACAGTCGATCTTCATGAAAAATATTTGCACAAGAACGTAATTAAGTAGGTACGCAGCATGCCCCAACTAAAGTACGTTTCGCTTAACAATAGAACAACATCATTACAGTTTATCTATTAGTTATTTAGTTTTGAAGCAGATGAATTGTCAAAGTCAGAAGAAGGCCGATGTGGTAATTAATTTCAATTAGGCTGCACATTCTTGAAAAAAAAACACAGCCCACGTCTTCTTGTACTCTTCTTTAAAACAAAATTTTTACATCAAGAATCCTACCTATAGCATACAAGAAGTATTTGATCGTAAAGGACGAAAATTCATATACACATAATAGGGGAAAATACTTATTGAAAAGTAATATTAAATGAAAAAATCTTCGACTAATAAAAAACGCACAATTAAGGGGTTACTTCTAATGATTCTAACGGCTTAGACATCCTAATACTTAAGAAGCGGGAAATAATTTAAAATTAATGTGTTCCCGCGAAATTGATAGAACCACAGGATTTCAGACAAGAGTTTTTCTATTTAACTGAGATCTTAATTTCTTCAGCTTTCTCTTTTTTCAATTTTGTGGTTGAAATAAGTAACACACTGGGTCGGGGATCGTGCGACCCCGATGATGTAAGGATGGGTACAAATGAAGTGACTAAGAACTATGATGAAGAGAACATCTTACAGTAAGAAATGAGGATTTTTTTCAGAAATAAACGATAAATTTAATCAACGTTGAAAAGACGGGTAGACGAAGTTCGTTAGGCGACGAAAGTAGAACGAAATATTTGTGATTGAAATTTCAGGCCGAAAAAAACGCGGATGAACGAGAAAGCACCGGTTAATACAAATAAATAAATTCAGAATACTTGAAAAAGAGGATTGCTGAAGTAGAAGAAAACCTGTACTTTCATTACTTTGGCATCATTGATAAGTTATTTTCTCCAGCAAATTGAGTGTTTTTTGTAAAAACCACAGAAACGATGTCATTTTCCTATAAACAAGGTTACCTACACGCTAATGTGCTAGAAAAATACGATTTTTCCAACAGATCAAACAAGTTTCCTAGAAAATTGTTTAAATAAAAAAGCCTCAACCCAATAAATGGAAAACTTATTTCCGAATTTGTATAAATAATTAAAATTTATTACGATCTACTTAATTTTCACAACTTTTTAATCGATCATACAGAATAATATTGGTCTTAAAGTAAACGTTACCCCTAAGGTACCTATTGTATTGGTGGTGGGAGACTACGGCAGGAAACACAGATCCACGGGTTATCGGTACGGTAGTTTATCTTACCAATGAAAAATGCGTTTGAATGAAGAAATGTTTACGTGAAAGACACGACTACTCGTGTTTTTGAGGTGCCACATGATACGTAGATGTGTCATCAATACGACATCACCTGTTTTTGATGCGTAACACGATAGGTGGATGCGTTATCAAAACAACAACTCGTGTTTTTGGCGTGTAACACGATAGGTAGATGCGTCATCAATGTGACATCACCTGTTTTTAACGTGTAACACGACAGGTAGATGCGTCATCAATGTGACATCACCTGTTTTTGACGTGTAACACGATAGGTAGATGCGTCATCAATACGACAACTCGTGTTTTTGGCGTGTAACACGATAGGTAGATGCGTCATCAATGTGACATCACCTGTTTTTGTCGTGTAACACGATAGGTAGATGCGTCATCAATACGACAACTTGTGTTTTTGATGCGTAACAGGATACGTACATAGATGCGCCAAAGAATCAATATGACCACTCATGTTTTTTGGCAAGCAATCAATACAAAGATGCATCTTCAATATGACACCTGTTTTTGACTTGTAACACCATATGTAGATGCGACATCAATACGACAACTCGTGTATTTGACATGTAACACGATACATACATAAATGCGTCATCAATATGATACCTCCAGTTTTTGCTGCGTAAGATGATATGTAGATGCGTCATCTGTATGACACCTCCGGTTTTTGAGGTGCAAGATACGTACATAGATGTGTCATAAATAAGTCAACTCGTGTTTTCAATGTGCCACACGATACGTATATTCATCATCAATATGACAACTCGTGTTTTTGACGTGCCACACGATACATAGATGTGTCATCAATGTGACTACTCATGTTTTTGATGAGTAACACAATAGGTACATAGATGCATCATCAATATGACAACTCGTGTTTTTGATGTGTAAAACGATACGTACATAGATGCTTCATCAAAATGACAACTTGTGTTTTCAACGTGCCACACGATACATAGATGTGTCATCAATGTGACTACTCGTGTTTTTAATGCGCAACACCATAAGTAGATGGATCATCAATACGACAACTCATGTTTTTCACGACACACACGATACGTAGATGCGTCATCAATGTGACTACTTTTGAACTGTAACACGATACGTAGATGTGTCATCAATACAACAACTAATGTTTTTGCCATGCCCCACAATACGTAGATGCATCATCAATATCACAACTCGTGTTTTTGCCGTGCAACATGAGACGTAGATGCATCATCATCAATACTGTTGTTGCTGTGCCACACAGTACGTAGAATCATCATAAATGTGACGTTTTGACGCATAAGACGATACGTACATAGGTACGCCATCAATATGTCAGATTGTGTTTTTGCCATGCCACATGATACGTAGATGCATCATCAATATCACAACTCGTGTTTTTGCCTTGCAACATGATACGTAGATGCGTCATCAATACTGTTGTTGCTGTGCCACACAGTACGTAGAAGCATCATTAATGTAACGTTTTGACGCATAAGACGATACGTACATAGATACGTCATCAATATGTCAGATTGTGTTTTTGCCATGCCACATGATACGTAGATGCATCATCAATACTGTTGTTGCTGTGCCACACAATACGTAGAAGCATCATCAATGAGACGTTTTGACGCATTACACGATATGTACATAGATGCGTCATCAATATATCAGATCGTTTTTTTGACGTGCCACACGTTACATAGATGTGTCATCAATGTGACTACTCATGTTTTTGATGCGTAACACAATAGGTACGTAGATGCGTCATCAATATGACAACTCGTGTTTTTGACGTGCCACACAGCATGTAGAGACATCATATATACATCAACTCGATTTTTGATTATTTTGATTGTTCCCAATGCATTTTTAGTTTGATAAACTTTTAGATCTCTTGTAAGCGATAAAACAATTACATCCCCGAAGTACATGAGATATTGAATTGTAGAATCAACATTGAATGTCAGTTTGTATTCTAAAAATGTACAAAGTACATTACGGGCAAACAAATTTTTTTCTAATCATAATGGGGGGGAGGTCATGACTTTTCTTTGAGGCAGAACAAATTAATGGCAATTAAAACGATACTCTAATTTTTTTAAACAGTGAAAATTGGTTTTAAACATAAATAATACGAATGCGAATAAAAACAAGAAAGTACGAAAATATTATGCCTGTAGTTTACCACGATTTTAGTGCAATTTATTGCTAAAATTGAAGTTGTTGTTGCACAGTTACTAAAAAATAAATTAAAGATTGCGTTGGAGACACAAATAGTTTCGCATTACAACATAAAATAAATGTCAATTTTGAAGGTGTGTGATTTGTCTAACATATCAAACAGTTACCTACAAAAAATATGACAATGATGCATAGTTCTTCACATCACACAATCCAACACGTTTTTTTTTTTTTTAAATATGCATGAAGCAAGATTTCAACCCATCAGGAAATTTAGAGCCGCACTACCTGGACCTCGTGATCTGCGATCCTGCGTTCCGAACCCCACTCACCAACATCGAAAAAGTAAATTAAAAAGAGAAACCAGTCATATAAGTGATCGCTTCTTCAACGTAGACGACGAAGCGTCCGAATCTCGGGAGAAAACGAAATACAAGTTCTCAGGGAATGTCAACCAGATGTACCTGTCCTAGTGCAGATTTAAATGGAAATTCGTTCTTGCTTAGTGTGCGTGATTGCATACCTCATATACAGAAAACCTCACATTTATAGGAAATGGCTTATACCTCTTAATGTACCTCGTTATATCACATTACATTTAATTAAATCGTTAAAATGCACAGATTTCCGTTAATTACGTAGGTAACAGTATTTTATCTATTCCACTTAAAAATTAAACACCATACATTGGTATCCGTTCAGAATAACGATAATAATATCAATTTGTATATAAAATAATAAATGTCGACTTTAATTATCGTATTATTTTTTTTTATAATCGCTATATCTTTTTTTCCGCTTTTTTATCAAGTTTATAAATATAAAATATGATTCTCCGGTGTTCTATTTTTTTGTACTGGCGAGGCACTATCGTGAGAACCGACCTGCGGTCGATACGTACACTGTGCTTGGTTCGATGCTAGGCTTTTGCTGGTTGTACTCGAGCAGTGTACAAGGTTGGAAAGGTTATTCACGATGCGGCTCTTACTGCTACCTTCGCGGCGGGACGATTCCGTTCGTCTGTACTGACATTGTGGGCGACATTTCCAGCTCGACCAGGAGTGGGAAATGGTCTGGAAGTAGAATGAGACAAAAGCCAATGAGGATTAATTACGAGGCAAGAGACAAATGATGGTTAGAAGGAGAGTTGTAAAGGTAACACACTGTCTTCACCCCACGTGCCCTCATGTGAGGTCAACTCACGTCAAATAAGTGTGGTTAGTCTGGAAATAAGGGGAAGTCTGGACAAATACATCTCGGCGAAACGTGAGTTGAGGTTTGACTGAGAAGTTGAGTTGACATTTTCTTTATGTCACTTTCCATCAACTGATGCAGAAAGTTAAAATCTTCTTTTCTCTTGCGAAAGTACATTCTAAAGCAATCTACACCTGCAGGGGTAGACATAATCCCTCCCCTTATGCATTTATGGCACCCACGCCTGTTTGAAACTACCAACTTCGATCGAACTAATCACTAATAATTCCTCTTCCAGGAGGTCATATTTTGGCTCCTCTGGAACAATAAAAAAACTGGAAGCAAGTTTTAACCCTTAACTTCCCAATGTGCACCCAAGTGCACACCCATTTTGAGAGGCTCTAAAATATAAGGATATGACTCATATCAACTTCTTGATCCATCTACGTGTTCCCTCACTCGTCAGGAAGAGATTGCTCAGCCGTTCACCGGGAGGGTGATAACCCACCATTCACCATTCAGAACATCCTGCGATTGGTGCGTTGCATGAGAAGAGACCGAGCCGCCTCCATAAGGTTCAAATGGATACCCTCACATGTACAAATTTTTGGAAACACAGTTGCGGATAATGCAGATAAATCTGTTGCCAGACATCCCGGAGTGCCTCCAAAAAAGGGCCTACTCACGTATCAAGACCTTGTGAAGCACCTGAAGCAGAAGCTTAGTGAAAACTGGACAAATCTGACCTTGGAAAGAACCCAGGTGGTCGGCCACTGGACCAGAGGTATAATCGAGGATCCCACTGCCCAACCTTGGTACGGGGACTATTGACCTCTGATCCTCGCTCTACTCATCTCTCCACCTGAGCCAACATTTACCCATCCAACACCACCTCAAGTATCCACTACACCTCACAGACTTGAGAGCAATCTACGGATATATCTGTTCTTTGGTCACCGAAAGCAACATATCCTACATATAATAGTACAAAAGCAGCCCCCACACTACAGCCACAAGCTCTACATTAAAAAACCAAATTCCACATTCCCTAAGCCTGTGACACATCATAGAATCCTCTGTGTCATTTAAACAAAAGAAGAAAGAAGAAGAAGAAGCTCAGCTGTTAATCAGTGGCAGGTTATGTTGTGTTATCGGCGTCTGAACACAAAAGGTTGCACTCCAACATCAACAACGCCACCATGTCTCGCCAGGTGTTTATTTTCGTAATAACCAAGGATGTAAAGGTGCCCGTCCACTAGGTCGACAGCGCGGCGCGGCGCGGAGCGACGCGAAAAAAAATTTCTAGAAATATAATGGGAAATAAATGGGAGCCCGTCCACTAGGTCGACAGCGCGGCGCGGCGCGGGTCGAAACTTTTTCGCAATCTGCCGCTCTCCAGACTTCTGGAGCGCGGCGTCGCGCCGCACTGTCGACCTAGTGGACGGAGGGCGAAGCGAAAAATTGTCGACCTCGGTCATTTTCGTCAGTGTTCGGCTTTTGTAAACGAGGCTTAATCAATGTGTGAAGCTCAAAAAACTTCCCCCTCGACATTCTAAAATACTTTATAAACTTTTGCTCGTCTCTTAGCAAATCTTTTAACAGGTGATTGCGCTCCCCCAGGTTCATCCTCTTTATTGGATGGACCCAAAATCTTCTCCTTTTCCCACCGATTTGGTCCTCCTCATCTGCTTCCAAAGCTGCAACTAAAAGAAACATTTCTTCGTCGTCCGATGAAAACATAATACCTATGCCCGACATTTTCCTGAGAAGGCACCGTGGCAAAACGGCGGGTCGAAAAATTGTATCCGCTCCAGTGGACGGAGCCTAGGAATTTCGCGTCGCGCCGCGCTGTCGACCTAGTGGACGGCCAGCTTTAGACTACAAGGTAGGGGTCACGAGCCGTGACGCTTGAGGTGATGACGTAGCTTGGTAACCACCCGCCCGCTAAAGGCCCTTCTTTCCCCATGCTACACAACAGTATTCTCTCTTTTACTTCTAATTGAAGGATTTCATTCAACTCCAAAGTTTTTCGATAATCAGTTTTATTTATTTTATGCTTACATTGTGACATGCTGACGACGATTATGACGACTGCTATTGTGACACTGCACATTTCTTCTCGAGAATTCGAGCGAATTCATTCAGTCTCAAAATTTAACTTTTCGCCTCATTCAGTTGCTGCCGAAGCAACTCATTTTCCTCTCATAAACTCTTATTTTCAGCCAACAAAAATAACTCCTCCTGAGGCCGTTCATCTAAACTGTCAAGGGGTGATCCGGCTTCACTTTCGGGTTCTATTTCTAAATTACCATTAGAGTTTCGATCAGAATGGAAGACCGAAATTTTCAACAATTCATCAGCTTGTTGTAGATGATCTCGTGTTTTCCGCTCTTTTTCGGCGACCATGATCTGACATACACTCGTCTTTATCCTGACCAGACGAAGAAAAGGTAGTTGTAGCGATCGGTGAAAATAAATGAGGTACTGCATCAGGCTTGAGTTTTTTCCGTTTAGGTGTTATGTTCAGTAGCTCACTTTTCAAATCCCATTCGTAATCACTTTCATCGAAGTGTTTAGAGCAAACCCGGGCATTTGATACTGAAAAAGTATCAGCTCTTTTGCACAAGAAAATCCATTTTTCTTGAAGAACTTTCTCCTTCGCGAACCGGAGCAGTTGAATCCCGTGTTCTTCTTGATTTCTTTGATGGTTGCTGCAACCAAAAATGGCTCAAATAACCATTCTGGGGCCGCTGGGAAACAGGCGATTGAAAAAGAAATGATAAACAAAACAGAATAGAACGAACTTGATAACTTACTAAAACGGAACGGAATATAGCGAACCACTGGAAGACTGGAATATGAATGTAAGGATGAGTGAAAGGTCTCTCGATGGTTACCGAGTGACGTCACGTCCCTGGGGATTCCCCAGTTTCCATTTTCGCGACCCCTACCTTGTAGTCTAATGCCCTTGGTAATAACGATTTATTTACGGATTTCTGAGCAACTAAAATGATTTAATTCTATAACCTAGTAATTGTGTAAGTCTAAAATTACCGTAGAATCCTCTAACTTCGGCCACTTTTTGCTGTTTTTGATAATTTCACCGGAATGTATTAGGTAATATCTAATTTTTTGAAAAAATAAATATAGATGGCCTCACATCTCACCTGTCTGATGCCCTCAGAACCACATTTTTACCTTGTACCCAACTTTTTTTTTAAATTTAAAGTGTGGCCGAAGTTACCATCCTAGTTCTGCTAATTTCGGTCATCCCCGAGAAACGTGGAAAAAACGAAGATAACAAAGCAATAGTGCAATTTCGGATACTTCTGAACTTTTTAAAAAGAAACTCTGTTTGAAAAACGCTTTCAAAAAACGTCAAACGACCTTTTTATTAATTTGACAGGGGGTTAAGGAGGAAAAACGCTAGAATAATACCACTGAAATTTCGTAGCGTAAAATTTCAACTGAAAATCGTAGTTAGTAGGTAGGTGTCGCACTAGTATAGGTCTGCCACAGAAACTTTGCATCCCTTTGGCGCATTCTTCTGGAGAACACAGAACTACTTATCTCTTATCATCAATCAGATTCCCGCGCCTACGATTACGTTTTGGGAATTTCTCCCCTTAAAAAAAGACTTGATTTCCCTCCTACTGCTGCTTGAAATTCGTGCATTTCCGAAATTGAAATTTCATAGCACTACACGAAGATCAAATTTCTCACGGCTCCAATTTCCTCCACATGAGAGCACGTGACGCGAGGGTAGTGTGTTTCTACCTTTAGAAACACACACGCCTTTTTATATCTCTCTCACATAAAAAGCGTTACTTTGAGGAAATCGGTAAGAATTTAGATAAAATTCATAGACTTTGAGGTAGGATAGGAATGTTAGCTTATCACCAGCAGCTTCCAACCACTACTTGGTCTACAAGTATGTAGCTCTTATAAGTACGTAAGAATACATTAGCACCCTCGACTTGAATATCAAATGAAACAGACATGTTTGGTTTGCGTATTATTTTGTTTTCGTTCGCTCTGAGGAACTTGCCATTGATGGTCGTTACTTGAATCGATGCCATCCACGAAAAAGTGTAAAACCCAATTAGAAAAAGTGCGAATGTATTCGAGTATTGATAGACTGGAATGGCGACATAATATGCTATTTTTGTTACGCACCGGAAGGAATATGTGGGTGAGGGCAGCCAATAACTTTATTTTCCTTCAGCCACTCAGACGCCAGAGGTCCAAGGAGTCCGAGGGGAGTCATGGTTTGTTTAGGATAAAATATGTAATCGATGATTCCTTTGAAATGAAACCTGCAAAAAAGGAAGAATTAATCATGTATTAGAGAAGATACCTAAAATATATATTGGGTTATATTATTTATTTATGTTAAAAGCAGTGTGTGTTGAGTGCGGGATGTAGTAGGACAGAGTAGGGATGGAGCTCTGCAGGACTATGAAAAATGGTGGTAAGGATTGCGTAGAGAGGAGTATAAGATCAACGTAACCAGGCAAGGACTTGGCCAAGACAGATAGAGAAAACAAAACTTCGTACCGTTGATGATATCATTAACAACATCATTTGTAGGAGGTGTGAAGAGCTATTCACACTTACCATATTGAAGGTACCTACCAAGGATAAGTATCAATCAATTGGAATATTAATTATTTTAACATTTTAAATTAAATGAAAGATTATTAATTGATTGATCGAGGGTTAAATTAATTGAAAAAATCGATCATTTTGTAAAGATTAATTAACTTTTATCTTCACTGAGAATTCAAGATTGACGTTTTTTCTTTCATTGCAGCAAAAATTGAAATGGTGAAAATTGAAACAATACATCACATGCTGGATGCTACCGACGTCTTTCGAAGGACTTTCCACAGGACAAGATAGTGGAGATCACTTCAACAGAAATGAGTGATAAACATAAAATATGAGGTCTGTTCAAAGTTTCCAAACATTTTGAATAGCACCGGTTCAAATAGTGTTTTCTTGAACCACCAGAGTGCGGCACATTCCCACAAAGATGAGTTTGCTTCAATGTTAGATTCTGGAATTTCAAATCAAATCCCATAATAGGGCCCTAAAATAACGTTTAACACCAAAAATACCCAAGGGAAGAAAATGGCCGTGAAAGAAAATGCCTAAACAAGTGAAGATCGAGGAAAACTGATTACGTCACTCCCCGGGGTTCCTCACGCAAAACTGTGCTCTAGACACAGAGTAACGGAGGAAAGTTAACAGAGGAGAAAGCCAGAATGGCGTGCAAGCATTTTTGAGGCTGCCTCAGTTGCGCCATCTACTTTCAGCTAAAGAACTACTAAGGAAACTGAAGTGGTGGGGGGAGGCCACACTCTCTTCATACCGCTTCTTTTCAAATCCTTTCGAATGACCAGAAATTGATAACTTTTCATTACATCATCATTTAGATTTGCATGAATTACTCAGAAAAACCAATCGAGGCGAAAGGTACTTTCCAAGTTGCCCTTACAATTGTTGTTGTCCCTATTGCCAGTAGTTCAAAATTTGAACGATCCACTCAAATAATGTGATTCAAATATCAAAACTAACTAATATATAAACTAACAGGTAGAATCGAATTGTAAAAAAGAGTGAGTAAAATTGCTTCTTTTTGTCACTTTTGTGTCTGGGTTCTGCCAGTTTGCAGCGCACTTGTGTGTTCGATCACGTAAGTTAGTTGTTTCATGTGTGCAATCAGAGGTAGCACTGCTGTCGTAAGTGGAAAGTGGAATCTACTAAGGTAGATGGACATTTTAAATGCACTGGGAGTCTGTGACGTGATGAGTTTCCACTTACGACATTTAAGAATTCTCTAAATTTTTTGGATGCGTTTTCGAGCAGCCCATTAGGGGTTTCTTCCATATCAGTGAACTCTCTTTCGAAAAAATAATTGGAAAATTGTGAGGCGAATTCCCCAATCTGCAGATTAACCTACTTCAAACTACATGTTGCTATCTATCGTAGTTTCTCATCTACAGCTGTTTTAGTGAAGCTATGCTTTTTAGTGTCGCACTTTCATGAATCCTCAACCTGTGTTGGTTAACATCCCATTAGCTGTCAGAAGAGACCACAAGGGGGCAATTTTTCTATGAAATGCCTAAGCATAGGCATGTTTTGGCAAAATCATAGGAAAAGGTTCAAGAACCTTGTTCTCCTTGAGCAGTAATAGAGTAAGATTGGGTTGGCTAAACTTTTCCTGGACCCAAGGCAGTACAATGTTTCTAATTATCACCATGAGTGGCATTCAAAAGAGGTTTGATATTTTAGAGATCCCTCAATGTTTCAGAGCCCAAGTGTTGAATCATCAAAAATCAACTTTCCTCGATCGGGGATCGATCTCCTATCGTTCCAATTCTGAATCGGAGCTCCTACCACTTGAGCTAAGGAAGTTAATGGACAGAAATGCAAAAAGGTAGCTGATCACAACACAAGTTACGTTCATTTTGAATTAAATAGTCAGCAACATGACAGAAAAATAACGAAAATATTATAATCAGGTAAATTCAAACTAAATAATCTCGAGTATTACGTGTAATTGGTGTACGGCATGATATCCTCTGTATACGCAGAGGCCAGTTTGAAGGAATGTGTGAACTCATTCGGCTTGTCACAACCTGAGATCTTTTGAAGAACCGATTTGTAAGGAAGATCTTTGAAGTCTTGATGATCACTTAGCACCCGACCTGATGTCAGAAACTCGATCACACCTGTAATAAAAGTATTTACATAAATATTATGTAATTATAAACTGCAATACATTTTGATACCTTGGATCAAAATACAGATATTTCAGCGATTTCCAACTGGAACTTCTATTGGCTATTTAGGAAGAGCTTTTAGATCTAGACAAGTACTTTCCACAATACATTCATGATGCCCTGGTAGGTGTCGCTCAGACATTGGAAGTGTAATAAAGGTGGGTTCACATGAGCGTGGTCGACACGGTTATGCGTTGGGGCATTTGATTGGCTGCGCCTCAAAGCGTACAAATATCTGAATTTTTAGATCGCGATACTCCATTCCAAAAGTACGCCGGCAGCTGAACGCGACCAATCAGATGCCCCAACGCGTAACTGCATCCATATGAACCCAGCTTAACCCCCAACCGACAGATACCATTAGTGACAGATTGGCACTCAGTGCCGCATGCCTTTTCACGATTCCCATTTCGAACTTTCATGCATTCCCAGTACTTGTTTACTCTTTTCAAGGATTAAAGATACTTTAATTACTACAAGAACTCCATTTCTTCACAATAAACTCCAAAAACTTTGAATTATCTCAATAATTGAACTTTTTTCTAGATTATAAGTCGGAAATCCTCCTCTACTGGTTAGTTATTACTCATATTATGTCGTTATTTACTCATTATGGTATTTTCCGCTATATTGCTATCAATGTATTCAAATCCGTGACAAATCGAAATTGATATCAGTAGTTACTAGTTTTCTATATGGCTATCAGGAAATATTTGAATTTGAAAATTGTCTCAAACAATGGGGTATTTCAGTCAATTTTTTTAATTTTTTTTTTTCAAAAGAGAATGGCTGAGGAATAACAGTAATCGGGTCTGTTCGTCGAGAAAATGTTTTTAAAAAATCAGAGAAGCTAAGGAAAGTTGAAGATTTGAATGGTGTGACGTAGCTAGCCAACTGTCTTTGAAAAAAGTATCCATGCACAGAGAAGCGATGAAACCCTTGGAGGACCTCTTAGATACTACAAAATACTACTCAGACACACGCGCGGCGTAAGTGTGCGTGCGCGTTAAGGGAGGCCCGCCTTTTTTTCAAACGTGTGATCTCTTTAATTAATTTTTCTACCACATGTTATAGTATCATTAGGCTTAAAGTTGGAGTATATAGGTTTTCAAGGGTGCTGAATCCAAATTTGAGGCCAAAAACCTGAATTTCCGACCCACCGAAATACCTCATTGTGATGAGTAGGAATAAGTTCAATAAACTTCAACCCCGAGTTTTTGACAACCACTAACGGGCCCGTGGAACCTCTTCACAAAGCTCAGAGTTTGCGGGTGACAATGAATTTGCCTCCCGACAACAGCGGGCGACGATGAAAGGGTTCCCCAAACTCAAGAGTTGATTGAGATCATAGGTCTGGATGGGAGAATTGAGTTAGAGATTAGAAGGGGTGTAGGGGGTCCACAGAGCACATCTCTCAAGATCACAGTACTTTTTCCTATGAGGCAGCACTGAGTGCCTGTCTAGGGTTAATAATGTCCATTTAGGGTTAATAGTAGCTCTATGCATTAGTTCTGTTTGGTTTGTGCACCACGAACCGCAGAACAACACCGTTTGTACCAGAACATGTCTACAGGCAAAGTCACATCTGAGGTCAGGCAACATAGGGAGGACTCAAGTGATCAGAGATGTATTCATAGAGAGTATGTATTCATAGAGCTTGCTCTATAAGTAAGAAAAAAAAACCAAAGTTTACCTGAATCAGGCAGAGAATTGAAATCACCACACAGAAGCAGCTGCACAGGGTTGACACCAGCGTTGGGTCTAAAGTGATGACTAGCCTCTTCGAGAACACCTTTGAGGGCGTGTGACAGCATCATAACCTTTGTACATTAAAGAAATTTACATGCGTATTATTACGATGCAAAACATACGTACTAATTAATAAGTGATTATTGGTTGAAAATTAACCTTCCTACACCAGGGATCTCTGTCAACTTGAATCAATGATGATGTAGGTACGCAAATATTGAACTTTCTGCCACTAAATTACGAATTACGATGGGTGATGACTGAGGTTCATAACAAAATACAAAAGAGTAACCTGTTCGTATTTTTGAATTCAAGCAAAAATGTTCGTGAGGGTATTTGCTGCATGATGAGTAAGTCATGGTAGTACAGATATCGTATAATATAATTTTCACTGTTGAAGAAAATTGTTGAATGTTTCTGCCATGAGGTGACATGACTGATGACATATATGTGGGTGCGGGAAACTGGATAGTTCCTACCTATTCCGCCAAGCCTAAGCGCAGCACCTACTTACCTCTTTACGCACTTGCTATGGAGTTTTGTATAGCATCCACGAACAACAGACAAGGACAGTTAGCAGGAGAGTTCAAGAGAGAAGTGATTATTATGAATGGAAGTTCGGATGGTTGTTGATACCGAAGTATTTTAATTGCTAATAATTAAACTAATCTACTCATTGAAGTTAGTATTGTGTTTGATTATGGAAGACCTTACATATATTATTGAAAAGAAGGAAGAATTTTTTACCTGGATAAGTTTGACATCACAGAATTCTGGATCCCAATGGATGTGGGCCGTGCAAACAAGGATAGCTTGCTCAGTGACTTGCGAACAATCCCGAGGACCTGCAAGTTAAACACAAACAGTTAATGAAGAATACCAGGCTGGTTAAGAGATATGGATGGATTTTACCGTCTAACCCTTACCTGGACTGCAGCTAACCCTGTCTGCATCCATGAGAAATCGTCTCACAAGTCCATAATGAGCTTCTACTGATGTGCCTTCATGATCTGCTACACCCTCTACCTTGGGATTAGAAACTTTCATCCATTTAGGATGAGGCTTCCCTCTACGTCTTCAATTGATTTGACACATTGAAGCACCAGCTCAACTTACACTGCACTCGAGGTTTCGAACCAGCAAACAATTTAGGTTTCCACCGTTCCTCTATTTCTATTATTTGGGTCACAAGCCAAGGGATTCAATCCTTTAAGGATAGCTAGTGACACAGTTGGCTGGCGGGGGAGGGGGGAACCAGGTAAGTACAAAAAACGGAATTTTACAGGAGAGCATTTTAAAGTTTAAAATTTTATTCCTAATACCGAATAATCTTCCTAACCGAATAATCACTAATGCCTCAGCCAATAGAGAGTTATAGCGGGCCAAGATACGTACAAAAATGCGAGACTCACGTCGAAAACGCGAGCCTCGCGCATGATGTGAGGCTCACAGAAGACAGTTGACTCGGCCCTCTCGAGTTTTTGTTGTGACGTCGCGTTTTCGACGTGAGATAACCTACTAGGTCAACTCCTTGTTTTTGTGGCTGAGCTAATGGCCACCGTCAATCAGCTGATCATTCTGTTTCTTTCATTTTGAAGAGTTTCGGTGAATCTTTTGCGAGTTCTTAATATTCGGGGTTGCGGTAAAGTGAATTGAAAAATTGATCCCTTATACATTTCGCTTGAAGTGAATATTGTTCCCTTATACATTTTGGTCAGTTGCGGCGTCTGAAGTGTGGATGGCGGATGTTCGATCTCAATGACAACAGTTGGACGATCGATCTCAATTTCTTCCCCATTGAAGGGAAGTTTCATCTACCTTTTTGAACGACTTCGTATTTATTTTAGTTCAAAAAGGTAAGTAATATTGGAATATAATACGAAAAGATTGATTAGTTGTGGAATAGGTAGTACGATGGCAGCCATATTCGGCTCTCCTAGACAGAACTTATTGGAGGTTATGCCTCCTCTATTGAAAGAACTTGTAAGATTTTTCCAAACAAATGATAAAAATACAAAATATTTCCCAGTTTTTGCTACAAAAAAGTATAATAAGTTGAAGAAACCTTTCTCCCATAACTTTGGAGCGTTACTTGTTAGAACGTTCTCAGTCTTAGCTTTCACAGCCCTTGCACCAAGAAATGTCAACAAGGGACTAAGCTGACAGTATACTTGGCAGAGAATTATAAGTAGAATGTACAGTTCGCAGATAGAAAGAATGCGGCTGGCCAATTTTTCAAAGGGTATACCTGCTAACATAGACGACTACCTGTTCCAAAATCTTAGGTAGCCTGGTGAGTCAGGCTGGGGAAAGGGCCGAGCCTCCATATCTCAGACCTTCGTAATTTGGGCATTGAGCAACTCGAGTCATAATAAGGTAGAGAGCCCCTCCACTCTGCCAATTGTTAGGAAAGAATTCAATCTCGATTGTGAGTTCACTTGCCCTTAAAATTACTCTTCATTTGCCTTTAAAATTTGAAAGAAGCACCATCCTTTACTGGAAATAATTTTTTGTAGGAAAATGGGAAATTTGGCGCCCTTTCTAACGGTGCCCTTTCTAACGGTGCCCTTATTTTTACGGTAATTTAAGGTAGTTCTGGTAATTTTAGTGACATGTTCAAAAACACGAAAAAAATTTGAAATTGAAAAAAAAAACTTGGAAAAACAAGGGGTTAAAACAAAGATGCTACGATACATTTTCTTACTTAAATTAGATTTACGATCGATCCTTGAAGTTTGGTCGACAGCCTGTATAGAATTGGGAACCACTGCCTTAAAGTACGCGAACGGTCTGAGAAAATCATTCCTTCTACTTCATCATTGGTCGGTAGTCAACAACCATCGGTCTCATTTTCCCTGGCTTGAGTGGCAGGTACAAGAAGGAGGATGTTTTTGGGACTGTAATACACAAGGACACCTCACCAAACCATCCGCATTCTTTCCATCTGCAAACAGTACCTAGTGTAATTTTCTACCTGCTACTCGCGGGTTAGAAGAATCAAATTGAGCAATTCAGCAAAACCAAATTTTCATGTTTCACAAACAGCTACTTAGATTCACGATGATTTGTGGAGGAAGAGGGTACACAAACGTATCAATGCTGAACACGACTCATTTTTGAACATTTTATTCACGAATGGTAAAAATAAATGTTTTGGATACAATCATAAGATTCGAAATTTAAAGGTTTAATTTCATTCGCACAATCGTTGGAGTGACGTTAAGAGTTCATGATTATAATGTAATTGTTTAGAATAATACAAGGAGGGTGAACACGCCGTAGAGAATGGCACAGGGATACGCCACTAGTAATCGCTGATCGCTTGACAGAATGGATGTGAATTCTTTGCTGGCGGCAAGAGCGGACCAGAGGATAGCCAGGATAGCTAGGCCGATTCCGAACGGATTTGTGAGCCTCAGGAAGATTCCCAGAGTGGACAGAGCGACGACGGGTATGAGCCCATACCCCATGATAGAAGCTACGGCCATTAAAGAAGGTTTCTCCTGCTGGGACATCAGCGTGAGCAGGACATACATAAAAATACAGGATGACACACCAATTCCGTACACGTAGGAGAAATTGATTCGTCCAGCTGAGCAGAACGTTGTGATACCGAAGAGCAAACAGAATATCATAGGGCCTCCCAAATCGTGGTCGCCAACGGGCGGATTTATACAGAAAGGGTCTAACACGGATTTGATCTTCTTGTAAATCAAGTCCGGGTAGATCTCCAGCTCTTCGAGAAGAGGAGGTTCGTTCTCAAAATCGTACCCTGTTGGTTGGAGCATCTCCATATTGGGTTGTTCATAGTGCTGAGGTTGGTCGTAGAAAAATGACATTTTACTACTCTGAGTGAACTCCGCTGGGCTGTCAAATGACGATTGTTGGAAGGAAAGCTGGTCGGCATTTAGAACCATGTCATTGTTACCGTAAAATTGATACTGCTGTTGCGCCCCTTGATGCTGGTTGTTCCACTCGGAGCCGTCCTGCTCCCACATATTATCGTTGAACTGCCCCGACATCGTTCTCAGTTTCGTCTCAATCAGTCATTAACATAACGCACGAACACTTAACAGGTCGCTATGCACTGAATAAATCTCTTTCCATAAGTAAAATCAGGTTATTTCTACAAAACTGAAAATTAATCACGTAAGTTGACGTCAACAACGATAACTCGCGATGATAAATTGTGACCAGGGTAGCCAACAAAACAAATCGACGAGGTTGCAGGAATGTAGGTTCGACTTGTCCAAGTTTCATTTCTTCCACCGACGAGAATGAGTTCAGAATTCGCCGCACGGAGCGCTGCGTGCGCTCACGGGCGTAAATGGCGGGGTTCTCCGCTTTCAAACCGCTTTCCCGGCAAGAATTTTCGATCGATACGTTTTTGATAGGATTCGATTTTTATCTTATCACTGGGTTCAATCAAACATTTCTCAAGCAACATTTCCGCAAGACAGGGTTATCATGTATGACATGGTTTCTTTGTTTCTGTTCGAGTAGTCAGCATAAAATTTCGGCGTAAATCGAGATTTATTTTTCGACGTAGGTAATTATCCAACGAGTGGATAACGATTTTTGTAGATGGAAAACCGACATTTTAACATAAAATTTATCTAGTAAAAAGATTTTGACAAGAATATTTTTTTCCTTCGAAAATTAGGTATCAATTTATCATTTTGGTTTATTATTTTTTATTATTTTCAATAATAAACCTTAGGAATTGACCAAGAAAAAAAATGGGGTACGTAAAGAAGAGAGGTATGTAGATTTTTAAAGATATTAAATATTTAAATTAATAGATATTAAACAAGTTTTTTTAATTAGTATCGAGGTAAACCAGGGGTGGTTGAGAAGGTGAATTCGGTGTTTCATGACGAATCGCATTCTTTGTGATAGTAGCGATGCTGCAAATACCTACTCAGTGCAAAAAGACTTATTCATGTCACAATGTATTGATATATCCCACATTTTTTTATTACAATAAAATGCCTCGTAAAAGACGAATTAATAGGAAACATTAACGCAATTTGATTGCATTGAACGCAATTTTGATTTTTTGAAGTTATCATTGATTTAGGAACGAGTTCAATCCAGCTAGTAAGAAGAACTTTCAACGATACCAAAACGATATTGTCAGTAAGATCGTTAATTTTTCAAGATTTTCTAGCACGTCGCTTAAGAACCTTCATCGCACATATAAGAATTGCCTACTTTATCAGGAGACAAAAACTGAATATTAATAATTGACTTAATATCAAGCTTTAACCCTTAATTTCCCACAAGTTCAAATAATTTGTTTTTCGCATTTTTTAAAATTAAAGTTAAATGTATTTTGACAAATCTGTAGAATATTTAAGAAGGTTCCTCAAAAGCCCTATCACAGTCTGACAGCTCAAGAATGATGTCTCCACGGGCCACACTAGCGCTATGGCAGAAGTACCTGTCTATAAACTCAATTTTGCTGGAGAAGAAGAAAGAAACTTGGAAAAAATCCTTGGTGGGATGTTGGGATCTGTGCTAGGTACTTTAGCAAGTGGCGCCATGTCTGAAAAGGATACTCAAGTAGCAGCCTACAAGGTGAGAACTGAGGGTAGAAGGTACCTCGAAGGCCTTATTACAGTCTGTCGACGCAAGCATTTGTTTTTCTTCGATTTTTTTTGTTTTTACTATCACGTTTTTTTACACAGTCAATAGTTAGAGTATAAAGATAGCCAATGGATCTCAATTTTGGCTTATGTGGACAAATTATTGCTGGTAAAAATCGAACTTCCAAAAAGATACCTCAGGATATTAAGGGTTAATTTTATTACCATAGCCAATTCCAATTCCTCTAATTAATAATTGGAATAACAATTCCTGATTTTCTTATAAAATACCTTTTCTTTGCAATAGGATCGGAATTAGTTACGGTAATTATCCTTTCAAACAAATCGATTCCTACTGCAAAAAACAGAAATATTTTTCCACTCGAATTTCAGCTGAGCTTATTGTTGTTTTTTGTTTACTATTGAAAGAAAGTGAGCCTTTAATTCAAGTTGAACTTTAAAAGTTTCTACTGGCTCCACTTCAAAAACTAGGACGTACTAGTTTTGGCCTCAACATTTCATTGACGGCCCTTGGAGTTCGAGATACTTCTTTGAAGTGGTTTATTCGAAGTATAAATTTAAAAGAAGACCACATTCATAAAAAAGGTTTAATTTGTAATAATAGTTTTCTTAATACAAGGGCTCGTCAAAAACATCTGAAAGCAAAGCTATTTAAGATATTTTCCAACACTATCAGCACAGCAACGTACACCTCAAAATTCAAATGCCGATTTTTAAAAAAATTGTTGTTTTTAGAGTATTCCTATTGCTTCAAGTAAGCATCAGAACCCTAGAATATTTAAAACAAATTTACAGAAGAAACAACGGAAAACACGAAAATTAGACGTGTTGGTAAGACTTATCTCGCTTCTCGCGTCGGGAGATTTCTCCATTATGACCTACACCTCTAGGTTATGACCTACACCTCTGAGTTCTTTGAGTCTGTAGCGAAAAACTAACTTTACAATCAAATCAGAGGCGAAAAATTGAATAAAAAACGATCAAAACTTTAATTTTGAAAAATTGTAGATGAGCGTTGCTGTAGCACACTACTACGTTGTTACTGCGGTCGAGGACTAGTAAGGTCGATTTGGACGGACTTACTACATCATCAAGTCTGCACGACAACGTACAGCTAGTCCGTAGCACTTTCATTAAAGAGTTATTCCCAATGTGAATTCAAGAACGCAATATCCCTGTAAAACCAGTACCGTGCCTATTTTGTATGGATTCATCGATCTGATCGTACAATTTCGTTTGAAGAATTCTTCGTTCAATCAATTACAAACTTACAATTTTCCCATGCAGCTTCTTTAGTTTTGAGCAGCGCCGCTAGCCCGATGTTGTCCTTGGGCATAACTCGGTTGAGCATGTCGTCGGATCCCTCACTGTTCGCCATCGCCAACTGGTTGAATTCCACCAAATGCTCTTTGATGAGGGTGAACCTAAAGGAAAGAAGTATAGATTCAGTTTTCAGATTTTGTGATTTGTTACTGCAGCTTTATTCTTGAATCCGTGTAAGAGTAAATAGTAACAGGAATACACAAATTATTTATTGATTTCAAGGTAGGTATTACATGTCATTTTTATTCAATGGTTAGATCGGAACCTTCTTCTTTCTAACGTCACTACTAAATTGGGATATTAATTTTTGATCTCGAATCATTTTTCCAAAACCATCGTGGCCTTTTTCCGTATTTTGTTGCGGATGGTTCAGGGAAAAAATAATTTCGAAAGGAAACGAACATGGTCAAGTCACTGTAGTCCTTTGGGCCTCGCCTTACTGTTTATAGCCTTTGGCTAAAATTCAAGATACATGGAACATGCTTTAGCCGCGCTTTTCGGCGGAGTAGTGATGGGGTGGACAAAACCCCTCCCCCCCTTCCCGCGTAACGTTTTCGGGTGGTTAGCCCAAGGTTAAAGCATGTTCCATGCAAAAAACCACAAAAAATATTCTCCTCGTCATCCCAAACTCAGAGTACCCACACGTAAATTGTATTTTTTTTTCATATTTTCAGTATACCATACCAACATACCTAGTGTATGCACCGGGTATGTTTTGAAGACGTCCATATTCATATTCAAATCATATTCATATTCTACCACGAACTCACGAAAATCCTCACTTGGCTATTGCATTTTTGGGCTCAACGAATAGGTATACAAAGGTTTTCTTCATATATGTATACACAATAATTATGACAATTCGAATTTTTTGACAATTTTTAATTACTGGAATTCTACACACAATATGGCATAATATATTGATACGTTTAAATATAAAATGACCACTGAAAATATTTGATTTTTGTCGATTTTTCCAATGATTTTTTGAGATTTTTATGCAGCAAAAAATTTACGCTGATTCCGAATATACCACATATTAATATGTTTAAGACAATAAATTCCATAAAACACCACTAAAAACACGTTTTTTGACTCTTTTTAAGGGACTTTGGACCCTGTAGAGCGGCCCAAAAATTCTGGTCAACGAACTCATCCTTTCTTTTGTTATTACGAACAATTTTGCACCAATTTAGACTTTTTAGATGCTACCTAACTCAAGTTATTCTGGAATTACACACATATATTAGGAGTATATACACAAATGAAAAAATGTTCAACTCGAGAAAACGTTTTAGAATGTTCCAAAACGGATTTCCATGGAGAAATTTCTCAAAATTGTCAACCCTACAAATGTTGAGGCCACTGGAATAGCTCAATTTTCTTTGAAAATTCGCTAAAAGATGATCACAAGACGTAGAATCATATACTAGGAACAACATCAACCTGTTGAAATATCAGAGAAAAAGAACAGGAAAACGAATAGGGACGTGAATGACGTAATTTCCATAAAAATCATATTTTACCATTCTTTGTTATAAAATATGGGATCTTTTTTCTTACATTGTAATACCTAGTGATGAGCAGATACGTAATACAGGCGTGTACAAAACTACCGATTGAATGGTTTGATCGATTAGCACGAAAAAGACGAACCAAAAAGTGACCCGAACCTGAAACCCTTTGGTCCACAAGTGGACGACTTTTGAATCCCTTAAAAAATCTAGGATTAATTGGTCAAAATACATATTTTATCTGGGATTTGATAACACAAAAACGGAATGGTTGGCAGCTTCCCAGGACTTACTTGGCAGTTCTGAAGAAAATGGCGCACCCATCCACATACTTTCTCTCCGACTCGCCCATCGTTTTCGCTCGCGATTTGGGCGAAAAGATGCCGTCGTAGCCGTCTCTTTTGAGCTCCGGAAGGAAAAACTTATAAAATTGGTCAGTCTCAACCTCCTGTAAATGGAAAGCATAGTGAGTAATTTGGTTGATGGTGAATCCAAGGAAAACCAGGAAAAGACGTTTAGAGGAATTCATAATGAATAATACCCAAACATTTTGAGAATCTAAGAAAGTACCAGACACATAAATAAGAAAAGCGGTTCACCTGGAGGCTGATGATGTCGGCAGTGTAATGTCGGATTTCTCCCAAAATGGCCTTTTTCCGGTACTCCCAAGCCAGCGCCCAAGTCGGACAGTATCCGTACATCTGTCGCGTTGCATATTTGTCGCACAGAACATTGTAACACATCACCGTCATTAAACCTGAGGGGAACAAATTAAAATTAACCACAATTAGGACTAAACATATTCAAGAGAAAAGGGCGTGTTCTTTACAACAAAGGTTTCTCGAAGAAGATGGCAATGAACCTTCGTGTCATGTGAGTAAGGTATGGTAACGATCGGCTTATTTTTCAAACTGCCTTCAGTTTAAAAACGCTGCAAATTATTACACAAAGGTTTATTATTTTTCTGTATAGATCATTCGGCTGCAAAAACCTACCAAACATATTTTCGCTTCACAATCAAGTTTATTTTGAAGAAATAAACGTTTCACACTCAATTCAAAAAATAGGAAGTTCTGGGTACCTTCATTACGAAATTTGATTACTGGTTGCTAAGGACATAGAACGGGAATTAGTCATCTTTTGCGATTCACACTCGAGTTTCTTAAGTCCAACCCTTAAGTTCTTAAAGGGGGCGAACGGTTGGTCCTACAGAGCTCTGGGTGGTCTCATTCGGTTCTAAAAATTCACTACTACGAGTATTTTAAATCAAAGACAAAATAATACCTTAAAATCAAAATTTTTTGAGCTAGGGCGTTTTGCAAATTTCAACCCTAATGTTTCAAACCTTACAAGTATATCGACCAAAAGCTTCGAGGCACAACTAGACCCCAAAAGGAGCCTACATACCAAATTTCATCAAAATCGGTCAATGCTAAGTGGGAAAGTGCCGCGTACGGCGGTCGGACGGCCACATTTTTATTCAATTTTTGGATTTTACGTACCTTGAAAAGTAAACCAACAAATTTTGAGAGGAGTTAAACAATTTTTTTTTGTTGGTCGATTCCAAAGGTTCATTATTGAAAATAATAAATCAAAATGAGTTGGGTCAGAGGAGTTATAGAGATTTTATGGGAAAATACGAAACTATTTGGCAGTAAAAAGCGTTGTGGAGGGAGGGAAACGATGGGTCCTAGAAAACATGAAATATGAGAGACACATCGGGACAGACTTGAAAACACCCGTGTTTCTGAATAAGTCAATAATGTACATTAGAAACATAAAAGCAAATCGCTTCGGGTCTAACCAAAAACGATGAAATTACAACACCAGTCACGTATAGCAAGGATGATTCAATAACTCGTTCTAAAATTTCTTTAATGCAACGAGTAGTACATAGGAACATACATCTGACTTGAAACGCACCGTCACTCTCTCATCTAAACTTGAGAATTCATGGGTTGAAATGAGAAACACGAACATAAAAAAATTAAAAAATGTCGATAGGAGAGTGAATCAGAGAAAATGGAAGTGGATAAATACAAACATTTCGTTGGGAGCTGGTAGGCGGGTACTTCATCTTTGTCAACCACCAACAATTGAAAACAAGATGAATATTCAGACTTTCACTTTTCCAGGTAAAATGGCTTCAATTACCACTCCCTTCGATTCAACTATTGAAGTCACGAATAAAAGTCACATTAATCTCACTCATGATTAATACCATTATGGTAATATCGCCTTGAAAGTACTAGTATGATAGACTAGTAGTATGTAAGGGTAACAGGCGATTCCTCCCCGAAAAACTGAAAGTTGGACATAACGGTCTGATGGAGATGGCGATTCCTCCCGATGCGCGATTGCTTTTCAAGCGATTGATTTTCAAACTGAAATGTACATTAAGACGTTTGACAGCTAAAAGTACACTGCCCAGGATAAAACAAAAAAAAGAAAGAAAATTGGATCCGGCAACCTATTGCTCGTCAAACTCCCGGCGACGACTCTTTCCAATGGGGTGTGCGCCTTGATTTTTTTTAGATTTTTAATGGAAAGTAGACTACATCCTGAGAATTTTGGCACCAACCGCGACCTTCTAGCGTGAGTAGATTTGTTTCTATGATTTTTCAAAGTTTCGACCGTTTATGACGTCACGCGCCCCCTCTCGCCTGGGCGGGACCCCCCAGCCCACTGTGACGTCATAAACGGTCGAAACTTTAAAAATTCATAGGAAAAGATTTACACAAGCTAGAAGGTCGCGGTTGGTACCAAAATTCTCAGAATGAGGTCTACCTTAGATTAAAAATAACAATAAACTGTTTTTCCTACCAAGGCGCACACCCTATTCGCTAAAAGGGTCAATTGGAATTTGGGAGGACTTTTGAACATATCCTTAAAAATTGAGCATGTTGTTAAATTTTATGCATTGTACATTAGGGGGTCCCGTATATGGCCTTTTTAAAAAAATCTTCGAAAACTGGAAGTCTAACCCCCTCAACTTGTTCAATTGGGTACCTAAGTACCCCACACAAAGTTGGTCACCCTCAGACAACGCTAACACATGCGGCAACTCCACCTTAGTTGATAAGTTGATAAGATGAAAAAAAAAAAAAAAAAAGCTTATTACGAAAACGCCAACATTTTTCCGATTGAATCCAACTTTTTACACGTTGTTTGAGAAGGTCTGCTGAAGCTCTGGTGAAACTTTGAACTCAATTGGATGAGGAGAGCGGGCCAAAGAAATGTTTGAATCAACTGAAACTGAGATTTCCTGGTGAAAAACGACCTTCTCAACCTGCAGTCGGAAAAAACGAGACGCAGGAAAAATGTTGGCGTTTTCGTAATAAGCTGTTTTTTTTTGTGGTTTTAATATTATCAACTTAGGTGGAGATGCGGCATGTGTTAGCGTTGTCCGAGGGTGACCAATTTTTTTTGTGGGGTACTTTGGTACCCAATGGAACAAAATGAGGGGGTAAAAACTTCAAATAACAAAAAGTCGTAGAATAAGGGACACCCTATTGTACATACAATAAACGATTAGTCGTTAGTACAAAATGGTTTTCTTTGAGACTGACCTATACCTGGGTGGGGAGGAATTGAGTAACCGGGTAGAAGAGCAGTCAGTTTGGCAGGGAGGAATCGCCGGTTCCCGGTATGAAAGACCAACAGAGAACCCAAACCACAGAACCTGAATGTACCACAATTCCCAAAATTACGAAGGTTATTTCCATTCAAAACTTCAAGAGTCGTTTAAGAATGTCCCAAAACGGATTTCAGTGAAAAAAAGTCAACATTTTTCGTTCTAAAAATTTGGAGTCCTTCGCAATAGCTTCATTTTTTCTTCGAAAAGTTGCTAATAATGTTTAGTAGAGAAGAATTCACTCACATGATGGCTTATTGGTTGAAGGTCGAGCCAAAGGTATCCAAGGTCGTTCCGGCGGCTGGGGCGTTCGCACTGAAATGAAATTGTATTCGTTAATAAAAATCGATAAAGGGAGCGATTGGTTGAGAAAATTAACACGTCTTTTTGGAACTGGAAAGGAAACTTTCAACTTTTCTAAGCGTCAGTAAACATTTTAGGCATAAAATGATTTTTCACCTTCAAGAAATCATTGTTATACAACTCCATGTTACACTTAGAGTGGAAGCTATACTGCCCACCCAACTTGGCAGACTAGGTTTTCCTATTCCTAGCACGAACTAAGATCACAAAAAACGTAGACTCTTGCTTTCTGCCTTCCGTATATGTAGGAGAGGGAGCAAAATTAGAAACCCGATCGGGCGAAGTAATAATGAATAATTTGAGGTTATTACTGATCCCTATTACCATGTTCCACCTCAATCAACGAGGGTAGCAAAATTCAAGAAAAAAGAAATATCCGTCGCTCTCATTATCTGGTTGGTTCGCAGAAGGTTCGTCGCAAACCATTTATTTTATCGGAGTTTCAGATAACTCGTAGTTTTGGGTCGTCAGGTGTGGACAAATGAACAGTTGACGTAAGGCACAGTGGTATACAGTACTACCTGAGAGAACTTTACCCCCAAACCGAGAATTCTTCAACTTGGATGTATCCAAGTTTTTTCCTATAAAGATCAACGGTTTTTTAAAATTACTTTTCATTTAAAGGGGTCTCAGTCGGTTGCCGATCGTTCCTCGTTCCGGGTTAGTATTTCCCTAAATTGTAGGGGCAAAACTTAAAAATGTAGCTAAATTTGAAATTTTTAAGGATTTTAGGAATTTATTAGTGCATCGGCCAAAAGAATTGAAAAACTGAAAGATTGCCGCTGGAATCATCAAAATCAAACAATAACTCAAATCATTAATAAATTACAATCTACTACTAAAAAAAACGTTTATTCAATTATGTTTTTCCTATTTTTCTCTGGCAATATTGATTTTCAATTTTGATGATTCCTGCTGCAATCTTTCAGTTTTTTAATTTCCAAGGGCACTAATACATTTCTAAAATCCTTAAAAATTTCAAATTTAGCTACATTTTTGAAAAGTTTTCGCCGTTGCAATTTAGGAAAAGTCTAACTCGGATCAGGAACGAACGGCGACCGACTGAGACCGTCCAATTTTAGAAGCTTCTTCAGAATAATCTATCATGATGCGTCTACTTTTCAGTTTATGTTTAGGTGTTTTTTGTCGAATACCTACAAAGGTTTAGGAAAATCAAAATTATTCGTGAAGAACTAAAACGTAAAATGCGAGAAATTTTGATTTTGGAGGACTTTTTTCCCTTGAAAAGTGAAAACAATGCTTCCACTACCTTGGTAGACTCAGTAGCAATAAACACATTTAAAGGTTTTTGAACCTTTTTATTATCACCTTCGCTTCTCTACATGCTCTACCAGATCAGGTTGGTCTTGAATGTCTTCAGTAACTGAAAAAGGAATCCTAAGAGTTTCTGGCCCAAGTTTCTCCGAGTTTGGTCAGAGTTCTCTCTCGATTCCGAGGTAAACGACGTGAGATTAACGAGTAGCGACGGGTCACACATGGTTCTGAATTCGCTCGAAACAAGGCCCCGGCCCTTTCTTATTGTAAGGTATTTTCACGCTGATTCCGAATATATACCATGTTTATACACTAAAAGTGAAAATTCAATAAGTTTTGGGTAAAAACAAAACTGCCAAAACTCAGTTTTTGACATAATTTCGGCATTGAGCACGTAGACAAGTACTAGGTATATATACAAATCTGAATCTCAATCAATTGATAATAATTTAGAATATCTTTTCTATTGAAACAATTTCACTTAGGGCAGCGCCAAAAGGCTCAATAACAGAAAATAAACCGAAAACTTTTTTTTTTTAAATTGGAAAACAAGTAGAAGTTTAATTCCGAATAACACGAAGTTTATTCAATATCAGCTTAAGATGTCCTCCATAATTAGCGGGAGATCGGAGATCTGAAAATACCAATTTTGGTACCAATTTGCTGCGTATCGTTCTTGGTACTTGGGCCGTGCCCACGTGCCGATGGGCCTTTAGATGTTGGCGCCATAATACACCCACTGTATAGTAAATTATCCCATATAAGGTTATGTTGGGTTATGGCCTTAGACACTGGTAGAAGTTACTTTATTTGTAGGAATCTCTGCGGATGGAATGCAATTTATGGGAGAAAGTGAAACGATTAGGATGAAAAAGGCGAAGCAATTTACTGATCGAATGGACGGAAAACAATAGCAATGAAACAACTACGAAAGCAAACGATCTTCCACGCCAGTCGGGGGCCAGTGAATCTCCCCTCGACTTGATTTGACGAGATCCATTATTTATGGAGCAAAGGCGTTAACAGGGATAGTAAACAAGGTTTGATTAAACTCGGCGTTGAAATAACACTGCCGTCCCGGGTAGTGCCACCACACCTCTAGCCTATCCCCCGGATTTGACGTGAGCATTTACATCGGCTTGACTCCACTCATCACCCCCTGGCTTCCGAGGGGTTCATTATGAAATTTGAATTTTGGACACGGGAAATGATTGGCCAGGGGGGTTTAAGGTAGATGGGGTCCCAGTGGTATACATGGTGTTATTGAGAAGTTATGGTAGGAGCTCTGAGGCTCTGGCGTATCAGCACAGTACCTATGGTGAATAGAGATGAGCCAGAGCTGCTATGCAGGGGGTCCCAGAATTAATGATCCAAACTTCAGGGACTGATTCTGCGACTAATTTGCAACAGCTTTCGTGTTACAACATTTTTTCTCAAAACTTTAATCTTTTTTAAATTTTTTAAATTTAAATTTTCACTCCCATTTTTGGTTTATTATTTTCAATAATGAACCTTTGGAATCGATCACGAAATTTTTTTTAACCCCCCCCCCCCCTCAAAATTTGATGGTTTACGTTTCAAGGTACGTAGAATCCAATAATCGAATACAAATTTGGCCGTCCGTCCGCCAAACTTTCCTTTCACTTTCCCCAGTTGGCATTAACCAATTTTAATGAAAATTGGTATGTGAGCTCCTTTCGGGGTCTAGTTGTGCCCCGAAACTTTCGGTTAATGTAGGTCACTTCTAAGGTTTGAAATTTTGAAAACGTCCTAGCTCAAAAATTTTTGATATAAAGGTATTGTTTTTCCATCAATTTAAGATAGTATAGAATTTTTAGAGACCACACGGAGCCTTGTAGGACAAACCGTTTGCTACCAACGAGCACTTAAGGGTTGGAATTACGATAAATCAGAAACACGAGTGTGAATAGCAAAAGAGGCCTAATCCCCGTTCAAATTTTAGCTGACCGAAATGCGATCGATATTTTTCGTCATGTTGGTTGGTGGTAACAATGGCAAATCAGTGTTCTTTGCAGACGAGTGATCTATACAGAAAAATAATAAACCTTTGTGTAATAATTTGCAGCGTTTTCGACCTGAATCAGTAAAAATGGCCGTAACTCCCTTAGATTATACGTAAATTCAAATTTGAGGATACCAATGGTAAGACTATTAAATTTCCTCTCTACCATAATTAAATAAATAAATACAAAAAAATAATTAATTTTTCACTCAAACTGACAATTTTACACCAAAGTAAACATTTTGTCAAATTCAACTTTTTCTGTTGAACTTTTCAGTATTTTATAACGAAATTTTTAATCACTCCCATACGTTCTTATCTTTGGAAAAAAACTCCAATTCATCAACTTTCCACCGGTGTGTTAATTAATTTTTATCTGCGTAATTTTTTGACGGAACCTGCATTTAAACTAAGAACGTGAAGGTATTGAACGAAATCGACAGCATGGCTGGAAAATTTATATTTTCAGAACATTGGGGTCTGGTCGGCAGGGTACCTGGTGATGGGACGAAAGGAAATTTCATGGTAATTTCACTGCTTCCCTCGAATTTGAATTTACGTGCAAACTAAGGGAGTTACGGCCAATTTACGGATTAAGATCGAAAACACGAGTCAATTTTTTTTTTAAGTCGGGTTAGACGGGGTAGAAATATTGTAGCTCAAAATTGGTTGCAAATTAGTCGTTATTCCAGTCCCTGAAGTTCGGATTATCAATTCTGGAACACCCTATATAGATATGGATAAAGAAATAAACGAGTCACAGGCAATGCCACTCCTTGAAATTGCTTCCGTTCCAGCCTATCCCCCGCATTTGACGTTAGATTCACACTGGCTTGACTCCACTCACCATCTCCAGGCTTAGAAGGGATTCGTTATGAAATATGAATTTTGCATGGTGTTGTGGGGAGGGCGAGGGACGGAGTTCTGAGGCGCTGAAGTAACTCTACAGTAGGTACCTACTGCAAATAGGCGAAGAGAACAGGAAGAGCTGCTATACGTAGAGTACTTTCATTTTGGTAACTTTCTATTTGGGAATTAATGTTTAAGGGTGACGAATGACTTGGAAATCCAGGGAGTTTTATTAATAAACCTCTATATTAAGATGGCGCTCGTATCATCACAATGGGGCCACGGCGTCAAAAACCACGACTTAACATGTCGATGATAGGTTGTTGAGTATTTTACTTAAAAATTCGAAGTGATCCTCCACAAACCCTCTCACGGAAATACCAACTCGTTCGACGCCCTCATAGACTACCGGCATGGTGCCAGACTGATACCAGGGGGGTGGCGCCACACAGATTTTCGTGAAATTATCGTTGTTTGAGAATTTACGGGAAAATACCCAGTTTGGGGACTTCCTTGAATGTTGTGTTATATGTATACCACCAAGAACCCCCTCATCTCAATAACACACAAATGATGTACGTTCTTTCTTAACAATAATTCATGCATACTAGTTTGTAGTAACCTTTCTGCCATCTTAACGAACGTACCGTCTACTGAATATGTTTCTCCCCTCCACTAGGAGGGTTTACAGTTCTCTTCTTGTTTCACAGCCCTTGAGTAAGTTATTGATTTTCCAAGTATGAACCATTAATAAGTTGTTTTGTTTGTTTTGTTGTTTTGTTTAAGAATGAAGTTTTACTGTTCTCCTGATCGTTTCAACTAAATTCCATAGCAAGTTCAACTCCGATTTCTCTCTTAAACCTTCTAACAGCTTGTCATTATTGGGTAACTCCAAACTTTTTTTTACTTCACCAATGAACTGTCCTGAACCACTCACCACGATTATTTTCGATAACAGCACAATGAAAAAGCCATTATACAAGTTTATAAATTCTGGTATCTTCATTCTCCCTATAAGAGAGTTTTTCTTCGGATCATATCCCGAAAACGATTCAACCTGAATGAGAAACTTGAAAACGGAGCACTTTGAAATCCCCCTTCCATTTAATCCGAGCTGATGTTTGGGGACAATCGGGAAAAAAGGAATAACAGTAACAATCAAGGTACCTAACCCGCGATCTGAATTTCAATCCCTTCCTGCCTCGTTCTTCCAATTCCAGGGATGAACCACTCGGGCGGCTAATTACTCGTTACCCCCAAGAGATTCTCCCTCCTATAGAGTTCCATTAGTATGCTTTACAAACCTTTCTTAATGGCCACAGAGTCCTTTTCTTGTGAGCCCTTTTTTCTTTGGTTGGTTTTAGCTTTGTAATGTGGAAAGCTGTAAAAGGTTTCTAAGAACGTACATTGATTGCCGACAGCGAATGCCGAGAAGTGTTCCAATGCGGAGCGAAAAATCTTTATCTGGATACCTACTGGAAATGTTGATAAACATCAGTTGCACAGACAAGAAACTGCTGTTCAGCTAGCGTACTCATACAAATGGGCAATTATCCTGGTTTATTTACGACCTTTTTTCCTCAAATGCACATCCAAACTCTTTCATTGAATCAGAAGTAAGAGTAATCCTCTTTCTTCGTGTTTTTCTGGGAATACAAATTCGAGAGTTTTGACACAAATTAACGTGCTACAACTATTTAACCCTAATTGGACCATGGTGTCACTGGTGTCACCGAAAACTTCTTAAGAATTCCCCACCTGACCCAAGATACTACCGGAGTAACAAAAATTACATAGCATTTTTAAATGTAATGGGCAAAGTTGCATTTTTAAAATTATTTATCGTTAGCTATTGGAATTTTAGAAATAAATTATGTTATGACGAAAATTTTGAAAATTTATTCATTGACGTCATTGGTTCATTTTTTCCGTAATTTCATAATTAGACATCCAATAGCGCACAAAAATATTTTTTAAATTCAGCTCTGTCCATTAGTTTTAAAATTGTATTTAATTTTGGTTACTCCGTGACAGCGGTGGAATTCCTAAGAAATTTTCGGTGACACGAGTGACACCATGGTCCAATTAGGGTTAAATACAAGATACAAAGCCCGTTGTACCAAAAAATACAACTGGCTAAAGATGAACGAAAAATACGTTATATTTGCAGGACAATAAGATAATAAGGCGATGTTTTCCAACTATCTAACCTAATTTGTAAATTCTGAACGGATCAACTCATACTATAATATTGATTTCGTTGTAATCGTCATGTAAAATAAAAATCGACTAATATCAACACATGCGAATTGGCTGTCACATTCGAAATTGCCGCGATAAGAGTTTATTGCACTATCACTGCGTCGGTTACGAACGCGTTTGCTCGATCGCAGTTGCTCAGGAAGGCCACGTTTCGTCGAAGGAGTTCATGCACAGAAGTTATGGGTCGCCTATAACCTGCCCGGATACTTGCTAAGTTCTCGTGGAAACTTACATTGATTGTTTGAGAATGAATTTTTGTGAGAAAGCTATACTGCCTACCAACCAGGCAGAGATTTCAACGTCTGAAGGAAAATAAGTAATTAAAAATCGAATGCCAAAAATTTGAATATGTTGCCCTCTTTGTTGTAAAATCGACCCTTCAGATGTGAACTTAATAGCAAGACTGATACGGCACGCCACAAATAAATTCAAAGTCTCGAAACTAAAGATTTTTTGGTCTTAAGGGATTTTAGGAGATCGCATTTTAAAAATATCTATGAATTTTCAACTTTTCGAACAAAAATTGAATTAATTTACCAAACTGATTAATAAATCCTATCTAACATACTTAGTGTTTTCTGGCAAAACGGAGTTTTCATCAAATTTCAGTAGTATTCAAGGCACTTGTCTTTTTGAAATTATCTAGCAACTATCACGTTTAGGGTTAACCTAGCTTGGCAGACATTTTGTAATAAACAAGACTACCTTCATTTGGATACACCTTCGAGTTTGCGAATAAAAATTCGCAATTATAATCAGAACCGCTTTTACGCATAGGTATAATCAAATTGAGCATCATATTTGTCATAGCCATTGTCATCATATTTGTCATTTGTCATCATATTAGAGCATCAACAAAATTTGACATTGAAAGTATCTATATAATTTCAAACCAGAAAGGGGAATTAAATAACGTTTGTCTATTCTAGCCAATTTAATTTAGTATAATTTAATTCCCCTTTCTGGTTTGAAATTATATAGGTACTTTCAATGTTAAATTTTGTTCTCATATTATGTTGAGGTAAATTGGTACCAGGAAGGTATCAGGAAGGTACCAGGAAATCCTGCCCCGGGTCGCCTAGGTTGAGGATAGCTAGTTAGCTTCTACTTGGTACCTGTCACAATGCTTATGACAGCCAGTCAAGTTGAGGAGATTTGCAACATTTACTGCAAATGCAAAATTCCGCTTGGTGCCTGTCACTACGCTTATGAGAGCCCGTCAAGTGGAGGAATAGTGCATAATATGCACTCCTTATATTATATTATATTATAAGGAATTTTCGGAGAATTTAAACTGACCACATTTGACGTTACTTTGAACAGAGTTTTTGATTTTGAGAGTTTGATTTTTTTTGTACTAGCTCTAGATCTTCCAACACAATTCTACCTAGGGCCTAATATACTATGTCCCCCACTTGGGGCCTAGGGAATACCCAGTGTCCCGGGGAATTCCTGGGGGAATGACTCCAGGTTTGATGTTGGAGGACCTAGGGTATAATTTATTTAAGTGAATCATTATAATACAGAAAAGTGGTAGCCCTCAATATGTCCATGGGAGTTATGGTAACTTATCAGTTGGTAAAGGGAATGATTGGCAAGTTTATAATGAGTGATAACATATATTTTGTAAAGAAGATTAGAAAGTCAACCAAACGGGGAGTAATAAATTAATTTCAAATTCAAAATTCAACACGCTCGACTACCATGGGTACCTCGTAGTTCAAGAATTCTCAACTGCTGACTTTCACCTTCAGCTCTATGGGAGGTCAAACTATCACATGCGAATTGGCTTACCCCGAGGTCCAACTCTTGTTTGAACGTTAGGGCTTTTTGTTTGTCCGTAAAACTTCGTTATCTCCTTATGAATAAATTTATGGGACGGGCAATACTGGGCTAACGGTTGCGGAGGGCGAATCTCAAGGCAAATATTACCTACGGAAAACCAGGGGTTTTAGAAAAGGGGGGTTTTGCGATACCGCCCTGCGGAAATTACTCCCGCGCTTTGGGGAAGTTGGCCTTGCTGGCTAACCACTCCATTATCTTTGGTCAGCTGAACTTGTCCTCTACCAACTACGCGTATAAACCCATCCTGGTCAGAACCATACTGCATCTCTCTCCCTCCCTCACTCATCCCCTCTCTTACTACTATAATATTAGGGACCCAGCTGACTTTCGTATCATAATGTACTCCCCACTAGCATGGACGTGATCTGAGAGTGAAATCCACGAGACTAGCTAATCCAGCATATTGTCTCCATTTTATAGTTTTTCTGGGATCAGAAGCCCTAAATCACTCCACGCTTTTCTCGAGTTATCTTTATAGAACCTTGTTTAACTGAATATGTCGTTGTGCTACTCGAACTTTGATTTTTGAGTTTCCAAAAATTCGGGAATTTCTTAATTATTTTTGAAAAAAATTTGGTACCAATAAAAAAAAACAAAAAAAAACACATGTACATTCAAGGGTTAGATATTGACAAAGCGTGTTGAACTTTGGGAATCGATTTTAAATGTTCCAAAACGAGTTTCCATGGGAAAAAGTTTTAAATTTTTTCTCAATCTAGACATTTTGAGTTCACTTTTCTCGTCGTTGAACTTTTACCAATCTTATGAAGGGATGGATGGAGAAGGGGTGACCCAAATTGACTTCAAAATATCCGATTCGTGCAGCATGAGTGAATAAGCGAATTTTCAAATGAATATAAAAACGCTGCAAATTATTACACAACGGTTTATTATTTTTCTATAGATCACTCGTCTGCAGAGTCACCAACCATCCAACATGAAGAAAAACATCGATCGCATTTCGGTCAGCTAAAATTTAAACGGAGATTAGGCCTCTTTTGCGATTCACACTCGTGTTTCTGATTTATCGTAAGTAAAACCTTTAAATTCTCGTACGGAGCGAACGGTTTGTCCTGCAGAGCTCCGCTTGGTCTGAAAAATTTTAAAAATTCTACAGAATCTTAAATTGAAGTAAAAACAATACCTTTATATCGAAATTTTTTGAGTTAGGGCGTTTTAAAAATTCATTTTGGAACCCTTAGAACTGACCTACATGAACCAAAATCTTCGGGGCACAACTAGACCCCAAATGGAGCCTACATACCAAATTTCATCAAAATATGTCAATGCTAAGTGGCAAAAGTGCCGCGTACGGCGTACGGACGGCCAAATTTTTATTCGATTTTTGGATTCTACGTACCTTGAAACGTAAACCATCAAATTTTGAGGGGGTGTGAAAAAATTTTTTTCTTGGTCAAATCCAAAGGTTTATTATTGAAAATAATGAACCAAAACAGACTTTTGACTTCAAAACCCCTAAAAACTTCTCTACTATTGACCTAGCCTTAGAGGTACTTCTAATGCCCGCGTGTGCTAGCGTACTGGCGGCTTCAACGTCCAGTACCTACTGGCAGCCACAATGGACTGTTTTATGCCTACCGGCATAAGTCGGGAAAGTTATCGGCCCCCATTTTTTTGTACTGCCCGAACAGAGAAGAAGATGTTCTATACCATTTATTTTCATGCATAAATTGGGCGGATGAAAGAATTCATCTTCAAGCAGAACTGGGGTTGAAGCCCCAAAGTTCAACACAGAAGCTGTTGTCAGTAAGATGCAGGAAAGTGAAAAGAACTGGAGCCTTGTAGCAGAAAAAGAAGTACCCAGAACTGACTAAGTACCTTGAAGCCCAAAGTAATGTGTTAAACAGTTCCTGGCTGAGTTTCAACGTAGGAAAAAAGGGGAAATTTTCTTAGTGGACTTAAATCCCACATAACCTGGAGAGGCGGCCCTTCAGGTGCCTTGCGAGATCAAACTCCACCTGTGGATTTCAAAGATTTTCTCACCTGCCTGCCGGAGAAAAGTGTGAATGAGTAATTGAAATAAGTTGGTACGAGTCCAAACCGTGCTCATTAAAATAATTTTCTTTCGAAATTCATTATGTTGTGTTTATTACCATTCCGAATGTGATCCAAAACGCTGCAAATTATTAAACAATGGTTTATTATTTTTCTATATAGATCACTCGTCTACAAAATTACCAACCATCCAATATGAAAAAAAAAACAAAAAAAAAAAAAAAAAAAAAAATCAAAATCACCAACCATTGATCGCATTTCGGTCAGCTCTAATTTGAACGGAGATTAGGCCTCTTTTGCGATTCACACTCGTGTTTTGATTTATACAGGGTGTCTACCATTTGGATGGACCAAACTTCAAGGATCGATTTTACAACTCATTTGCAACAAAAAATGTCTCTTAGCAATTTTTTCTTAACCCACTCAAAATTCTTTTTTTTTCCACTTTAAAGTTTTTATTCGTATTTTCGACCTTGCAGCACTAAAATGGTCATAACTCCCTTATTTCTCATGCTACTTCAAATCTGAGTACACCGTTGGACAGAGCGTTAAATTTCCTATCCATTTAGTGGGAATTCCAGTTTCTTAAAGCCATTTGTAAGAGTAAAAAAATAAATCAAAGTCAACATTTATAATTTTTTTTGAAAATCGCCATTCTTCAGGCTAACGATTTCCCCGTAAAAAATGCCGCTATCGTGGTGCACTCAACGGGAAAAACTACCCCAAGATCTTACCTTTCCAATGGTATGTCAGTTTCAAGGTTTAAGAGGAAAGTTTCTTTGAAACAATTGAGTTTTATGCGAAAAAACGTGCTTTTTTAGGCATATTCCGCTAGAGAGTCGACCAAGTATTATTGCCTTCACTTTTCAAGGATTGCAATAAAAAGTCCACCAAATTACTTTTCTACTCGTATCTCGTTTTGGACCTTCCTGAACAATTTTGGTACCGTGTCTGTCCATCTGGCAGTCGGTCTGTCTGTCTGAAAGTCCTTGCAGATGGCAAAAGCAATACGAAGCTACTGTCCGATTTCGATGTAATTTTCGGCGATGTTCTCCATAAAAATCAAAGTCAAAGCATTACCTACATTTTCAAAATAGAATTCAAACTTTTTTTTTCTTAGAAATTAACATTTTTTAGGTTTATTGTTAACCTGGAATAAGTTGTGCTATCGTGGGCCACTCAACGGAAAAACTGTTTATTTTGATTTTAAAAATGGAACTAAAATAAAATTAAAGAACAATTAGCAGAAAAAAATGAAGGAAGGTCCAAAACGTAAAATACGAGTAGACATGTAATTTGGTGGACTTTTTATTGCAATCCCTGAAAAGTGAAGGCAATAATACTTGGTCGACTCTCTAGCGGAATATGCCTAAAAAAGCACGTTTTTTCGCATAAAACTCAATTTTTTCAAAGAAAATTTCCTCTTGAACCTTGAAACTGACATACCATTGGAAAGGTGAGATCTTGAGGTAGTTTTTCCCGTTGAGTGCACCACGATAGCGGCATTTTTTACGGGGGAATCGTTAGCCTGAAGAATGGCGATTTTCAAAAAAAAATTATAAATGTTGACTTTGATTTATTTTTTTACTCTTACAAATGGCTTTAAGAAACTGGGTTTCCCATTAAATGGACAGGAAATTTAACGCTCTGTCCAACGGTGAACTCAGATTTGAAGTAGCATGAGAAATGAGGGAGTTATGACCATTTTAGTGATGCAAGGTCGAAAATACGAATAAAAACTTTAAAGTGGAAAAAAAAGAATTTTGAGTGGGTTAAGAAAAAATTGCTAGGAGACATTTTTTGTTGCAAATGAGTTGTAGAATCGATCCTTGAAGTTTGGTCCATCCAAATGGTAGACACCCTGTATATAAGTATATATTTCAATATCAACCCTTAAATTTTCGTAGGGAGCGAACGGTTTGTCCTACAGAGCTCGGCATGGTCTCAAAAAATTCTAAAAATTCTATAGAATCTTAAATTGAAGGAAAAACAATACCTTTATATCGAAATTTTTTGAGTTAGGGCGTTTTCAAAATTTCAAAATTGATTTTGGAACCCTTAGAAGTGACCTACATCAACCAAAAGCTTCGGGGCACAACTAGACCCCAAATGGAGCCTACATACCAAATTTCATCAAAATCGGTCAATGCTAAGTGGCAAAAGTGCCGCGTACGGCGGACGGACGGCCAAATTTTTATTCGATTTTTGGATTCTACGTACCTTGAAACGTAAACCATCAAATTTTGAGGGGGTGTTAAAATTTTTTTTTTCTTGGTCGATTCCAAAGGTTCATTATTGAAAATAATAAACCAAAATCCATGGCCTTCGTGGTGGCGGGAGGGGAAGGAGGGGTGAGATACTAGATAGTGTTTTAATATCATTAAAGTAGTTTCGTTTAAAACATGAGTGTCTTGTTCCTCTGTAAATAACATTACTGCAGATCACGAAGAAGGAGAAAAATTATAATAATTGTGATCTGGTAGAAAATACATGAGTAATTGAATTTCGTTTTTTCGAAAATTCGCTGAACTGTTTGTATTATTATGGGTATGGATTATACAAGTACCATAATAATTATCAAGTATGGATACCTAATACAAAGCGGATAGGCGGGGGGAAGTTCCCTCAGGATCAAATTTATTACATTTAAAAACTGTAAGCAATTGCGACATCAATAAATTGTTAGAACCTTTCAGTTCTTTTTCTTTTTTATCAGAAACTTGGTTACGATCCCTGACAATCTCCAACTACTGGGAAAGTCCCATGGAAGTATTTATTATTTTGGTTCATTATTTTCAATAATAATGAACCTTTGGAATCGACCAAGAAAACGGTGGATACAGCTTTCGTACAAGTACGCAACCACGAGAGACATTTTATGTCTTATGATAAATTGAGAGCTTTCCAATGGGTGGTGAACGATTTTTGTGGGGTGGAAAATGAGGAAGTTAGTTTTCCCTAGGAACGATTGGTTGTACGTGAAAATCATCAGAAATTTCCGCGTAACGCTCCCCTCGTAACGCCCCCCGCGTGACGATTTTTCATTTATGTGCCATAGTAAAGACATAAAATGTCAAAAACATTTTAATCCCCCCTCAAAATTTGATGGTTTACGTTTCAAGTTACGTAGAATCCGAAAATCGAATACAAATTTTGCCGTCCGTCCGCCGTACGCGGCACTTTCCTTAGTTAGTACCATGGACCAATTTTGATGAAATTTGGTATACAGGCTCCATTTGGGGTCTAGTTGTGTACCGAAGCTTTTGGTTGATTTCAGTCACTTCTAAGGATTGAAACGTTGAAAACGCCCTAGATCAACAAGTTTTGATATAAAGGTATTGTTTTTTCTTCAAATTGAAATAGTATTGAATTTTTAGAATCGAATGAGACCACGAGGAGCTCTGTAGGACCAACCGTTTGCTCCCTACGAGAATTCAAGTGTTGGGCTTACGATAAACCAGAAACACGAGTGTGAATCACAAGAGAGGCCTAATCTCCGTTTAAATTTTAACTGACAACACGACCGTTGTTGGTTTCTTCGAGTTGACTTCAGTTTTGCGTCCTTAGCAACCAGTGATCAAATTTCTTATTGAAGGCACCCACAACTCTTCATTGCTTCGAATCGAGTGTGAAGCGTTCATTTCTTCCAAATAAACTTGATTTTGAAGAAGGTATGTAGTAGATAATGTATTACCTATGATTGGTAGGTAGTGACAATGGCAAAGCCGTGTTCTTTGCAGACGAGTGATCTATATAGAAATAATAAACCTTTGCGTAATAATTTGTAACGTTTTATTTCAATACACTTTATTACTAAAGGTGCGGGAACTTCCCACCTACCCTATGTGTTGTCTAGTATGGATACTTTGAAGAAGAAGAAGAAAAGCATGTTTATTATAGAAAAGAAAAAAACCACTGGAAAATCTAAAATAACATGAATAAGGATTTGGCATATTGCCGTCAATCCGAGTCTACCGTTAGATTGAAAAAAAAAAAAAAAATAGAGTGCCTAAGAGCCATAAAATAAAATATAAAAAAATAAAATAAATAAATAAACTAAAAATATATTTTAAAATTATTCCATTGACATAGATACTTCAAAAAAATGAAACACTTGAAATTAATTTTTAAAAAACCATTTTAAGTAATCAGAAATTATTGAATATTCTAATACAATCGTTAGGGTTATTTTCCCCTTTTTTAAAACAATTTTTTTTTTAAAAATATATATACAATAAATAAAAACTCTTTTAAAAATTAAAATGCTCTACCAGAAACTTTTTGGATACTTTGATATCCAATTGGTTTTGAGGGTTTGCTCACACGCTGCTTTTCTGATGGGGTCGCAGGTCAAATAACTTTGGGAACCACAGCTCTATTCGGCTCTGCGACAAAGGTAAGAATACAAGCTCTCCACGCGTCTCTAAAGAGAGAAAACGTCTCTCAGTAAATCGAATACCATCATCTGTCCGCTCACGCTGTGATGGGCGCTCTGAATAGACCTAAGTACATTTCCATCCGCTCGCACCGCGAACAGCGGCTTGGAGATGTTGTCGAGATGCGTCTAAAAGAAAGTGCTCCGACGTTATCAAGTTGGCTCACTCCCGCCGCCCTCTCACACGCTTTATTTGATTCAATACACAGAACACGCGCTCCCCTGAATACGTAATTGCGTCGCTGTTCGCGCGAGTTCCTAACTGCGTTACCGCCTTCGCCGAATGCTCGGGACGGCGAACAGAATTCGACGGGAAAAGCGCGAGACCTCAATCTTCCGCGCCTCTGCTTTCAGCCTCGCCTCTGCTCCGCGAGAAAATGCGGCTTTATTCCGCCTCCTCGCTTATCCTTGTGGCTGGATAAGATATCTAGAACACCGTTAATGGGGAGCCGAGCAGGAAAAAACTGTATGAGGAGGTTTTTAACCCAGAACATGTTATTGCCCTTGGGTTACTACCCGAAAAACAATACGCGGGAGGGGGACGCACGACGGCCAAGCGTCTTTTCCGACACTCCGGTTTTCGAGGCGCGAAGCGCCGAGTTTTTCTTAATACGTTTTAGATATGTTGCTAGGGATAATATAAATTTTGTATTATACCTACCTACGACTAAAGGTTTTGCACTAAATTTAGCTAAAACATGTTCTTGGTTTTGGTTTATTACTTTCAATAATGAACCTTTGGATTCGACCAAGAGATAAAAATTTTTACCCCCCCCCCCCCCTCAAACTTTGTTGGTTTACGTTTCAAGGTACGTAGAATCCAATAATCGAATTCAAATTTGGCCAATTTGGCAAGTCCTGCTTTACGGATTTTTGTTTGTCTCTGTCTCTCCCTTAAATTCTAGTGTTCCTGTCGCGTTCCAAATTGAATATCGACGTTTTGACTTCTTTTTGGTAATTTTTCGATTATTGCGTTAAATATAGTACAAAATTGTGGTTTAAAACATCAGTCATGTAAAAAGATAATAATATGAGCCCACTAATGTGATTTTCACCGTTCAAAGAGTGTTGTTGATCGGGCGTGTCAACTGAGGCCACATTACCAGGTCGACACTAGCTATTATTTTTTGGTGTACCTAATGGTAAGTATTAGAGGGCAATTATCGAGAAGATTGGTTACTGAGTCAAGAATCGCCTTCCTCATTTGGTAGGTCGCCCACCCTCCTTTTAAGATGTCAATGAGAGGATAAGTACCTTTCAACGGGTATTCAGAGACAGGCTGAGCTAAATGAGAAGGAGAAATGTCAGTGCTCTGTAGAATATCGTTCAATTTTTTAATATTGTTATTGCTTCTACCTAGTCTGGTAGGTTGCCACAGTTCACAAGGGAGGAATAAGAAGCTCAGCACCTTCCCTCAAGATTAATCTTTTCATAATATTTATGATGATATGCTTTTTGGTATAATCATCACAAATACTTGGTTCGAATACTTGGGGACGTACAGGAAGACAAGTGAGGAGCATTCTGGATTTAAAGCCACAAATTAATGGGAAAATATTAATAAAAAAAAAATATTATATTATTATTATTATTATTGGTGCGTTGTAGGTAGCAAACACCCAATGATTGAATTCCACAACCTACCAAATTTTGATGAACAGGTTTATTATTATCATTGCTCAAAGGTTTATTATTTTCTGTATAGATCATCCTTCTGCATAGATCACTGGTTCTCCATCAATAGCACCTACCACCATCTGTATTCTCCCTTGACCTTCCCTCTCAAATTTCAGCTCCTGCGTTCTATAGGATTGAAAATGGCTTCGGAGCTCACTCAGCTGATCAGTGTTCAGAAGAGTGAAGAAGATATCCTCGAATGCTGGAGACGCCTGGAAGAGCACTTCCATTCAATAGGAGTAAAAACGGCTTTCGAGCTCACTCAGCTGATCAGTGATGTGAGGAGTGAAGAAGATCTCCTCGAATGCTGGAGACGCCTGGAAGAGCACCTCCATTCAATAGGATTGAAAATGGCTTTGGAGCTCACTCAGCTGATCAGTGATGTGAGGAGTGAAGAAGATATCCTCGAATGCTGGAGACGCCTGGAAGAGCACTTCCATTCAATAGCATTGAAAATGGCTTCGGAGCTCACTCAGCTGATCAGTGATCTGATCAGTGAGCAATGATTTGCAGCGTTTTTTACCTACAAACATTGTTTTACCTACCAATTTTTTTTACCTACCACACCTACCTATTGGTAGGTACTACCTACCACACTATAATGGCTTCACACCTTCACAATCAAGTTTATTAGAAAGAACTAAACGCTTCACACTCGATTCGAAAAATAGAAAGCTTGATATGGAAATTTGATTACTGGTTACGCAGAAGGCAAAACTGTATACAAATCGAAGAAATGAACAGCGATCGCATTTTAGTCAGATAAAATTTGAACGGCGATTAGACCTCTTTTGCGATTCACACTCATGATTCTGTTTTATCGAAGGAAAACCTTCAAATACTCGTAGGGACCGAACGGTTTGTCCTACAGAGCTCCGGGTGGTCTCAAAATTTTTTAAAAATTCTGTACTATTTAAAATTGGTGGAAAAACGATACCTTTATTTCAAGAGTTTTCGAGCTAGGGCACTCTTGAAAATTTCAACCCTTAATTTTCACCCCTTAGAAGTGACCTACATCAACCAAAAGCTTCGCGGCACAACTAGACCCCAAATGGAGCCCATATACCAAATTTGAACCAAATCGGTCCAGTGTTGCTAAGAAAAGTGCCGCGTACGGCGTACGGCGGACGGCGGACGGCGTACGGCGTACGGCGGACGGACGGAAATTTTTTTATTCGATTTTCGGATTCTACGTACCTTGAAACGTAAAACATCAAATTTTGAGGGGGGGGTTAAAATTTTTTTTTTCTTGCTCGATTCCAAAGGCTTATTATTGAAAATAATAAACCAATATTATATTATTATTATTATTATTGGTGCGTTGTAGGTAGCAAACACCCAATGATTGAATTCCACAACCTACCAAATTTTGATGAACAGGTGTCCGACCAAGCAAAAATGTATTTTCAAAGAATCAAGTTTTCGGAGAATTTTGAGGTAAACGAAGCGATCAGGCCTTCGTTGGCGGCAATTTCCTAGTTCTCGTTGAAATTTGGTAAATGGGCTCCAAATGGGGTCTAGTTGTGCCCCGAAGCTTTTGGTTGATGTCGGTCACTTCCAAGGGTTGAAATTTTCAAAACGCCCTAGCTCAAAAAATTTTGATATAAAGGTATAAATATATTGTTTTTCCATCAATTTAAGATAGTATTGAATTTTTAGAGAACAAGCGGAGCTCTGTAGGACAATCCGTTCGCTCCCTACGAGAACTTAAGGGCGGAATTCATAGACAAAGGCTTGAATGTGAGCGAGCACTCAATTATCTGAGTTGAGGGTCGGCCTCGACTCAACAGTCCGTATTCATAGTTGATTGAGACGGCCCACTTAAGTGTTGTGGTCGCCTGAGTGCACACTGAGCCTGAGGGGACGCTCAGGGGCTACTCAACTCATTTTCACCTTAAGTTGGCAGCCTTGGTGGGGATATTTCCCTGTTTCGTGGATATTTTGGGTAGAAAGTACGGGGAAATTTCCCTCTCGTATTCTGCACTGATCGTGAGTTATAACCTTGTCTCCGGTTCTCTGTGGTTATAACAGTTATGAAAAGTTTCTTATTGCATTTTCGTTATGCATTTACTGTGGATGTGCATGCTAATTTCTTTATTTCGTCCAATTCTCTACAAGTAACCATTAGTTTTGAGTTATTAGCAGTGGTGAATCATTCAAATTGATTGAAGTCTGTTCAATTACGTGAGGGTGCGGACATATTTTCGGAGATTTGTAACTTGATTTCTATCTCCCCAATTTCATCAGTTGGAATGAATTTGCTGCCATCGGACTCTGAAGAAGGTAAGAAATTATGATTTCCTTAAATTAGCAGTAAAAGTATGTATCTATATGTAGGTACGAAAGAAAGAACCACTATTCAAAGTAATAAACACAAAAAGGCATTTTGGTATCCTTTTGATGAGTGTTCATCATTTAACAAAATCAACATTGATTGTTTCAGACAAATTAACTTCTCCCGGCCGAATGAAGAAGGTTTATCCACAAGCAAATATACGAATATTTATGACGTTTGGAACCTTTCAAAACCTTTACCTACCAACTTATTTATTTATCTGTGTGAAACAATATAAAGCCCGAAATAAACTCGTACCTATATGGATGTTTTTTATTCAACTTGCACTTCATTACCAACCCATGTCATTTTCTACAAGTATTTTCTACTAGGTATATTATTTTACTAGATCGTAAAACAAGAATGAGGATTGAGAACGAAGGCGAGAATGTTTGAACTTCAAGAAATCTCGGAAGATTTCACCGATTTCGGGGAGAAAATATTGAAAAGACTGTTACAAGGAAATTCAAGTTTGCGATGATCTTCATTGGATATTTTTGACGGAAAAACTTGTCTAATCGCCGTAATTTTTTTAGACAAACAAAATAGATAGGTAGTTGACTTGCTGTACACTATTTTCAGTAGGAAAATCTGATAATAATCGCTGAGGGGCACTTAAGGTACCTCCGGCCAGCACTCAGGATTTTGCACCATTGAGTCGAGGGTGGGCCTCAACTCAACGCTGAGTTCGGTTTATGAATACCGTTGAGTGCGCCCTCAGATATCGCACTGAGTGCTCCCTCAGGGCGCCCTCAAATCTTGTCTATGAATACGATTGAGTGCCCGCCAACCCTTATCGATGCATTTGAGGGTGCACTCAGACTTAAGTAATGACTATGAATTCCGCCCTAAGGGTTGTACCTATAGTAAATCAGAAACACGAGTGTGAATAACCAAGTAGGTCTAAGTTCCACGGAATAAAATTGATATACCTGCTAAGTCAAAATGTGTGAGTATTTTTCCGTACTAAAACTTTTTCCCCTCAGACTGCCGGAACTTCCCACTAGAAGGTTTGGCGCTAGGGCTTTTTCTAGGGTTTTTCGGAAAAAAAAAGAAATTCCCAGTTTTCCAGCTGAGTAAAATTCTTTGAGTATTTCCGGTTATGCAGGTCGCTTGACACCCTGTTTATGCCAGATGACAGCCCAAATATAAAATGTTTGTTGTTCCATGTGAGCTCAACTCATGAAGGTTCACACTGGTTAGGCAATGAAACGGACGACAGATAGGTCGTGCGGGTTGCCAGCCAGCTTCCAACAAACCCAGGTTAGCTACTGCTACGCTGCTCTAATCAAAATATTTGTAATAATAAAAATTCAGATAAATACCGCTAATTTCAATGAAATTTCCATTCAGTTCGTGACCACAAATAATATTAAGATTCAAGTTGGTAAAAATGTACAGAACTGAAAAAGTCAGCAAAGTTGGGTAAATAGTATAGCTTCCTAGCGTAGAACAACAAGACGTATAGAATTAGCAGTAGTAGAATAGTAGGAGTAAAAATGCTTGATTGCACCACTAACAAATTTTCCATTATGAAACTGGATTTTTACAATCATGTTGTTGGTTTTCTGAGTTGATAAGCCGCAACACGATTGAGAAATCGTTCGCAAAAATATTGACGATTTTTCACTTTTCTTCATGAAGGTAAGATACAAAAACGGTTTGTGACAAAAATCAGCATTCTCATGGGGCTATCCCAACCTATCCTTTAAGCTAGAGAAAAATTGGACTAAATTCAGTAAAATAACGTGTGAAGGTGTGCAAAGGCTGCTCTTTGATGTGATTTACAGGGGACTTCGCATGTTCCTCATCAACCCTGAAATAGGGGAAAGATGAGGGTTTCTAGTTATTACTGGGCTCGGGGTTGACCGTAGAAACGGAGCCAAAGTTATTTGGAATTTTTGTTTAGAGTAGATGTTTAGAACGCCCAAGTGGGAACTTAGATTTTAGATGACCTAATTTTTTTTACATGAGCAAAAGAAAAGCATCTCTAAATTCGAAGCTAACATTATGCTCTCGTGACCTAGTAATGAATCTCTGATAAGGCCCATGGTTTGATTTTTTGGAGGAATTCAACAATCAACAATCAAATATTATGGCAAGAATCAATAAAACAGTGAAGGTAGCAAAACTTTGGGGCCGATTTCAATCTACTTATATGAAAACGAGATAAGATATTTTTGAACTTCTTATCAAGAGTCCTACAAAGTTCTGTAATTGGAAATTAATTGTGTAATAATTACAATAATTATTATTGTAATAAGTAGGTAACTGGCCAGATACTTTTTGGCGTTTTTGTAACCAAAAATCTTAATTGATCACCTCACAGATTAAGTTAGCCTCACAGATTAATTTTACCTGGCCAAATCTGTTACATTTAGAGACAACCACTGGGACTACTATGAACCATGTTGACAACTATTGGGTGAAAAAATTCCCAAGAACTCGGCCCTATGGGCCTAGCCAGGGATGCTTTTCGCTTAGAGCCTACGGCTAAAATTCAAGAAACATGGAACATGCTTTAGCCGCGCTTTCTTATTCTGTTTAATTTTTTTTTTTTTTATTGGGAAGGAAGCGATCAAACCTATTCTGCTATTTCGATAGCCTTTTAAAAAAAATCAGTCTTCAGATAGGAAGGTATTTTAGTGGAAGTATCGCATAGGTTACACCACGTTTCAACGACTAAGCAAAATTTCGTGACTCGATACCGTTCCTAGTTAGATAGTTATACCGTTCCGAAAAACGTAACACTTTTTGCCAGTTAGGTCAAGGCTAAAGCATGTTCCATGCTAAAATTCTGCGTGACCATGTTCATTATAATTAGAAGTAGCTTGCTGGGCATTTCCGGAACAAGCTAAAAGCTCCTTCACACCACACAACCAGGATCTCTAGGGTGGTGTCCCCTAGCCCTAGCGCACTTCTGTCAGATCTGGCAGATACAAAATTGGTAGAAGAAGTTGGAAGCTAATGTGCACCATCTGTTACCACGACTATGAGTCCAATATCTGCATTGCTGCTAATTTCCACCTCAGAATGTTAGGCTGGTCGAAGCCAAATAGATCTTTGATTTTAAAGGAGCGGGTTATGAGGTTACTCACAGACTGGAGGATGGTAGGTGACATGAATTTGAGATTTTCTAATAAGTCTTCTTCTCTTGTCGGATACCTCACCTATTCGGGAAGCCACAATAAATTATTCGATACCTAGCGGATGTTGATAATCCGCCATCTTCCTACAATTCGTGAGGGTTGTTGGCGTTGAATCGAAGGGTACTTTGACGTAGTAGACTGTGTAGGACTGGTCAAACAGTAAGCTCTAACGTAAACAAAATTAACAAACCCCAATGCAATTTCCCATCACCTGTCCTCCATAAGTGGATTTCGTGTAGTAAAAAACGCTCCCGACCACATCCAGACGCGCAGGGGAGGTGAGAGAAGAATCGAAATGGTTTAGAATTAGACCTTTGGTATCCTCACAATTACCGTTTAGGGGCTGAGTGGAAGAAGGGCGGATAGGACGGCGGGGAAGTTAGGGGTAAGCCCCTTCTACCGCCTAATTGTTTGCCCTCTTCACCCCCACTCTGTTTCTCCCTTTTCCGTCGGGAATTGCGTTTTTTTATCGCCAGGAAATGAAACTGGAAGGTTTACTGAGGGTAATTATTGTAAATCCTCTAATTAATGGCTCCCCGTCTACCCTAAACTGGATGGGAAGGCCACGGACCGTTGTCATGGCGGTTTCCCTTTATAGACAGGTGGACTTTTACTAGTACATTTTCCATCGGGATTGCATACTAAATAACGCATTTGGCAAGTAGCATCAAGTTGTGAAACAATAAACCCTCATCTTGCCTATATCGTTGAGTACTTAAGAGGACACTTCACAGTACAACACGAGGAAAATATGCAAAAATCAAAATGTGATAAGCGAAGAGTGTTCCATGAACATTGTACAGCCTCGTTGGTCCTCGTTTCACAATCTCGGGTTCGTTTTATCGACCTTGGGTGCTATTGACGCATTGAAGTCGTCGATTTCAATGGGGAAGAAACTTCAACGTAAGGAACTTATTTCCCGCGAACTCAGAGCGGGTAATCCCTTTGAAATTATTCACGTTCATAATGAACTGTGCAAATTATTATATCACTGACTTATGAATCAGCACGACAGCTTAAAGAACTTAAAGCACTCTTCAGCTATAAGAAAATTTCCTGAATCCAGAAATGTTTCCAGATACTTCCGGAAACTTTTCACAACTGGGATTTATCCAGATTTACTTTCCAACACCTTTGTCACTAGAAGAAACCCAATTTGATAAACACCAAGATATCTCATGGTATGAAGTTTCACTGCTAAAAATGTCATCAATACTTAGGTAAATATCTTCAATTCTGTTCTGATATTGATGAAAATCAAGAAATTTTCGGTTTCAAGTCTTTTTATATTACCTAAAGCTGATTGACACCCTCATATCGATTTTCCCCGAAGTCCTTTCCTTACAAACATAGATCGTTGTGTAAACGCAGGGATAAATTGAGGAAGAGCATGATGACCCAATCCTTCATTTATATCGAAAATTCAGTTATATTTACACTAGTATTGAAAAAATATAATAGGTGCCTACCTACGAGAGAGAAAGAGAGAGAACGTGCTTTATTTGGAATAATAAATAAATTTCACAATATTATAATATGAAGAGGCCATGTGATTAATCTTGATCCTATTAGGATCGACAGACAAGTTCAACTTTTTTTTTCTTAAATATTATACTTTTTTTAAAATAAATACTAAACCTATCTACTAACTTTCTTCCATTCACCCAGTCAGACTGAAGTCCCATCACACGGTGTATAGTAAATGTTCGGTCTTCAGGTACCAAATACCTTCACAAATATTGGTTGAAAGAATCAGTTGGGAAAAGCCATAATTTAGTCTCGATTCTTTTCTGCTCTACCGTAGGTAGGTACTCAAGTGACGCACGTGTGTACACACAACCCACATCCGTTTCTACTGTAAGTAATTGTTATTTGGTTAGGGTTGGCCCGGGTTTCCCCGTTAACCGGAATCACATTCAGACCCTCAGAGCCCTTACGTTTTCCCTAAAACGGTTTCTAGAAGATGCCGAGTCAACAAGAGTCGGCCTTCAGCGTCAACATAATTAACTCAACGATGTGGAGTCAATATCTTCCCCCACTCTATATGATACCTACACCACCACCGTATTTCGTCTGTAGTCTCCTTTCACTCTCTCTGCGTCTGACTTGTACATCTGAGTGCTTCATACATTTTATAACAAAAGTGAGATTTTATGAATCGAGGAATAAGAAAATGTTTTGCTACGGGGTTTTACGAGAAATAAAGATCTCAAAAGAACGACTCGGGATGAAAGAAAACAAAGGGTTTTGGATCCGAGAAAACCAGCAGAATTATTGCCCCGAGAGTCCTCTGATTCCTGTCCTGAGATACCTCTGGAGTTCGAACAAGAGTAGTTTGCCCCTGATTAGGAGGGACGTAGCGGTAGTGCCTTTGTACCGAATCACTATGACAAGAATAAACGTCTTCAAAGGACTTGGCTTTGCGATTACTAGTACCTACCTTTTGATTGAAAATAACTACCAGCAAAACATAGCACGATCAACTCGTCAGTTGGTATTACAAAAACTTGTTATACAGAACTATCGGCGCTGTTGAAGTCAGTCAAAAAATGGTAGTAATCATTTATACATTGATTAAATAATTGGTCATCCTCAAATAGCTCGGTGGTATCACAGAATTCTTTAAAATCGTCACTGTTTCAAGTTAATAAAGTACAATGCACAGTATATCGAAAGTTTTCAAACTATGGCGTTTTGAAAAATTTCCCTCACTTTCCACCTCGTGGAAGTGACTGACAATAACCAAAACCGGGGCATAACAGAGCCCCCCCCCCTCCCCCTCAGGCCAGATCTTTTTTGGAACAAACGGAGCCGATGTCACATTTCATCAAAATTGACTCATGGGAACTGAGCCAAATAAGGCGTACCGGTGGATAATTTTTTTTTTGATTTTTGGATTTTCCATAACTTAAAACGTGAACAATAAAATCTTGCTCGATTCTTGAGATTCATTATTGAAATGATGAACCAAAATGCACCGCAGGTCGGGTAACAACTTAGTTTCAATCTAGGCAACGTGAAAACTGACGGAAATCGATGCAGTCTTTCCCCTACTGTTAAGAGAGTGCTCGATGCACATGGCCAGCTTCCATCGAGTTTCCCTAGGGAGAAGTGAGCTGCTCATTTTAAAATTTCTTCATGCCAGGAGCACCTAAAATAGAGAACCAACGGGGAATACAAGATGACAGCGGAACATAACGATTTACTTTATTGTGTAGGTGAAGGAGATGTTTCCTCGTGGTTTACAACTCGATATTACAACTCGATAGACTACTTTTGAGCTCTAGAGAGAAGCCTTCCACTCCAAGCGATCGACAATACGCAAATAGCCAATGATGGAATTCTCATTGGATTTATCTACTCCTACTTTATTTTTGGTTTATTATTTTCAATAATGAACCTTTGGAATCGACCAAGAAAAAAAAAAAATTTTAACACCCTCTCAAAATTTTATGGTTTACGTTTCAAGGTACGTAGAATCCAAAAATCGAATAAAAATTTGGCCGTCCGTCCGCCGTGCGCGGCACTTTCCCCACTTAGCATTGACTTATTTTGATGAAATTTGGTATATAGGTAGGCCCTGAAGATTTTGGTTGATGTTGGTCACTTCTAAGGGTCAAAAAATGAATTTTGGAATTTAGAAAACGCCCTAACTCAAAAAATTTTGATATAAAGGTATAGTTTTTCCATAAATTTAAGATTCTATAGAATTTTTAGAATTTTTTGAGACTACGCGGAGCTCCCTACGAGAGTTTAAGGGTTGGACGTACGACAAATCAGAAACACGAGTGTGAATCGCAAAAGAGGTCTAATCTCCGTTCAAATTTTAGCTGACCGAAATGCGATCGATATTTTTCTTCATGTTGGATGGTTGGTGGCTTTGCAGACGAGTGATCTATATAGAAAAATAATAAAACATTGTGTAATAATTTGCAGCGTTTTCCACTAACGATCCACTAACTGTTAACAATAATTTTACAAAGAGGCCAAATCTGGCGAGCATCCGACGAAAGAGTCACATGCCTGACAACATTGTTCATTGCAAATATCTTCGAGCCATGGTCACACATCTAGCCGACGAAAGGTAATAATTTACTAGCTGAGGCTTTGTTCCGCCAAAAATTACACTTGCTGGAGCGCCCACGAGTCAATTGCTATGCCGTCTAAGATATACGCCAACTACAAATATTACGGACGGGCGCAGGAATGTTTGATGGATCAATAGATACTTTTCATATTTATAATTTTGAGCAGCAAATACGCAAATCAAATACTGAATATTCTGTTCGGTTTGTCTGTAATGTTCGCTCACAAGCTCTATAGATCGAAATTAAGAGAGTGGAACACGGGAGTGTAAAGAATCGGACGCAGGGAGAAAACCGGGCGTTGGAAATCCAGGAAATGGGCAGTTGTTTGTCTTGGATCGTGTCAGGGTTCGAGAGCAAGGGACGCTCAGCCATCCTTCATGTTCGGAGAGGAAATGAAGTGGTAGAGCCCGGCGAAAGCCCCCAGCTAGGTAGCCTGAACAGCAGACCCTCTATCCGTCCTATTCTTCAAATTGAACCCTTCGCTATCCGAATGCCAAATCGCCCAAGGATTTCGCATCGCTCGTATGGTTCGATGGTACGTGAAGATGCCATCGTTCGCTGTACATTTTCTTCGAGAGTTTCTTCGTCAAGATAATAGTTACTTGATGTACGCACCTCATGAGGAGAAACAAATAATGTGATATTCATTTAATGGCAATACAAAGTTCTGGTCAGAATCATTTTCTTACAATCACATCAGATAACAGAACCGAATTCCGCACAGTGCCCAAAAACTGGCAAAATCCTCAAATTCTTGAAAAACTCAATCGAGACCATTCACAATCTTTCTGAAGTTTAGATAAACTACGTCCAAATAAGAAGTTTCGCAAGTTATTATAAACAGTTAACACTATATTTTTGGGTAAAATAAAATTGAAAAGTCTGGTCCATACTGATTAATAGATTTCAAGGAAGATGTGTACCATATAATTCAAATGTGGTAAAAGTAATAACTTTCTTGAAAAGCTTCGAAACAGGTTTAGGATTTGATCTATTGGGACTTTTGTCTTCCCGATTGAAATATCATTTCAAGAGAACTATTTTAGGGACACTCGAAAACAGTCAAATGACTGTAACCGACCAGCTGAAGACAATTCCAGTATCGGAGTTAGCAGCACTACCATGAAGAGGGGAAGAACCGTCTACAGCCGCTAGTTTTCGTTTCCTATCTAAGTTCGGGTTTCTATCAAGTTATTTCTGACACATTTACGTGTTAGTGTATTTTCACTCTTTTTCGATTAAAAAAACCCCAAGCTATTGTTCTGGCTCCACACATTTTGGAGCCTTCCCTGAAACGTTACCTATTTAATAACAGGGTTATTTTTAACTGTTACGTTAAATACCACCCATCTCTACTCCAGCGCAGTGTGGCTTCAGACGGAAGTTATTTCAAGGGAGACAATTACAATACCTATAAAATTGTTATTCTATTTTAATAAAAAACGTCTTCCAAGTGGGTGTGGCACATAGCTTCCTCGTATCCATAATCCGATTGTATAGATATCCGATGCATAGTAGTTGATCTCAAAACCCCAATCACTAAGTACCCTCATAGGGGAACATCTACATGCTAATCTGAACAATCTTGAGAAATTTCGTCGAAATCGGACGATAGACGTTATGGATGTTGCAAGGAATTCACGTTTACGCATGCGCATGCGTCTTGTTGGTTTCATTCGTTTCTAAACATTGAAAACTAGGTATCTTAAATTTACGAAAAAACGTCAAGGAAAATTCATTAATTAGGAACATTTTGGGAGTAGAAAAGTTGGACAAGGACTACAGTAGTTGTCGAAACGGAAGGGATTTGCCAAAAGTTCAAAGTGATTAGGTATATTAAATATCCTCATTAGCAACCAGTTGGTCCCACACAGCTCTGGGTAGTGTCAAAATTTTTACATTTATGAAAAAACAATACCTTTCATAAAAGTTTTCGTGCTAGCATTTAAAAATGTTTCCCCCCTTAGAATTGACTGATTGGAGCTGATATCCCAAATTTCATTAAAATTGGACCACTGGAACTGGGCTAAGTGCCCCGTACGGCGGACGGACGGAAAAATTGTTATTCGGTTTTTTTACTCTACGTACCTTGAAATGTAAACCATCAATTTGGCGGGGGGGAATCATTTTTCTCTGCTCAATTCCAAAGGTTCATTATTGAAAATAATAACCAAAATTTAATGATGTAAAAGATAAAATTCACTAAAAAGTTTAAGGGGTTTTCAGTCGGTCGCCGTTCGTTCCTCGTTCCAGGTCAGTATTTCACGAAATTGAAGGCCCAAAAACTTGAAAAGTTGTACCGAAATCCCCTAGGGCCGTGCACTAATGAATTTCTAAAATCCTTTAAAATTTCAAATTTAGGTACAACTTTTTAAGTTTTTGCCCCTTCAATTTCGCGAAATACTGACCCGGAACGAGGAACGAACGGCGACCGACTGAGACCCCCTTAAGGGTTACCTGAATTTAGAAACATCTACACGATTGAGAATTCATTCTAGCAATCGAGCCAGTTCTTATCGATTTTTGAAATTCCATTTTATCCCTATTGGTTGTTCGTTCCATGGGTGGAAGCGGCTTAGCAATCTAAAAAAAATTGAAGAACGATAAATTGTAATATCGGCTTTCAGTATGAAATACATAACTCATTACGTAATAATTCTCAGTACTGGCACACGATACCTCATTATACGCACTTTCTGAGGCCATACTTATTATGAAATATCCCCTTTTGTGTTCACTCAGCTCCGAGGGATCATTTCAGTGACGTCAATTTATCGGGTTCCGACGAGGGTAAATGGTTACGTGTATACCCTTGTTACGTGACGCTCAATTTATAAATCAGCAGCCCCACAACGTCCTTTACAAACTACCCCAGCGGAGTCAAGTCCCTTACAGCGGGGTTGCGTAATATAATAAGGGATACAGCGATGACATTTTCCAAAAATATTTTTCGCCCCTTTTCGGGGGTTGTGCGCAAGTAAATGTCTACCCCTCTACCCTCTCTCTTGGGCTTTTCCAGGCTTTGTCCTCTGTCCCATCCCAAATGTCTTTTATAGGTCACCAACCTTGACAAGAGAATCTGCCTCTTGTCTACGATCTTCTACAATAGACCCCCCCACCACTTCCCGACCCTGTACTATAACTGCGACCCTCCCTGGCACTCTTGTTACGTGTTATCTCTTTCCTTTACGGCCCTGCAGTCCTTTTAGCCTTCTCTCTTTTTTTTTCTCCTGTACAAGAAAACCCATCGCCGTTCCACCGTACTCTTACAATATCCGCCATTCATGCCGACGGGCCTTGTGTCGCACATTGTGCCAGAAAATGGACTGAGACACAAAGATGCGCCATTTTTTCATCACGTATAAATACGTACCTTCATGACAACTAGCTACGTATTTTGTCCTTCGGTTGTATGTTATCTTTGGTTCATCAATTCTGACATCCAAAACATAATAAACTTCCAGAAATCCTGCAACGAATTTTGTATCATGCACCAACGTACCTATCCATTTAAGAGATACAATTATAAGCAGTCTATTGCATACTTTAAACAAGCTAAGGTTCATTACAAATCGATTTTTAGCGAAATTTTCGGCCAATGCTCATTTTAATGTAACGAGTGAATTTTCGAAGAACAATTTTTCCCATTCGCTACCGAATGTAAAACTTCTGCCAAACTTATACATCCCACTGCGAGTTCACAAGGGGCGTATTACAAAAAGCGCCCCTTGTACCTCATTTTTTGAAATTACACTGTCGGAACCGCAAAACCAAGATCAACACGTTGGTACAACTGGCTTTTCGATACCTCCATCCGTTACCGAAAGAGAGCACTTTAAGCCCTTATGGAATTTAGAGAAACAAAGGAAAAAGTTCATAACCAAGGGGCGCTTGATGAGACCCTCAGTTGGTCGGCAGCGCATCACAATGTGATGTCATCTAACATGAGGAGGCCAATAGGCGTTTTACAAAAAGCGCCCCTTGTGCCCTGAGTTTCCTGTGAAATGCCTTCTCCTCAATAAAAAAATATACAACTTTTTTCTCAAAGGGTCTAATGTGAATGGGCTCAACTTGATAAAGCAAGAAAACACAAGAGACACTTTTACAAGTTCCAAATTTTTTGGGTGATTTTACGTCTTTCTCCCTATATTATTGGTTGGATCCGATTCAGTTCTTAGTTCCATCGATAGTACACTAAATTCTCAACAGAATGCGAAAAAAAATAATACTACTAAAAATCTAGCTAAAATAGCAGTGACACAATTGAGTTGGGAAAAAAGTAAAATCTTCAAGCGTGTTTTACTCGGAATTTTACCTTGTATCCAAAAGCGCTCCTTGAGAACTCACAGTGCGACATGTATTTGGATAAAGTATGGCCAGCTGGGAGCGTACATGGGACCAAAATGACAGGAAGAATAGAATTTTTTCGCTTGAGTTTCAGACTTTCTCATTTTCTGACGGGGCTATGGCTATCTGTCAGATTCGGGCTGAGAAATGAATCTACCTGTCCGCGTGGTAATGTTCTTCAGAGCTACTTGCTTATCGCTCTTGAATGCCTATTGATGGAGTGGTGTGAGCTGGTAGCTTGTGCCACGCTGGTGATTAATGATATAAAACTGATCGGGAGTGCAGTTAAAAGGGACTCGATGAAGATGACCTATACAAATCTCACGATCTAACGCCCAGATTTTTCCCACATTTGAAGAGATACTAGTGAATAATCTCAAATGTCTGTCGAACTTGAAATAGGAGCAACGTTACAAAACAGTATCAAGTGGGTTCCCTCTCGTTGCTTGGTGAAGAAAGTCTTGTTGGATTGTAGGTACCTGTTTGGAATCCTTCCTCACTGTCTCCTGGCAGAGTCGCCTTCTAATGTTTAATCAAAACCGATAGCAGCTTCGGCTAATCTATATTTTCACGTGCCCAAGTTTGCTTAAGCAAAGATTACAGAATATATTAACACAGCGATACCTTAAAGCACCGAGGCCCTATGTCCAAAAACGGAGTTCTGAGAACAACGCAAAAGAAGTGTTCACCAGTGCACAATTCCTAACAAAAATGGCTTATTACACTAAACTCTTTAATTTCTCCGAGAAATTTTCAAGGTATAATCGTCAAAAAGGTCAATAATAGTTCTGTAGAATTCAAGTTTTATAATGTGGAAGATGGATAGCACTTTTGTCCTTTAAGGTATCGTCATGAGCTGGAGAGATTTTGCCAAACATTTGATTTTAGGAATCAAATTCATCAACTTTTTTTTTGACAGCTATGTCCATTTGGTTGAGATGAACTCAAATCAATTTGAAAATTGGTCAACTTTCATTCGAGATAATTGAACATAACTATTGGCATCTTCCCTGTCAGTTGCACACTTGTTGATCCCAATCAACCTGAGTCTTCTCTGCGGATTTGTGGAGTGTTTAAATTATGAACTCCCAGTATCTTGTGAAGTTGCTCCGTCTGAATTGTTAAGTTGTCCTCGTTCTTTCAAAAACTTACTCACTCATTAAATGGCATCTCTGAATTTCAAATTAATTTTGAATGAGTTTTCTGAGTGAACGCATATTTGTTAATTTTGTCAGGACTGCCCCAAGGATGATTTTCTTCTAGGCCAGGTACAGTAGAAAGCCCTACGTTGGTCATCCGGCAATAGTGGAAAAACGCTGAAAATGATTACACAACTGTTCATTATTTTTCTGTAAAGATTCAAGAGTCTGCAAAAGATGACATTTGATCGAATGAAATTCGCCTCTGCACCGTCAGTTAACGTTCACATGCGATTCACACTTGTTTTTCTGACTCATCAATCGTACATCTTACGATCACCTGTCTGTTAAGTAGCGATGATGGTAGCACTGCTCCTCTTGAAAATCGATCCATCAGGTCTTCAGAACCTTAGCCTGATAACGATTATTATCTACGTTCCGTATTGGAGAATCCGTCGTAACGTATGTTGTGTGTATCGACCCACGGTATGAATAAATTGTCAAACGTCGGTACTGGGGTAACCAGAAAAAACGCTGATATCGCCTAGCTTTCGGAAACTGAACTTGGTTTTGACTAGTGTGAGATATGTTCGTGTCCAGCTCCTGTTGTTTGAGTTTGTTCATTGTATTTTTCAAGCCCTGAGGGAGGAAATATATTTTCCGCGTTTTTTCTGGATGACTCCAGTTACGATATTTGAGAATTTATACGTCGTAACCAGCAAGTCGAGTACAAGAGGCGAGAGCTTTCGATGTAAGGACACCATCTTCAGGACGTCGAGAGAGTACGACGGATTCTCCAATACGGTTCGTACATTATAATTGAATTTTGGTTTATTATTTTCAATTAGAATCGAGCAAGAAAAACAATTTTTTACCCCCTCAAAATTTGATTTTCTACGTTTCAAGGTAGAAAATTACGTAGAATCCAAAAATCTAATAAAAATTTTTTCATCCGTCCGCCGTACGCGGCATTTTTTTTAGCAACCATGGACAGGTTGAAATTTGGTATACGGGATCCATTTGGGTTCCAGTTGTGCCGCGAAGCTTTTGGTTGATGTCAGTCACCTCTAAGGGGTTAAAATTAAGGGTTGAAATTTTCAAGAGTGCCCTAGCTCGAAAACTCTCGAAATAAAGGTATTGTTTTTTCACCAATTTTAAATAGTATTGAATTATTCAAAATTGTTGAGACCACCCGGAGCTCTGCAGGACATCATACTCCCTACGAGTACTTAATAGGGATGGGTATCGATACTCGATATTTCAAAATATCGATACTTTCATACCGATACTTGATATTTTAGTATCGATACTGCACTACCCGATATTTTTGGATATCGATACTTTGGATCCGATATTTCTGAATATCGAATATCGATACTGTTCTCGCGGAAAATTCGACATAATGGCTAAAAAATGAAGAAGATAGAGAGGCTTTTGGGTCATTACTCTTTGGCTGCACAAATAACGTTTATATCATGGAAAAAATCACTCTGCTTGGACTCTTAATAGTGAAAAATGAATAAAAATTGTTGAAAAAATTATTTTTCTTGAGAAAATTGGATGATATTGATAGTTTGTGACACTAAAGTATCGATACTCGATATTTTAAAATATCGATACTCATGCCCAACGATACTTAGAATATGGTTACTCGGATACGATACAGTATCGATACAAGATATCGATACTTTTATAACGATACCCATCCCTAGTACTTAAGGGATTTTCCTTCGACAAAACAGAATCGCGAGTGTGAATCACCATAGAGGTCTCCCCCGTTGAATTTTTAGCTAACCAAAACACGATCGCTGTTCGTTTCTCTGAGATGTATTCAGTTTTGCTTCCTTAGCAATCAGTAATCAAATTTCCATAATATGAAGCTATTTTCATATTATGAAGCTCCCTATTTTTCGAATCGAGTGTGAAGCGTTTATTTCTTCCTAATATACTTGATTCAGAAGGTGTGAAGGCAGTATGGTGTGGTAGGTAGTACCTACCAATGATTGGTAGTTAAAGAAAAACGCTGCAAATTATTACACAATGGTTTATTATTTTTCTTTATATGAAGAATGTGTGGTGGTAGGTAGTGGTAGGTAGTACCTACCAATGATTTTGCCGCAATGATTTTACCAATAATTTGCAGCGTTTTTGTTTAACTACCAATCATTGGTAGGTACTACCTACCACACCATACTGCCTTGACACCTTCAGAATCAAGTATATTAGGAAGAAATAAACGCTTCACACTCGATTCGAAAAATAGGGAGCTTCATAATATGAAAATAGCTTCATAATATGGAAAATCACTCGTCTGCAAAGCCACCAACCATCTAACATGAAGAAAAACATCGATCGCATTTCGGCCAGCTAAAATTTGAACGGAGATTAGGCCTCTTTTGCGATTCACAATCGACGGACGGCCAAATTTTTATTCGATTTTTCAATTCGAAAAAAAAAAAATTTTTTCTTGGTCGATCCCAAAGGTTTATTATTGAAAATAATAAACCTTTGGAATCGACCAAGAAAATCGATTATTGAAAATAATAAACCATAAGAAAAAACGCCGCAAATTATTTCACAAAGGTTTATTATTTCCCTATATAGATCATTCGTCTGCAAGGATCACAGCTTTGCCATAGTCACTATTTATTTATTTATTTTTTTTTACCTACCAACTTTAAGTAATTACTAACTACGAGTTTTAGAGCTATGGCATTATTGAAAATTTCAACCCAAAGCTTTGCGGCACAAATGGAAATTAAGGGTTGAAATTTTCAAAAATGCCCTAGCTCTAAAACTCGTACTTAAAGTTGGTAGGTAAAAAAAAACAATAAAATAAATAGTTACAATGGCAAAGTTGTGATCTTTGCAGACGAATGATCTATACAGGGAAATAATAAACCTTTGTGAATTAATTTGCAGTGTTCTTATGACTAGAGGAACTAAACCCCATACATTTAATAGCCTGTGTGAACCAATTTTGAACAAGAATCAGTGCCACCTCAAATATTCTAAAAATTTATCAGTGACGTCATCAGAAAAGTATGAACTAATTAGAAAAGGTGAACTAATTGCGTTCGCTAAAAAGTTTTTTCTCGATCCAGCATCGATGTAATCTTTTGTTAGCATTTCAGTGTTGGCAGTATGGTTGACCCAAGTGTCACATATATTAATTATATACTTTTAACACGGAACTACCCATTGCTCTTCCACATAATAACTTAATTCCAACCTAAACAACGTCTGGACTCGAGATTGAACAATCGAAACTGCAGTTTTTAGTGTCTGTCGTAAGGTTGGGGGAATATTGCCGACGGCAAGCGGCAGTATTGGAAGGGAAGACAAAGAAGTAACACAGCAGTGTTATTGATTCTCGAAGAATAAGACATGTTGGAAATACGAGAACAGTGATTCTTCATTCAAGATGCCATCATTCTTCTTCCGCCAGGGCACAATCTTTCAACAATAACCCGGTTTCTTAAAGATCGCGGAAGGAGGGTTACAGCAATTCCGTTTTCGGCGGAAACCCAGAACGGCCAGGGGTGGGATTCGGGGAGAGGTTTTCGCGCCTCACTTTGAATGCAAATCACTTCTTCCACTCCCTGGAGAAGTAGTGGAGGAGAGGGGAGGAATATTAGTTCCTTAGTCTCCAAAAGATGAGCAAACCCTCCCGCTTCTCCACTCCGGAAGCCTCTTCAAAATCCTCTCGTAATGTCAGTAAATTAGGGTGGAGACAGCTCCCGAATTTCATTCCCTCGGGGGAAAGGTATTAAACCTCCTGGCGGGGCCCAGCTATTTTCAGACACTCCCCGAGCAATATCGAGGGCGAAACGGCTTACGTATGCAAATAGATAAACAGAGATCTTGAAGCCTCTTAATTCACGAGAATTTTCAAATTCATGGTCTACGAGCCAATAGGAATGCGACTAGTTAGGCACCTGAATTCACTTTATGCCGACTTCGGAATAAAAAACGCTGCAAATTATCACATAATGGTTTATTATTTTTCTATATAGATCACTCGTCTACGAAGCCACCAACCATCCAACATGAAGAAAAACATCGATCGCATTTCGGTCAGCTAAAATTTGAACGGAGATTAGGCCTCTTTTGCGATTCACACTCGTGTTTCTGATTTATCGTACGTAAAGCCTTTAAATTCTCGTAGGGAGCGAACGGTTTGTCCTACAGGGCTCCGCGTGGTCTCAAAAAATTCTATAGAATCTTAAATTGAAGGAAAAATAATACCTTTATATCAAAGTTTTTTGAGTTAGGGCGTTTTAAAAATTTCAAAATTCATTTTTGAACCCTTAGACGTGACCTACATCAACCAAAATCTTCGGGGCACAACTAGACCCCAAATGGAGCCTACATACCAAATTTCATCAAAATCGGTCAATGCTAAGTGGGGAAAGTGCCGCGGACGGACGGCCAAATTTTTATTCGATTTTTGGATTCTACGTACCTTGAAACGTAAACCATCAAATTTTGAGGGGGTGTTAACAATTTTTTTTCTTGGTCGATTCCAAAGGTTCATTACTGAAAATAATAAACCAACAACTGAATTGATGGTTTGTACAAATCCCGAAGAAAATCGGCCTTCTGAACTTGGTTTTCCACGAAAAAATTACGAGACAGAATAAATACAGCTTTGGCGATATTCAAAACAAGGTGACTTCACGTTGGCGTCAACTAGGGCTCCCATTCCCGCATTTCCAGCACTTTTGACCCTGGAATTTCCCAGATTGTCCAAATTTTCTGCAGTTTTCGCAAATATATTTGTGTCCCTATCCTCTTTCAGAAGAAAAGAGTCTTGCTTGAAACAATGGTAGACAATGAGAAGTGAACATTTTCACCATGAGAACAAGACACATGTGCCCGACTTTGCCAAGGCTTGGTCTAAATTGAGAGGATGAAGAAGTACAAATAAGAGATATCACGTCAGTTTATTGCTTCCGAGTCTACCAATGAAGCAGAAGCTTTGTTTTCACTTTCCAAGGTTGAAAAAAAAAGTTCTCCAAAATCAAAATTTCCACTCGCATTTTACGTTTCAGACCTTCTTGAACAATTTTGGTTCCGTGTCTGTCTGTCAGTCATGAATTCCTTGCCACACCCATAACGTCTACATTTTCCATCCGATTTCGATGATGTATGATGATGGATTGACGTGTAGATGGTCCCCTATGAAAATCATTGCCCCCAAATTGAAAGTATTTTGTGCGTATGAGCAAACGTGAAATCCTTGTAACTACATTTTCTAACAATATTAAGAGATTGAGCGGGTTGATGTGTAGAGCTTCCTATGCAAGATACTTAGAGATTGATGTTTGGGAATAACTACTTGACTAGTACTATGCATCGGATCATCTATACAATCGGGTTATGGATACGAGGAAGCTATGTGCCACAACCACTTGGCAGACGTTTTTTCTTTTCTGTGAGTTTGCGATATAAGATGAAATTATTATAGTTTATCGTTGTTTAGAGTTCCTATGTTCCTAATCAAAATTAACTTATTAATTTCTAATGCAACAATATGGGTATAAAATATAAATTCTTTACTCTCTGAAAAAAATAATTATATAGATAATCTAGTTCTAGTATGAACTGTAAGTAGGTACCAAAATACATTACAATTTTTGTTATGAAATCTCTCGATCCAAACTGATATTTTCAAAAAACATGATTTATGAAAAGATTTTTATGATAGATAAAACATGAATACGACAATTTTGCTACCGAGTCTTCACTTTTCAGGGTTGAAAAAAAAAGTTCTCCAAAATCGAAATTTCCACTCGCGTTTTACGATTCAGACCTTTCTGAACAATTTTGGTTCCGTGTCTGTCTGTCTGTGTGTCTGTCTGTGTGTCTGTCATGAAATCTTTGTAACCGGCATAACTATACGAAGTTATGGTCCAATTTCGATGCAATTTTCAGGGATTGTGCGGGTTGGCGTGTAGACGGTCCCTATGGAAATCATTACCTCCGGAGTGATAGTAGCTACTGCGCATGCGCAATCGTGAATTCCTTAACAGCCATAACTTCCACATTTTTCATCCGATTTCGATGGAATTCTAAGAGGGGAAAATTAAGGGTGGAAAATTTCAAGAGTGCCCTATCTCGAAAACTCTCGAGATAAAGGTATGGTTTCTACACCAATTTCAAATAGTATTTTTTTAAAATTTTACATGAAACACTGGATTTTCTGGTAAAACACACGTTTTTTGCATTCAAACTTGATTAACTCTTCCAATTTGAATTTTAAAAAGAAAAATTGATAGACCGTTGGAAGGCTGACAATTTGAACATGTTTTTTTGGAACAGGACTAAGTTCCTTAAACTTTGTCGAGTACTTACCGATATAAATAATTTGTTGTACTTTGGAGGAAGTTTGATGTCAGGGGAAGACTCATTGACATTCAAGAAGATCGTCTGTAGTCGGCTCTGTGGAGTTGAAGAGCGGCCCGAAAACGGGAGTTTTGAGGGGTAGCGAAGCTACGGCAGGTGAGGTGAGTTGACTGGAGCTATTCTAGGCGCTCGTTAATTACAAGGGTAGTGAATGGGGCGCTTGATTGAGGAGACGCCCCCAGCGCCCCTCGTTACGCCTAGAATAAGTTGACTCAATTACCTGGCGGGACAGAGAGCTTCGTGTTCGTCTCTTGGAACAGCCGACGTCCCTTTTCGTTATTTCTTTTCAGTGACAAGGGATTCTCTACAAGGAGGTGTGAGGTAGGCAAGGGACAAGTTGGACAATCTTCTTCCTTTGAATTTCTGTCGCTTCTCTCATAAAAGAGAAAGAAGAATTTCAGTCAACTCATTTCCTTTTCGTAACCCTTCGAATCACGGAAAAAAATGTCATAATATTAAGATGATCACAAAAACTTACAGCTCAGTTGGTCTTCTTGCATAATAATACGTTGCTAGAGCACGTCTGCTAAGTGGGTGAGGCACATAGATTCCTCGTATCCGTAACCCACAGGGTTAGGGATACAATGGGTTATGCACTGTAGCTAATCTCAATGTACCTCATAGGGGACCATCTAAACGTCAACTCGAACAATCCCTGAGAATTTCATGAAAATCGGGTGGAAAATGTAGAAGTTATGGCATTTACAGTGATGATCGACCCAACAAACAATTATCAGTCAACTGATTAGGAAAGGGGTCCTCAGAATCAAACTCCTCTTTTCCGAGCTTTCGGTGAGTTTATCGCCTTCCTCAGAGCCTACAAAAACAAAAACAATATACTCCCTTAACATTTAAAACCTGATCTTCCTATGAGTAGAAACAAGAGAATTAGAATATTAACAACAAATTTAATATTACATACCCAATATACAAAAAATGTCTTTGTGTGAGCATCACATCAGCGACAATCAAAAAACCAGCTAGATGTGTGCAGTTGAGTTAAATAATGAAATGACTCACCCATAGTTGGTGGGAAATGAACTATTGCAGGTAAAATGAAAAAAAAGGGGGGGGGGGGAAATTTAAAACATCATGTCAGCTACGACAATACTAGGATGAACAGCCTTGGGAAAACTGTGTTAATTCTTGTCCCTGGCGAGGCCCTGAGGGCCGAGGTTTTTTTGGAAAAAAAAAAAATTCCGTTTATTCATAGAAAAAGTAAATAGGTAGGTACATACCATTATTGAGCATTACTAACGCTAGTGCTAATTTTTTGTAACTGAGATGTATCAACCTACTTCAGGCTAATATATTCATTCAATTATTCATAAAATATCTTGTGAGCATTTTATTTCATTTTAATTTTCAAATTACACACAACAATGAAAATATCCATGATCTATTTCTCGTTTCTTTAAATCATATGCCTTCCAGCCAATTACATTCTTTGCATTTACACTTAGTCTTCCGAAGATTACAGTCAATAGTTCGAATTGGAACGTATGCTCCTCCCTGATCACTTAGGTGAGCTAACTTCGGTCCTGGTGGCTCCACGAAACTGAAATTTCACAGGGAGTCTCTCTGAGACTCCAGAGTTCGAATTGGAAACTAAAGGGAGCATCTAGGGGAAGAAAGTGGTGGAACGGCGTGAGCGCTGCCTAGCGTAGACAAGATGAACCTTCCGGAGCTCATAAACCTCGGTTATCTTTCTTATCAGCTGGCTTAGGTGATGTATATATCGTGTGTGGTGTTTCTAATTCGTTCATAAATGAAATAATGCTTTAAAAATTAATTTTGTTTGCCTACGAGTACGTAGATTTCCATTTCAGACTAAATGCCTTTCTTATTTGATGCTCTTATGTTATGAATGCACCCACAAAGCTCGGATAGTGATGTTTTTAAATTCGAATGAGACCACTCAGAGCTCTGTAAGACTGGATGAGGGTTGATAGTGAAATTATTTAGAAATGAAAAAGGCGCAGCCTAGAGGCTTCTAGTTCTCAGTGCTCTCACTAGAATGCGATATAACTAGGTCGACTTCTCATTCAAGAACGGTCTGATCAACTGATTTTTCTTACTTTATCGATTTGGGATTTCTATCTTCCTAGATTTCTAGTGAGCTTCCTATTCAACGACTAACCTTATAAAGGATAAGTAATAAAGAACGAATACCAACCTCAACACCCCGATAGCGACGTTTTGATAACCGAATAAGTCCGTTCAGAATGATTGGGTAATAAACCGTTGAGTAATAATTTGCAGCCTTTGATTTAAAAGTAAGTTTGTGACCCCATTATTATAATTTAATCGTGGACTCGAAACTAACGGGTACCTACATAGAAATCACTCAATTTGACCTAGCCACGGGAAAATTTCGTTTTGAAGGGAAAATTTCGTTTTGAAGGGAAAATCTCATTTACCTCCATTCTGAGTAATTCCTACGAAACACGTTACGAATTTAAACCCCACTTTACGCTCCGCCTGTCTCGTTTAATGCTTTATCCCCGGGATACTGATCCTTGGTGATTTAGCGAGACCGCCGCCCCGACTAAATTGCGTCCGAATACCTAAGTGAAATCCCCCATCCAGCCGGGGCAACGTTCAAGTTTGATGTTTATAAATTACAATTTACATTATTCGGAGAAGATCAAAGCGGATGAGCAATGTGATTATCCTGGGGCCCGGCCTGGGTCTCTATAGTAGCGGTTTCCGAGGTGTGGTATTACAATGCCAATTAGTGGCGTCTCATTGTGCCTCGGTAATTGGATACCATTACCAGGGGATGGTCGGAGGAGGAGGTGATCTGTTTGTGAAGCCCCAGATAGGAGGTCATCTATCAACGATTTTGAAGCTCCCTCGTTCGGAACATCGCGGTCTGATCCTCTTTTGAAAAGACTCGATTGAGGTTTCTAAATCCAACGGGTCGGATTGATCGGGATCGGACTGTCGGATTCCGGACGAGACGGGAAGACACTGTTGATCCGGGATTTATCGAGTTGTCGGAGACTATAATTGAGTGATTCGAATTTGAATGTCAAATCAAATGGGTGTTGAAGAGAGGAACTTTGGAGGTATTACATTCAGGGTCGTGATTCTGTCACCGATTGTCACCTCACTATTCATTGAAGATTTCATCATGGATTAAAATTTTTCAAGTCCTCCAGAGGCAGCACGTCGAGTGATCAAATTAAGAATACCTACCTCAATGATAGATAAACGCACATTGCTGAGTGAAATTGTAACTTAAAGGAAATTATAGGGATATTCTCCAGCATTCTCGATTTAAGCAGGGTGACATGCATTTGTAAAGGAGTTATTATGTAAAGAATAGAAGGAATTAAGATAATAATATTTACTCAACTCACGTGAATAGGTACGTTACGTCGATGTTATGGTCTCACCTGTAATAGGAAGAACACTTCGTTACATAATGACAGAAACATTCGTACATTCATAAGTGAAGCAAGATAAAGGTATCCATGCCTGAACACAGGATAAGGCAGTTGGTACTCGATGGTGCATTGAGAACCCATTTCCTCTTGCCACAAGAACATTCTCACATGTTTCTATTAAGGTATTTTTGGTTTATTATTTTCAATAATGAACCTTTGGAATCGACCAAGAGAAAAAATTTTCTAACACCCCCTCAAAATTTGATGGTTTACGTTTCAAGGTATGCAGAATCCAAAAATCGAATAAAAATTTGGCCGTCCGTCCGCCGTACGCGGCACTTTCCCCACTTAGCATTGACTGATTTTGATGAAATTTTGTATGTGGGCTCCATTTGGGGTCTAGTTGTGCCCCGAAGATTTTGGTTGATGTAGTCACTTCTAAGGGTTCAAAAATGAATTTTGAAATTTTGAAAACGCCTAACTCAAGAAATTTGGATATAAAAGTATTGTTTTTCCTTCAATTTAAGATAGTATAGAATTTTTAGCATTTTTTGAGACCAGGCAGAGCCCTGTACGACAAACCGTTCGCTCCCTACGAGAATTTAAGGGTTGGACGTACGATAAATCAGAAACACGAGTGTGAATCGCAAAAGATTCCGAATCTCCGTTCAAATTTTAGCTGACCGAAATGCGATCGATGTTTTTCTTTTTGTTGGATGGTTGGTGGCTTTGCTGCGGACGAGTGATCTATGTAGAAAAATAATAAAAAATTGTGTAATAATTTGCAGCGTTTTTAAATATTGTTTCTATTGGCATCGGTATTACCATACAACCATAATGTTTTTACGAAATGTTACATTAAGAATAAAACGTCTGCCAAGTGATGTGGCACATAGCTTCCTCCTACTATCCATAACCCGATTGTATAGATAATCCGAAATGTAGAAGTCATGGCTGTTATTTTATTTTTATTTTTTTTAAATCCAAATCTCCCCTCAAAGACGAAACTATCTGACGCCATAAAACAAAATAAATAAATAAATCAAATATAATGGGGAGGACGCTCAGGACTCACCCGACGCTGGCCCTAGGGATGGGGGATGATGAGGAAGGTGGAGGTGAGAGAGAGGGATGAAGGGAAAAGCCTCTTTAAAATGACCACCAGTTTAAATATGAGCCGAGCAGTACGCGTCTGGTGACACCATGGAGTACACCTACTGAAATTTACGTTAGCGCATGGGCAGTGGCTACTATCAGACCGAAGCTGGTGATTTTCATACTAATCTGAATGATCCCTGAAAATTTCATCGAAATCGGATGGAAAATGTAGAAGGTCTAAAACGCAAAACGCAAGTGAAAATTTTAACTTTTTTTTCCACCCTTGAAAAGTGAAAACAATGCTTCCGCTACCTTAGTAGACTCGGAAGCAAAATATACGATTCTGCGTACAACCATAATCAAGTAAATATTGTATATTATCCATCAGCACAATACCAAATTAAATGATTATATTTGTGCTACATAAATAATTAAAAATTAATTCATAAACATAGATCGTGTTTTCTCGAAGAACGGTTGAGGGATGGTTTGAGGCTGTTGATCATAACATCACGGTATGACAGACCAGATGCGTTTTGATCATATGTAATTGTACAATTAAATGGAAACCCGATACAACCTCAGGCATCATCATCATCATCATCAGGCTCCAATTATCATCATCGAAGTCTGTCAACTGTTCTCGTCAAACGTCTGGGGGACTCTCCTCTGAATGAACGACGTTCAGCCCGTTCTGTAGCCGACCAAAACGGAAATTTGAACTTAAATCTTTCAAAATACGTACCCTTTACCTATTTAACCCTCCCTGTGACCATTTGATTGTTAATAGCCCTCCCTTGTTAATCTGACTGAACTGGGTAACATGGAACCATAAACTTCCAAAAAATCTAACGATTAACCCATTTTATAGGTTTTAAAACGTTTTGAGCCCCATTTCAGAACAAAATTTAAGAAATTATTGAAGCAACAGGATCAGTCAAGATGAGAAACCAAAAAAGAAAAATCAAGCACTCGAAAATTTAAAAAAACCAATAACAATTAGAACTACATCTATTAACTAAAAAATATCTAGATGGTCGACAACAATAAATTTGCATATTGTCTGACATTATTGTGATGACAATAATAATTATTGTCATCACTCACATTATTGTGATGACAATAACAATTATTGTCATCACTCATTCAGCACCAACAGAGCGCTTCTGCAGGATCCTGTGGAGACAGTGAGCTGCAGAGGTAAGGCACAGTTTCCGAATTGGGCTCTTATGACCCAATTAAAAAATGAAGAGTTATTATGAGATGTCTTCTTCTTGACACGAACATTCCCGATGCCCTTTTACTGCCTTACATACCGTTAAAACCAGCTAAACATAGAGCAGTAATAGCCTTCCTGCAAGGCTTGTAAAGACAAATGTTTTGAAAAGCGCCAAAGACCAAAGTTTCTAGATCGCATGAGGAACACACTTTCGTTCTGTAAATCTAGAATGCGATAAGCACGTTAGAGAAAGAGAGAGTGGAAGATGTGAGAAGGACAGGGCGAGAGGGGAGAGGGGGAAACGTGCAGCAGCCACCTTTGTCACTGAGGCGAAGTCGATAGTCCTCTTTTACCCCCACCCCTTCCCCTTGACAACCTTACACGGCTCACACCGCCAACTTCAACAACGGGGGCACAACTTTAAAATATTTAAGGCCAACTCGAGAACAACGACGTTGGAGGGTACCAATTTTATTCAGGTAGCTTAGAGGCACGAACATCTTAGAACCCCTGCTCGCAGAGCTCAACTCGACTTCGACCTCCTAAGGGTCGCACATAAAGGCTAATAAAACGTTTGCCAAGTGGGTGGGCGGTTTACCTCCTTCACGTCGTTTAACCGCGTTCTCTGAGTGGAGACTGGTTTTAGCAGACACTGCACACTACACGGTAGTCTATGGAAATCACTAGGAGAGTCGAAATGACACGGAATACAGGGTGGAGCAGAACTAACTGACACATTTTGGAGAGCGGTAAAACATCAATGTCTAGAGAAAGAAAAAACTTGCTAATTTTATTTCAGTAAGTTTGAAAAATCACATCTTCTAAACGATGATCGTTATAATAGGCTTTGCATTGCTGAAGACGTTTCCGAAAATTCTCCATCATCCTTCGAGAAATTTCCGGTGAAATGGCGTTGATTTCTACCCAGGTCCTCTCCTCTACATCATCCAGAGTATGTGATCTGTGCTTGGTTTCCTTTTCCTTGAAATATCTCACGAGGAAGAAATCGTATGGAGATAAGTCTGGACACAACCCACTCATCTCGACGTTCGTAGGAGTTTTGAGGAAATGTTCCCTGGTTGATCTCGTTGATGGGTGGCCTGTACGGTGACCAGAGTCATCTCCATACGATTTCTTCCCCTGCGGATATCTGAAGGAAAATGTGTTCAAGCACACACCCCGTACTGTGGGTGATTAAAAGGAGAAAATCAGGCAAGAAATCAACGCCCTCCCACCAGAAAGCGTGATAGAGAATTTCCGAGAACATCTTCGGCAATGCATAGGCAGCCAATAACGGTCAACATCTAGAAGACGTGGTTTTTCAAACTCAAGTAAATAAAACTATTTTCAAAGTATTTTTAGTAGTATTTTTTCTCTAGACATTGGTTTATTTTTACAGCCCTTCAAAATGAGTCAGTTATTTCCGCTCCACCCTGAATTTACAAGATGAACTCTCCACAACTTGAGTTTATATGGATGGCAACAAAAAGCGAGGTGGAAACAACTGGCGTTTCGAATAAAAGGACACTGGCAAACACTAGGTAGGTAGCACTAGTGAGATAATATAGCACTAGTGAGATAATCCATACATGTGACGGGCGTCAGAGCGATTCCCGGATCTAAAGACGTTTATGGAAATCGACGAAGTCTCCTGTCAACTCGAGACAATAATTCATTTACACCAGCCAGCTTCCTCCGTTTCTCCCAGGCTGGGGCCCTCGGCTAAAAATTTCCCTTAAGGTACAATTTATTGCCAACCGAACAAATGCCCACCGATACAGTGATCATCCTCAAAAAAAAAAAAAAAAAAATTGGAAATGGAAAATACGAGAAACATGAACCTTCCAGTTGATTTAACGAATAGATGAACAACCTGGAAACGAGACTCGTTTTATGACAAATAAAATAATTCTTACTATGCCTACCTACTTGTATTTTTAAGCACAAGAAAACTCGGAAACAAATATTCAAATACTTTGGCACAACTAAAGCACCAACGATCAACATAATTTCACGAGAAATTATCAACGTCAGTTCAAGTCCGAAAACACTGACAAGCCTTTAGGTCGCAGCGCCGCAGTCCCCGTGCCCTGCAGGTACTCGTAAGCACCTATCAATCCGACGCACCTGGTGAGAGACCACGGAGGTATATAAAAATATACAAAATATACAGACATTTACAAAATATACAGACCAGGTAGGTATATTGGTTTATTATTTTCAATAATGAACCTTTGGTAACGACCAAGGAATAAAAATTGTTTAACCCCCCCTTAAAAATTTGTTGGTTTACGTTTCAAGGTACGTGGAATCCGAAAATCGAATACAAATTTTTCCGTCCGTCCGCCGTACTTTTGCCACTTAGCATTGACCGATTTTGATGAAATTTGGTATGTAGGCTCCATTTGGGGTCTAGTTATGCCCCGAAGCTTTTGGTTGATGTCGGTCACTTCTAAGGGTTGAAAAATAAGGGTTGAAATTTGTAAAACGCCCTAACTCGAAAAATTTGTAAGACAAACCGTTCTTGAGAGTAGGACTTAGTTGGGTACTATCTATGGTTATCTATGGTAGTTGGTGACAATAGCAAAGCTGAGTTCTTTACAGACGAGTGATCTATAAAGAAAAATAATAACCCTTTGTGTAATAATTTGCAGCGTTTTGGTTTATTATTTTCAATAATGAACCTTTGGAATCGATCAAGAAAAAATTTTTTTTAACAACCCCTCAAAATTTGATGGTTTACGTTTCAAGGTTCGTAGAATCCAAAAATCGAATAAAAATTTGGCTGTCCGTCCGCCGTCCGCGGCACTTTTGCCACTTAGCATTGACCGATTTTGATGAAATTTGGTATGTAGGCTCCATTTGGGGTCTAGTTGTGCCCTGAAGATTTTGGTTGATGTAAGTCACTTCTAAGGGTTCCAAAATCAATTTTGAAATTTTGAAAACGCCCTAACTCAAAAGATTTTGATATAAAGGTATTGTTTTTCCTTCAATTTAAGATTCTATAGAATTTTTTGAGACCACGCCGAGCTCTGTAGGACAAACCGTTCGCTCACTATGAGAACTTGAAGTTTGGACGTACGATAAATCAGAAACACCAGTGTGAATCGCAAAAGAGGCCTAATCTCCGTTCAAATTAAAGCTGACCGAAATACGATCGATGTTTTTCTTCATGTTGGATGGTCGGTGGCTTTGCAGACGAGTGATCTATATAGAAAAATAAAAAAATAATAAACCATTGTATAATAATTTGCAGCCTTTTTTCTTTAATACAGAGGGTCCAACAAGACGTTTCCCCCAATCCACTTCTTAAAAAATTTCAAACGTTAACTTCTCATGAATTCCCAAGTAAAAATCCACCATAAAACAATCAAAAACTTTTAAAACAGTAAAAATTACGACAAAAACATAGTTTTTAAGAGCATGAGAACCCCCGTCATTAATTTACTGGTTAAGATTTGTTCATCAGAAATTCCTGAAGACGTCTACTTGGAATCCGATTTGTGGTTTTTCCAGCTCTTATATTTTTAGTAATGTAGACATAACTGGTGCCTATGCCTGATGAATCAAAATTCAATAGAAGATGACTAAACCAAGTCAACAAATTCTTAAAGACTACTTCAAAAATAATGTCAATACAATTTCTGTCATCTGACATCAACAATAGGTGTAGCCAAATGATTTTAGTCCCCCTTGACAAGTTCGTTCAATTCGCGGTTGACATAATAATGAAAAATTAAGTATAAAAAACATTGTTTTCTGGGAGTGTATCCCCTTGAAACTCCGCTATCTATTATCTATACTGCCTTGCCCTTATCATTTTTTGCCCCCTTCAGACAACAGAGATTGTGGTGCTTCCGTACCATTTTATCAGTAAAAAGGCGATGCAATACTGCATTAAAATGTACATAAAAGAGATTCGGATAACAGGATATGAAATAACCATGGTCAGATGATAAATCTTTTTTCCACCACAAATAAAAATATTGTGAGTTTCATGAATAAAAAATACAGGTATTCTGGTTTCTCTTATGTAGAGAAGTAAAAGCAGGTAATAGTTATCATATTAGTTGTACTTATACCTTCAATAAATATGAGCTTCTTCCAGATATCGTTTTAATTTCAAATTTAGAACTGCTTCAAACGGTTAGAGTACGTTGTATTTCGGAAGTTTTTTCAAGGAAAACCCAACATTATTGTTGGAAATTCTTCAGAAAGTTTTGGAAACCGTAATCTTCCATTTCGATCTTAGTTAGGTATCTTATTTCGAGCTGAGGTGTTTGGTTCTACTCCTATTTCAAACCCCCTGGAGATGATAGTTTGACGGCTTATCTGCACAAAGGTCGTCAACACAAAATGGTGCCAATTTTGGATCATGACATTGTTCCAAAGGAAGGAATGTTTGTTTAATCAGATATTGAAGGAGGTAGAAAAAAAAAATACTTGAGAGGAGCAAAGTTAGCTTTGATTTTGAAATAATTGATCGACCTGATCAAACCAGACCAGCGTACCAATTTTGGTTTATTATTTTCAAAAATGAACCTTTGGAATCGACCAAGAAATTTTTTTTAACACCCCCTCAAAATTTGATGGTTTACGTTTCAAGGTAGGTACGTAGAATCCAAAAATCAAATAAAAATGTGGCCGTCCGTATGCCGTATGTGGCACTTTCGACACTTAGCATTGACCGATTTTGATGAAATTTGGTATATGGGCTCCATTTGGGGTCTAGTTGTGCCCGAAGATTTTGGTTGATGTAGGTCAGTTGTAAGGGTTCGAAATGAATTTTGAAATTTTGAAAACGCCCTAACTCAAACAATTTTGATATAAAGGTATTGTTTTTCCTTCAATTTAAGATTCTATCGAATTTTTAGAATTTTTTGAGACCACGCGGAGCTCTGTAGGACAAACCGGTTTGTAAATTCGCTCCCTACGAGAATTTAAGGGCTGGACGTACGATAAATCAGAAACACGAGTGTGAATCGCAAAAGAGGCCTAATCTCCGTTCAAATTTTAGCTGACCGAAATGCGATCGATGTTTTTCTTCATGTTGTGGGAGAAGGAAGGCAGGTGTGTATCGGGGAGGTAAACACCTCAATAGTATTGAAGATAATTTCGACGAATCTGACTGGAATGAAATTGTTGAAGGAAAAAATGTGAGATGTGGAACCAAAAGTTGGGACGTAACAATAAATGTTTGTGGAAAGGTATGAGGGAAAACAGTTGTATTAGAGCGAAAATAGCAAACGCTGATATCTCAAAACACATTTTTGTCATATGCGTTCTTTTTCCTCCAACCACCTCAATTGTTGGCTGGAAATCGCACAGTACGGGATGAAAATGATGAGCAATGCTCGTCATAAAATTTAACTGGGACTTATCTGTTTTTAGGCGCGCAAGATTGGACTATCAAGTGGGTGTTTCAATTAACTAATTTTCTTGAAATTATATTTTTCCATCATAATCGTAATAATTCTAAATTTGTTCTGATGATTTCGCTCGTGGCTTCCCATTCCCTCGCCGCCCTGGATTGGGACAAGGGGGGCGATGAGAGCGCCGGCCGCCGAAAAACGCACGCTGCCGGCGATGAGCCTTGAACCCACGATCCCCGCAGAAGTCGGTCCAAAGTCCACCGCCAAACAACGACGCCCCAACGACCGTAGCTACACCGCTGTCCTGTATATTATGTTTTACAATGAACGTGTTTGTTTTTCATCCTTTTATAAAGAGCTGAGGATCAAGTTGATTATTGAGTTGAGTGTCAAACGCTTTAATGCAAGGGCGTGGGTGAAAATCAACCGTTTTTTGCGTTACTTGCAGGTAGATACTTTACCGTTCGCTGAGCTCTCAATGAAACATTAATTCTCACGTGTAAGAGAAGAAGCTTACACCTTCTCAACACCCCGCATCATTTATTCAGATCCTCAATAGCAGATAAAATGGAGGTGAGCGCCTCACCGTCAGGAAGCCCTTCCCTGCCAGCGGATTAGTTCTTTGTAAATGAATGCCAGTGCGAGGAGCAAGTCATTAAATAGGCCCTAAGGTGATTAGCAAGTCCGTTCCGTAGCTTTACTCAGTAAACCGTGAGGATGGGGGAGGGGCAATAAACATTTAAGTCTTTCCTTTTATCACCCAAGTTTAATGCTGTGGAGTGGTAGAAGACGGAAGGAAGCAATCTAAGTGGATTTAATATTTATGCCGCACCTTCGCGGGATCAACTCTTATCCTCCGCCCTTTTCTGCTCAGAGGCAACGACTGGAGTAACAATCGATCCTGAATAAAACAAACCAAATGGCATTCTAAGGTCATAACGCCCTTTTTTCTGGGGGAAAACTCCAACCAACTATATCACTCCCGCATATTGTTTTGAATTGAACCTCAACTGCGGAGTAGAAAAATATTTCCACTTGAGAGTTTTATAGGTAAGGCAGCTGAAAATATGAAACAGACCACCAGAATCATTTCTGCTCGATGTACTTCCCAGTATTGCCTTTCTACCTATCCAGTATTTCCCATCCAGTTTGAGACCTATTCCCTCATCAAGCTGATTCTAGCTAGAGTCAGTCAGGAATGAAGTATGAAGAAAACAGTCTGCCGAATGGCACTTAAGTTTCTCATATCCATAACCTCATTGTTTGGATGATCCGATGCGTAGTTGCTGAACTCCAAGTACCTTGGACTATTCTCATAAGGGGACCATCCAACGATAACTAGAACAACCTATGGAAATTTCATCGAATTCGGATGGGAAATGAAGAAGTTATGGCTGTTACAAGGTTTTTACATTTGGCATGTGCAGAGACTACCTACTATCCATCTAGGGGCGATGATTTTCATAGGGGACTATCTAAATGCCGACCCGCACAATCCCTGAAGATTTCATCAAATTCGGGTGGAAAATGTGAAAGTTATGGATGCTAAAAGGTTTTTACATTTCCGCATGCGCAGAATATTGATATATGGGCGATGATTTTCATAGGGGACCATCTACACTCAACCTGCATGATATCAGAAAATGTCATCGAAATCGGCCAAATTCGTTTAGTTTTGCCCGTTACAAGGATTTGGTGACAGACGGACAGACACGAAACCAAAATTGTTCAGGGAGGCCCAAAACGAAAAACGCGTGTAGAAATTTTGATTTTGGTGAACAATTCCAGGACGTCCCGCCGTAGGACTTGGGCGTCCTTATGCAATTAATCTGGGGTAAAGTTGGACAACACTTAGAATGCTGAGCGGGTGGAGGGGGGGTAATGATCACAAAATATCCGATTTTTCAATGTTTCGGTCTCTTTATACCTTACTAATTGTACCCAAGCTCTGAAATTGAGAGAAAATGCTCAATATCTCTGGATTTTCATCTATTATTCTTTGTGCCACCCTGAAACAAATCAGTGGCGCTAGAACACCAAAAACCACGTGTTTTTGTAGGTTTCACTTTGAACCCGGATGTGAACTACTACGGACTGCCTAAACAGATGAGATTTCACCGTTACGATGCCTCTTTGGTGGCAGACTGGCACCATTGCCCGGAAGGGGGGGTGAACTCGAATTCGCATGTTGGGTATCGTTATGCTGTTCAAATTCGAGGCTCGCATCTAGAAATATAAGATGGCTAAGGGCGAAGGAAGGAGTGGGGAGGGGGAGTCAATAATTCCTAACCAAATTACATACATTGAGCGAAACAGTTTTATGAAGGATGAAGATAAATAAAAACTAGTGTTTCATTGCTCACCAACTGGTTCGAATTGACCTAATGCTTATCCAATGGGACGTTCCCTATAATGCAAGCATTACTCAACAATATGTTTTTCCCAACCTTGAAAAGTGAAATCGTTGCTTCTGCTAACATGGTAGACTCAGAAGCAAAAAGTATGACGAATTGAATCTGTTTGTGCAAAAATTGCAGAATTAGCCAGAGACCTAACTATTTCCTAATATGAAACATGAGCTTCACTATCAAGAGTTTGTACTCTCGATTCAGGAAGAAGAACACTATTGAGAATTCTTCCTAATTCATGAAAGTTTTGGCAGATCAAGGATCTTGTCTCCTAGTCGGAACCAAAAAACCTGCTCCAAGTTAAAAAAAAACCTCCAAATGTAATAAAACAAATAGTATCTACAGAAATTGACGTTTTGAGAGAAGCAAATTTGGTATGTGTAAAGTCCGTACTAGGTGAGCTGTACTCGAAACTGACGAAGACAACACTTTATACTTTTTGGTTTATTATTTTCAATAATAAGCCTTTGGAATCGAGCAAGAAAAAAAAATTTTTAACCCCCCCTCAAAATTTGATGTTTTACGTTTCAAGGTACGTAGAATACGAAAATTGAATAAAAAAATTTCCGTCCGTCCGCCGTACGCCGTACGCCGTCCGCCGTACGCGGCACTTTTCTTAGCAACACTGGACCGATTTGGTTCAAATTTGGTATATGGGCTCCATTTGGGGTCTAGTTGTGCCGCGAAGCTTTTGGTTGATGTAGGTCACTTCTAAGGGGTGAAAATTAAGGGTTGAAATTTTCAAGAGTGCCCTAGCTCGAAAACTCTCGAAATAAAGGTATCGTTTTTTCACCAATTTTAAATAGTATTGAATTTTTAAAAATTTTTGAGACCACCCGGAGCTCTGTAGGACAAACCGTTCGGTCCCTACGAGTACTTGAAGGTTTTCCTTCGATAAAACAGAATCATGAGTGTGAATCGCAAAAGAGGTCTAATCGCCGTTCAAATTTTATCGGACTAAAATGCGATCGCTGTTCATTTCTTCGATTTGTATACAGTTTTGCCTTCTGCGTAACCAGTAATCAAATTTCCATATGAAGCTTTCTATTTTTCGAATCGAGTGTGAAGCGTTTAGTTCTTTGTAATAAACTTGATTGTGAAGGTGTGAAGCCAGTATGGTGTGGTAGGTAGTACCTAGCTGGTAGGTAAAAAAAATGTTGGTGGGTAAAAAACGCTGCAAATCATTGCTCAAGGGCTTCTTCACTCTTCAGATCACTGATCAGCTGAGTGAGCTCCGAAGCCATTTTCAATCCTATTGAATGGAAGTGCTCTTCCAGGCGTCTCCAGCATTCGAGGAGATCTTCTTCACTCTTCAGATCACTGATCAGCTGAGTGAGCTCCAAAGCCATTTTTACTCCTATTGAATGGAAGTGCTCTTCCAGGCGTCTCCAGCATTCGAGAAGATCTTCTTCACTCTTCAGATCACTGATCAGCTGAGTGAGCTCCGAAGCCATTTTCAATCCTATTGAATGGAAGTGCTCTTCCAGGCGTCTCCAGCATTCGAGGAGATCTTCTTCACTCTTCAGATCACTGATCAGCTGAGTGAGCTCCAAAGCCATTTTTACTCCTATTGAATGGAAGTGCTCTTCCCGGCGTCTCCAGCATTCGAGGAGATCTTCTTCACTCTTCAGATCACTGATCAGCTGAGTGAGCTCCAAAGCCATTTTTACTCCTATTGAATGGAAGTGCTCTTCCAGGCGTCTCCAGCATTCGAGGAGATCTTCTTCACTCTTCAGATCACTGATCAGCTGAGTGAGCTCCGAAGCCATTTTCAATCCTATTGAAGGCAGGAAGCTGAAATTTGAGAGGGAAGGTCAAGGGAGAATACAGATGGTGGTAGGTGCTATTGATGGAGAACCAGTGATCTATACAGAAGGGTGAACTATACAGAAAATAATAAACCTTTGAGCAATGATTTGCAGCGTTTTATTACTTACTCTCAAAATTATCTCTACGAGAAAATACAAACTTTTCCGTATGAAATTTCGAAAACAAAAAAAAACAAAAAAGAAAAACGAATAATATATTTTTCCAATAATTCCAACTCACATGTCACATTTAGAACCATTTCGAAAATGGATTTAGAAATCATACGACCAGAAGTTGAAATTTAGATTCTAATTGAAATGTTTGTTGACGCGGACATACTCCCCCACGCTGACGGCTGTCATCTGTCCTCTGTCAGTTTGAGAGTCAGTGTGTATGTTCGTGTGTGTCATTCCGCACGATAACTCGAGTAATTTTTAAGAAATTTTTTTAAAGTTTTTGCCAAAATGTTCGTAACAACAAACAATAGGTCAAGTTCGTTAGCCAGCAATTTTGGACAATCCATAGTGGTCCAAAAAAAGGGGGTTTTCCCGTTTTTTGTAGTTATTACCTTCTAAATAATGGTAATACATGGTATATCGGATTCAGCATAAAATTTCTGATATCAATGCATGTTTCAAAAATTAAGAAAAGTAGGTCAACATTTTGAGGCCATTGCAATATCTTCATTTTCCTTGAAAATTCGCTAAAAGTAAGAGATTTCTGAGAACCAGAAGTGTAATAGGAATAAAGAATTCATACTGGTACGCACTCATCACATTTTTTTCAACATATTTTCTGTTTCTAGACTCTCATTCTGTTTGGTTCCAACATTCATGCATCACAATCAATCATAGGGCATAGCCAAGATGTCGATAGAGTGAAGGGCTTGTCCCACATTCTTCCGCCTGATTTATACCTTCTGGATGCCCGCACATATGAAACCTCCCCGTCCTGCCGAGTCAACATGATCAGATGCCCCATGATAGAAAGGATGTTTTGTCTGAGACGTGACCCTCGGAGCTTAGGGGTCTTAAGAGGGGAAAAAGCCCTGCAAACTGATCGAGAGGTTATGAGAAGGTCAGGTGCTCGGGTTTCCTCATCGAAGCTGAGTCTCTCCCTCTCGAATTTCAAAACCTCCGTGTTTTGTTATCGCGTAGTATTTCTCCCCAGGTTGTAAAGGAACTTTCCTGGGGGGTCTCCGTATTAGACATGCCTCAGATGAGGGGAAGCTCTTTCCGTGCAAGCTATCGTCAAGGGGGTGGAAAGGATATCAGAGGAGCAGGGACACAACCTCTTCATATCAGAGGATTTCCTTTCATTATTCCTTCCCGTCCGAGCTCTCTCCCTCCCCCCGCTACTCTCAGGAATTATCATCTTTTTACTTGAAAGCCTTCCTTCTTGGCACTTCTTTCTGAAGAAAAGGGGTCTTTTGAAAACAACCTCTTTCATGACCTCTCTCTTCCCCCCTTTTCGCGCACTTTTTGAGGATATTAAAAATCGCACAAACAACAAGCTGGTGAAAGCACAGACTGCTTGAAGAGGGAATGGAAGTAAACATTCGAGTGTCAAAGAGAACTTGAGTCTAAGGAAGGTGAATAGATTAAAGTAACCAAGATGGATTACAGTTCTGTGCACAAGATGGTTAAAAAATCATTTTTTTGTAAACAGCTTACCTTTTTTCCAACAATCTTGAGCGTTGTGAGTATTTTTTGAGTATTATTGTGACTACTCGTGCGAATCATAGAAAACATCATTGAATATTGTTGAGAACTGCAAATTGTTAAAGCTATTTCGGACGTGGTTTTTAGAATAAAAACGCCGAAAGAAAAAGGAGGAGGAAAATTGTTTGTTGTACACGCTGACAAGTTGGTTCCCTACTCAAGCTCTAAACAAGAAAAGAAGGATAGTGTTGGGAGTTACTAATCAAATTCAAAGTTGCATAGATACTAGAAAGGAAAACCATCAAACTTGAATGTAATTGAAATTGTGAAAAATGTTTAAAAAACTAACAGATACACATATCCTTGTTTATATGGTCTCAATAAAAACGCACTTTCCGTTCTGATTCCAACGAGGATAATTATTTTCCGTTCGTAACTATCTGAAGGTATCTTTTTCAGTGGATTATTACAATATTATCAGTTAAATGGGAAATTCAAGGACGAAGAGGTTTCAACTTTCAACTACTCAATATTCAAAAGGGTTCAACCACTGTAATTTACAAACCCGCTACGTTTAACATCCTAGACCTAAACGGCAAGGTCAGGAGGATAACAGATACCAACGTAAAGTAGATTTTCGATCATTTGAAACTTAAGAAATCTCGTAAAAAGTTCGAAAGATCGAGAGCTCGATTTATTGATTTTGAATTTCATTGATTCAAATCAATGAAATCAAATCAATACTAGGAACGAAAACCATCAAAATTAAAGGTATTTGAAATTGTGAAAAATGTTAAAAAAAATAACAGATACATAATACGAGCGTATGTATGACAGGAAAAGAAACATCAAATGAGTTTATGTTATTAAATTAAAATGCTCGGAATATAATATATTCTGAGTGTCACCGACAGGGTTGATTATAGGCGCTTGTTATTTCTGATGTTGTGATCATATGATATTTGTTGACATTCCAATTTCTTTGTTAAGATACAAGTGTGAAAAATACAAGTTCTTTTCTATCGTTCTCCTGGATTACGCGTTTCTTGCTTTCTATCAATAACAAGTGGTCCTTCAAGGATTTTTGAGCCAGTGCAGTGGTTAGGTACCTAGGTACAGTGACGATTATGGCAATGAATTCGCAGGAAATTCTGTCGGGTAATGTTGGTGGTGGAGATGGCAGAAGGGAACTGTCCTTACGAAATCGAATCGTCCAAACCCCAATCTCCACAGATGCTACAGGGTTCGACAGGCAGTCGAACAGGTCGAGCAGGAGGTCTGGATGCTCTTCGTCAGGTACTGGATCGACTCTGCGGAGAAGAGATGTTGAGCAGCTGCGGCTGGAATTTCAAAGGGAAGATGCAGCAGCTAGAGAGCGGTTTATCCAGGAATGGGAGGCGTCAGAGGCAGTAAGGCAGGTCGAGAGGGAGAGACGACTTTTGGCACTGGAACGGGTGGCGTCGAACGGAAGTGGACCCTCTCAAGGAAGAGCATCAGTTAGTCGCATGTCTGACGTAAGCGACGTTGATAGTAGTACTAGAGTACGAAGTTGGGTTGAGGAAGGCCAGAAAAACGTTAATAGCAAGGACAATTTCAGAGGTTGTTCCAAATTTCGTCACGGCACCCAATCTTCTCAGTTGAATCAGCAACCATTTCCCAATACTAGCAAAGATGCGTTTAGACCATCAATGAGATCTCAAGGCGCAAATGAAGTATCAGTGAACGATTTGAAAGGTTGGATTGCTCGGAAAAACACGACGTTCGAATTACCAAATTTCGATGGGGATCCAGCTCAGTGGCCGCTATTCATTAGCATGTATCGACAATCATCCGAATCAGGTCGCTACACAGATGACGAGAACCTGGTTCGTTTGCAGAAGGTACTCAAGGGTAGCGCAAAGGAGCATGTTGGGCCCTTACTGTTCATACCTGGAGGACTAGAACGGGTAATCGACCGACTCCAGAAACGTTATGGTCGCCCAGACGCCATTGCAAGAAAGGTCATGGAAAAGCTGGAAAATATGAAAAGCATGGGCGAGAACGGACTGATAGGTTTAGACGAAATGGCAGCAAGAGTAGATAACGCCGTCACTACTGTAGCACTCATAGGAAGGGCCGAATATTTATATAATCCGGTAATCCTCAACAGTCTCGTCAGCAAATTGAATATCTTTCTCAAGCTACAATGGGGAGAACATGTAGGGAGATTAGGCGATGGCCCAGTAAGTCTTGAGAGGTTCAATGACTGGCTACAGGACAAGGTAGAGGCTATTGGGAATGCCGGATTATATAAATATTCGGCCCTTCCTATGAGTGCTACAGTAGTGACGGCGTTATCTACTCTTGCTGCCATTTCGTCTAAACCTATCAGTCCGTTCTCGCCCATGCTTTTCATTGCCGTGGAATCGCTCTCCGGCAATTTTACAATAGATGGACAAACGAACGACGGATGGACAAAGATCCCAATAAGCCAGGGAAACGCCAAACCTGTTTCAATACACCAGTCAATGTGAGTAGAGCTAGATTAAATAATGTGTTGCTGGTGGGGCCGAGTATGTCGATCTGCCTTCCTGGACGGCACCGTCGCTTTCGTGAATATCCAATTCCCATTGGAGGAGATATCAAGGAGATGTATCCACAAATTAGGATTCGTGCTGAGGACCAAATGGCACAGAAGTTTTTTTTGGAGCAGGTCCCGAAGGAAGCCGCCAGAAGAGCGTGCAGTACTAGTCGCAGCCTTTGGAGCTACGTACTCTCTATTCCCTGCACAGGAAGTAAAAAACAGCTTTCCTGAGGGAGGCCGAACCAATCACACAGAAACTTGTGATTGATGATGACACTGAGTATGTGGGTGAGCGTAGGGAGGCACTGGAAGAAATTTTGGCAAGAAAATCGCAAAACTATATCTACAACGGTAATTTCTAGTAGGCGGGCCGGAGGAATGTCACCGACAGGGTTGATTATAGGCGCTTGTTATTTCTGATGTTGTGATCATATGATATTTGTTGACATTCCAATTTCTTTGTTAAGATACAAGTGTGAAAAATACAAGTTCTTTTCTATCGTTCTCCTGGATTACGCGTTTCTTGCTTTCTATCAATAACACTGAGCATTTTAATTTAATAACATAAACTCATTTGATGTTTCTTTTCCTGTCATTACTGATTTATCTTTTAATGCATTTTCAAAAAAAAAAAAATGAAGCTATTGCAATTGCCTAAAAATTTTGAAGAATCTTTTCATGGAAATGGAAAATTAGAAATTTTTCATGGAATTCTTTTCGGAGCCTCTTAATGGATTTTCTAAAGTTAAATACTTTTTCATATGTGTATTAATATTTATATAGAGTGAGAGTCGAGGTTCGGTCAATGAATTTCAGGCGTTTTTGTTTCCCAACGTTTCGGCTCTTTATTTAGCCATTATGAAGGAATACAACAGAAATTACGACATTTTGACCGTAAGTATTGATCTGCAGTGCAGCTATATCTATGACTTGTTTATACTAGGTGGTATGAATAATGTTTGCTACTTACTGAGTGCTGGTTTCCTCCAAAGTTAAAACCAACATAAACCCCCCGCCAGTTCCGCATACATACCGTTATCCTACCATTTTAACATTGCATGCATTTTAACTTTGAAGGAAACCAGCACTCTGTAAGTAGCAAACATTATTCATACCACCTAGCATAAACAAGTCATAGATATAGCTGCACTGCAGATTAGGGATGGGATATCGATATCCGATATTACCAAAATATCGATATTGGGCTGTCAATACTCGATATCTCGGTATCGATACCATCAAAGCCGATATTATCGATATATCGATATGGATATCGGTAACGGTAGCCATACATAACCTGCTGCCATAACCTACACCCTATCAGATCTACACAGCCCAAGTTGTTTTCTTGTTAGTGCCAACCGATTATTTTTCTTGTGCAACCCCAACCCGTTTCTACCTATTGATATTCTGTGTTCTACCTTCCATTGTATGTATTTTTTGGCAGTTCCTTCAACTGGTACCGATATTCCCGATATCGGAAATATCGATATCACAGGTCCGATATTTTTCTGGTATCGATACCGGGATGCCCGATACCGATATCAGTACTGATATCGATATCATACCTTCGATAACCCATCCCTACTGCAGATCAATAAATAATGTCAAAATGTCGTAATTTCTGTCGTAGCCCTTGATAATGGCTAAATAAAGAGCCGAAACCTTGGGAAACAAAAACGCCTGAAATTTATTGACCGAACCTCGACATTCTCCACATCCACTCTATATGGAATACGGTCGATAACTTGATCTAGGTAGCATCTAAAAAATCGAAAATGAAAATGTTCGTCATAACAACACAGAAGGATCAGTTCGTTGGCCAGAATTGTCGAACCACTTTAACGGGTTCTAAGTCCCAAAACTAGGGTATAAAAACGTGTTTTCTGATGGAAATTATTGTACCTATATTCGGATTCAGCAAAAAAATTTCAATAAAATTACAGCAAAAAAAAAAAAAAAAAAAAAATCAGTGCGAAAATGGAAAAAATTGGAATACATAGCAATATAATATAATATATTTTGTAGATATTACCATCATAATCATAGTAAAATATAGTATATTTGGATTCAGCACAAACTTTCTGATATAAGTACAATTTCAAAAATTAAAAATTGTTAAAAATATATTTAGGTATCATATATGAATATATAAACAATTTATTTATGAAATGAAAACCTCTGTACATTCGTTGTACCAAAAAAAAAATGGTCGAGTGGTTATCTACTCTATGAGTTCGTGGAGACGAGTAGAACAATAATATGGACATCTAACAACGTCAAAACATACCCTGTGCATACAGTATGTTGGTATTGTGTACTGAAAATCGGAAAACAATTACAATTCACGTGAGTGTACTCTACGAGTTCGGGGTGACGAGGAAAGTATTTTTGGAGGTTCAAAAATAATTTTGTAACCAAGGGGTTGATTGCATAATATTAACAACTAATGACCCATACTCACAACGGTTACTACTCTCTCAAATAGATAAAATTTCGATTTTCTTAACCATAGCTTTGAAGATTTTTTGAAAATTCGCTCATCAACTCATGCTGAATGTATGGACTTTTTAGATACCGACCTTCATCGATTAAGTGATAATTATTATAAATTTTTCGTTATTATGCGCTACTTTATTAACTTTTGTACAATTCAAGAACCCTATTCAAGGACAAAAATTATATTTTATGTTGAACAACGATGAGTTTTTTCCAACGTATCTTTAAAAAATAGATGAAGGAAATTTATAACATAAAATTTATAATTCTTCTTGTATCGTCATGATATGAAAGCAAAGATGCTATGTTCTACACCCAATTGTGTCTTTTCCAACCAAATTCAAAGTCACGGGGAAATCAAAAGCAACACGTTGAAAAGAATACGGGTACTAAAACTGAGTAGCTGAAGATGTGAATATAAGGGAACGTAGAATTATCAATGGTATCCCCTCGCCCTGTGACTCCCTCCGTGTGGTGAACTCCCTCTGACTAAAAGGGAAGAGACAATGAGTAGCTTGAAGCTAAATGATCGGATCAAGTGTAATTATGTAATCTGGTCCTTCCATTAGAGAAGAGCCGATGAAATGTAGGTAACCAGATACTGCCAGAATGAAGAGCAATCTTGAGTGGAGCATTCATTCTACCGCCCATGTCACGGAACAATTCATTTGCCCAACGACTTCCAAAATAATAATTTACAAATAAAATTGGAAATCTGTGTAAGGATCCTAATTAGGGAAGGTCGACTTCCGGTCTCAAGTCGTCTCTTTTTACCAATTCCGTCGCTTTTGTTCGCTCACCAAAAAGGATCCGCAAGTGACCCATTGAAAGAGCTCATTTTGCTTTCCACCTAATTAGGTTATTGTTTACACGAATAAGATGCCTTGATTGAAAGGCACGGCAGGGACTCCCTTCTGGGAACAAGATCCTGTAGGTTCGAGTTGATTGGAGCTCTTGTTCAATCGTGTTTTTTTTTTCCTCCTGTCGAGAGCAAGAGGGACCCAAACCCTGAGTTACTGGTTTAATAATGTAAGGCGACAATAGAGAAGGTATCCTACCCTTGTTTGGGGTGATTGGTGATGTAGTCTCTCTAATGGATCGCGACTGCCTTGAGTATAATCTGCTCTCCCCTTGTCCCTTGCTGTACCTGGTTGCCTGTTTTCATCGTCCAGGGCCGAGGTTAGCCCGGGGCACCTCGTAGGGCCTTGTACTGGACGGCAGCATCATTGTACATCTTCTTCTCTCAATAAGGGATACCGTGTAGCAGGTATTGGGAAGAAAGCGTTAATTACTCCTTTCACTCTATCGCAAGTTCTTCATTGGTTAATCAATCACGCCTAAACGAAGAAAGCCTTATGCACCATCGCTGGTATACGCAACTAAACTAGTAGCAACTCATTAATTTCCTCCATATTCACACCGTTCCGTGCAAGAGCGATAAAAGGTCTCTTCAAGTTCACAGTTGGTTACTTTGCAACATAATAAAATGATTTAAACATTGTTCAGCAAGTTATCGAATTTCTACGAATAGTTCGTTCTCGATGCTGTTGAAAAAAGTGGCACTCCGTAACCAGATGCTCTGAGTTGTCGTCATGCTCTTCATATCTGTTGCACTTAACCCTCCGACGTCGTTCGCAATGTGCAAATTTTGCTGAGTTTTCAAATTATCATAGCTCCCCCCTCCTCCTTTCCACAAAACTGTGCGACGCCACTTCACCCCAATCTATTTTGAAAAATGTATTTTCATCATTTTACACTCACAAAACGTAAAATCCTTATTTTCCGCTCCACCAATAGTATTTTTGAGAGTTGAGTGGTACATCACCTTCACTTTAGAATGGGGTATTTCGGTGGGTCGGAAATTCAGGCTTACGATCTCAAATTTGGATTCAGCTCCATTAAAAACCTATATACTCCAACTTTTTGCACAATGTTACAGTAACATGTGGCAGAAAAACTATTTAAAGTGAACACACGTTAGAAAAAAAGGTTGGGCTCTTAAGCAAGCGAGCAACTTAATACGTCACACAACTTGCTACGTCACACCGTGCTGCCATCGTTCAAATCTTCAACTTTTATTAGCTTCCCTAATTTCTTCTAAACATTTTCTCGACGAAACGACACGATTACCGTTATTCCAGCATACTCTTTTGAAAAAAGAAAAAAAAACAATAATAAAAAAAATAAAAAAATTGACTGAAATATCCTATTATCAACTGAAAATTAGGTACATAGTCTCTTCATAACTTTCCATTAGACGAATTCCTCTTCTGAATTGCTAGATTCAATGACGACAGAAGATCTGGATCGATAGTCAATCAGTTCAGGCGCAATGTGCCAAATTTGTTCACTACCACTGGCACAGCTTATTGAGAAGGCCTTGAGTAAACAGCAGTAAGTGTTTCGAGAGTTCGTCCCACGACAGGACGGTACTGGGTGAGGGGTCGCTCGCTGTCCTCTTTAAGAAGGTTTACCAACAGAAAAAAGTCGAGTGTGCATTTTTTGCACAGGTGCGACCAACGGAGGGTTAAGTCGTCTCAGATGGACCAATTTTTGCGAAATAGGCGTTATTAATGTCGTGATTCAGCCTCAGCCGGTTGATTGTTTTGCCAAAGCCCTTTTCTACATCTTTCTTGAAATTCCAAGGTTTGGGATGATTGGCAGCAGCCTTTTGGTAAATTGTTGCTGCTATTTGAATCTATATCTACCCTGATGGGAAAGAAATCCATTACCTCGACAGCTAAATCCAATGGAATTCTCATTTCAAACCCCTCCTTCGCCAGTCGGTCCAACGTCCCATTCTCGTGTAAAACTACCCGTGCTCTGACCTTTATACATATGAGATCATTATTACTGATCCGACTGATTGCCTGTGGAGGTTCTGTGGAGGACAGATGGAGGAGTTCTTTCTAATTAAGGTTCTCATTCACCATCACACCAAACTACTTGGAGCTTTTGGTTCGATCGTGCTCAAGACAATCGCAAATTGAGACAACTTCGAACCATCATATTCACCCAAAATGTGATACCAATGATTCGATACTTCATACAAAATTCTATAACTTTCAACATTCATTTTTCATGACTTTTTACCTAATCTTCCCCACTACTCTAGGGTCATCAAGTTTTCCATAAGTTCCATAAGAACCCTTTGTAGGTGAACTTTTTTTGTTCCTTTTTTTAGGTACCTACCAATGGATCGGAGGCTTGGACCATGCGGGCTGAGGATGAGGCTAGACTGCGGATATTTGAGAGAAGGATTATAAGAAGGATCTATGGAGCGGTCAGGGAGGGCCAAGGGTGGAGAGCAAGACAGAATGCAGAAATTGATGAATTATTAAAACATGGAGACATAGTCTGATTCATCAAAGCTGGGCGCATCCTATGGCTGGGACATGTCGACCGCATGCCAGTGGAGGCCTGCCCGAGGATGATGCTGCGAGCTAGGATGGAAACTAGAAGACGAAGAGGTCGTCCTCGGAGTCGCTGGCTTGATGATGTCTTGAGGGACCTCCAGGTGGTGGGATTGCGGAGGTCTCAGGCGGGTGACCGTACCCGGTGGCGGAAGGGAGTTCAGGAAGCCAGGGGCCACATCGCACAGTACATACTGTGAGTATGTGTAAAAAAAAAACCCCTGTGTTGTTGCCTGTAAAGTCCGTATACGGGCGAAAGTTTTACGTGACAACGACTTTGAGTGGTAAAATAATTTTAATGTTAATATTCATTCGTATAGTAGGAAGAATGATAAAATAAAATTCTTTGTCAAGTTGCACAGAGTAGGTATTTCCCGTAGGTAGTAGGTATTTCCCATGGGTGGGGGGGGAGTGAGTGCCAGGGAAGGGGGGCGGGGCGCTCCCCCTTTTGTGAGCGCGGGGGAGGGGGAGGGGCCGCCCGCCTTTAGGGAGCGCCGAGCTGCACCCCCTCCGTGAGCGGAGCGTAACGCAGTTTCTTGAAGTGTCCCGGTAAACCAATTTATAAGACGTTATCACGTCAAAAAATCGAAAAAACGAACGTCTGTTAGCATTGGAAAGGAGTGCAAGAACCTATCCCCAGATAGTCTGAAGGAGGCACATCAGTGGAGCAGCAGATAAGGCTGCAGGTATTGTAAATAAGCTGAGCCGACTGATGGCAAATCTAGGGGGCCCATCACCCGCTAAGAGGAGACTCCTTATGCGAACTGCAGATTCAATTATGCTGTATGGAGCAGAAGTGTGGGCAGACTCCCTTAGGTACCAAAAGTACCGGGCACGTATGGAAGCTGTACAGAGGAGAGGAGCTCTGAGAATCAGTAGTGCATTTAGAACTGTCTCAGGTCCAGCATCACAAGTGATAGCGGGAACTATCCCAATATACCACCAGGCACTGGAGCGCAAAAGGATAAGAATGAGGAAGGCAGAGACAATTACCATAGTAAAGAGGGAAGAGCGGGAGGAGACCATCCGTAGGTGGCAAGCAGACCTTGTCTGTGAAACCCGTGGAAGGTGGACAGCCCTCATAGTTGACGATCTAAAGTCTTGGTTGGAGAGAAAACACGGAGAGGTGAACTATTACCTGACTCAATTCCTCTCAGGGCATGGATACTTCCGCTCCTTCCTAGTAAAGATCGGGAAAGTCACTGACCCAGAGTGCAGATACTGTGGGATAGAGGAGGATGATGTCTGCCACACCTTCTTCACATGTCCTCAATGGGAGGGTATGAGGGGGTGTGCTGAGGAGGTCATTGGAACATTGCGTCCACAGACAATCATACATGAGATGATTAAGAACAAGTCGAGCTGGGACGCAATGGCAGTATTCGTCACATCAGTCCTCAAAGCAAAAAAGCTGGATGGAAGATGGGAGGAAGAAGATGAGGAATACAATTGAAGGAGACCAGAAGTAGGAGCAGCCATTTGGCACAAAAAAAGGGCTCACCCTGAAGTAATACTGTACAAGTGGTCCCGGGGTGAGTCCTAAGCAGAGGGAGTGGGGTTTTAGTTGGTAGCCCCAATTCATGGGGAGTCCAACACTGTTGGGGTGAACTTCCCCTTCGCTCTTAAAGAGTTTCCCCACTTCCGTAACAAAACAAAAAAAAAAAAAAAAAAATCCCCAGATAGTCTTTGAGCACGTTTAAATAGGTTTCCTGACCTCACAAGCCTCTTACGGATCACCAGAGCGCAAGTTCCGCGATCATTTATGTTAATAACTCATTTCACCCAAAACGCTAACGATGAACTACCTGCTCATTATGAGTGCGGATACCGGATCAACAAGTTGGGTCTTATTGCTCTTCATGACGAGTCACGGCATAAGTATGTGCTATATTCACGTTTCAAAATCATTTTGGAAGTATGAATTTCCCCTAAGCACTCGGTAAAATCGTCACAATAATAATTCCCAATTTTTCTTCTTAAACCTTAACATTAAATAGGGAATTTCACAAAAAGAGGAGAAATGAGGAATTGGAGCATTTGATGAATGTTTTCTTGCACTATCCCTTGACTCAATCTAGTTGGAATTTGCCGCGACTTTTTTTTCTATGAAATTTTCAATCCTAATAGAAAGCTTTCGTGAAAAAAAACCACATCCTCGCATTTTTCATATCAACAGAATGGAACAGAAAAGATTATGAAGTCATCAACCAGTATCTGATTAGGGATAACTTCATTGACACGACCACCATCCACAAAACTGATACCTAATGCTGTACCAAGCACATCTAACGCTATGGAACTGAGTTGTGGAAGCGCTCTCTCCAGCATCTGCAGCGCTAATGACAGTGACGATTTAGATTCATCAATCAGTGTAATGCACTTCTAAAGACATCTAATTATTACCTATGTTTCGGTACCTAAATTTTTGTGAAATTGGTGAAATGTTACTTTTGTTTTGAATGTAAAATTTCAGTATTTTTCATAAACTTTTCTAATATTATTTATTGTGCAATTTTCTGTCCTTGAAATATGAAGTAGTATGAAATCCATGATCAGAGCAACCTTCCCTAACAGAACTCTCCACAAATTGATTTTTGATCACTTGACCTATAAACTCACAGTACTGTGCATCGGCCTGTAGTGCTATGTAGTTAGTTAGGTACCTACCTACAGTAAGACAGTAAGATTCCCTGATCGTTACCGGATTCCCCAGGATTAGAGCGGATTTCGGCGATGGCTCATCGCTGGAGGGGGAGTAGCTGTAGGGTACCTACCTACAGTCGTTTTTATTTTTCAGTTTTTAATTTACTCATTTAATTATTTGAACCAGTTGACCATGTGTCAATGTAGATACTTAGGAATTTAAAACAATAAAATTTTCATTATCTTCTGGTAATTCTTGGAGTCAAGTTATAAATAATTTAAAGTTTTCTTTTATCTTGTCTCAATCTTATAGGAGTGGTACAGGAGAAGTACCCCCTATACCCTTCTTCTTCTTCTTAAGAATAACACTGTACGAGAGATGTGGAAACCGCTTTTGCAGGGAAAAGGGATGGGAGAGGGATGTCTCTTGATTAAGAGCGACGCGTTGCCGGAGCGCACGAACATGAGGCCCTACGTGGATCGTATTCAGTCGTGCGCTCGCCTTTATATTGGAGCCCTTCTCGAGCACGGCTCGCACGACCTAAACTTCACGATCGCTCTCTTCGGGGATTGCCCAATAGGTTACAAGGTAACAGGGTTCTGTTCTGAGGCCTCCTCTTTCGTCACCTTGGGATCATCCTTTTGCCCTAAAGCTACGACGAGTCGAATACACCCATAGGCGTACGTAGCTACAAGGTTACTAAGTTCTGAAACATCTTAAATAACCCCCTAACGAAAAACGATGCTATCAGCTTGAATAATTTAGAAAAATTGGAGGTGAAGGTTGAGTAGGAAGTTGAGGAAAAGTGGGGGGTAATTTCGCTCAAAGTAAGTAAATGGATCAGGATTCTCGTATGGAATAACACTTCGAGGGTCCAAGATAACCAGTGGCGAATACCGGGCCATCTTCGAAGTTTTGAGCTTACACTATTTACGAGTATTTCACAGTAGTAATTCCCCGGATTCTGGCCATATTTAGCATGAAATAGAGTTGGACATAGGTTGTATTATAAGTATTGAGTTGGAAATAACCAGCTCGTATTTCTACCCAATGATTTAATATGACTCCGTTCTAGTGCTTTAGTTTGTTTAAAATTATTATTATTATTTCAGTATTTATGCTGAAAATTTAGTTTGGGCAGTGGAAGCGATATGAAAACATATATACACATTTTTTTTTTTTTGAATAGTGTACCTAAATATTAGGTAAGTTTACGCAGAGGAAGAAAGTTTTTTTTTAATCAAGTTATTATTGATTATGACGTGTAATCAATTAAATTGGTAAATAATCAATTTTTTTTGGAATTGCTGGGCAATGGTAGAGAAAAGGATTATGGATCATAGTATAATGTTGAATTGGAAAGGGTTGTGATCCGATCCGAATTTATTTGCAACGTTTTTTTATTCTTTTGATTGAAAAAAAAGTGTAAGTGGTGCGTGATTTCGAAACACTCGCTACCATGAAATAGAGTAGAAAACATGAATGAATGAAGCATTAGGTCAATTCAAACCAGTTGGTAAGCGATAGAAAAGTTTATTTTTATTAATTTAGTATTTTAGGCAAGAAACCGTGGTCTCTCCCTCCTCTCCCTTCACCATTATCCACCATTACATTTCTAGCGGCATGGGAGCCTCGAATTTGAAGACTATTTTAATAACCAAGCTTTACGATACCCATTGTGGGAATTCCAGTTCAACCCCCCCCCCCCCCGGCAATGAAGCCAGTCTGGCACCAAAGTGGTAAAATATCGTAACGTTGAACTTTCATCTATGAGTTTTGGTAAGAAAAACCGTCGAAGTTCACATCCGTTTTCTAGGTGAAACACCGGTGAAACACAAAAAAACCAACGAAATATGCAGTTTATGGTGTCCTGGCACCATGGTGGCACCACTATTAGTTCCATGGTGGTACAGGGAATAATTCATGAAAATCCGGAGGTATAATGAGAATTACAATTATTAAGTTATAAAGGAACCTAAATATTGGAAAATTGGAAATTTTGTCAATATTATCTCTCCACTCGCCTGAAGTAGTGGGCAATTTAGCAAATTTCTGAGTCGAACAAAGAAGAAACACGCAAATTGGTTGGAAATTGAGGCCTGTGTAGAGTTTACTTGATTACATCCACACATGCACTTTTTAAAGCATTAACCCCCCCCCCCCCATAAAAAGGCAAAATTCGAAATTCTGGCGACGTAGCGCACAACTAGATTGGTTTGCGCGTCAAACAAAAAAAACGTCTACCAAGTTGGGTGGGCAGTATAGCTTCCTCACTCATTGTAACATGGACGTATAGAATCAGTTGGCGAAAAAATTATGATTCAAAGAGTTATTGAATACCAAAATATTGGCGATAATATGCGGGATAGGGTCCGTCTAGGACCTAACCCACACAATCCCTGAAAATTTCATCGAAATTGGTTGAATAGTTGCGGAGTTTTGGTTGTAACAATAAATTTAAAGTTCGCGCATGCGCAGCGGTTATTGCTTGACCAATTTGATTGAAACTTATAGGGTGTCTCTTAGAAGGTAGTCCCTAACTAACCTCCAAATTTGAGCAAAATCGGTTCGTGTTATTGAATAAATTAAACCAGTTTTCCTACCAAGGAGGAGTACGGTCAAAGCAGCAAAAGAAATGTCATTCGCAGTAATGTTTTTGGTTAGAGATAAAGGATCAGTTGTTTTCCTAGCCCTACACCACTCTGGCGAATTTCTTCACGTGTACACTGAGGTCGGGTCACTATGACCCGGATTTTCAATTTTCTTTATTTTAATAAAATAAAGGCGTAAATGACCATGTAAGGCTTTTGCGTGTCACGTCGACCAATATAATTCGTAATTGGATCCAGGAAATTCACGTTTGCGCATGCGCACTCGCTCCTATTGGTCCGAAGGTGCTGAAATTGATAGGGGACCGTCTAGGACCTAACCCGCACAATCCCTGAAAATTTCATCAAAATCGGACCACAGGTTAGTATAGTTTTGCCCGGGACAAGGATTGACCACAGACAGACCGACAGACAGAGAGACACGGAACCAAAATTGTTCGGGAAGCTCTAAAACGCAAAAAGCAAGTGGAAATTTTGATTTTGGAGGACATTTTTTTTTCACTTCTTTCACGAATACAAAGCTTTCCTACCTTCGGTAGTGAGGAAGCAATAATCACGAAAATCGGTTGAGAACTAAGGCCTGGGCAGAGTATACAAGATTTTGTCACACAAACAGACACACATACCTATGGTTTTTTGCGGATTTGGATTCAGAATGGTCTAAAACAGATTACTGAGTGGTTATTTTTTTTCCGTTGAGTGTAGTCCAACTTCATCCCAGATCAATCTTACTGTGGGACGTCCTAAAAATCACGTTTTGAGCGCTTTTTGACGATTCTGGACTACTGTGCGATGTCCCATTCAGAAATGTGCATTCTGTTGAGTAAGTATCTAGATAGAGGCAACAAAACTTCTGCGACAGATAAGAATTTTGTGTCACTGCCCTCTTCTGCTAATAGTTCTTATTATAATTTGTATTTTATTATAAGGAAGGGCTTTGTTATCAACCAAAGCGCCTCTTCAAGCGCAATTTGACGCCAATCGATAGCGAAGGCATGACAGCAGCTTAATGAAATGTGATTCCTCCCACGAAGCGCTTGAGGTAGATGGATCCTCAGTGGACCCAGCCACCCTCGCTCCGGCCATCAGGCAGGCGAAACCCCGCTGTTTGCCTATGCTGTTTGCCCAGGCAGCGTCAACGTCACGGATTTTCAGGAAGGGGAAATGGAATCGACGGGAATGGCGGCGACGGGACGAAAACGGTCGGAAAGGAGTTTCTGGACGAGAAGAGGGCAGGTGTTTGTGATCCTTGGGGGGGCGTAGGGGGAGGGGGGGGGACATGGGCAAGGTGACAACACAAGGCCCCCTAATGGGTCGCTAGGGGGTTGGGGCGGTTAGTGTTTGCATCGCACCCCCTCCCCTCAAATATCGCTCCCTTTTCAAACCCACTAGAATAGAGGAGAGGGGGGGGGGGAGCGATCGAAAATGTCAGTTTCAGCTATCTAAGATACTCCGGTACATCTGCTGAGAGCAAGATATTGTTGGGTGGTATGTAAGGGTTATCCAACTCTAGTCAGCTGAGTAAACTTGGAAGAAGTGTCAGACTTCTCCAGCAGACAAAGGTAGTCGAAACAACTTACCAGAGAGATTCTGTCGACTGACACAACTCATGGAAATTGAATCCAACACAGCATAATAATCATCTTTTCCAAGATTGGAACCTGCTGTAAGAGCTAGATTTTAAGAATCTGTCTTACTAAAGATTGTCTTCCTATGTAAATTAATATAGGCACTTTTTATTTAAATATTAGACAGAACTAAAACTTTGAAGGTAAATAAGGAATATTGGCTATCGGTACCAGGAAATCCTGCCCTGGGTCACCTAAGGTGAGAAAATATAACTAGAACTTGCTACCTGTCACATACGACTATGACAGCGCGTCAAGTTTAGGAATGATGCATATGGGAGATTTTGAGGTACAAAACTGATCAATTTAACGTTTTTATTGAGCCAAGGTTTTTAGGTGTGGTAAGAAACGGAAGACAGAAAAAGAGAATGACCTACCAAAGGGAATTACCAACCAAACGGGAGCAATGACCTATTAATGGTTGAAAGAATTCTTGTGCTTCTTAATTAGAGTAAATATGAATAGTTTAACAATGGTTCCTCGCACCCACGAAGCATTTCTGAATTGAGTTCCATACAGGTTTAGACCTTTCTCACTTAGATATTTTCAGCAGATTTTCGAATAAGATGAAGCTATTGTGATAACTTCAAAATTCTTCTAATTGAAATCTATCTAAAACTTGCTTGGAAAAAGTTCTTTACAAAATTTGTATTCCAACCTAGAATCTGGGTTCCCAGAACCACTTCTCTGAAAACATGCTTTGGCGTCTGTTTCATCCGTGTCTAAGCCATCGAAGCACTTATGATTTTATGAGTCTCACTGTACCTTCAGGGTCGATCAATTCATCGAGTTCTCGTTTCCATCTGATTCGCCATGTTCCTCCTACACAAACTAGTCTAAACGACTTCCTCAGGATTTTTTTCTAAAACTCGGAGTCCTTCCACATCTGAGGGTTTCATTACCCAGGTGTCTTACACTATTAATGAGTAAGAAAATGTATTGAAGAGTTGAAAATTGTGGTAACTAAACCCGTTGTGAATGCAAATTGCAACGGTATCTGGATGAAAAGTTTGGATTTATTTCTTCGCATAAAGAAGGCCGGACGATGGGTTCGTTTCGTTAGGCTGAGGTCGCATATTTGCGTACTCGGAAGCGAAATTGATTATTCCATGTCAAACGCAGAAGGACGGAGGGGAGAGATAGTGACAGTCCGTCTGCGATACACCAACATTTATGCTTCTCTATATGAAGGGCCGAAGGTCCGATGGCGAGGGTAGAATATATGACGAGGAGTAGCTAGCTGTCAGATACCGGGAGCTGAATCCTTGGTTTACCAATTTGAGTTGATTTGATATATCAGGCTGCGTGGATATGATAATCATGGAGTGCAGAGTAGTGGATATGGTAATCATGCAGTCTGCTATCAAGATGGTACTCTCGAACACACATTCATGATCTGCTCGCAGTAGATCAAGACTAGGCTGTATCCGTAGAGGAAATAGCAACTACCGCTAGGCGCGCTGGTGGTAAAAGTAGTTTCTCACATAATCTACAATCTTGAAGCAAGTGCTTTCAAGGCCAAATGAACTTTCACAAAATGATTATTGTAGAGGACTACTTTATTATTAAGTAAGTAAACAACCATTTCAGGTTGGATTTTCGTCCGACTGCCATTCCAGGCATTTTTCAATTTCCGACCGATTTTCGTGGTTCTTTGTTAATTCGACTCAAGAATCTCCCAAATTGCACACTATTTCCCGAGAGTATCAAAATTAGCAAAGGGAGGGGGCGAGTAGGGGGATAATATTCTCAAAATAACCAATTTTTCAATATTTCAGTTGCTTTATAGCTTACTAATTGTACCGGAGCTTTGAAATTGAGGAAAAATTCTCATTATACCTCCGGATTTTCATGAATTATTCCCTGTACCACCATGAAACTGATAGTGGTACCACCATGGTGCCAGGGCACCATATACCTCACATTTCGTTGTTTTTACGTGTTTCACCTTGAATACGGGTGTGAACTTCGTCGGACTGCCTACCAAATGAGGAATTTCACCATGTCGGAATTTCCTATTTTTAACCCCAAAATCGGATTCAGCACCTCGAAAAACCTCCTACGGCAAACTTTCAGCCCAAACTTCCTAATTTACGAATAAACAAAACAGTGTAGAAAATACAAATGTTAAAAAAAAAACCGGGAAAATGACGTCATCCTGGAATGGTTCATTTACGGCCGCTTGAAGCGCTGAGATCGCGAAATCTATAGTCCCCAGACGCAAAATTTCACGAAACAGTAAAGTTCGAAATCGAAAAACTGAAGAAAAAATAGAAAAAGCAAGATGGGGAAAATTAGGTTTCCCCTGTTTTTGTTTGATAACTTTCCTCTTAGAAAACACGATTTCGTCGTCCCAATGGGCAACACTGGGAGGAGACGGCGATCTGAACAGCCCAATCAGCGAGCGTTCCCGCTTCACGTCCGTTTTCCCGGTTATTTTTGAAATCAAAAATTTTGATTGTCTCCCAAAAATAACAGGAGACTTATTTTCCGAAATCAGCCCGATTTTCATCTATCCCACACCATTAACTATTCAGGAAAAGTGCAAACCGAATTCGGTGAAATTCCTCATTCAACAATGAAAGTTCAACGTTACGACGTATCATCGCTTGGAGGAGGGGGGAACTCGAATTGGCATGATGGGTATCGTAGATCTTGGATTTTAAAATGCTCTTCAAATTCGAAGCTCCCACGCCACTAAAAATGTTATGTTGGATAATGGCGAGGGGGGGACCATTATTTCTTGCATAAAATACCAAATAAATTAGATCGAGTGAAACATTTTTATCGCTCACCAACTGGTTTAAGTTGATCTAATGCTTATTCAATGGGACGTCCCCTGCAATCCTTGCATTACTAAACAATTTGTTTATATTCGTATTTGACCACGTTGCTCAAGAAATCTGGGAAAACACACAACTGCCAAAATAATGTTACGACGATTCTCATACAATAATTACGCGCAGTTTCTCATTTCAATAGTACTTAGCAAAGGACTAACGAATGAAATGACTTAGGAATGAGACTCTCAGGGCATCTGAAGGTAAATTAAGTCAGTAGACGATCAAGAAGGTACGAAGTGAGATGAAAAAAGTTATCTGGATACTCCGACGAGAAAATGCACAAAATGTCAGAAACATTTCCTCTCTCCACGATGGTCGGGGCAGAATGAAAAGAGGGAAGGTTGGGGAAAAAAAGAGTTTTTTTTTTCAACGTTCATTTCTCTCAAATGAAGGTTGAGCGAAATGATGATGGAAGCGGGAGAACCGCTGACGTCATCGAAATTTGTGAACGTCAAGTTACGGAGAAGATGAGGTTAGAGGTATAGGTGGATGGGATGCGATGCTCATCCAGGCGTTATATCGCCTGGCTGGGAATAAGGGCGGGAAAGCCCCCAACTCCCCTCAGTCGATCCCTCTCGACCGGAGTCTCCCCTCTTTCGACCGAGCAAAGTGGATTTCGGAGCGATCAGAAAATGGAAGTTCGATGAAGGAATAAGTGAGAGACGGTTAGGGGAGGGCGTTGGTGTAGTAGATCGTTCAGCCGACGATAAGTGAGCCACTTTGGAGTGATATAGTGAAAACGGGGTAGAGGGCAGGGGCGCTATTCCGCCCGCTGGCGAAGATTGGCACGGTCCCCAAATGACTACCCCGGTTCCTTTTGTTTGACGGTTAATCAAAATTCAATGCAGTTGAATTTCAGGCGATGGACTATCATTACCGTTGTCTCTCCCCCCCATGGCGAGGGAATATTGATTCGAATTGGCACGACAATAAAATAAGATCGAACAGACCTCCGATAAGAACAGACCTCCGATAAGATGAAAAACAAGTTACGAATAATTGAAAACCAGATTTCTTTTTAGGACGTCCCACAGTAAGACTTGGGCGTCCTTATGCGATCGATCTGGGGTAAAGTTGGACAACACTCAACAGAAAAAAAAAACCACACACTAATGCGTTTTAGACTTCTGAATCCAAATCCGCGAGAAAAACCATTGGTGTATGTCTGTGTGTGTGTGACAAAATCTTGCGTACTCAGCCCTGCCCTTAGTTCTCAACCAATTTTCGTGGTTCTTTTGGTTTATTATTTTAAATAATGAACCTTTCGAATCGACCAAGAAAATTTTTTTCTTTAACCCCCCTCATAATTTGTTGGTTTACGTTTCAAGGTACGTTGAATCCAAAAATCAAATAATAACGCCGCAAATTATTATACAATGGTTTATAATTTTTCTATATAGATCACTCGTTTGCAGAAAACACGGCTTTGCCATTGTTACCACCAACCAACATGAAGAAAAACATCGATCGCATTTCGGTCAGCTAAAATTTTTAACGGAAATAAGGCCTCTTTTGCGATTCACACTCGTCTTTCTGATTTATCGTGAGTCCAACCCTTGTTGTACTAAAGGGCTCTGCGTGGTCTATTTTAAAACTTCTATAATATCATAAATTGATGGAAAAACAATACCTTTATATCAAAATTTTTTGAGTTAGGGCGTTTTCAAAATTACAAACCTTATTTTTCAACCCCTACAAGTGACCTACATCAACCAAAATCTTCGGGGCACAAGTAGACCCCGAATGGAGCCTACATACCAAATTTCATTAAAATCGGTCAGTGCTAAGTGAGGAAAGTGCCGCATACGGCGGACGGCGCACAGTGGGGCAGGAGTGGAAAAAATCCATTTTTGCAAAGTGACTAAATGAAATGTAATGTGGTTTTCTCAAAGTCTGTTACCTTTAGAATTAGGGTGTGAAAGACTTTCGGTGGTTAAAAATTTTTTTCCCTACTAATTGAAGGCTAAAACCTGATATTTCGAGGTTTTAAGCACTTTGACAGTGTAATTTGAAAATTTCCTACCACTGTTTTAATTTTTTTTAAATGACATAATGTTGGACATATACATGTAGTATCTATAAAAAGTACTAATTATTATTTTAAAACATTTTAGGTTGAAAATTAGCTCCAGATTTGGGGTTTTAAATCGAAATACTGCTTTAGAGGCGTGGAAAACCCAAGCTTCGCCTTCCATTGGTTTGGCTCATTTTTTTTTCTTGAAGATCATTATCAAGAAGCTGTAAAAATTGCATCGCCGTACTCCACCGAATTCAGGCGTAATGGATTAATGTGAGATTAAAAATAGAGCGAGACCGCCGTCACCGCAGCTTCAGAGTAAAACCCATCTAAGGGCTGTAACTTCTACATTTTCCTCTCGAATTCGATGAAATTTCCAGGGACTGTGAATGTTGGCATGTAGAAAGTCGCCTATGTGAGCTGTGAGCTACAATGTTCGGATCATCTATACAATCGGGTTATGGATACTGGGAAGCTATGTGCCACACCCATTTGGCAGACATATTTGAATCGATGAGAATAAAAACAGTACAAGTCCATTTTTGACGATTGTTGAAAAATGGCTTTTTGTAGGTTGTAACCAGTAGAACTACGCATTGAGCACAAGAGCAGTATGCTAACCACACTCGGTAAGCTTGAACAGAGCCTAAATGAAAATGATTTAGGGAAAAAACAGTAGGAGTCCATGGACTTATACCACCTGACACCTGATATCTCGATAAGCTGATTGGGGACATGTACTGTTGTCATTCTCACTGATTCATTTGTTTTCTTCGTTATTGGAAAACAAAACGATGTAAGTAGCGACGTTTTCGTAAAATATTTCTGCTAAGAGTCAACAAGTTTCTGTTCGAACAAAACCTGGTTCTTCGGATTGTCATTCGCAGTAGTGTGGTCAGTTCGTACTGTCGTGACATACCGAGAACATGTCATCGTTGAAAATCTCTTATTGGGATTTAGCAAACGTTTAATTTGGATTCGTTCCAATATTCGATCGCTTATCCAACTTTCAGAGGTATTTATGACTCAAAATTTTGTCAAAATTAAATATATAAATATAGAGTGTAGAATTGTCTAGTTGAAGTTTATGACGGGGTGGTTAATTGACCTTTCTAGACTTGTTGTTTTCATTTGCTTTTATTCAATCGCGACGTTTCGACCCTAGATCAGGGTCCTAATCATGCGAATATTTTGTGAGATGGAGTAAATACACATCACTTATTAGCAATAATATTAGTTTTAAAACGTATTACTGTTTCAAACTAATATTATTGCTAATAAGTGATGTGTATTTACTCCATCTCACAAAATGTTCGCATGATTAGGACCCTAATCTAGGGTCGAAACGTCGCGATTGAATAAAAGCAAATGAAAACAACAAGTCTAGAAAGGTCAATTAACCACCCCGTTATATAAATATGTATTTACATATATAAATATTTACATACAAATATGAAGAAACCTCAATTCAATCGTCACTATCGTATCCTATAACCTCTGAAACGAAGAAAAGAACAAAATAACACATACCCATCGCCTGAAAAACCGCTCCTCCATTTTTTTCACATGTTTTCCTACTATGAGAAACTTTTTTTTTCAAAATTCAAGATTTAGTACTAAAATAATAACTTTAAACGTCAGAAAACATATTTGTCTATTGTATTTTCGTATTCGGAATCGAATGAAACCATTCCCAAGACAATACAGTAATTCGTTCAAAAGATAATGATTTGTTTCCGCTTTTTGGCCATTTGGCCCCACTTACTTACGCCGTACGCGGAACTTTCCTCAGTTCGTGGTTCTTTGCAGACGTCCGATCTCTACAGAAAAAATGATAAATCTTTTTGTAACAATTTGCGTTTTTTGCACACAAACCTCCAAGGGTTCGAGCATCTTATCACCAGTCTCCCTGTATTATACTGCAGGACAATCAACAGTTAGCCTTAGACCAACATTTTAGCCTCTGGTGAGGGATTTGGTCAAAATTATTGAACTCTGGATCACTTTCTCCATGGCTATTGATAACTCTTAGCAGCAGGTGAGTGCTCCGCCCTTTATTTCTGTCAAAGTGCCCATGAAAGATGAGTCTGTGGAAACAACCAAACCATCGGGTGGAATAACCTCTTATAAGACGTTGGGTACGAGGTAATAAAGTGGCTGCTAAATTATACGAATTTACGAGGAAGATTTCATTCCCATTTGTGGAACTTGAAACGGATAATTCTTATCAACTTGCTCTTGAGGGCGAAAGATATCGAAACAAAAGAAGTCGTATTCCACGATAACGTTAAAGTGTGGAAGTTGTTGTGGTTTACATCCCAGCTGTGAAGGAAGCGGGGTCATCGGGAGGAGTAATAAAGCTGAAGGGGGGCTTCGGTGACTAACGAGGAGGGAGATAGTGTTAGGGGAGATAGAGGAAAAGCTACCCTTCCATAAATTCAGTTATGTATTTGCAACGGTGTTATCTTAAAGTTGCCCTCGAGCTCAGGGGAAGAATGGGCGGTGTTGAATCATACGGAGTATGAGGAAGGAGTGGGGGTAAATCCTCTCCGATATGGGTCAGCCCTTGCCCTGGGAAGGGTGAATGTTTAATGCCATCTCTTATATATATACTCCTGGTTTGAACATCCTCCTCTCATCCAGGGACTTTTTTTCTCGGGCCCTCAGGGTGGTTTCGGTCCAACGGAATTAGGGGAGGAAAGGGAAAACCCCCCGCCAACCACCACTGCCGCTCCTACCAGAAAAAGTACGAAAAGGCGGAAACACGAAGAAAATACTGAGCCACGAAACGAAAAAGGGGACTACTTTCGTAGATATGAAGACGTTTGGGCCAAATAAACACGGAGCTTAATGTACCATGTTTTCCGGAAAGGGCTTTCCTCCCTTCGGAACATGACATAGTATCTAATAAGCATTTGTTTGAGTCGTGCCGATTTTCTTTTGCGAAAAAGCATCGAGGCCGTCCACACGTCATCCAAGTCCTACCGAGTAACTGAGGGCGAACTAAGTCCTCGATTTATGGCCGACGGGTATTATAGAGAGTATCCCATAAGAGGCAATTGTATGTGTTTCTTGTTCATCCCGGATTTTCGCCATATCTCAGTGGAAACTTGAAAGCAGAAAACAAACTCAACTCATGCATTTTATGATAAATACAAATATTTTATGATACACTAAGATATGAAAGATTAAAAAAACACACACAGAGGGGGTTGATTGATCTGATGTAGTGCAAAAGTTGCTCTCAGGTGATACGGGATACATCAAAATGATGGGAAAGGGTTCAACAAAATACCCGCGCGACGAAGTAAGGCTTAGTGGGAAAGGTAGAAAAACGTAGTCATTCCTTCACTCCAGGTGAAGTCCCTATGGACTGGGACATGCGAATCACAGGCACACAGGCTCCTCTCATCTTGAAGGGAAAAATTTCATAATCTGAAAGGTATTTAGAATTAACTCCACCCATGTCGTGGTGCCCCAGGATCTTTTCCTTCGAGGGGAAAAACGCTGCAAATTATTACACAATGGTTTATTATTTTTCTATATTGATCACTCATCTGCAAAGCCACCAACCATCCAGCATGAAGAAAAACATCGATCGCATTTCGGACAACTAAAATTTGAACGGAGATTAGGCCTATTTTGCGATTCACACTCGTGTTTCTGATTTATGGTACGTCCAACCCTTAAATTCTCGTAGGGAGCGAACGGTTTGTTCTACAGAGCTCCGCGCGGTCTCAAAAAATTCTATAGAATCTTAAATTGAGTTTCCAGTTTCTCACCTGTATATGCAACTTTTACAAAACACGAATCTCAAAAGAGCAGATTTGGAATGCATCAATTTTATACAATAATATTTTTCGTAATAGAGTCTGGAGTAAAACGGGATCGTGATAGAACCAAAGGACGCACGTGTTTGAAACGTTTCAGAAACCAAAAAGGGGATTTGTTGTTTACATTGAGAGTTGTTTGCGTTGAGAACTTCCAACTGATCAATCGTTGAAGGTTTGTGGGATATTTCGAGGGTACGGTCACGATAATGGTATCAAATGCGCAGTGCGATAAAGGGAGCGGGGTTTGGATCTGAATATTGCGTTATCCTACGGTTTTATTGATTCAGATAACAAACGTCAATTTGTATCTTTAGCTGTTCACAAACGCTTTTCGAAGGTCTCAGAAAGTGTACTGGACAGTTTACCGGACCAGTTGAGAGACATCGGGAATATACGCGATTGGAAGAGGTCTTATAAGACAAGATATTGATGTTAGCTTTGGTATATTGACGAGTCACGAATAATGAAACACTACAAAGCAGAAAGTGAACATTCACTAAATCGTAAAACATCGAATTCAAATTTTGAGGTTTGGGTAAAAAGAAAGATTGGTTTTTTTAATTTAAAACTTAATACACAGCAGTATGGAAAAAAATTAATTTAGTGCAAGAAGTCCATTGGGATCACAGAAATTATTTTAACGGCTACAATTTAAAAAGTATTCAATTCAAAGTATTTAATTTCTCAAAGTATTCAATTTTTGAACTCAACTCAATTCAAAGTATTCAATTTTTCAAAAGTATTCTACCTCACTCATAATACTTGTAAATTTAATAGAGAAACATTTTGAATTAATATTAATTTGTACAGAAAGTTGTTATGTTACGAGAATTTTTGTGTGTTATAATATGTGGCTGTATGGGTCATAAATAACCCACTGTCAAAAATTTAAAAAAAAATTTTAAAAACTTGATTGTCAACATTTTGAAATGTTAAAGTGATTACAAATAATTTTTCAATTTTCCAAAAATCACATAATTAAGAATTTCTACTTTCGACATGGAACATGATTTAGCCGTGAGCTAACTGGCCAAAAAGGTCACAAAATTGTGTTACTAAAATATCTAATGCATTATAGATGTGTTGCTAGGGATAATATGACTTTTGCATTATCCAACCCACCGCTCCAACGGGCTTTTGTGGCTTAGAGGCTTCTTTTTACTTTTCTTATCCCCCCTCCCCCCGCCATAGTTTTAAAAAATTATCTACGTTACCTGTCCTAATATCACTTGTTCTATTCATTTGATTCCCATTGTTTTGTTGATGTTGACTATTGTTAATGCACTATGTGTTATACGACAAATAAAAACGTTCATTCATTCATCCATCCACAGAATCATTGAAAAGCTACTGATTTATCCAACATTTTATTCAAACTCACGTTGCCAATTTTTCGCCCCTTACCGTATTAATAAGGGCTGGAAAATACGCTTTGTTACATGTCAACACAATTACCTATTGAGAAAGCATATTATTACAGGTAGGTCGCGTTGGTGGACTTGAGTATTTCTAAACCTATACCTGCCTACGAATAAAGGTTCTGCACCAAATTTGGCTAAGACACGTTCCATGATTTTATAATTTACGCCGTAGGCGTTAAGTAGATAGCTCCCGGGGGGTCCAGGGGGGCTTGCCCCCTGACGAGGTGCGAAGCGCCGAGTTTTCACAATAATATTAATTGTAGATAGTACTGGTCTTTATCTATCTGGAGCATAACTCTTGAAAAGTGGTTGAGGATCCACTACCACACTTCTACATACAATATCAGCTTATAATAGTTCCCATTCCCACCATTCCTTGATTCAGCCGAGATTGTGCCGTTTGGGCGTTGTTGAGCCGATTGGGCGTGATTTAGTCGTTAGGGACTAGGGCCATAGCTTTTAGCGTTTGGCAGTGGTACAGCTACTCAGACTAGGCTGTTAAATTAACTTTATCTTTAAAATAGGTAAAAACCAATCCAAGCCCTGAGAAGGGGAAGGTCAAATCCAGAAAACCGGTAAATTGAGACAATCAGAAACCATTCGATTGCCTCATTTATGAGAGAGCTTTCGCCGTAATTAGAAATTATATTATGGAATAAGCCATACGCAGAGACATGTGCCAGTAATGAGGTAATTTCCTTCATACCGCTCGCGCCGGTTGGGTACGATGTATATAGTTGTGCGGAGTAACATCCAAGTCGCATTAACGATCTACAGACCTCACCCCCATCCCGTGAGACCCTCGCTCTCACATAAATATTGCAAGGCTGAAAACACGATATCTATTTCCGACCCCCAATAAATTCCTTGATAGCGCCCCTCCACTTCCTCCGTCTCTGCGAAACTTGGGGGAACGGTTACGGAATACGTCATGAACCTCGAATAATTATTGTTTGAACAAGGGAGGAACATAACTTGGGAGGCTTGGAGGGGGTAAGGGCTCTCTCGATAATTCAATATGGAGATCCAGCGGACACAATTACTATAGTCATGGATGGGCTATTGAGACTGACAGCGGACAGAGACTGGTGATGTACGTGAGAACTCAACAATGCCTGCCACAGCAGTAGCCACCCCGCTCACCGTTCTGCTCATGCCAGTTGTACTTCCCTTCTCAATTGCCCTAGACAATAAGATACTCAGATGATACGAGTAACCGATAGCTTAGATCTTACTTCCTCCCTGGCAGAGATAAGGAAGCTTTGTATCTGTCCAGCACAAATTGCGGCCGCCAGTGGTCTAAGCAATTAATCTTTTTTAATTACTAAAACCCCAGATTCGAGTAGGAATAACTTAATGAGTTGCTTTTCGTAAAGTGGATCTTAAATCATGTTTGAACGGACTTATGAAAGGCAAACTATACAGTGGCAATATAATTTGTATAACAATATATTTGCAGCAAGACATCATTGGGAGGCCTTCATCTACACATATCAGAGTGGATTTAGAGGTAGAATGCCTCGTTGAAGGATTTGGAATTCCACAATAGGACACTATTGATTCAATCGATTTTAATGAATCAAACTTGAAATATGGACCACGACCAATCAAGAGGAAACACAAGGTACAGTAAGAACATAGATATTGACTCCCATAGTCTAGCACTTAACAGCTTTAAGAACAATTTGCCCCCGGGAAGTTTGAAATCAAGGGTAGAATCTTCTTGGCTTTTCAGCTCGCTTGAGACTTGAGCCACTTGACAGGAGAGTAGTAGGAGGATGGTAATACTCGTCTCGAAGTTACTCCTTGATTCCCTAACAGCTAAGTCGGACTGAGTTAGTCCATTAGGGTCATTACCAAGCGAAACTAATGCTCCATCTCTACCCGTCCTCCTTTCCGTAGTCAGTTAACCTTAACATAATCCCGAGATAATAAAGTGGTTCAACTTTATATACTTCCTCTGGTCTGAATACGCTCCATGGCGGTTCTGTTGGTGAATCTATGGTTTAACCATGAGCCTCTACCATTCAATTCAAGCATCTCCAACGATTAGAATTTGAGAAACGTGTAAAGCTTGAAGACCTAAAATATACGGCATACTTACAAGCCCATGAAGATTATGGTCAATTTTAAGCTCTATCGTAAACCATGACCTGATCATAGCCTATCATACCTGTCAATCATAGATTGGGACTCGAAGTTTCCTTTGTTTCCCACACAGGTCCAAGACCAAAACGGAAATTTGAGGGCCTAGTGAGTGAGTTGGGTGTCCACAAAACTGAAAACTCAATATTATACCTGACCATAGACATAAACGAATAGTTTATTAAGTATGTGCTTTCTGATTCGTTGTATTCGCTGATCAGCCTGCGGGCCAAACAAACACCTAAAAATGACTTCAAAATAATTGACGAATAATTTCAACGTTATTAATAACGTTATTAGTTAATCAATAAATCGGTTGAAATACTCAATTTGGGGCAAAAAAGTCATAATACTGAACACAGATCATTTGGTTAGTCGGAGTGGACATTTAATAGGTATCATGAAGTATCGTTGATTCTGAGTAATTTTGGCTAGAAACGACCTTTGGATCAAACATCTTCGAAGACGTCATTTCAAGCCTTCATCAATTCGTTGAATACTACAAGTATCAACATAAAAGCTGCACTAAATATCTTTTTACGTTCGATATGTTGGATTTCCCAAGTGCTTCATCAATGCTCTAGACGAGTTTTTTAGAGACCATTATATTTCTGCGCTGTTATTTGAGATTTTAACAAGAGAATCGAACAAGTGTATTCATCAAGAGTCTACCGATCAGTTGAATTCCGCGCTTTGTCGAGATAAAATTAAAACAACGAAAACTTACTCCCCAATAAAACGAGTATTTCTCATTTCGTCATTTTCACTGCGAAACGAATTGAAGCGGAACTAATTCAAAACAAATCACAAAGATCGCGATTTCCTAACAATTGAACAAACTATCTTTTTTCGTCTCTCTTTCGGAAGCTTAAAGGTTTCCTCTCACAAGCAGTATTCTATTCAAATAAAGGCCTGGCTAATTGGCTATTTCATAAGGAACCTAAGTGCTCCGGAGTGGGCAACGAGGCCCTTGCTGAATAAGTTCTCATGTTTGTAAACTGTGGGAACCGGGAACTCGGGTATCCCATGAAGGGGGAAGGTTGACCGCAGGGTGGTGCAATACAGCCTCTCAAAAGGCTATGCATCCACTTTGCATTACACACTACACAGCCTACCACGGGGCTCATATCCGAGTTCCGTATTACTCTGCGCCCGAGGGCTCCACGTACAAAGTCAAAGGTGATGAATCTATTTCGAGTATAGTTGTTACCACGAACTACCACAGATACGTACCAATGAAATAATAGCCTTCACATTACACGATAGATAAGCCAAAATTGGCTGAATTCATACAGTGAAGCTCCAGATCATATTATGTTGGGAACTTCAATAGGTGGGAGTATGGAATAATGATAGGACGAGCCAGACGACTAGCCGATTTATTCGGTTTTCACATTTGGGACCATTGCGCCTTGTCTCAGTTTAATTCTAAGTTTTGACAATAGAAGTGCACGTAGATAATATCTCATTATTATGAATCTCATATCTCATATTTCAAATTATGAAATGTCATGTTTACGTATTAGGGCTAACCCAGACTGATACCTCAGAAGCTCAGTTCGGTTCCAGATGTTGGGATTGGGTGGGGTGTCTCAGTACTTTCATTGTTGACCACAGTGTTGAGTGTGATATGGAAAAGAAAAGGTAAAGTACTATGTCTGTTTTATTCCATGGTTTCCGTGATTTTAAAATGTTAAAAAAAGACTCTGGGAAGAATTTGGGAACACTGTGCATAAATGGGTACTGTATACATGCTCTTTTTTTGATCTTCAAGGTGGATACAACCTAGCTATACCTTCCACTAAATGTATAATTTTTCATAAATTTGTATTTTCACGCATTTATGTATATTTGTGTAGCGTCACGCTCAGTTAGGAATGGTGTGGTATCCGATTCTTGTGATAACTTGCTACTTCGTCGCATACAATGAAATGAGACGTTGCATACTTTCATAATAATAATAATAATAATAATAATAAATCTTTATTGCATGTAGATATACATCCATACAACGCAGAGTTTGGCTCGTAATTCTTTGCGACAGTAAATAGAATAGAAATCAAATGCGAATGACAGCTGTAAGCACCTATTGCAAAAGAAAATAAATAAATAATCAAATTCACCTGTTTAAATATGAATGCCTAAAATTAAAAGCCTCGTATCACTGGCCTCTTTCAAATAGTAGTATAACCTATTTACCACATTTCTGTCACTCGACATTAAGATTCTTTTATACTGCTCCTGAAATGAGAGCGGAAGCACAAGTACGGGGAGAAGAAACTTAATACGCGGTATTGAGAGCATGGGGCACTGTAGTATGAAGTGAAGGGCAGTGTCGCTTTCTTTCCAGTTGCATAAAGGGCATGTTGTCATGAAAAACCGGATGTTGACCCCTGCAACCAAAATCCTTGCCCCATGTTTGTTGAGGACTCGCAGCTGGGCCAATGAGCGAAGGAGATTCATCGGCCAATCCTGGGTGAAGTAGAGCTGAGGCTGGAGAGATGTCTCCTGGTAGGCTGCTTGACCGTAAGTTGGGCAGGCACGAGAGGCCACTGCCAACTGCAAGTCGATGTTTCTAGAATTAAAAGGCAATGCGGTCAAAAGGCCATTCAGAGAGCAACGGGCAGCAGGTGACAGTTCAGTCATGGTAGGTAGATTCACTCCAAGCGACCCAAGTGCATCATCCAGCTGTTTTATCCAGTTGTACCTGGGATCACATGGCGCTTTCTTGTAGAGGGAGAAGAGGCGGATCATGCATATCTGTGGCAGTCTGTCTGAGGGCATGGTTATTACTTTTAGTAACCAATGTATGGCATCCCTCAATATATGCGTAGTGAGGGAAAGTACTCCCACCTCTGCTCGTACCACAACATTAGGCGTACTTCTAGGGAGTAGCAGAATGCGCTTGTAAAAGTCAACCTGCACGCGTTCCATGACATCACCATATCGAAGCGCCCACACAGAGGACCCATACATTAGGACTGATTTAACCATTGAGTCGAAGATTTTCGATCGGGCAGACCAGGAGCTAATCCCGGCTCTAACCAAAATGTCCACCACTGATGCTGAAGCAGAGTTAGCCCGGCTTATAAAATGGCTGCAGGCCCCAGAGAATACAGCCGAGCTGGAGAATGGCACTCCCAAGTATGTATATGTTGATACCTGCTCTACCATCACATCACGGAACCAAACAGGTGCCACCAGTTTTTTTATGCCTCCACACTTCCTGAAGCACATCAACTTAGTTTTGGCTGTGTTGACCATAAGACCATTTTCCTCACAGTATGCATTTAGTACATTCATTTTTTTATTTATGTCCACCACTGAGTCGCCCAAGATCACCATATCGTCTGCATATAACAGTAGAAGTGCGTCTGTACGTCCATTAATATCAAGTCCACTACATCCTCTTGATCTAAAGTAATCCTCAATATCTGCTAAGAACAATGTAAAGAGAAGAGGACTGCAAATTTCCCCCTGAAGTACTCCTTGTGTAATGTCAATTGGAGCTGACATATTTCCATTAACTCTCAGTTGGCAGTTTGCCTGACTGTATAAGAGGCGGAGAATACGGATTATCTTACCACTCACACCATGCGAAAAGAGCTTTTGCCAGAGAAGACTGTGCGGAATGGAGTCAAACGCTCGTCTAAAATCTACAAAAACTGCATACACAGTTCTCTGAGGAAGTCGAAGATGGATGTGGACTATGGCAGTCAAAGAAAATACGTGGTCCACACATCCCCGGCCTGCTCTGAAACCTGCCTGATTCTCTGGCAATCGGCCTCTGTCCTCCACCCAGAAGACCAGTCTGTCATTTATTATAGAGGTGAACAATTTTAAACAAACGCAGGCTAGGGACAGTCCACGATAATTAGAGGGGTCCATTGGGTCACCTTTTTTATGTAGGAGAGCAGTTATTAGGTGGGGCCATAAAGCAGGCAGAATTTCAGTAGTGAATATTCGGTTGAAGAGGCAAGTCAAGTACAAGAGCCAGTTCTGGGGTAAGGCTTTGTAAAAGTCCGAGCTAATTCCGTCAATGCCAGCAGCCTTACCAGCCTTGATCTTGGCAACAGCACTCATAACCTCAGCCTGAGAAATTTCCCGGTCCAAGATGGAATCCCCAACATCACTGTAAAGAGCAGAGTCTAACATACGAGGAGGGTAGATGCTCTTGTAGAATAGCTCCCAATGTCCCAGAGAAATTGGATTTGGTTTGAACTGGTGAATACGAAACTGCTTAACGGCGTGCCAAAACTCCTTGGGGTTCCCTACTCTACTAAGCGCTGTGGTCAAGGTCAATCTGTAAGCCTTCTTCTTATAGTTTAATAAGTTCTTGTAGTCCTTCTTACCACGTAGGAACACAGACAGACTGGGTTCAGAGAAATTGGCCTGACGACTGGCTTTCAATAACTGTTTTAGGAATATTATGTTGGGAACTTCAATAGGTGGGAGTATGGAATAATGATAGGACGAGCCAGACGACTAGCCGATTTATTCGGTTTTCACATTTGGGACCATTGCGCCTTGTCTCAGTTTAATTCTAAGTTTTGACAATAGAAGTGCACGTAGATAATATCTCATTATTATGAATCTCATATCTCATATTTCAAATTATGAAATGTCATGTTTACGTATTAGGGCTAACCCAGACTGATACCTCAGAAGCTCAGTTCGGTTCCAGATGTTGGGATTGGGTGGGGTGTCTCAGTACTTTCATTGTTGACCACAGTGTTGAGTGTGATATGGAAAAGAAAAGGTAAAGTACTATGTCTGTTTTATTCCATGGTTTCCGTGATTTTAAAATGTTAAAAAAAGACTCTGGGAAGAATTTGGGAACACTGTGCATAAATGGGTACTGTATACATGCTCTTTTTTTGATCTTCAAGGTGGATACAACCTAGCTATACCTTCCACTAAATGTATAATTTTTCATAAATTTGTATTTTCACGCATTTATGTATATTTGTGTAGCGTCACGCTCAGTTAGGAATGGTGTGGTATCCGATTCTTGTGATAACTTGCTACTTCGTCGCATACAATGAAATGAGACGTTGCATACTTTCATGTCTACCTACTCACTGCTCTTAGAAACAATAGTGAGGGTGAGACATTTACAGGTATTAGCAAATCTGAGAGGAATGATAGAAAATCATCATTTCGAAAGCCAAAAAGCTAGCAGCTTCCTGAGAATGTGTTATCATCTGGTTATGAATGATCTTCACCGTACAAACAGGTTTACTGATGAAGAGGTCAGCAGATCTATAGACCAGTAGTTTACTGATCTACTGATGAAGAGGTGAAAAAGAAGTGTGATCGATGAGATTGGGGGGAGTAGCTAACGAAGAGCTTGATTGGGGGAAAATGCCTTTAAGGAAACACCATCTTCTGGAATGGCGTACACTGTCATGGCCCGAGGCTCCAACATTACCAGGAATAGTCGGCTTCAGTTCACACCAGTCTTGATTCTGCCAGGCTCGGTTACTGACGGAAGGTTAACCGTCAGTAACCTTGAGCTCTGATCAGCGATCAATGCTCACTTAAAGAGATTAAAAGTTGTATTAGAGTCCTTAACGGACAAAATCATGACTTGTAGGAGATTGGTGGTCGTCTGAAGTAGACTATTCCGGGGACAGTGGTGCTTCAGACGACGTCAGTCACGTTTCTCTCTACTCATGAATTTCACATTCTGACCGCATTTACCTATCTATGCAAATCTTCGGACATTCAATAATTTCCACTGCAAGTTCCCAACCTCGTGGTTGGATCGTTCATATGCCAACTCCAACACGAGGAAATCACGCTACTGAATAAACTAATAAACGCTTCGCAACATAACCACGGGTCATGATAAATTTATGATACGAGTTTGTACACTACTTGAAGTTAAACAAACAAAATCGTTGATGCGGACACGGTACTTGATAAGTGAGCGGGAGCTACTGTTATGTGTGACGGACAGCAGAACTGAATATAACGCCACGATGCAGAACATTCGCCCCTATGAGACCTCCATGTTCTTTACACACTCCATTAGCATGATGAAGGTGTAAGAAGTCTGGAACACCTTCACAAAATGGAACAAAGACAAAAACGAGACGGTGGGAGGTATTGTGGAGTGAATAGTTTAACAGGGGCCCAGAGAACTTCTGTTGTCACCAAATAGAGGAGCGGTTAATATTAGATTTCTACCCCCACGCCATCATCCCTTTCGCGCCCCATCAGTTCCACCGTTCTCCTATTACCGTCGCTCTATCTTCGTGCCTCCTTGGAAACTCTGATATTTATCACTTGTAATCCCCTTCCAAGGTTCGTGTTGCGAAGATCACCTTGTTATGTGCTTCAGTAGCGTAGGGAACCGTATATTGGGAGAAGGGATTTCTCGCCTGATCAAACAAGGCTCCAAGGAGTGTTTTGTCTGCTGCGAGTTCTCAACAATCAGATGAACGTTTGGATGAGGGTAACAAACGTTATGTTTTCCTCACACGATTCTTATAAATTTTTGATGAAGTGGAAGAATTGGCTCTCGTCACCTTTAGTATCTACCGTGCATACCCTTCATTATTACATAAGTAAATAGCACATTATTCCAAAATTTTTCAACCAGGGGCTCCACGAGTGTCTCTACAATGCCCACCATCTCACCAACCTGGTCTTCCTTAGGTTATAATAATTTAAGGAATCGAAATTATGGCTTTAGAAGACTTCCTCAAAGCCTCCTCTCAACACGTGAAAACGATCACATGACTTGCACCAACAATAGAAACTCCCGTCAATTTCTCACTACAGAGTTCGTTATATACCAGAACTACGACGTTACAAATAGGAAGAACACATGACTTCAAAAATAGTGGTGGGGTGAGCTATAAGAATGGGTACACGAATACCTGCAACTTGGTATCAATTATAATGTGGTCTAAAGTAATGTTTCATACGAGTTTCCCTCCTTCGGCTTATTTAATCAGATACTCGTGGAACGAAGTGGGAAAACTAGTCCGAAACTGCCGATTAACTGGATTGTATCAGTTTTCCACCTCGGTAAGAAAGCTGGTCTAATTCTCAATAGCCAATTCTTAATATCAGCAACTTGTTTACTGAATAATTGGTCACAAAAGCCTGAGAGAATAAAACATTTCATACTGTAAACTTAAAACTTCTACTTCATCTATATCTAATTCTACAGAACCACACCAAGCGAATCTTTACAATAAATTGGATCATTCTTCTTCATTTGGATCATACTTAGCAATGACCAAATTTGATGCAATTTGGTATGTGGGCTCCATATGCCTCGAAGATTTTGGTTGATGTAGGTCACTTCTCTGGGTTGAAGAATGAGGTTTAAAATTTTGAAAACGCCCTAACTCAAAAAATTTTGATATAACGGTATGGTTTTTCCATTTGAGATAGTATAGAATTTTTTGAGACCACGCGGAGCCCTGTAAGACAAACCGTTCGCTCCCTACGAGAATTTAAGGGTTGGACGTACGATAAATCAGAAAAACGAGTGTGAATCGCAAAAGAGGCCTAATCTCCGTTCAAATTATAGCTGACCGAAATGCGATCGATTTTTTTCTTCATGTTGGATAGTTATGGTTGGTGGCTTTGCAGACGAGTGATCTATATAGAAAAATAATAAACCATTGTGTAATAATTTGCAGCGTTTTTAACGTAGGTACCTTATTGGGGAATCCGTCGTAACCAGCAAATCGAGAACAGGAGACCAGCAACCAATAAAAAAAGCTGCAAATTAATACTAAACGGTTTATTATTTTTCTACAAAGATAAAAAACGATGCAAATTATTTCACGAAGGTTTATTATTTTTCTGTATAGATGGCTCGTCTGCAAAGAACACAGCTTTGCCTTTGTCACTTTTTCTTCTTTAAACTAACCATAGTTACTGCCAATTTACTATTTAGTTACTTCACAATTCTCCGTTCAAATGTTAACAGACCGAAATGCGATCGATGGTTGTCTTCAAGTTGGTTGGTGGTAACAATGGCAAAGCTGTGTTCTTTGCAGACGAGTGATCTATTTAGAAAAATAATAAACCTTTGTGTAATAATTTGCAGCGTTTTTTGTTTGAAATGTGTCGGTGTATTGGTATCGTTCCAACAATAAAAACATCTACAATGTCAGAAAAAATGGAAAACTACAGTTTTGTTCGATTGATTATAACGGAAGAATAACAAAAACGTAAGTAGGTGAGGAGGAAATTTGAGAGGACGGTGCAAGGGAAAGATCAGGCAGCCATGATTATGGGTTTCAGAGGTCCCACGTAGCCAAGGTTCCTTTTTCTTCCAAAATAACCCAGTTCCTCTCTGACGACCCTCTTGGCAACTTTTGTTTCCTCCGGTTGAAAGTTAGATCACGTTTCCAATTCCCGTTTATGCTTCTCATTATTCAATGGACTTCAAGTATTTATTCCCTCCGTTCAAAGGCGCCTCTTATTCAACCCCCACCATCGGGAGGGAAGGTCCTTTGTTTCAAATACGGGTCGAGAGAGTATCAAAGCTTTTCGTGGCACATCATTAAGTCTGTATTAGTATTTGAGCCTGTTCACTCCCCCTTACCTCCCACCTTCGTCTGTTTCTCCTGATAATGGAGAAGGCAGCCCTTTGTCTTAGTCGGCCCCAGAACCCCCTAGGAGCCTTCTTTGAGTCCTGGACGATACCCCCAGCCTCCTAAACCAGCTCTTATCGGGACCTTCAGTTTAATTAAAGAGAAACGAGCGGAGTTCAAGGGGTGGAAGGTTTGGAGCTCCATTACAAATCTTCTCATTCCTGCTGAAGCTCCAGCTTTTTTTGCTTCTCCCTCCACCTCCCAGCTTTTTCCAAAGACTTGAGCCACTTTATTGGTTGGAAAAGGGATAGGGTCCGTTGCTGCGGTCCCTAGTGATTCCTTTCTTTCGCCCAATTGAGAGCTTTTGGTCAATCCAAACGCTTTGTGCACAGAATCGCTGAGAATCGCGATGGTGGTTCGTTTCGCTGAAACGAATTACTGACCCACACCTAAACTTTCTTTTAGTAGGCATTTCAGCATTACGTTTATGGTTGCTATGAACTGTTAAGCTAGGGAGGAATCGAGAAGTAATTCTTTTTAGCAATCAATACGTAAAAGAAAAAACCACGTTGTGAAAAAAAAATATATATATTGCCAAGTGAGCATGGCACATAGTTTTTTTTGTATCCATAACCCGATTGTAGATGATCTGATGCATAGTAAATCCCAAAAGATCTCTAAAAACCTTGAACAAACCTCAAGGGACCATCTATACCCCAACAAACAATCTCTGGAAACTTCATCGAATTCGGATAGAAAATGTCGAAACATGCGCAGAGGCTACATTGATCCGGGGATGATGATTTTCATAGGGGACCATCTACACGTCAACCCGCACAATCAAAACGTTATCGAATTCAACTTTGTATAGTTTGGTCCGTTACAACATTCATGACAGACAGATAGACAAACAATGCTTCCGTTCACTTGGTTTGCTTCAGGTTAACTGGAATATCTAGTAGTATGTTTTCGTTTGGAAATTATTATACATTTTGCTCTCGAGTCTACAGAAGTTACAGAACATAGTTTTCATTTTTCAAGGTTCTCAAAGAAACAAAAATCCACCAAAATCAAAGTTTCCACTCGCGTTTCAAGTTTTGGACCTTCCTAAACAATTTTGGTTTCGTATCTGCCTGAGTATCTATCAGTTACGAAATCCTTATAACGGACATAACTATACGAAGTTGTTTCCCGATTTCGATGAAATTTTCAGAGATTGAGCGGGTTAGCGTATTTTCCCTATGAAAACATGATATTCAATCGGGTTATGGATTCGAGGAAGCTATGTGCCACACTAACTTGATGGACATTTATTGTTTATCGTTTTACATTTGCTGTCAGTATGTGTTGGTATGCAATTGGAAACGTGTCAAACCAAGCGAAATTGCACAATGAACGATACTCAAACGACCTCCAGCAAAACAATCAACTAACTGTTGAGCAGCTTCAAAATACAAAAAAAAAAAAAAAAAAAATTCAAAAACCCTCCTAAAGTTCTCAAACTGTCTCCCACACTATCCATTTTCAAGAAAAATAATAATCTTTTAAGTATCTACTTCAGGGCAGGCATTTTTTAGCAAAACTGTAATAATAACACTTATATTTTTCGTAATTTTATAATAACTATTGCAACATGACAGTTTCTAAAACTTGTATAAGTGGCATTTTTTATTACAAATAAATGCATTAAAAAATAAATAAATAAATAATTGTTAGACTCTCCTATGGTGATACTCGTGGAAGCGCACAAGTGATTCCTAGCGCTTTCAAAGGCTCAACCCTAGGAAAGTTCGAATCCCTGGGCTGGGTGACGTGAATCTCGAAACGCCACAATATCATATTGGAGTGGTCGATTGAAGATCAGAAATTATTTAATAGATGAGTATCAATACTTCACGTTAAGAAAGAATGGTTTAAGTGAGCTGAACTCGATGATGAAACGTCCAACTCTGAGGAACTCGTAGTGGTTACTTATATTTTGAAAGCAATCCCGCTTTTATCAAGTAGGTATAAATATGTTGGTGAGGATTTGGTATGGAAAATTATAGCTGATGAAGCATGAAGGGCAACCAACTAGAACATCTTTCATTATCGGGCTACCTATTACCAGACTGTGAGTGTGAAGTTCATTAAAATGGATACCCACGCTAATGACTATTCAGCCAGAACGGTCGTTGGTTATTGAATTTCACAGATCGATAAGCTTTCAATATTTATAATTCCGTAACCCACTGGGACTCGACATTCGCGTAATAATCGGATGTCACGTTTATATTGGAATACAATGTGAAGTAGATCAAATAACGTGATTCCACTCACCATAACGAACCAACACTAATCAGAAGAATCTTCGTCACCACATACCTGCAAGAAAAAAACGTGATTAATAAGATTTAAATAAGATAACTATGTATTTCTGGTAATGAGCTGCAGCCATTCAGAAACAGCAAAATTACTAAACGACTAAACAAGAGTGTGTTATAGATTAAACTATGTAGGTAATTATTTTTTGTTTCATCATTTTCAATAATGAACCAATCTTTGGGATTGAGAAAGATATACAAATTTCAAACCCCCCTCAAAATTTGCTGGTTTATGTTTCAAGGTACGTGGAATCCGATAATCGGGTAAAAACTTTTCCTACCGTCCGATGTACTTTCCTAAAGGTCCGAGAATTGCGGCTTCAAGAAAAAATTGCCGTGCAATTTATTCCCTACGTCGGCAATTTTTTTGTGTCAATTAATTGCTCGGAGTTGCTCAACAACGAGGGAAAGAGGGAAAAATTGCGGAACTGCCGGCAATTTTTATCGCATCGAATCGCCAGGTTTCGGCAATTTTAGTTGCTCGTCTAAATGAGGCTTTAGTTACCCTGGACCGATTTTGATGAAATTTGGTACGTAGGCTCCATTTGGGGTCTAGTTGTTCCCCGAAGATTTTGGTTGATGTAGGTCACTTCTCTGGGTTGAAAAATAAGGTTTGAAATTTTGAAAACACCCTAACTCGAAAAATTTTGATATAAAGGTATTGTTTTTCCATCAATTTAAGATAGTATAGAATTTTTAGAATTGAATGAGACCACCCAGAACTCTGTAGGACCAGCCGTTCGATCCCCTTGGTAACTTAAAGGTTGGACATGATAAATCAGAAACACGAGTGTGAGTCGCAAAATAGGTCTAATCTCCGTTCAAATGTTATCTGAAAAAAATGCAATCGTTGTTCGTTTTTTCGAGTTGTACTGTTTTGCGTCATTAACCATCAGTGATCGCATTTCCTAATGGAGGCATCCACAATTCTCGAATAGCCATGTTATTGCAAGTAGGCAGTATTAATAGAAAAGACGAGTTCTATGCTATGTAATAATTTGCAGCATTCAAGAAACTGAATAATAATCATTGATAATTTTATATTTCACGATCACACCCAAACGGAAAGAACCACCACGATGTAGTTTCTGTAGCAAAATGTAGTGTCCAATGGAGGAAGGTGACTAAATCAATAAATCGTCAAGTAAATAAAGTCATAAATATAAGGAAAATTCAAGTAGTTTCACTAGTTTTCTCACTCGAATTGAAAATCTTAAAATTTAATTGATTCAAAAATGTAAAACTGTAGTGCCTACATAATAAGTTTGTATGTAAACTGTTCATTTTTGGGTTGACGTTTGGCGCAGAGTGCACAGCCTCTTTAGGGGACCTTTTGGGACAAATTCTATCCTGTCCATCGTAGAGTGCACAGCAATCGCAGACTGGCTCTGGAGACCGCAAAAGAAGTGATTGCAAGGAAGTCAGATCAGCTATGAGGCTAACTTCCATTTATCCTAATGCGATGAAATTTGGTACATTTTGAAGGAACGAGATCAGTTTGAAGTCAGATCCGCTAGATACTCGTAACTGTTGACCTTCAGATATCTAGGAGCGATAGAAATTTTGAAATGGGCATTGAGCATAATCTATGCTCCAAGTAACGTAGTAAGTGAGCCCAAGCACAATAATCGGCTGAAGGTGATAATTATGCTCCATGTAAAATAAACGTAACATGTGTGCATAACAATTTATCATCATTTTGGCTAGTCAAACGTTTTCAATATACCATTAATACTTGCTGTATGAACATAATAGTGTTTCTCTATGGTCTCTCATCTTTCTCTATCATAAACACACAGGTTGTCTTGAGACACGCAGCAGACCAAGAAGGAAAATACAGTCGAACGATGCGCTGGAAAGGTGATACAGAGGTGACCTGAGAAGGCGGGGGGACGTCACGTGACGTATGGTAATGGAGCTCTTGATTGCCAAGGCCAGAGGAAGCTCCTAATTCTCCGTCTTGGCGTTTCATAACATCTACCCACGACCAGGTCCAATGGGCCGCTTCTCGACAGGTGAGCATTGGTGGTTGAAAAATGAATCATTCACCAAATTGAGTCGTAAATGTGAAGATGAGTATTCGACTTGTTGTCACACAATACTCGACCGATTCTACTCAAATTGGGAGAAAAGAATGCTCGAATGTCCAGTCACTGATTCGCTATAGAAACGATACAGTGTCTGTTCTAGTGATTTTTATATTCTAGCTAGTTCGCAGATATTTACAACCAATTGACAGAAATGAACTACTTCAAACTCCAAGAACTTGGATGATCATACTCAATGAGCAAGAGACCAAGTAAAATTAGAATGAAAATTGAAGCTTCGATCACTTAACGACTGTTATACGAGTTAGTAACGGCTAACACTAGTTCGTCAACTTCCGAAATAAAACTGTAGCCATAGGAAGATATTAGAGCCACTAGAGGAAAGGTACGTGAGATAAAGGAGTTGGAAAAGTGATATCAGATATTCTGCCCGGCTAATCACAGTTGGTGAGACAGTTCTCTGGGGTAGAACGACGAGGTTATGAGAGGAAGGGAATAGTTGAGAATTGGAAGGGGGATACGACAGTCGTAATGACAGTCCAATTTAACGCCGATTCAGCTGATATCACCGCTCACTATAATTTTACGGGAGGGCAGCTATTATCGGGCCATCTCAAATGTTGACCAAGCACAACGTACCTACTGTTATAAATTGTAACGAGCCTTGGGAGAAAAAAACTATGGAAGTTACAACGTAACTGAAAAAAAAATGGAGTGATTTTGATTTATTATTTTCAATAATGAACCATTAAAATCGTGTAAAAATGTTAACCCCCCCAAAAATTTGAAGGTTTACGTTTCAAAGTATGTAGAATCCCAAAAATCGAATAAAAAAATAAAAATTAAAATCCGTCCGTCCGCCGTACGCAGCACTATTCTTAACAACCATGGACCGATTTGGATGATATTTGATATCAGGACTCCATTTGGAGTCTGGTTGTGCAGTGAAGCTTTTGGTTGATGTCAGCCACTTCTGAGGGATGAAAATTAAAGGTTGACATTTTCAAGAGTGCCCTAGCCCGATAACTTTGGAAGTAAAGGTAAAGTTTTTTCACCAATTTGAAATAGTATTGAATTTTCAGAATTTTTAGAGATTACCCGGAGCTTTGTAGGACAAACCGTTCGCTCTCCACGAGTACTTAAGGTTTTTCCTTCGATAAAACAGAATCATAAGTGTGAATCACTAAAGATCTCTAATCTCCGTTGAAATTTTAGCTGATCAAAATGCGATCGTTATTCGTTTCTTCGAGTTGTATTCAATTTGGCTTCCTTAGCAACCAGTAATCAAATTTCCATACGAAGGAATCCCAACTCCTTATTTCCTCAAATCGAGTGTGAAACGTTTATTTCCATTAAATAAACTTGATTGTGAAGGTGTGAAGGCAGTATGTGTAGTAGGTAGGTCGTAACTATGGTTAGTAGGTGAAAAAATTTAAAAAAAAAGTGACAATGGCAAAGCTGTGATCTATACAGAGGAAAAAAAACTTTGTGAAATAATTTGCAACTCTACAATACATGATGCAAAATTTACAACAAAAGTTCAGTCTGATTTCAAAGGTTTATAATTGAAAATAATAAACAAAAACTGACAACTCGTCGTACCCGCCTCTATCATCCTCCCTTATTTTACGTGAGAATTAAAGGAAAATGGAATACAAAGAATAGTCTCAGTGAAATAATAAGTATCTAGTAAGGCAAAAGCCAATTTCGGAAGAAGTTTGTTCGTAAAGCGTGCATGGATAAACAGTTTTAGCTCAGAATAAAAGCTATTTGATATCCTTCTGTCATGTGGGTGTGGCAAATAGGTTTCTCTTACAGATCTTAGAAAAAAATCCACAACATGAAAATTCCATCGGAATGTAGATAAAATACTGGGATTTATTGTTGTGGTTGTTATGGTTGTTAGTTACTGAGGAACCAATCACCAAGTCCTGGAAACCGTCTTTAGGCTTTTATTTGTGGACCATGCAAGATGGGAATAGAAATTTTGATTTCGTGGAGAAAATCAAACTATCAGCAAAGCAAATTGTTACACAGAGGTTCATTATTTTTCTGTATAGATCACCCGCCATCAAAGAACACAGCTTTGACATTGCAACTGCCTACCAACCAAATTTTGGTTCAAAATCAAGTTCAATGTTATTGAAGAAATAAACGGTTCACAATCAATTCGAATAAAAAGGTAGTTGTAGGTGCCTCCATTAGGAAACATGAATGATGATTGCTAAGGACGCAAAACTGAATACAACTCGTAGAAACGAACAACGATCTCATTTTGGTCAGCTAAAATTTGAACGGGGATTAGGCCTCTTTGCGATTCACACTCGTGATTTTGATTTATCGTAAGGGCTCCATTTGGCCTCTAGTTGTGCCCAGAAGCTTTTGGTTGATGTCAGTCACTTCTAAAGGTTGAAGAATTAACATTTTTGAAACGCCCTAGCTCAAAAACTTTCTATATAAAGGTATTGTTTTTTCATTAATTTAAAATAGTGTTGAATTTTTAGTTTTAGTTGAATAATTAGTAGGACCAACCGTTCCCCATGAGAACTTAAGGGTTGGACAACTGAAGAAAGTGCCGCGGACGAGAGACAAACGGAATAAATTGTATTCGATTTTCGGATTCTACGTATTTTGATACGTAACCCAACAAATTTGGTGGGGGAGTCTCCCCCAGCGCAGGCGCTTACCATGTGTCCGACTGGATTGCGGTGTACTGTACCATATCGATGTACGTACTTAAAAAAGTAGTACATTCAAGTAGTAAATAACAATAATAATAATAATAATAAAGTGCAAGTACTACATGTTATGGTTTGTTCTCTTCAATCCGGTAACTGATCTGTCCTATTAATCGGCAAGATAAAAGTTCTCTCGCTAATACCTCTTCATCGCCATCCGCCAATAGTAACGTTTTTTATCATTTGATGAGGTTACAAGAGCACAGTCGAAAGAATAGAGAGAAGCATAATGGTAGATGAAGTAACGATCCGCAAATAGGAACCACGAAACGAGCGTAACCGGTCGAGATTTCTTCACTAGAGACGGAGGGAGCGATCGAGTTGCGGTTCAAGGCACACTGCGTTGCGGTGTATTCTAATGACACACACGTCTTGAGTCCGTCCTTGGTCGGATGGTATGAATAAAGCCTGTTGTTTGCGTGCGTCTGCGGCCGCGGAGCAACAATGATCGTTATAACAGATGCATACTAAAGGGTAGAGTAAGGCCGTCGAGGAATGGAGGTTCGTCAACTACGGCTAATCTACGAGAGGATCCTTCATAACAGGAGAAAGGAGATTCGAATGGAGCAAGATTAAGACGTCGCGGAGCGGAATCTATGGGGAAACTAAGAGCTAAGAGGCTATCCAGGCATCAACTATGCTTGAACTTCGATAGATGAAAAAAGGGTAGGTTAGGAACTGTTTGAGCGAAGAAACTGGCATCCCAACACACTAATTTCACAATTCTTCCCTGTCATTCAGGAGAATACTGTCAAAGATCTTGTTCTGGACGTCTACCCTTCCATCGGGCATCCTATAACTCGGACCAGTAGATGCAAAAGTGAGTAGGGCTAGAGCGAAAGTGAATTATATGATCGCACCCAGGGAAGGGCGGTGGTCAGTTGTGACCGAGCGAGCTACGGAGCTCTGGAGGCAAGAATAGGACCGGTTGCAGGGGCCGAGAGTTCTAGGCTCGCCTCGGGAGCATATTTTCGGTCAAGTCGGTCGCAGTTCCCCCTCGTCCCAACTCAGGGCGGTGAGGCCAATGGGAAGCCATGAGCGAAATAAACAGAACGAATTCTGATCTTCCCTTTGGAAAACAGCTGACGACGTCCGTGACGCCAGGAATGACAGTCGGACGAAAATCCAACCTGAAATGGTTGTTTACTTTTTTTTTTACCCAGGGAAGGGCAGTAACAGAGGGAACTGTTCATAGTGTGCGAGTTTAAAAACAAAGATACTGACGTTGAAGGGGCAGCAATATTGTGGCAGAGCATGGCAACTCGCATTCTTTAATCAGCGTTCGACCTTAGGTTTCTTGAGTATCATCATAAATTCAGTAGAGGTGGTTCTCAACACGGTCGACTTATTATTTTTACAACAATTATAAGTTTGTGTATCAAAAGCAGCTTTCAGTAGGCGAAAGGTACGTGAAATCGTGCAGAGAAGAAAATGAATGCAAAGCCTACCTGAAAACGGTTGAGGGAGAAATCACATTAGTCGGGGGATATCATACTCCTAAATACCATACTGGTGCAGCGAAAATCCTAAGGCCTGATTTATCTTCGTGACTATTACTAATCTTGTTTGTTACTAATAATCTAAGGGTGTGAGTTCTAAAGGCCAATGCCTCTCGAGAATGAGTTTTAAGACTCTACCATTATTGTTCTTTGTATAATTACTATCATTCGAGTCGACCGTTTGAAAATAAAAATGTGAAAAATTACTTGATAATGAACTTTGAAAATATTATGATCAACTGCTAATTACAATGATGCAAACACCTGCTCATCTAAAAAGGGAATATCATCTACACAAAAGTATGTCAAGTGACGTAGTTGGGAATAAGGGTAATTGGTAATAAGGGTATTTGGGAATAAGCCGGCTCCACACATGCGGCATTCGCCGAACACCGAGCAACTCGGCGAATACCGAGCTACTCGCCTAGGTACTCGGCGAGTGGCAAGCTCATTGCTCCACACATTCGGAGTTCGTCCCGCGCAGTGCTCGCTTTGGGAGAGAGACGAGCAACTCGGAGTTGCTACATCAGCTTGTAATCCAAAACAATCAACATCTGCGAGGCGATCAAACGAGGGATCATTTAATTCAGGGAAATGTAAACTTCCACTCACTTCCAGAAAAACAGGGAATTCCTATTTTCAAGGGATCAATAATACATCACGCCTCTGAGTGGGATAGGCAACACAGATTTTCATAAAAACGCACCAACCAAGGAGATTGTTACTGATCCAAATTCCTAAATAGGAAACCTTGCAATATGCAAAACTTTGGCAACATTTCAATTAGATACCTTCAGCAAATGTCGGGAGGCTCCAGTTGTCACAGAAAAATGCCCCGACGAGCAGCCCCATGCGACCCTGCATGTGTGGAGAGGGGCAGATGCTCGCTACTTGGCGAATATTCGTCTCCTTTGAAGTGGGCAAAAAACCGACTCTGGCCGGAGCATTCCCGAGCACCAATATTCGGTATTCGGCGAGCACCAAGCGCCCATCCAAACCACAAGGAAATCGGCGACATCGGCTCGGTGCTCGGCGAATGCCGAATGTGTGGAGCCATCCCACGAAGGACCAAAATTCGATGAAATCTGACGGCCAATATCTCGGACGAAATTTTTTCCCTGATTTGTTTGCTTATCCTGTTTCATGTTTTAGAAACAGTTTTCAATTTTCCGAAATTCAAATTTAGCGCCTTGCATTAATTATGAGCTCTTAAAGACTAACAATTTCACAGGTAAGAGTAACTTTTTGTTAACTTGGATGTGTTTACAAAATGTCAGGGTAAAGGAATTTCAAAACTTTTCTTCTCCTCATTTACATATGAAGAAGCGCAGACAGACGTTTATCGTGATGGCGATGCACTATGGTAAATGATCTTAGAATAACTGTTACCTACTTTGATCCTACAGCTACCAAGGTAACTTATCCAAATATTCGAGTCGGATTTTTACCTGAAGTGGCATCGAACCCACCACAAATTTCATCATCTACTAAGTTGGGTGGGCAGTTTAGCTTTCTTTCAAAGAATTAGTTGATGAACAACTACCACGGTAAAACAATGCATCTCGGATAAGTCGTTTACGTGTGATTTACCATCCTGTTTATAGGAATATCTAGAGAAAACTTCGGACCTTCAACATTTCCTATAGGAAATTAGGAAATATAGGAAATTTCCTATAGGAAATGTTGAAGGTCCGAAGTTTTATCTAGATATTCCTATAAACAGGATGAAAAGCTATAGCTTTTCAGGTACTACATTCTCTATTTCGTTGGCCAAGTTTCCCAAGAACATTTTTCAAACGTGGAAAGGTAGGAGAAGTGTATTCGTTCCGCAGACGATTATGTTACCCATAGAAACACAAGTAAGGAAAACTTGAGAGCTTGGAACTTGAAATTTTTTGGTTTTGTGTCCTTCAGAAATACAATTAATTGAGAGAAAACATGGAGCGTAGTGAAAATAAGAGAATTTGATGTTTTACGTCCATTTGGGGTCTAGTGCCGCGAAGCTTTTGGTTGATGTCAGAGGTAAAAAAACAGGGTTGCAATTTTCAAAGGAGCCATAGCTCGAAAACTCTCGGAACAAAGGTATCGTTTTTCACCGATTTTAATTAGTATTGAATTTTTAGAGACCACGCGGAGCTCTGTAGCACAATCCTTTCGTTCCCTACGAGAGCTTAAGGGTTGGACTTACGATAAATCAGAATCACGAGTGTGAATTGCAAAAGAGGCCTAATCCCCGTTCAAATTTTAGCTGTCCAAAATGAGATCGTTGTTCGTTTCTTCGAGTTGTATTCAGTTTTGCGTCCTTAGCAACTACTATTCCTTATAGGTTGTCAATGGAAGCTTGGACATTAACCAGAACTGGCGGGGTAAGATAAGAAAGTATGATAGAGATGATTTGCGGCAAGCGATGTAGGAGCTGAAAGGACTGGCAACCAAAATCAGGGTGATGGCTGCAACCTTGTCATAGCGCGGCGTGTGTTGCGGGAAAAGTCCCACGGAGTTGCGCTAGTTGGGCATCTCAGTAGGTGTACTCAATGGTGTCACCAGACGCGTACTGCTCGGCTCATATTTGAACTGGTAGTCTTTTTTTAGAGGCCCTTCATCCCTGTCTCACACCTCAACCTCCTCCGCATTCCTCGTCCTTAGGGCCGTCCTCACCACCAATAATTGATTTGTGTTTTTTAATTTTTCATTATTATGGAGCCCCCTCCGTAATTGAGAGGAGTTAATTTTTTTTAAGTGACAATGTCAAAGCTGTGTTATTTGCAGACGAGTGATCTGTACAAAATAATAATAAAAACCTCTGTGAGATAATTTGCAGCGTTTAAAAAAAATAGGACAACAAGATATTGATCGAAACAGAAACTAGGTTCACTAGGAAACTAGGATCACTAGAAACTATTCAAGTGATTTAATGTTCTTCATGCTGGAGAAATTTATCAAGCCTTGAAAATAATCATAATAACGATTAATGACTTGCTCCTGATTACATTATTGTAAATGGTGACTTAGTGAAAAACTATTTTGTAATTTCTATGGGAACCATCCCCAACCACTGATCGATCGAGTGTTAAAAATAAATAGAAGTAGCAAATACACCGAAAAATGAAAAAAAAAAAAAAAAGACTAAATACATGAAGTATGCTGAGCTGCTCCAGTCTTATCTCACCTATCGCTACTTCAAATAAAGCAAGAAGACACCTACTCAGAGCCAAAGCTAATCAATGCAGGAGTCCCACAAGGGAATGTTCTTAGACGGCTCTTGTATGCCCTTCATACCAGAGATCTCCCAGAAATTGAAATGAACACCACAGCCACTTTCGCAGATGATACAGCGATTTTGGCGGTCGGAGAATGTAACAATGAATCCACCAAAAAGTTATCAATATCCAGCATACAAAAGTGCACAGCAAAATGGAGAATCAAAATAAATGAAACTAAGTCGGTACATGTCGATTTCACTAACAAAAGAATCAAGTGTATTCTGGTACATTTCATGGGAAAAGTTATTCTGAATGCTAATGAAGCTAATTACCTAGGCATGACACTAGACGCCAAACTTAAATGGAAAGCCCATGTCGAAAAAAGAAGGAAGAACTCCTTCTAAAATTCAGAAAAATGCTTCGGCTGATGGGGAGACGGTCGAAGTTGTCAATCCAGAACAAGCTTTCATTGTACAACCAAGTCCTTAAACCTGTCTGGACTTATGGAGCTCAGCTTTGGGGCTGTACGACTCAGTCAAATCGAGACGTCATCCAAAGAATCCAGAAAAATGTGCTAAGAATGGTTGTCAATGAAATGAAATGAAATGAAATGAAAACGTGCTTTATTTGGTATATATAGTGCAAACAATGTTTGAAAACTGGCACAGTAAGTCTTGGTTTTCACCATGAGACTTGGTTGGCTGAAAAAAAAGAAACGAAACATAATTCTCTTCTCATTTCAAGTAGTAGTATTCAGTATTATTTTTATTATTATTTTTTTGTTCCAGAAAATCACGGAGTTAATGTTTTTTTTCTTAATTATTTTTCTTTTCTTAGGATTTTTATACATTCAATTTTAAGTTATATTAGATACATTGAATTACCTAAATATTTTAGAATATAATTTCAAAATAGAAATTTAATTCTTTCAAACAGTTAAATAGACCATTTACATTATAGCAGACAGCGTTTATTTCTTTCATTGACATAATTGTATTTCTCGTTCCTTGTGTTTTCTCCTGCGTTGTCTTTGATGTTGTTCTCTCTAGTCATGCGGGGTGCTTTCTGAAGTTGTTTATATCCCTTATAGTTTATGTCCCTTATAGACATGGCTGAAACTATAAGGGAATGGTTGTCAATGCACCATGGTACTTTCGAAACGAACTTCTCCATCATGAGCTTCGGATCGAAATAATAAACGATGCTATAAAGCGATAAGCTGTGAGTCACCTACAGCGGCTAAGATGTCACATCAACGAGGAAGCTGTCCAACTCCTTGACACAAGTGATGTCATCAGAAGATTGAAGCGTACCAAACCACTTGACCTAGCTTACTTGTGGAGCAGTGGAGTGAAACATCCACCATAATCAACAAAACTCAGTGATGTATCTTAGTCTTGAATATTTGTCCATATTTTCGAAGTAATATCGTTAATAAGTTATACTTGGTGCAATAAACAATATTGAAGAAAAACTGATCGATCGGGTGTTAAAAATAAATAAAAGTAGCAAATAACCGAAAAATGAAAAAAAAAAGACTAAATGAATTTCACAAGTAAGCCGACGATACGATATTATAGCCCCCTCAGCTATTACAGAAGTTAAGGTACTCATCGTAAAATTTTTGTTCTTTTCTTTTTCTTTTTTTTTTATGAATCTCATCATGTTTAGCATTGGATTGTACGTGAAAACCATATTGGACTATCAAGGTGACATCATGCATAACACACGTAGAATTATGGATTGACCTCCAGCATGGGCCATTCTTCATTATTAAAAACTGTAGTAATGTTGATTTGATGACCAAAGATGGGACATTAGATTTTGAACTAAACAGCTCGTTTCTCCAAGATCGAAACTTTTACTTCGCTGTGAAAATTCGTTTTTTCGAGAGAAAAGTTTCATGGAGGAAAAACGTAATTCATTTCAGTTTTCTCCCTAAACCGAAAAAGAGTTTGAGCACCCTTCTTCGTTAGAGTATGAAGTTATAATGGGAGCAAGAGAACAAGGAACGGAGCTCAGTAGTCGCAAAGATGTGTCGTTCTGACGGTAAATCAGGGTCTGTGGGTCGAAACTAAGTTCACCGTCTGAGAAGGTTTCTCCTGTCTCTACCTACAATAGTCGTGACTCCCGTGAGACGCAGCCTTACACTCCTAACTCATTCAACTTCGCTCTTCCACTAACCAACTCGCCCTCTGCACTTCCTCTACAATTCAAGTAAATAGAGTTATGACAGTAAGAATGGGGGGGAAGGGTTTGATGAAAATAATTATCAAATGAGAATAACCGAGACAGCCACCCCTGAATTGTGAAGTACATCTTGGCAATAACAAAAGAGTGTAAGGGGAGGGAGGTTCTGCAAAGACCAAACTGGGAACCATTGTCGCCGCTTGGAGACTTTCTCTGCAGGAAGTCGCTTTGTGGAGGTCGAAGGAAGGAAGGCGCTATTGTAATGGGAGGCCGTTTTCGAGCTCCGTTTAAACTATGACCGAGGCTTGGGATAGTACTGCTGTGGAACCAGCAAGTCTACTGTTCGTCATAGCAGTTGTCGAGGTCTAATGAAGGAAGCTCAGTGGTTCCTATTGTCTCCTCCCTTCCTCGTCTGCTATCCAGTTTCCAAAGCTTGAAGACTGTCGCAGAGCTCTTTCAATACATAATCGAACTTAATTTAACAAGTAGGAAACTTGGGTGTAGAATAATACCACGTCTCGGGGTCTCTTTGACTCGTATGATTGCCTCAACTTTGTCATTGTTGTGCCTCTATAAAAGTTTAATCGATCAGTTAAGATTAATCTCAAGTTTACATAACATCACAATGTGAGATAGTTACCTATACATAGATATACAGAAAGATAGATGTTCGACGAAAAAATACTTGCCATTTAGGGGCCAATTTGTATACAATCTCTACCACGTATTTCGTCCTAAAAGGTCCAAAATTATAGTCAGCCAAGCTCTGACTATACACACGATAAGATTAAGAAATATATACATACAATTTGGGACACATTCTCCCCAAGAAAACAATAAAACTTATATATTATACCATGTTGCAATCTGTATTGCAGTATTGCATGATATCTTGGGGAAGAACGTATTCCACCCATATAAATAAGTTATATGTTCGGCAGAGAATTATCATAAAAATGATGATTACCGAGTAGGACCCCACCATAGACCTATTTGATATTGCTAAGGTATTAACTAGTAGACAACTTTATGTGAAAAACCTACTATTGCAATTCTTTAGGAAACCCAACATAATTGAAGTTTCTCGAAGGGATCCGAAATACTATACTAGATATGCCGCCGCAGGGAATATGACTGGCCCTAGACCTAGGCTGACTCTGACAACGCGCAGCCCGATCTTCATTCTACATTTGTTACATAGATAAATTGTTTGTAGCATGAAAAGTCCCCAGAAGTTCACAAGACCAAAATGCAAAAAGCAAGAATTAAGTTGGCTAGTTACAGAAGGGGGCTTTAGATGCGAGAGGATAAAACATCATATATGTTTAGGAGACTATTAAAGTTTAGATATGATTAAAGTTAGAAAATATTCAAGTATATTAGCATACGTTAGAGATTATCAAAATTCGTCCTTTTTTCTGTCCAATCATGTATTGTTTAGTAATTTACATATTATTGTAATAAATAGTAGATATCAATTTATTTACCGATATGGAGCGATTTCGCAAAGATCCTACCCTACAACACGGGCCAAGCCTAACGTCGGGTAGGAAATCTGAGCAAATCACATCGCATCAAGAATTTATCTTCTTGTAAAAGTATACATAATGGCGCCAAATAAACATATCTATATATCTATATACACATCTAGAGTACGAGTGCCGGGCTATAAAGAAGTATTTATCCAATGGGGTGATGGTAGCGAGTCCACCGCGTTAACGTGAATTGGGAACATTCAATGTGATGGGTTAGAAATTACATCAGTGGATGAAAATGAGAAATCTTCAATTTCCTCATTTATGAGGAACACGAGTGGGGAGGAAATTGTTTAGCCGTGATTTTGTTTTTATGATCTACTCATGCTCGTTTATTTTAAACTGTTTGGATTTCGGAGCTGAAAATGGGATGTGAGGGTTTATGATGGCGTTGAATCAGATTTTGAGGCCAGAAACAACAAAATCTAACCTTATATTGACTTTCGAAACATTTCTACTAGCCGATACAATTTTTAGGCCTACCAACCCAAAAATCACCTGGATAGACCTTAATTCATCTATAGCAATGATCTGCCACAATTACTCTGCCTCTGCACAACGTTCTACGCAGGAATAATTTTCAGAACCACGTACAGATTGAATTGACTTCCAAGTATGTTTGTAAGAAGAGGTACGATTAACTACAAAGTATGCATAGATTGATGAGAACGAATTAACTTTGAATTAAATTATTGAGAATAAACATGCAAATGCATACAAATTAAAAGCACTTTCAAGTAAAGATATTGTCTCAATTATAAAATACTAGCCGGTTATCCGTGCGTTGCACAGACGATGTTATCTTATTCTAAATGCGCGCCATCAATCGGAACAATTGTTTTACTAACTCAAAAACCTTCGTTTTCATAAGCTACTACCACCTAAATGAAAATGGTTTTTTAAAAAATCGCCTTTCGCCTGTATAAGCGATATTGTGATTATAACTGTAGATTAAAGTTGTTAGGAAATTGTTATGGCGATTTGGGTATTGAATTAAGGCTTAAGGCAGTAGGGGAGAGAGGGAGAATACCAAACTTTATTCTCAATTATCTCCTCAAACGATAATTGAGAATAAAGTTTGGTATTCTCCCTCTCTCCCCTACTGCCTTAAGCCTTAATTCAATACCCAAATCGCCATAACAATTTCCTAACAACTTTAATCTACAGTTATAATCACAATATCGCTTATACAGGCGAAAGGCGATTTTTTAAAAATAATGAGGAGATAATTGAAAATAAAGTTTGGTATTCTCCCTCTCTCCCCTACGGCCGAGAGAGGGAGAATACCAAACTTTATTCTCAATTATCTCCTCAAACGATACACCGATTTTCAATTTAAAATACAATCTGGATTTGTATCAACATCACTGAATGAGCTATGATGCAAAATATTCATAAACGTTGAAATCTTCGCGAAAAGTTGAATTCGTCAATTACCAGATCACGTTTGATTAGCATGAAAAGTTGTAAAATTACACTTTGTTTCCTTAGTTATGAAAGAGTTTTTTCACTCAACGTATTTCAGGACACCTTCGTTTACGAAGTAGGAAGCGGGCGTATGAAGTCTTATCGACAGAAAACATCCCTGGATGTCACTGGTGATAATGGTGCAAAGGTTAAGAGACATCACAATATTCATTTTTATTTGTTCATATTATTTCAGCTATCTAAAAATAGATGAAACTCCTACGAAATCCTTATTATTTACTTCTTGGGGATGAGTTGGGAACAAAATATTACACACCCCTTCCCCCGCCACTGATTAGTTAACTAAATCAGTTAACTTTTTTTTTTATAAATTTAGTTAGCTAAAGTAGTTTTTCCTAAATAGAGTTTAACTGACGTTTGAGGTGGTGAAACACACCACCTGTGTTCCAAGTTTAAGGCAGGAGACAAAACAAGTTCAGCGTAACTCCAGTCAAGAACATTGCTTCCGAGTCTACCAAGGTAGCGTAAGCACGTTTTCACTTTTCAAGGTTGAAAAAAAAATCTCCAAAATCAAAATTTTGACTCGTGTTTCAAGTTTTAGGCCTTCCTGAACAATTTTGGTTTCGTGTCTGTCTGTCTGTCATGAAATCCTTGTAACGGGCAACACGATACGAAGTTATTGTCCGATTTCGATGAAATTGGCAAGGATTGTGGGGTTTGGCGAGGAGACGGTTTCCAATTAAAATCATCGACGCGGTTCGATAGTAGTCTCTGCGCATGCGCAAACGTAATAACCCATAACTTCTATATTTTCTGCCCGATTTTGATTAAATTTTCAGGAATTGTATCTGTTGCCGTGTCTATGGTCTAAGGTATCTTGTACTATCCTACGAGGGTAGGGCAAGATACTTGGAGATTAGCTACTTATGCATCGAATCACCCATACTCCCTGGTTATGTACACGAGGAAGCTATGTGCCACACCCACTTGACAGACTGTTTTTAGTAAAAGTGATCTTACTGTAAGTAAGAAACAAGAGATGGGTTTTAATACATCGGCTTAAGGTGGTTTTAGAACAGAACAAAATCTGGCAAAAACGTCTGAAAATGTGTAGTCACCTACATCAACATCCATCTAGAATCTAAAATTGAAATTCTACTACTAAATGCTTCTGCAACGATCTAGGGGAATGTAAACTATATCTCTCTTAGTTAAATCTAGCGTGTGAGAACCTGCAAAGAATCTGTATATTTCATACCTACAAAGTATCTTGCAGTGGCGTCAGGTGAGAATATTCGTCAGGCACACTGCTTAGAGGAATAAACAATAATGAAAAACGCAGCAAATTATTACACAAAGGTTCATTTTTTTCTGTATAGATCAAGTGCCAGCAAAGAACACAGCTTTGCCATTGTCGCAACCTACCATGTTATCTCTTTAAAATCGAGTTTATTTAGATGAAATAAACGCCTCATACTCCGTTCGAAGAAATAAAGAATTCCTTTATTACGAAATTTGATTACTGGTTGCTAAGGAAGCGTAAACCATGGCTTAGTATCCATGGCTCATTTTCCAATTTTCTCTGCTTTAAAGGCCACGAAACAGCTCATCGATTGTTTGCCTTGGCTGATGCTGTTATAGTGGGGGTATTGCAATACTGGACCCCGCACTGACCCCCCGCCTACCCGCCTGTCATTCAAAACAGTCCCGCAAAATTCATGTTTGCTTCGAGTCTACCAAGGCAGCGGAAGCTTTTTGACATTTTCATGTCTTTGCTTTGGCACATAAACTGAAAAATCGTCACGAAAACTTGCTCACGCGACCAATAAATAAAATAGACTCACTGTGTTGCGTAGAGAACAGTCAACTGTTTTCTTATTTTGATGCTTGGGTACATGAACTAACAACCTTACTTTCACACACATGAAAATGTCCCAATGTGTTGCAGACTCGTATGCAAGTATTTTTCTCACTTTTCAAGGTTGAAAAAAAAAGTTCTCCAAAACCAAAATTTCCACTCGCGTTTTACGTTTCAGACCTTCCTGAACAATTTTGGTTCCGTGTATGTCTGTCTGTCTGTCATGAAATTCTTGCCAGAGCCATAACTTCTACAATTCTCATCCAATTCCGATGAAATTTTCAGGGATTGTGCGAGTTGGCGTGTAGATGGTCCCCCATGCAAATCATTACCCCCGGACCGATAGTAGCCGCTGTTTTGAACTGTTTGCCTAGCATGGCCGGGCACCACGCTAGTTCGCGTATCTTCCGCAATCGATCGTTCTCTGGTGTGTTGCGGGCTAGTATCCCAGGCAAAATACTTACTTATTCCATTCTCCTATTTCATCTAACTTTCTTGGTTATGAAACAGTCCCTAAATTTTATTAAAATTTTCCAAAATCCGTTAAATATTAAGTACTTGCAAAAAATGGAATTATAGGAGAATCTCAAGAACAATTAATTTATTCATTTTTCATATTTTTAGTGAGGCAAACAGTGATTGCTATGTTTGCCTGGAGGAGACGCCACTGGTATCTTTCCGTACAAGAAAGAAGCATTGGGACCTCCTTGGATGTGTTTTTCTTCGAAAGTCTGCATGCGAGGTGAATTTAAGAGATAATTGCCACCATTAACCTTTCCTAGCCCCATACGTTTCTCCACGTGATCTCGAATGAGACGGAGGCGACCTCATAGCTCCAGAGTCATGGTACATGGATAGCAGGTGATACGAGTATGGGAGCAGGATGCCTTTCCCAACAGCAGCCGATCCTCGTCCTGGAATCGATCCGGGGTACGGAACCGACCTGATGTTATCAAGTAACGACTGGGAAAGGGAAGAAAGATGATCCTGTTCGTAATTAAGACGAAGGAGGAAAAAAAGAGCGAAGGCATAGGCCGAAGCCGGCCCCGTTTACCCGAGTGGAAGGAGGATTCTAGGTGAGGAGGCACCTACTGGAGGCTGGCGGGGGTCACTGGGTTACTCGCTGCCGAGGAGCGAAGCTGCTTCCTTTCCAGTGCGACTCCTCGCGGTTGAAACCGAAAGTAAGAGTTCGACTGACACGGAACCCCTCAGCGCCGTCTGCCCTTCCGTCTGGGGATTAGTCAGTTCCGTGAGCTCTGCAGTCTCTAACGAGCATGTTGCTACACGGAAAGACAAACAGCTCTGAGGAGATGGAAATTCAGCTGCTTTCTTCAGTCTATTCGTGGCGGACTGAAAACGCTGCAAATCACTACGCACCGGTTTATTGATTATCAGCATAGATCACCCATCAGTAAAGCAGATTTTTCATTGGCCAATACTTCTGTCATTTACCACTAGTTTAACGTGACGATTTAACTTAAAAACGAGGGCAACCCAGAATCCTAAATATGGGTTCAAAAAACGGAAATTGGGTTTTAAAAAACAGGTTTTAAAAAGAAACAGAGAAAAAGTATTTCAAATTGGAAATAACTAGTTAGCACAGAAAAATCCCTGATATGCTCGCCGTTGAGCAACTTTCGTCACCAACTGAAGCCAATCCACATGAAACCACCTAATCCAGCGGTATTATACGCGACACAGATGGTATACACTCCACTAAAACAGCTTCACAGCGTCGCGATTTCATTTATCAGTTACTATAAACCAAGAGTTTCTTACATAACTTCAGAAGTTGAAAATAATAACAAGCCAATCATTGTAAATGCCGAAAAGTTCCCCATCAAATTTTGGTTTATTATTTTCAATAATGAACCTTTGGAATCGAACAAGAAACAAAATTTTTAACTCCCCCTCAAAATTTGATGGTTTACGTTTCAAGGTACGTAGAATCCAAAAATCGAATAAAAAATTTTTCGCCCGTCCGAAGTACGCGGCACTTTCCTATGTTCCCATGGACCGATTTTGATGGAATTTGGTATATGGGCTCAATTTTGGGTCTAGTTTCGCCCCGAAGCTTTTGGTTGATGTAAGTCACTTCTGAGAGGTGAAAATTAAGGGTTGAAATGTTCAAAAGTGCCCTAGCTCGGAAACTCGGAATAGAGGTATCGTTTTATCACCGATTTTAAATGGTATTGAATTTTAAGGGACCACGCGGAGCTCTGTAGGACGATCCGTTCGCTGGATCGGGTTGGACTTACGATAAATCAGAAACACGAGTGTGAATCGCAAGAGAGGCCTAATTTTCGTTCAAGTTTTAGCTGACCAAAATGCAACCATTTATTTCCATAGCAACCAGTAATCAAGTTTTTAAATGAAGGAATAATTCCAACAATTATTGTTTATTTATTCGAATAGACAGTGAAGCTTTCATTTCATCTAAATAAACTTGATTAAAGCTAAAATATGGTTGGTAGGTAGTGGCAAAGCTGTGTTCTTTGCTGGTGAGTGATCTGTACAGAAAAATGATAAACCTTAGTGTGATAATTTGCAGCGTTTTACCAAGAAAGAAACCGTTTCTTTTTCAACCGGCTTCTTTGCGCAAATTAAAGTTTTGAAACGTTTTTCATAGTAAACTGAAACGCCCATCACAACTATGTAGGTCTTTCTAACATAAGATTCTTGTCTAAATTTGAAACGTTGGCAATATGCTGGTTTTGGATTAGAAAATAAGAACCCTGCAAACTATTACACAACGATATATTATGTGTAATATCCTGGGTTAATCAGATCAATTTCAATATTTCGATTCGGAAACGACAATATTTCTCAAAACTCTCTCTCGAACTCGTCCAGAGAAGCCAACTCAATCTATCGAAAATAATTCAACCGAACAACGACAATGCATATTTGAAATCGTCCTGCTCCGTCCATGTAGACACAATCAATCTCTACATAATGTTTATGTAAAGACCATCCGCTTGCATAGAACACGGCTTTTCAATAATGTTACCGACAGCCATGTTATTGCGGAAGGTTAGGAACGTTATTTCAGCAAATCATCGATAATGATGAAATTTGGTTCTTGGTTACTTGAAGCATACTTGATTACTTGAAGGTTACTTGGTTACTGAGAGAAATGAAACTCTATTCGAAGAAACAAATATTTGATCAGCTGAACATTCAAGGGAGATTTGGCTAAATTTTTTCGCCTATTTTGTTAGTGGACACCTATTTCCGACTCACACTGGTGTTTCTGCCTTATAAATCGTCTTAACTTGAAGTCTTCATGAGTGAACGATTGGTCCTACATTTCTCTTGATGATCTCATTCGATTCTACAAATTCAATGCTACTTTGAAATGATGAATAAACTATTCCTTTATGACTCCGTACTTGTCAAAGTACAATCTTTATTCGAGCCAACATGGCAAATCTACAGAAATAGAATAATGAATGTTTATAAATCGGTTTCCGTTTCCATAGTTCCTTACACTTTATATTCGAAGTTTTCGAGCTAGGGCGTTTGGAGAATGTCAACCCCTTCATTTTTAACCTACTTAAGAGCTGTGGGCATAACTAGATCCAAAATGGTGCTTAAATACCAAATTTCATCAGAATCTGTCAACCGGAACTGAGCCATGTGCAGCGGAGGACGGACGGACGGACCATTATTTTGTTGGATTTTCGGATTCAACGTACTTACCTTAGAATCCAAACCATCAAATTATAAGGGGGGAGATAAACTTTTTTCTTGCTTGATTCCAAAGGTTCATTATTGCAAATAATAAAACTAAAATGTTTCTATTTCAACCAGTTTCATCAACCTTTTTTCCGTCAAAGATCTTAGTTAGGTAACGTTTAAAGATAATTAATTGAACTCATGAAATACAGGATCACAACGAACCGAGGAATCTCTACATCACACACTCATTCCAATGGTATCATCACACGTCAAAACGCTGCAAATTATTACACAAAGGTTGATTATTTTTCAATATAGATCCCTCGTCTGCAAAGAACACGGCTTTGACATTGTTACCACCAACCAACAAGAAAAAAAACATTGATAGCATTTCGGTCAGCTTTAATTTGAACGGAGATTAGGCCTCTTTTGCGATTCACACTCGTGTTTCTGATTTATAGTACGTACAAACCTTAACTTCTCGTAGGGAGCGAACGGTTTGTCCTACAGGGCTCCGCCTGGTCTCAAAAAATTCTATAGAATCTTAAATTGAAGGAAAAACAATTCCTTTACATCAAAATTTTTTGAGTTAGGGCGTTTTCAAAAATTTCATAAATTCATTTTTGAACCCTTAGAAGTGACCTACATCAACCAAAATCTTCGGGGCACAACTAGACCCGAAATGGAGCCTACATACCAAATTTCATCAAAATCGGTCAATGCTACGCTGCGTACGGCGGACGGACGGCCAAATTTTTATTCTATTTTTGGATTTTACGTACCTTGAAACGTAAGCCAAAACATTGAGGGGGGTTAAACAATTTTTTTCTTGGTCGATTCCAAAGGTTCATTCGATTCCAAGGTTCACAACCACCAGACATTTTATCAGAATCAACATTCTAACCGAGAGTACATCGCAACACTGCTAGACAAGAGTCCATTTTCACGAGGATATTATCTAAATATTAATTAGGACGTCAAGTTAGGGCTATTTTGCAGAGGAAAATCAAGTAACTTCGATTCGGATTACGGTACAATCGGAATACCAAGAACCAAGAACTACCAACCAGGCAACCCTTTGCTAAACGGAAGGGGAATGAATCAGTTTCTGGGGGACAGCAGTTGGAGGCGGTTCTGTAGTTAGTATTTCCAATTTCCTGGCCGCAAAGGGCAGGAGAGAACCATACCTACCCCCAGAAAGGCGACGCTTCCACGCAGTTAATTGAGAGCCTGTTAGGAAATTGCTTAGGGACTTGGCGGGACCCGCCCTTCCCCTTTGACCCTTGCGGATCAAAGCTGACCCTTTGTGGTCGTAAAGCTTTACAGCGGTACGCGAAAAAAAAAGAAATAAGTTTAAGAGAGGAAAACCCTTTTTTCGGAAGGTTGTCCTTGAAAGGACAGTTTTAGGTTGGAACAAGGATTTTTTTCACCACGTTGTTCACAAGGGTTGACAGTTATAATTACAGAAGGGCCGGTATAACGGGTAACGAACGAAACCAGAGTTATTGGAACTCTGTTGCAGTTCAGCAAACTTGGATTTCTCCTTTCATAGACGCTGACAGGGAGAAAAACTAAGTTGAGAAGGGTTTCCCTTCGAACGAACGTAAAATGAAAAGTTTAATACCGGACAGATTGGATATGTTTTATAAGTACCGATATTTCTCGTTCGCTCGCAAAAACCGTGATTTTAGACACAAACTTCGTACTTCGAAGCCCAGAAGTAACATTGATAGAACTCCGCAACAAATTAATCAAAATATGAGAGATGAAAATTAACTAGTTCAAAAACAGAAGGTTTGTATAACTTGGAAACTAATCAAAGTTCGGCAATAAAGTTTTGGATTTCGTCGTAGAAATGCAAATAGGAAGCGAATCCTTCCATATTAATGGAAATGAACAAATTCAGAGCAGTTCGAAACTGGAATAGTTATTTAAGCGTAGTGTAAAATCGTGAGTCTTGTGGTAGCGATGTCACACAACATACCAAATTTAGTACGAGTTTTTTGTCGACTCACATAATATGGTAGTTGGTCATTCAGCTCATCATCTATTATGACAGTTTAGCGAATTAATATATTCCTGCACAATAAATTCAAAAGCTAACTTGTACAATAAATTATTTTTATTATGTTACAACTTCTTCTCTTCGTTTCAGCGACCACTATCCAAACTAGCAGCATCATGCACCAAGAAAAACAGCTCAACTCTGAAAAGTTTTGATTTTTGAGATAAGACGATTTCCCTTCAAAAAGCAGTATACCTTTCAAACGCGTAGTATTGAAGGAAAGATCTCGGAAACAAATTTATTGTGGGTACATGAAGCTATCACATCTCTAGAAATTATGAAAATTAATTGGATTTGAGAGCCATCAGATACACTGCGTATTGATCAACCTACTCACGGTTGATTAATAATCATAACTTGTTTGTTTTGCGTCCTTGGCGCCACAGAGTATGTTTTAGTAACTAAGCAACCTCTACAGAAAATGTAATGAAATCCTTGTTAGGAAACTCTCGAAAGTACACGAAGATATTTCTCCCTTAGAGGTGAAAGCAATAGATCATGGTTATGTTCATTGTTGTAGGTAGAATTTGAAAATGACAATGATGAAATAAAAAACACACAAGATATGTAACTACCTATTACTTTTAAAATGAATAAACAGAATTTTTTTCTAAAAAAAAAGAAACATTAATTGAAAATAGAGTTCTTGTCAAAATGAACTTTTTTCTAACATTCCTTTCAAAATGAGAAAATACCATCTCCAAACAAATATTGTTTCAAATAGGAAAAAAAAAACGCTTGCATACGAGTCTGCAACGCATTGGGACATTTTCATGTCTTTACCTATTGCTTTTTACCTCACTATAGGATTTTATAACCCACCCTCCGTTATTGTCAGAATGTGAAACGAATCATTAACATAATAACTATCTATAGCTATTTGTTGTATTTTTCAAACTTCACAATGCGTTGCTGTTGTAAACAAAATATGAGAACAGTTATGCCCATAGCTCCGCTATTCGTATAGTCAATATGTTATGGAGAACATGAAAATGTTCGTTAAATCGAGAGCTTTCCAACGAGTGGTGAACGATTTTTGTGGGTTAAAAAGTGTAGAAAAGGAACAAACCTAACAACGGGGTCGTTGTAAGCGGAAATCATCATAAAGGCACTGTAACACAATTTTGTTACGCAATTTCGTGACAGTTTTTTGTGCTATGTGCCAGGGCAAAGACATGAAAATGTCAAAAACTCCCCGACTGCACGTAATATTGCCTGTATTCTAGAGAACCTAGCCTCATAGCTACCGATATGTAGCTATGATTTTGTTCACTGGTATCCGCGTTGCATTTTTTGTGGCAAAAAAAAGTGTCGCGAAAAATTCCTTGACCTCCAGCCCTAAGACATATGTATGTCAAAACCTGTGCATACTTCTTGGAAGAATGAATAGTAACTGGTGGCATGGGTCTATGTAACACTATAAGAGATTAAAGAACATTGTCCTGTTCTGGAATTCAAACTGCAGAATACAATGTGTTAACTTGATAAAAATGGAGGTAATGCAAATTCAAGTTTTCTTCAATATCTAACCCGAGTTTAGATCCTGAGGTACTAGTTAAAATAAGTTAACGGGATAAGGATATTTATGTGAAGTTAGGTAAAACTTGATGACACCCTCCACCACCACTTGGCAATGGAAATTCAGATGTACTCGTAAGTGCATTTCTTGCCCGCATTGTAATTTTGTTGGCCCCATAACCTCTAATTTTTTTGAAGGGGTGAAATAGGAGAATATGAATGCTACTATTCGATTATTGAATTATTGACAAATCGTACAAGAGTTTAATTCCTCATCATCAGGTAAGAAATGAATGTAGCTAACACAAAGCGTAACACTGCCTCTCTCCAATTGTAACTGAACTCCCAAGAGCAAGTGCCCTGCAGGTTTGGCAAAGCCAGAGCCTTGGTAAGGATATACGGTCTTTGCCGCTGATAAAATGTCAAATTTTCACATATCCATTCATCAAGTAGCTCAAAAAGTGGTTTAAGATAGCTTAAATCATCAATTACAGGAGTAAAGCTATCAATGAAGTTATCAAAAGTTCTTGATTATTTAATCGTATTTTATTGAATATTGAAAATAAAAATGCTGTCACTTGTGGGTTCGTACAATGAACACCTGTAGACAAGGTAGTGTCTTTTCATGTAGATGAAGTAAATGTGTCTCACAATGATACTCTTATAAATATAGGTACAGCTTCAGTACGGAAAATATATAGCACAGTGTGAGTGTGGTTGATGGCCTTGATAAATAACAACAACGAGGTATTTCAATCTATCTCAGAGAAACTTATATTCTAGATGGCTAGCAACCGGCAGGTATTCCTACCTTATCCAGAACGTTCGCTTAAATGAATTTTCCAGTGCAGCGGGCGAGCCTGAAATTTACCCCACCACGTTCTCCCTCCGACCATCTTAATCAGGCAAACTTGTAATTCTATTAGGCAGAGAAGTAGACGACACGAAAATGAATTGGGCCTCTTCGCTCAGCTTCGTCTTAATTTCTCCAGAGAAAGATGAGATAAATGAAGAGCGTAATGAATCAGAATCTTTTAATAAGATCCTTCATCTGAGTTCAAAACTCTCTGTCCTAACATTATTTACAGTCAGATGTAATAAACTGATTTCTCGTTTTTCAAGTGCGCTTCATGCCAACTAGGTACATTTACATTATTGAATTGCTGAGATCATTTTTTTTTTTTTCATTTTACTAAGCTCCGCTGAAAGGGGGATGGAGGAGACCACTAGAAAAATACCGATATGTAGCTATGATTTTGTTTACTTTTTTGTGGCAAATCGTGGCCCTGAAATTACTTTAATTTCTCGAAAGTGCACGAAGAAATTTCTCGCGTAGAGGTTAAAACAATAGATCATGGATATGTCCATTGTTGTAGGTGTAATTTGAAAATGAAAATGATGAAATGAAATACACACAAGATATGTACCTACCTATTACTTTTTCAATGAATAAACAGAGTTTTGAAGAAATAGTGTAAATAATATGTACTACCTAATACTTTTTCAACGAATGAATAGAATTTTGCTTCCTCACTACCGAAGGTAGGGAAACTTTGTATTCGTGAAAGAAGTGGAAAAAAAAAAAAAAATGTCCTCCAAAATCAAAATTTCCACTTGCTTTTTGCGTTTTAGAGCTTCCCGAACAATTTTGGTTCCGTGTCTGTCTGTCTGTCGGTCTGTCTGTGGTCAATCCTTGTCCCGGGCAAAACTATACTAACCTGTGGTCCGATTTTGATGACATTTTCAGGGATTGTGCGGGTTAGGTCCTAGACGGTCCCCTATCAATTTCAGCACCTTCGGACCAATAGGAGCGAGTGCGCATGCGCAAACGTGAATTTCCTGGAACCTCGGTTTCTAATGAACCGATTTTGCTCAAATTTGGAGGTTAGTTAGGGACTAACTTCTAAGAGACACCCTATAAGTTTAAATCAAATTGGTCAAGCTATAGCCGCTGCGCATGCGCGAACTTTGAACTTATTGTTACGACCAAAACTCCGCAACTATTCAACCAATTTAGATGAAAATTTCAGGGATTGTGTGGGTTGCCACAACTATTTACAACACTATTATAAACATTAATACCTGCAACCCTATCCCGCATATTATCGCCAATATTTTGGTATTCAATAACTCTTTGAATCATAATTTTTTCGCCAACTGATTCTATACGTCCATGTTACAATGAGTGAGGAAGCTATACTGCCCACCCAACTTGGCAGACGTTTTTCTAAGAAAAAACAAAAACTCTCCGATCGCAGTATTCTAGAGAACCTTGCTTCAAAAAATTGTCGCGAGAAATTCCTTGACCCCCAGCCAAAATACATAATTATCCATGTCAAAACCTAATAATATCCTGAAAAAACACGACAGTACATTTTACATTTACCTAGAAGGTGGAGAAAGTTGATGAGAAGTCGATCAGACCCAATTCAAAGTGGTGTTTGTGAACGAGTCAGTTTTCTACCATTGTAATACTTTTCTTTCCATCTTTTCGGTGGGTTGAGGGATGTAAACATGAAAGATTGTTTCCCAGACTCTTGAATCCTCAATATCCTATCGTTAAATTATGAGCAGCTTGTAATATATTCTCTCTCTCCCCTATATAATTGAAATCCCTAAATACTTGAATACCAAATTAACTTACGCTCGAGTATAATTGGTATTCAAATAATCGATCTTTAGTCGGGATACGGCAGAGTACAGGATCCTCTTGTACGATTGCTCCGACTTCAGTCATCTGTCATTAATTAATGAACCAACGAAAATGCAATTCATCACAAGAACGTTATTAATGACCTAACAAATTTGACGGTTCGGTCCTTGGGAGCTCGGCCCTCCCAAACTAACTTGTTCTTCTTTGATGACTATTCATCACCCCTATAAGTCATCTAGAGAACCTGGACAAGGAGAGAACTCGCACTATCTCTATATCTTGCGAGTATAATGTAGTGAATCTTTATGGCACATTTACACTCATATACAGCGACGATCTATACCAACTTCTTTAGACACACTTGAGTTTCCTTATTAGGTATGAATTTTCTAGTAAAGATTATTTTTCTGTCCCTAACAAATAAACAATGTTTTGGAAGAGTTGAATAACAAGTTATACAAGATTTAATCATACATCGAGTTGTGGTAACATCTCAAATGCAGTAGAACTCTAGCGACAAGAATTTGACTATCTAGAAGAAAAAAACTCAATTTCTTAACAAGTTCTTATTGAAATATGACTATGCCTTTCAAAATGGGAACAGAAGCGCCACCAAATTGACTGAAACGGGAATTTGTATACACCCCGCAATAGAGATTTACAAGTGATTTGAGTTGGATAATTTTTCTGGAATAATATACCTATTTAAATCTAGACTCACAGAAAATCAATAAAATTTAGCAGGAACGACACATTTAAACCGCAAGGTCTGTTATATGAAACCTACCTCTACGGGATAGGTCCAGGGACGGGGATTCCAAGGGACCCTTGAGTACACGACAGAGGAAACCCCCGGTTAGCAGCCACAACTTCCGTTGCGAGGGTGCAGTTGGAACTCCGCCCTCGTGTCAGGGGATGTGGGAAACCCTTCCCCCAAGAAACCGGCTGGAAGAGGAGGTTTTAACCCTTCGGAGTTCCTGAGCCGGATTCATCACGAGCAGGCTTAAGAGGGTACCGAAATACTCGAACAGCAGATCTACATTGAGAAGAATCACAACATCGTCTTGCATACAAAATTTCTGTGAATATGATCGTAGCTAGATTTTTGACTGATTAATATTGATTAATAAGATGATATTCTCATCAATAACTTCCACGGAGGGACGACTTTTAACCAGGATTCAAGGATAATATAAATATTTCACCAGTTCTGATTTGAAAGAACGAAAATTTCGTTGAGGACCAGAAATGTCTTCAATGGACTTCTAGAACACGCTATTTTCATGTGAGCCCTGTTCGGTTTATAGCCTCCCCTTCTGCAGCCGAGCATAATTCAACAGGGACGGATGGGGAAACGATTTGTTCGGAACCCCGCGGGTACTTCCATCTGATCGGTTGAGGACCCTTCATCCCCTTCACAAAGGCAACACTCGATTATTCCTCGGGCATAACTGATTTAATCACCCGTTTTCTATGCCTCGGAGCGCGGAGTGGAAGAAGAAGAGGGGAAGAGGAAGTTTTGCACAGCCAACCTTTTGTTCTTCCTCCACAGCACCAACTACTCTAGCAACAAACACTGTAATCACCGAACCGCGCAGGGGGCAACGGGAATAAAACTTTGTTCCTCCGAACCCACCCTATTAATGCGAAGTTGATAGAGAGGGTGTTGTGGGAGAAGGGCTTGTTTTTGTTTTCGAAGTTTTCAAAATGAGTTCCTGCAAACTGATTTTGCCCGTAAACCCGTCAAATGGGAGAACCGGCTTACAACTTTACCATGCTTCGAGACCGAGTGCGAGCTCATCTATTGTTCGCAAAATATAGTTCAAATAAATATTTAAAAAAGCCCGTCAAGTTTCATTTTAATAAACACGTTCGAATCTTAGGGATAATGGTGTAATATATATCAATACTTTTCACAGTGAGTATAAGTTGTACAGAACGTCACGAGACGATTCCAACGATATACGAGTATTATGATGGATGCCTGAGAGTTCAGCGTCCGAATTTCATAGATCGGAATGGATTTCGAAATGCAGTAATGAATACATCAAGTTGATCCGTATTGAAATTGCCGTGAACATTGCCAAACAACTTTGTTTTCCATTACGGTTCCATTTCATGTTCCATTTGAAAGAGTTTGCATTCGTCAAAAGGAGAGGTTTATTCGGGTTTTCTTTCGAAAGGAGGTAGTTTTATCTCTTCTCTATTTGGTAACCTCATGTTTAATCTCACTGGGCAATATGTAACGCGCATTTCCAAAAGGATAATAACAATGAACAAAGTGATGAATTTGGGTCCGTGAAACGCACGGGAGACCGGCAAGTATTTATTTAATTTCCAAAAAGGTTATGCAATGGAATAAATAATTTACAGTACGTTTTGGAGTCCCCTGGTTCACTTAACCGAGGATTAGAACGCAATCTCTTTAACCATAACAATAAAAATTGTCCGTACCATCCAACAATTGAAGGGAAGACCACCCCCCTCGCTCGTTTTTAAATTCTTGCTCTCGAGTCTCAACAAGGAGAAGAAGCTTTTCATTACTTTGGTAAGCCGAAAGAGTCGTTTTTCCACTAAAATTTAAATATTCAATTACATTTTGTTGAAGATCTTTAAGATAACCTCTCACTAGATTTGGATTATATGGATTAAACACCTAAATAATAAATGGTTTTCCAAGTCGATTCAAATTTGCATCGGTTCAATTTTAGAAAACTTACTCCAACGGTCGAATTTTCAACGTCATTGCATCCCTCGATCCCTGTAAAGAATTTCTAGCTTATTTCATTACTATCGGAAAAACAATTCAAAACAAAATTCGGTATGAATTTGTCTGGAAAGCACAAATTTCGAAACGGTAACTAGTAATATAGTGCAGTAGTAATTTTATAGGAAATGAAAATGCTACAGGAATGTATGAGTTTTGAGGAAATACTGTCATGGAAGTTTTATTGAAAATTATTTCGAGTAGTAGACATGAAAAATGTTAAGTAAATGCTTTCTTCAGTTAAAACGAACGTCTTCAAGTCATCTTATTATGATAACTAATTTCGTCATAAAATATTACACGATTCATCAAAATTATTACCAATTAATACTATAATAATAGATTTTGTTGAAAATACACTGAGGTATCCATCGATACTTGATCGATTTACTATCATTTGATAACGTGATCAGGCATTAACTTGCGACCAAATTATCAGGTAAGTCACAAGAATCGAGACTGTGTTCAACTCGAGATGTATTAAAGTGGCTTTATCATTTCTCGCTGCGCTCGAGCAAATTCAGCGTGGTCTGTTATCAAAAATAAAGAAAACAAGTTGGTTCAATATAAGCTCGTTTGAGCTGTTTGAGATAAGATAAGGTCGTTTTAGTACGGTAATAGTTGCTATGCTTCAGTGAGGAGGGCGTCACCAAGATCGCTACTTCAAACCTGCCCTTGACTATGTATATAAATAACACTAACATGATAGCGATAGGATAATGCTACTTGTTGGTCAATAAATAACGAAGGTTTTCCACTTGTTTTGGAAAGATCAATATTATCATGGTTCGTAATTTCATAAAGCACCTTTCAGATTGTTAAAAAGCATAAGAATAAAATGAAATAGAATCCATGTAGCAACACATTTTTAGATATTTTCAGGCACAATCTTACTGTTTTTGATATTTCAAGTTCGCTCTTACAATAATGCCTTGGCGATGACGTCAAATTTCATGCCAAGATCAGGGCATTTACTACCAACGGATGAGTAATCAGCGAAATTCCTACAGATTTATGGAAGAGCTCCAGACAGCTTCATATCCATAATCAACATGTCAGACAACTAAAATGCGCGATAAAAAGAGGATTTGGAAGTCAGCTCATTGATGAAATGAAAATTGAAATACGGTATGTATGAGTTACCGACAAAGTTTAAAATCTGGCATTGTGTACAATGACTAGGTAATGTATAGAATGCCCGAGTGGATCAGGCAATTTTTTTTTAATGACTACAGTTCGGAGTGAACTTTGGCCTCCAAGACTTTTCTCCTCCAGACCACTCTATCCAGTGCCTAATTCTTCCAATCTCTTATCCCCAGCTTTCGAAGGTCGGCCACTACATCATCTGGCCATCTAACTTTTGGTCGTCCGCGTCGTCTAGTCCCCATCATCCTACCCTGAAGTGCCTTCACAGTGGGTGCATCTGCGTCTTGACGTGCAACATGCCCAAGCCAACGTATCCGATGACTTTTAATAAATCGGACAATATCTTCTTTTTGACGAAATTCGTCAATTTCTTGATTCGTACGAATCCTCCATTGGCCTCGGTCGTTCACTGGTCCCATTATCCTTCGGACTATTCTTCGTTCGAAAATTCGGAGAGATTTCTCATCCTTATCTGTTAAAGTCCAGGCTTCAGATTCGTAGCAGACGACTGGACGTATTAACGATTTGTATAGGAGCAGCTTTGAAGTGCGGGACAACAACCTTGATCTGAACAACTTGATACTTGCAAAGAATGCACGGTTACCTGAGAGGATTCGTTTATTCACTTCAATTTTCATACCATTTTCATCAGTGATTAGTGATCCAAGATAGGTAAAACTTCTAACTCCTTCAAAGTTGTATTCTCCTAATGTGATGTTTTGGGTTGGTCTTCTTCTCGAGCCTGAGTCTAATTGCATATATTTGGTCTTTCCTTAATTCAGTCTCAAGCCCATTTGGCGACATGGATCAGGCAATGTGTGAAAGAATTCTCATTTCATACTTTTCTAGGCATTGTATAGAATACCTGCTCGTGCAGTCGGCAAAGTGTGATTTGAAAGGGTTGTTCTTTTTGGCAGGTATTATATACATCTTTTTGGCAGGTATTATATACATCTTTTTGGCAGGTATTATATACATCTTTTTGGCAGGTATTATATACAAAGACTAGGCATTCTATAGAATGCCTGGATTTCATACTTTGCCGGTAACATGTGCATGTAACCGCGTCAGTGCGTAAATAAAGAACTTCAATGCAATTCTAAGTTCCACGGGTCAGTTTCTTGCTGCATTAAGTAAGCACTTTATTTTATTCCTCCTTAATTTTTTTTGCAATGGTGTTTGGGCGTTAAAATAAACGGAAATCCTTTAACCCATATATTTTTGCATTCGATTTATCTTTGCCTAAATCAATGGTAGGCATTATGTTCACTTCCTAGGCATTGTGTCTGAAGAGAGTTGAAAATGAAGAAATTTCATACATTGTCTAAGAAGTGCAGGCATTCTATACAATGCCTGAATTTCATACTTTGCCGGTAACATATTATGCATTGCCGGTTCTCACAAACGACATTCAAATTATTGCAGTCGTGATCGCTGCCGATAATGCAGATGAACCTTAAAGGGATTATTTTCATTGAAGGTACTTATTGCGTTCTGTATCACCAATTTGAAAATGTTATTTTCTGTATTATGCTTACACCATTCTCACCATTCTCACTGCTTACATAATTCTCCTTCCGAAATAATTAAAATGCATGTTGGTCGGACTGCATCCTACCCATCCGTTTAATTATAATACGAGTATGTTTGCTCTGACCACTCAATTCATTCCTTTGTAAATCTATCAACGCGCCTGAACAGTCACGCAACCGATACCTGCTCGCAGGGCGGGTAAATCAACTAGCGAGCAAATATAACAAAAACTGAGGGAAATGTTTTGAAATGATAGGTGCAAACATTCCATCCAACATCGATGTGGTGTACTCATTCAGCGAAAATTCGATCAATAAAACACCAAGAATCAACATTGTTTGTTATTTACGCAGAAACTTATGAGGTACGACGAACAGGAAATACTTGGAGGAAACATAAACTTCTGATAGGTTCCGGTTGTACATTGTGATACTGAATGTTTAAAATTGCCAAGAATGAAGATGTTGACATATTTCCGAAGCTTCTCGGATATAAGTAGGTCGTAAAGCGTTACGTCAGGTTTAACTCGTGGAACTGTCAAAAGTTTCGATTGGCACGGTTAGGTACATCTATCCTTAGCGTTAAAGGATCATCTGGAGTCATGAAAAAATTATACTGGGGCCGAATAATAGGAGTCGCGTATTCTTTGTTACTTTTTACCGCCAACAAGGCAGATTGTCGGGGAAAAAGCTTCAACGGATCTTCGTCAATCCGTCCATTAAGTAACAAGATTCATCGAAAAAATAATGTAACCACTAAGAGGGACAAAATGACATTTTTTATGAGGCAAAAAAGACGAGAAAACGATAGGTAGTAAAATGGGAGTAACATCCAGAAGAAAGAGGCTCTAAGGGAAAACACCACCAAAGGTGTTCACCACAACTTCATTGTTTGGGACTACACTACGAGACCTTCCAACCCAATCAACATTAAATCCAATTAAAATTAAAGCGTGTGGTAGAAGAGTAAAGTGAGATAAAAGTAGAGCAAGGGGAAAGTAATGCAAGAGGAAAGTAGTGGAAAGGTAGTGGTAAAGAAAGTAGTGAAAAGAAAGTCGAAAAACTATATCAACTGACCCGTAGTCCTCGGTATCTAGGAAAATTCGAAATTCTTCACTTTCTTCAACGCAATTTCCTGAACGAAAATGTTTGAATTGCGGCTCCATTTCGGTAAGAATAAGATATTAATTAACCCTCCCACACTCGCCTCTGGGCATGGTGACTCGAGCCTTCATACTCCTCGAAATATTTTTAACAATTCTGAGATCACCCCCTCCCACCAAGCTACTTGCTAATGTTCCATATTAGCCAAACATAACTTTCGGTGTAACTCATGACTCCAAAGAGTAACGTTTAGCAGGGAAACGAGGCGATCTGACCCGACACGAGTGCACTTGTAACTTTTTCTTGGACCCTCGTGAGCAAGTATGACTCCAGTACATATTACCGATATTGAAACGAGCAAAGGAAAATGTCGACACTAATTTTTTTGCTATCAATTGTCTAGCTGTTAGAGTAAGAGTGAAAAAGACACGTTCCATTTGACTATGTATGGAAGACAAAGCTATCAACTACATCAATCGCTCCGATATTCGAGCAACAATATCATGCACACCCTTGGGCCTTTTCCTAGAGCCTCCACCAAACAATTTTTCAACATATAATTCGATCATAATAAATATAAATAAATAGGGTAAAATGAGCTCAAACTACGCTTAAAGCAATAATGTAGGTTGTGGCAATGTTACAATACCACTCAAATTAACATACCAATATGTGTCTATATGTGCGAATGTTCGGTATAGTTTGGGTTTAGGAAGCAGCATTCTACTATAGACCAAGTCCATAGAATAACAAGTATTATTGAGAGAGCGCAAGAAGAGAAGAAGGTGTACTTTGCCATCTTCCATGATGTGACTCAGGCCTTTGATAAAGTTTGGCATGAAGCTTCGTAAATGCTGCCAGGATCCTATGCTACAATCTCCCAGTCATATCCAGCAGATATTTTTGTATAATGTATTTGGTGCTTTTACAGAGCCAAAAATAATGGAAGCTGGGGTTCCGCAAGGCAGCGTACTAGGCCCACTACTGTACCTGCTTTAAACTTCTGACCTACTAGGCACTGAAGGTAATACCCTCGCTACGTTTGCGGATGATAGGTACTGCAATTACAGCGACTGGGGAAACAAACAGTGAATCAGTTACCAAGCTTAATTTCTATATCTCCCGCATTCATGATTGGACAGTGAGATGGTGAGTTAGAATGAAAGAGAATAAGTCAGTGCATGTCGATTTCACGAATAAAAGGATCAACTAAGTAAGTAAAGTAAACAACCATTTTAGGTTGGATTTTCCTCTGACCGCCATTCCTGGCGACGCGGACGTCATCAGCTGTCTTCCTAAGAGAAGATCAGAATTTGTTCTGATGATTTCGCTCATGGCTTCCCATTGGCCTCACCGCCCTGGGTTGGGACGAGGGGTGGCACTGCGACCGGCTTACCCTAAAATATGCCCCCGAGGTGAGCCTCGAACTCACGGCCCCGCAACCAGCCCGAGTCTCGTCTCCAGTGACACATGTCGGAACTCGCTCGGCCACAGCTGAACCAGGAACAACTAAAAAGGATCAACTATGTGCTAGCCTTTCTCGATAACAAGATGATACTGTATGCCAATGAAGCAAAATATCTTGGAATGACGCTGGATGCCAAACTAAGATGGAAGTCCCACGTCAAGAAGAAAAAAGCTGAGCTTTTGATTAAATTCCGAAAAATGTACTGGCTGATGGGCCAATTTTCAAAATTGTCTATCCACAATAACCTTATACTGTACAAGCAAGTCCTAAAGCCTGTCTGGGGCACAACTGTGGGGGTGCACAGCCCATAGCAATCGAGACATAATTCAGCGCTTCCAGAATAATGTACTGCGATGCTCCGTTGATGCATACAGATACTTTAGAAATGACAGACTTCACTACGAGCTGAAGATCGTAGCCTAGCCATGAATCACCTTTTGAGGTTCCAAGATCATGTAAATGAGGATGTCATCCAGCTTCTCAACACAGATGATCTGCTTAGAAGACTTAAGAGAACCAAGCCACACGATCTAATCCACTTAGTGAGACCATCATAAAGTGCAAATTTCAGGAAAACAAGAACTAAGTGAAGTATCTCAATTTTCTTAACGTACACCAACTATGTATTAGAAAAATGTTGCTTATAAGTTATAATTTGATGCAATAAAACAAGTAAAAAAAAACAAAATACATTTTTTTTTTTTTAAATAGTATTAGCCCCTCATTTCGAATATCTAAAAATGTTTTGTTTTTGATTATTTGTAACCCTGAAAATCAAATCCAATGTTGGTCAGGACAAATAGACCCAATGCAAGTGCTCACACGTGTAAGAAGATGCGAGTGCAGGTGAGTTAAGATGAGTTTTTAGTGATTTCTGAGATGAGTTTTCAAATCCATGATGACCCCCAACCGAGTTAACCATTATCTCTTCATGTAGACTGTGAACTTGACTTTATTTTCCGTTATATTACCACAAGAAATGTATTAATCATCAAAATCAAAATGAATAACGAAGCGAGTCATAGTCAACGTGTAGTGTCCAACCGAGGTTGGATCAAACCGTAAATTCTGTTGTAAATATTCCATTGTTTTGACGGGACTTGAGACTGACAATCGTAATTTAGGCTTATTTCTTTCAATTACAATAGAAAAACGTGTATAAAATTCGATTATGGAGCCCAGGATTCCGATTTTGAAACTTGTAAATGTACGTGTTATTCAAAGTAAAAGTAACGGGAAACTATATTTCGGGCAGGAAATTGCAAAACAGGAGGTCAAAAATGAGACTGAGAGGTTCACTGAAAATCGAAAAAAAGCATTAATTCAGTGAACACTCACTCAATAAATGAAGTATTTTTAGAGGTTTTTAGTCAAAAATTGCTCCAAATCGGTTAATATATTTCTTTGAAAATTTGCTCAGTCATTCATGGTGGACGAATAGGAATTCTTTTATTACCATTCTGGTTCTATTTGAGGTTCATTACTTTGTTAAAAAATATGTTTCAATTGTATTGGCAGTGAGCCTTTTGAAACACTGACATTTCTGTAATATTGAATATGGTCCTATGGTTTATTTTTGCCAATAATACCTCCGTTATGTTTTGGGAATTATTTCTTCAGAGAGAGAATTGGAATAGAAATGTTTTAAATCGTTTCACGTTTAATCCTACAATTTAGCTTGACGTGAACTCGTGTTTCCAAGTTTTGGAGTTTATTGTATGCCTTTAAACATTCAAAAAGTTGCAGCTGTTTGTTGGAACAGCCTACTTCTGCAAGTTTGCCATTTGACGAGAAAGACAAACTGCAAATTTTAGCACAGGTCTTCGCCTTTGATTACTGCCATTTTTCATGACATTTGTCACAAACAACAAAATATGGGAAAATACGCGAATTTGCTCGTCTGACAGCTCCGCGTAATACAAATATTTCAACTTAGTAATATCCGGTCTTCATAATGGCATCAACGAGGAAATATTGCTGCAGTGCCTTATTCGTTTTTATGTAACGTTTTCATCCCGAGAAAGAGTTTCCACTGTGAGGGAAAGTATGAAGAAGAAGAGGCAAAAGATAGGAGGAAAAAAATCCGTCTACTCTTACAAATATTAACCTTAAGGAAAACTTGTTCTTTTTCTCCCCTTCCTTCTAATGATAAATTTGTTCCGAGCGGAAGATTGAGATTCATTTGTCGGTCGAGCCGTGATGCCCCAGTTATCATTAACTGGCACAACAAAAGGGAAAGGGGTGGGGGGAAAAAGCGGCCCCTATCGCGGAAATTCCTGCAATACATAACCCTCGTCCGTTTGGGTTGAAAAGTTACTCCGATCTTCTCCTAAGGCCCTCCTCGGTAAACAGATGAACGCTTATTTTCGGTCGAGGGGGCGGGGAAGAGGCCTTGTTCAAATAAATAGTCAAAGTTTAGGGAAGAAACTACATGGTGGATGGTTAACTTTGGGTTTGTCTTGGGTCGGAATTAGTGTCGAGGGAAATGTAGGGGGGTTTCTCGGAGCCTCGCGAGCAATTTATTTCAATTTTACCCGAGCTCATTTCTACCTACGTAAAACAGTCTTTGTTGGCCACTTGGGGACGGTTGTGTACTTTTCTCATATCATCGCGTCAAACTTTTCTAACTGATTGAACTTTTTGAATAATTGTCTCAGCAGATCCTGTTAAATTTGGTTTATAGTCGGGTCTCAAAACCCATGCTCAATTCACTTTGCTTCAGACTTATAGGAGAAGTCGGGTTGGAAGTTGAGAGTTGACTGATGTAGATGGAACGACTTGGGAGATTGCAAGAATACCTAAGGTAGTACCTAAGGAGTAGGTAGGTTGCCGATAAGAGGAAAGTGTAATTACACATGAATTATGTCCGCTAGCTTCGTTCGCTCTTTCAGGTGGGTGTACGACTCGTATAGTTGACTTGAATAGCCCATGCATCCGTTTGTAAATATGAGTTTTACAGAATTCCGTAAAACTGGATTGGAGTATAATACGATCGTACTACGATGCTACCAATCCAGGAACAATCGAATTGTTACTTCGTTTAGTTTCGCGTCACAGGTAGTCAGATTTGCAGACAGACAAAAACGGAACCAAAGGATGCAAACGCTGAAAAAGCAGTGCTTCCACGATCTTGGTGGACTCAGTAGCAAAAACATTGACACCTAGGAAATGCTACACAGCACTGCCAGGCTTCTGATAGACCAGGTAATGAATACCTCAAACCTAATTAAACAGAGGCATTATATGAAGTTCTATTGACTTGTTCGAAAAAAAACTAGATTGAATTAAAGCAGTTATCTGATCCTCCAGGAAATTCTAAATTAGGCTCTATACAAGGGGTAAAATTATTATTACTAACTCGAAAAAAAGGAGAAGGAAGACCCGACGACCCGATTATCATGATTTATGTTCATTGTAGCTCTCGCTTTTATATCTCGGATCTACATAACCTCTTTATGAGGTGGCAAAATTGCGATTAAAAGTTTAAGGAGGCGTGAGGTAGTAGGATACCCTATCCCTGTGAACCACTCTGCCTTGTCGTCTCGACCAAATCTCATTATTTTCCTTAATAAAATCTTTTATCCCGCCTTCCTCACAGGCACATTCGCTCCATTAATATTTATATATGGAAAGTGAGGGCTTCCCCTGCCATTTTTCCCTTTCCTCCCTCTCCCTCATTCTGCGTCGGTGGTTCCCCGAACTTTTTTTCGGGAGGGTTACCCCGAATACACGGCTCATGAACAATTTGTAAGTGCTCGTGAACTCTGTTGAAAACGTCGAACGTCGAAAAATAACGAGCTGCATCCGCCGTATTAATCGCCATTCTTGCACACCAATGGTTTGCGACTTGTGACCCGTACAACTAAAGACGAAGCAGAAAATGAAATATCATGGCTGCGTTATATGATGGTAACTTTTTTTCCTAGCCAGGAAGGAAACTAAAAGAGATAATAGAGAGTTTCTCGGAGATACCAGAACCTAAACATATGAATTGTAGTATCTACTGTACCTAGAGCGACCGAAGTGGAGGCGATACAGATTCTAGCTTATCACAGCTCTCATCAGTCAGTTTTACATCTGCACCTTCAAGTCACTAGATTTCAACTATTCAGTGACGTTAATAATTTCTTTGAGGCAAGTTGACTCGCGAAAAGTAAATTAGAATTTATTGCTGTACAATAATAATTTTATCCAGAATTTTTTCTTGCTATATTCGAGTGGCCTTCTGACAACAGAAGAACTTTTATTAGTTTCTGACAGTCATTTGGATTAGGATTAGTTGATTGGAATTAGGAGTTGAGTGTCATACTCAAATTAAACTGGAAAAAAACACCAGAAGAAAAAAAGGAATGGAAATCAAATTCAGAAAGATGTATTGCTTGATGAGAAGGAATTCTCGTCTCTCTCTCCACAATAAACTGCTACATGCAGGGACCGGAAAACTTCGGAAGTCGACTTTACGACTAATTTAAGAAGGAAAATGTCAATTAGTAATTTTTTAACCCTTTGTTTTTCCAAGTTTTTTCAATTTTAAGATTTTTTCGTGTTTTTGGCTTTATGTCACTAAAATTACCAGAACTAGGTACCTTAATTTAGAAAATAACGAGAAAAAATTAATTTGAGAATTGAAAAATAACGATACCGCTAGAAAGGTCGTCAAATTTTTATCTTTCTGGTGCCTACAAAAAACAATTTCCTGGGTGCTGATGGGTGAAAAATCAGCTCGTAAAGTAATTTTTCTCAAAAAGGCAAAATTGTATATTTTTTTCTTGTGATTGTTAGGGATTTAACTTACGCATGATTTTTCACACACCTCAACATCAAAATCTGCGCAAAGATCTCAACTTTCCAGTGGTATAATGAAAAAAAGTAGAATTCCCTACGGGAACTGGGCTAAGTGCCGAAAAAAAACGAGTACGGAGATATGTAAACGGTAAAATTAATTGAATTTGACTTTTCTAAATTTAAATTTCTATTCAAAAAGCTACTTTTCAAATTATGTTTTGGATTTACTTTGATGTTTGTTGGTAAGAAAGTACAAACACAAGGAATTGGTTGTTTCCAATGTTTCAGTTCTGGTTACAATAATATTATAAACATGGAAGGTTGCCGACGATACGATTCATCCTTATTGAGATAAGGAGTGGTATCGATACGACAGATAAATTAGTGGTATCGACAATACGATCGGTGGTATCTACTGCGCATTCGCGATAAAGCGTGGTATCTCAACGTCCTTATCACACTAGCATCTCTCTACTGGCTGTTTTCCTCGATGACAGTAAGTTTCACAAGCAAGCAAGGGATTCTTCTCGGTAACTTCATAGTATCATAGTTTTATAGTTTGCTGGAGAAATCGTTTGATTACTTATATCCACATTTCAAGAAATGAATTTGCAGCATATTTGTTACCAGTATCACCTGATGGTTGTATGAGTACCTAGTCCCAAGATAAACTAGTCCAAAATGTTACTTTTGGAGTTATCGGGCCAGTTCTTCTCGTGGATCTGGACATGTTTAGCCTCCGCCTAATAAATCAGCAGAGCAGAATATCATCAAGAGGCGGTGGAGTTTTCTGATTCAATCATTCGTACTCAACACTCATGTTTCATGTTACGGGTTTATCTGGCGCATGGATTCTACATAAATCCAAAGTCCCTCTATCTCAAGTCTCGACTACAAGGAAGGCTTACCGAGAAAAGAAGCGTGGCTATCGAATCCGCGGATCGACCAGGGAACGAATCAAGAGGTGACCACTCTAATTTTGCGCACTATCTACAATAGTGTCGAGGTCAGAAACGGCCCCACCCATTTCGCCTTATATCCCAGGCAAAAACCGCATGACCACTCAATTCCTTCCGCTTTCGTTCCTTTGTGCTTTTCGAGAAGCCTCCGATAATAGGTCTTCCCCGGTTCATCGAAGCTCTGAAGGATATCGCGCCGAGTTTTTCACGCGCTATGTTTCCATATTGTTCGCCGTATGTAGGCCGCTTTCCATGCCCGCTTTACCCATCTTATTGAGAGGAGAAAAGTCATTTTCAATACGAGTGTAATAGAATGATGAGGCGTTTACGAAGTTTTACCTTGTTTTTCGATGGTGCGAATTTCATCAATTGACAGGCTCTCGTAAGTAGGATAAATATGTACCACTGAGAAGAATATTTTATCGATGAATTGCGAGTTCCAAACTCCTACATGAAAATCATGGCCATCGGGTCGAAGGTGGTATTTGAGCAATGAATTTCAATGGGTCTTGACAGTTGATTGGCACTTTCCAACCTAGGGTCGCAAAATTTTACAAGGTAGCAAACGAAAATATTATTCACCTGAAATTTCAAACGAGTTAGTCATCCTGTAATTGGCGAAAGAGAAATATATTTACCTAGTCATCAGAATAATAGTAGAGTGGAGCGCGAAAAGCAGAGTCTCATTAGTCTAATTAGTGATTAATTTTTGTCTCATTAAAGAACACTTCTGAAATTATCCATGAGAGTCTAGCCCCCAACAATCCTTGTTGGGTTTCAGCGCTATCTCCCGCCACTTCAACGAACTACCATTCCTGATTACCATAACTACCATTCTAAAGATTGTCGTCTCGAAATCGTTAGCGTTTCTCATATTTCTGTAACATGAACCAGTGACTTAGGAGATCAGCTTTGAAATTGAATGTCTTTGGGCACGTTTCGCAACATTAAACGACACTTGGCATCATTTTCACGTCCATAACTGTTCAGAGAGAAAACAATAAGAGCAACGAAAACGAATAGGAGAAACGAAAGCAATTACGAGACAATATTTAGAATGGTAGTTCTTTGAAGTGGGGGGAGGTAGCGCTGAAACCCGACAAGGATTGTTGGGGGTTAGACTCTCATGGATAATTTCAGAAGTTTTTTTAATGAGACAAAATCAATCACTAATCTCTCATCCCCCAAATATCCACGCATCAATGCCTTCAAACTACCCAATAACTGAGCCATTGTTGTAGAAGATGACACGCGAATCTGATTTAGTCAAACTGGTAGGGGATAGAGGTGCTTCCTGAATTCAACAGCTAAGGAGTTCTCAGTCGGTCGCCGTTCGTTCCTCGTTGCGGATCAGTATTTTGTGAAATCGAAGAGGCAAAACATAAAAAGTTGTATCTAAATTTGTAAATTTCAAAGGATTTTAGAAATTCATTCGTGTACGGCCCTAAGGAATTGAAAAACTGAAATATTGCCACTGGAATCAACAAAATCGAACAATAATTGCCTGAGAAAAATGAGAAAAACTACTGAATAAACGGGTTTTTCTACGTTTTTCCCATATTTCTCTGGCAATCATTGTTTGATTTTGATGATTCCAGCGGCAATCTTTCAGTATATTAATTCCCAAGGCCCATGCACTAATGAATTTCTAAAATCCTTGAAAATTTCAAGGTTAGCTACATTTTATGGGAAAACATAACTGAATTAACGAGTTTTCCCATTTTTCACTGGCAATTATTGTTTGATTTTGATGATTCCAGCGGCAACATTTAAGTTTTTCAATTCCCTAGGGCCGTGCACTAATGAATTTCTAAAATGCTTTAAAATTTCAAATTTAAGTACTTTATATGTTTTTGCCCCCTCGATTCCACGAAATACTGACCCGGAACGAGGAGCGAACGGCGACCGACTGAGACCCCCTTAATTCTCTACAATTTTTATTCTATGGGGAAATCGGCGAATCTCAGTTTTCGACCAAGATGGAGAAAATGGTCGATTTAACCTTATTTTCTGAACGAATTATATAAAGTTACCTATGGTAGTCGTTGGATGCACAATTTAATCCTCTACAATAATTGTAGAGGATTACTTAATTATTAAGTAATCAGTAAAACTGTTCTTGTGCGCTAGGCCGTTCTCATGTTGTAGGCGAAAACCCAAAAAAGTGCCAACATTTCGAGGTTTTTTCTGCCGCTAGAAGTTGATTTTAAGGCTTTCGAGATGACAAACTTGGATTCAATATGTCCATACCACCCTGGATGCATGATAAAAGAAAATCCTCACTCCACATTTTTTCGAACAAGACTCCTCCGAGATCACCTATCTACTGGGCTAATTACAAACACTGCTGTATCTTAGCATTAATAGTAAACAAATCTAGTGATATTACGTAATTTGGTAATTCCGATTAGTGTAAATGTTGCGAACAAAATTAACTATATTTTATTTGCTTAACTATTGACATGTTCATACATAGTTTGTGAATTTTATTTTATTGTTTGGTGCAGGAAACTTAAGTATTTATTATAATACGAAAAATTCATAAATTCCTAATGTAAAAGGTACTTACAAGTATTAAGATTACCTCTGATTCAAAGATACAGTGACCCTTAGATGTGAGTGTGAGAGTTGCTTGATGGGAATTAATTTAGGTTTGGAAACATGGATACTCCTAGTAGAGGAGAGGAAGGGCGCATACCTACCACTTTGTACACACCGTGGATTTGAAAGCCACAAGATGAAAATTCAACCATAGAGTAGAAACTAGATCAGCAAGATAACAGTTGAATCCCCCTCCCTTTTGCTCATCCTCATATTACGATGCCATTGAGCAGTTACCATTTCAATAATCCAAATTCAAACCATAAAATTATTTGTAGGGCATATTAAAATGAAGCAAAGTTGAAGAAGCTGAGGGAATGGAGAAATTCGTCAATTTCCCTCTGAATAACGATTGACAGATCGATAAAATAGATTCGCGCTTAGGGAACAACCTTAAAAGCTTCACGAAACCTCTAATTTCTATTGAGAAAGTATGAGAGGAACCTACATGGTATCAGAACTTCACTTGGGTTTATTTCAGAGACAGAGTTTTTCTGCAGATAAAATAATTCGTTGAAAATACAAGCAAGTTACAATTATTTTCGGGCAGGAAACCTTTTGTAACCATCAAAACCGACACAAACCCGAATATGAAAAACTATTTCGAGCTCGCTATTCAGGCAGTATTTACGTAGAAGCTGCTCACAGTGTCAATAATCCACAATTCAAAATTTCCTCGGGTTAAGTTGGCCACTCCTTTCAGAAGACCTACGGCTTCGTCGACAACGAAACCTTGAAGCGTTATAAAGATAAAACTCATCTTCTCCCGATATGTCAAGGGTTATTTCGTTGTCTGGCCCCAAGATTTTACCATGTTGTTTAGTCTAGCCCCTATGACAACGGAACTTTTCAAATAATTGGATGGCTTCAGGGCGGGGTCGTTTCGGATTCATGGGGATAACATGGGAACAGACCTCATTCGCCATGTTTCCACAATAACATCTCCGATGGAAAATCTGAGTGACCCCTACCCCATGGAGGGGTCGGACTAGAAAATTGGTACTATTCGCAGGGCGGAGGGACCTCTGAAACTACATTACTAAATAAAAGTCGGGAGGGGAACGGAGTAGGGAAAAGTTAGGAAAGAAACTCTAAAACGTGACCTCGTTACCAGAGGAGCGTGATCCCAGTTTCTTTTTGTCAACCGAGGACGCTAGGGCCCTCTATACAGGGTTTTTAGATCGGGAGGACTTACGTAACGTGAAATTATTGGATCAAGGGCGTGGAAGGCGTGCGTCTAATCCATCATGCGCCAGCGCGCTCTGCCAGTGAATGATCCCGACAGGTCGGGAACACGACTAAAATAATGCGGGGGTCTTATTGTAATATAACAGCATGACGTATGAGGTGAGCCATCTTAAACGATCATGTCAGAGTTCTTGAAAACATCTCTGTTCGAAGCTTGAAATGGCAGCACTGCTCGTGTTCATAAAGTTACTACCTTTTCATGAGTTATCAGCATACAATTAAACATTTATCCAATATAATACATCCTAAAATATAATTGCCAAACGTATTCAATATATTGTTACTGAGTATCTGACTGTTACACAATCACAAGCGAACCACTACACATTCCCGCAATACGATGGCAAAGTTCCAGAGAATGTTATACGCTATAATCAATGTCCTAAAACCATAATCCATCATCCTAAAACTATTTTACTAGATGCCCTTACTTTTCATCGATAGTTTTGGGAGATAATATAAATTATATTATATATAGGTACCTAATATTATTAATAAAAATAATAAAATGTTATTATATTCTCCGAGATTTTCCAGACTGGGTGACACGATGTTGATCACCGAAATAAACTCTCGGATAATTCAACTTTCACAAAAAACAACCATCTCGGGTTGAATTTTCGTCCGACTGCCATTTCTTGCGTCACAAACGTCATCAGCAGTCTTCCAAAGAGAAGATCAGAATTAGTTCTTGTGATTTCCCTTGTGGCTACTGATTGCCTTACCCATTTAAGTGGAGGGAGGTTCTCCAACGGCTAAACTCAAAAAAAAAAAAATTAGGACCTCCGATTCCGCTCGAGAGTGGTCACCAATCCAAATAATATCCCTAGCTGATTAACTGGCTCTAACTTCGATGATCTCACGGTTACCGATTCATTAAACCATAATATACTATCTGACCAAAGAAGGTAGAAGGAAACTGTCGAGGAATTACAACCGCAACATCATTTTAGCTTGTATTTACTGACGAGTTTTACCGATTCATACAGTTTTCATGATCATTCTACATTCACCTTCTAGGTAGGCTCGAACATTGAAAGAACTTATTAGTATCTCGACCAATAAAATCTGAACGTTTAAAAATCGTTATGGTGTAGTTAAATTCGACCCAATGAGTTTCGCATGCTGGAATTGCACTGAACATTTATGAATGTAATGATAGCATTCCCAATAGCCTGTAATCAAGGAGGAGGAACTCGTTTTGTTAACACTTCATCCTTGTTGACGAGCTTTGCAGCCATGAGAAAACACAAACAGATAGAAATAACTCTTTAAAACCAATATAAATAGGTATATGAGACAAAGGTGTTTCGAAGTTTTGCCAATAAAAATATCCTCATTCCAACGTTTCTTATAACTTCAATACCAATTTTGAATTAATTAATGTTTATTGAAAATGAATGTTTTGAGTTATGTTGATACACATGAACTAATAGTTCCTAGACCAAGTGGGACTTCAACCTTGCAAAATGAGAAATTCACACCATCTGACTAACACATGTTGCCACTAGATTCAAATTACTCCACGTGCGACTTGATCCAGATGGGAATGATAATCACTGGGCATCAGAAAATTTATATATTCATAAATACTCGTACTATGAATCGTCGTGGAGTATTTGTCAATAGTACATGGGAGCGTTCAAAAGATGGTGCGATCGCCAATTTCCCCTTTGTTTTTCGAATTACACTCAAGAACCTCAATTTATGTAAGTGGGTTTACTAATGATTGGAATCGATCGACACTAAACCTGGCAATACCACACGTCTAAAGAGATTCTGAGTGCCATACCAACCAATACAAGTTCCAAACAACAGTAAAAACCACCAGGTCCATCCAATCATTGATCCATAATGGATCATTATGGAATCGTCCATCACGATGATCCTTTGTTCTAATTTAGGGTGGTGTGAGGCAACGCCCAGTGGTGGTGTTTTGGGGTGGTGTTATTCTTCAGTAAATGCCTTCAAAATACAATTCAAGGGAGCAGATGTTTACTACGATGCAGAGCAATGAAATAATAAGCAATAAAATCATCCAAATACCATCTTCCAGCACAAGATTTCTTTCAGGTTGGCTGTAAAACGTTGAAAAGAGGCACTGGAATTTTTGTTTGATTTATTGACTGGTTTTGCTCCTTTGATACAGGAGTAAAGAACACTTCTTGTGTTGTCACACACACGATCGAAATCAATAAAAATCATCCAACCCACACAAAACGAATGCCATCGTAATATTCCTATAAATCCAAAAGTTGTACAAAATTTCCAGAATTATTCCTATATTAAAGACTAGGTTTCAGATTGAGCATGAGTGATGATTTCGGAAGAGTTCCAAAGTGCAATATTTCCAAATAACTTAGGATCAAGTAAGGAGAGTATCGTTAAAGGCCAACAATACTAACGGTATAAGATGTTTTAAGCACCTTTTCTTTTCGAGAAAACGAAGAAAATATGACATTAAGCATTAGAATCCAACCAAAACGGGTTATATTATTCCAAGGAAAAGGAGATTGTTTTCCTACTTGGGACGAGCGGCGGAAGGCAGTTCCCAGGGGTTTTAAAGGTTTTTTTTTTTTTTAAAGACGAAGATTTCCAAGGCAGGCCGGGAAGGGTTACGAGCTTGGGCAAGCCAACTTTGGAGCGCCTTTATGGCTCATTACGTTAGCGGGTAGGTTAGGTGAGGGGGGAAACGCTGAAAACAGTTATACAACTACCGTGCTACCCTGGCTTCAAGGATTGGGTTAACGTCCAATTATAGTCCTACCCCTTCGGCCCTTTCCCTTCCAGAAGGTCTTATTACTTAATGCGAAATACCTCGGTAGATTTTCCAGCCGGTATTTCCTTAGGAAGCTTTCACGTCTTAATTTCGGGATGTTACTTAGAGATATAACTGAGTTTCGTGAGAGATAATCCCGAGAACGGCGTGAATGAGATACGATATGAATGGCACGGTGAAAGGACCGGAGGAGCTCATGTATCATAGTACAATTATAAATTCAAAAAGGAAAGTTACACTAACTTCGGAGCAAGCATATATGTTTTCAAGATAAGAGTACCAGATAATAGGTAGATGATTATCCTTCTTCATAATGGGTAAGTTGAGAGGAGAATGTCACTGAAGAACACGTCAACATAACTGACAAAGACTACACGAGTCGGTGGAACCCAAAACTCTGATTTTGATACTTTTCAAGAGATGCAAACGTGACAAACACAACCAATGACACAGGGTGCATGATTCTGCGCTTCATCGATAGTTCTAAGGTTAAGATTGAAAAATGATCGTAAGTAAAAAGTTTTAGTAAGAAATTGATGCATGCAAAGAATTGGGCTTGGTTGCATCAATTATGTAGAAAGTTTTGTAATGTGAACTATCCTGTACAAGTAGAATTTTTTGATGTATATCAAGGATATTGACCAATGTTGCATCTGAATCTGTTCAAAAGAGAATAAAGTAGGTGAGAAAACAATGTATGAGTATTAAAAATCCAACTATATTTGGAATCAGCGGATAATTCTCTATGTAAATATCACCGTTGTTTAACAATCGATTCTGAAATTTTTATACAATCCATGAGAAGAACAGTTGTCGAACTAATTCTTGAGAAAAGAACAAGCTTCTACTAATAAATTCAATGGAGGTACCTAAGACAGAGCTCTCTAGAGAGTAGACGGAGAAGAAACATTATTAATTCGTTCAGTCTCCAGTTGGGATGGCGTAAGAGCAGGTAGGTTAGAACATTCATTCACTCATGAGCTACTCGTGCTGATTTTTAACGGGAGTGACTAAGACAGTGCTCCCTAGTGAGTAGACAGTGGACGACAGGTCTATCACAGCAAACCAGACAATTTTGTCATATTGATTGTCAGGATCAGGACGGAGATATTGTGGAGAGGTTAGAGTGAAACAGGTTATCTACTCTAGTCTCATGTATAACAGAGGTGTCTAGTGGATGGGCATTGAAGTTATTTCAAGACTAATTTATATACAGCCTCCTGTCAGAATGGCGGTATCGTAGGTACGATAGGGAGAACGAGCTCAGTCACTCATGGGTCACTCATGCTGGATGATTGGAATTCTTTCCAGGTGTTTGGAATAAATTGGAATATTTCTCTTTCATACGACTCATTCTTGCCTTGCTAAAATGATTATGAAAAAATAAATTATTTTCATCAAGGAACCACCGTGAGGCTAGCTTTCAACTACCCTGAACATATTCGACAAATTAGGTAATCAGACCATGAACAAAAAAAAATAATGAATTAATGGTGTTTAGTTATCATTGGTACTGAGGTAATGAAATCCATTAGAGATCGTCTAGGACTCAACCCTACCAATAAAATCGGAAGTTGATTCCGTTCTGTTTGTTAACAAAAGACAATGGGGTATTTCAGTCAATTTTTTTATTTTTATTTTTTTTCAAAAGAGTACGGCTCAGGAATGACGGTAATCGGGTCTGTTCGTCGAGAAAATGTTTTTAAAAAATCAGAGAAGCTAAGGAAAGTTGAAGATTTGAATGGTGTGACGTAGCTAGCCAATCGTGACGTAGCTAGCCAACTGTCTTTGAAAAAAGTATCCATGCACAGAAACCCTTGGAGGACCTCTTGGATACTACAAATCTCTACTCACACACGCGCGCGGCGTAGTCCTTGCCTAGTGTGTGTGCATTTATAGCGGCCCGCCTTTTTCAAACGTGTGATCTTTTTAATTAATTTTTCTACCACATGTTATAGTATTATTGGGCTTAAAGTTGTAGTATTTGGGTTTTCAAGGGTGCTGAATCCAAATTTGAGGTCAAAAACCTGAATTTCCGACCCACCGAAATACCCCATTGTGGAATATACTGAACCACGATAGTAGATAGTTTTTGAGAATTCCAGACTATTTATCTAATATAGATTAGACATGATATATATGATATAGATACATTAAATATATCATGTATGAGTATAATCATATAAAAAGAAAATGTAAAGTACCTATACAACCATCTCAGGTCTGAATTTTCGTCCAATTGCCATTTCTAGAGAAGTAGAGCGGGGTTCACCAAAGGCCCAACCCGAAAAATTATCAAGACCTGTGATACCGCCCTCGAGTGGTTACCAATCCAGATAATCTCTCGGGTCGACTGCCCTTAACTTTTCTATCTCGTGATCTCTATATCTATCACGATTATAATTATCATGTTACAGCTTAAGTGAGGGATGTTTGCACCGTAACAACTCGATACAGTTATGATTATATGTGATTCAATTCGAACTCAGAACACTTATGCAACAGAAGAGCAAATCATAAACAGCTAAATGAATGAATCCAAAACCTGTGTCAATGATATAGACACACAATCGACGATTATAAAAGCAAAGCACACAAATAATACTGAATGCCGATAATTTTAAATCTACATTTAATGTATCGATGATTTCTAGTAAGAGAAAGGACCCATTTGGGACACTTGAGCCTAGAAAGTGCCAGGGACAACTAACAGGTGTTGTCTCTGTAATGACGCACGGAACCGCGACCGTATATTCCAAGTTTGATAAAACCCGTTCAAACAAGGCCGTATGGTCTCATCCGCCGCTAGCTGATAACAAATCGAACGACAAAACGTCGCGTGTGAAACGATTAGCGTGAAACCCTATACCCCCGTCAGCCCTTCAGCCAGCATCTAATCTACTCTGCGACGGTGGCCGACCGGAGGGCCGTGAAGAGCCATTATGTCGGTAATTCGATAACGTAGAGGAAACATCATGGAAACGGGGGAGGTTCCCGATGAATTTTCACTCGATAAATCCTGGCCCGCACAAACGTCTCTATCGGCTTTGCCCGATGCTTTTTACCGCGTATTTGGTTTTTAGTTTCACCGGAAAACTCTGTTTTTCTAGGTTTTCGCTCCCCTTTTTTTCCCCCCTCTCTCGACGGGACGAACGAAGAGAGCAAAGAGTATGAGGGAAAACCCCGGTGGAAAGGGAGACAAAAAAGATAGTGGTTGAAAAAAAGGAATGAGAGATAAAATGGCTTCCTCTCTCCCGAAAAACAAAAAAAGGCTAGGATGAACTGGCTTGGAGAAGATGGATGAGGGGTGGGGGTAAAGTATTTGCGTTGCCTCCACTCCAAAAAAGATGCAAAACCCCCATTGAGCTCTCATTACGCTTTAGGGTAATTTATAGAGATTGGTGCTGCAATCAATACGAGAGTTGGTAGATACTTCTCCCCTGTAGCCTCTCTTGTTAACTATGGAACTCGCCAGATCATAAATTCAAATTCACAACGGTGATACGTATTACAGGTAGCACGAAGTGAATTGAATGGAATTGGAGTTTCCCCACGGGATCGGGATTTTCCCTGTTTAATGAACGACCGAAGTTTATTACTAATTCTGTTTTTTATTGAAATATTTGAGTATTGGATATTCCATTCAATGAACAGTTTTCATTTCTTCGGGTTTTATGAAATTCTTTTCCGAATCCTATGGGAAGGCGTGACCCTATTAAGAGGTCTGACCTTTCAATTTTAGAATGGAACAATAAATTCAGATACTCTCAAAGAATTGTATTGTTGATTCCGGATGAGTGGGGATTTTATACTGCCGTAACCGGTGAGCTGTAATCTACAAAAAGCAGATCGTTTCAAATTGCAAACAAAGTAAGAAGAAATTAAAATCTACACCTGTTATCATAACAAGAAGTTATAACAAAAGTCGTAGTTCGGTTATAATTATAGTTGATCTTATAAATTACATCGGTTTCAGTCATTCAACAGGGATAACATTAACAAGGATGAAGCTAACGGATGGGCACAGAAGAGGCGCAATAAAGGCATTGAGAGTTCTTCTTTCATATTCCAATATTCGTATAATATTGCTCCTAGTAAGGTACATTATATTTTAAATTTTATGACCAATTTTTGTAGTACAGCCTCGCATTTTGGAAGTCTCCAAATCTTCTTTCTTTAATCTCTAATGAGTTTAAGCAGCAGGGGAGAAAGTGACATATTTAACCACGATACATTTCCTGAGGTCCCAAGCAAAATTTGAATATATTTAATATATTCGCTTGATGAGCACCAACCTTTGTCAGAAGGTATATCGGCTTCATTCGGGGTCTAGTTTTTTCCCGAAGCTCTTGGTTATTGTCATTAACCTCTAAATTGTGAAAAAATTAGGGCACCCACAATTCCCAGATAACGATCATTCGCTGGTAGGTACTTTTTGCCAAAATAAATATGGTAGTGAACCTTGTGAAAAAACGTCTGCCAAGAGGGCGTGGCACATAGCTTCCTCGTATCTTTAACCCGATTGTATAGATAATCCGATGAATAGTAGCTAATCTCAAAACATCAATCTCTAAGTACCTTCCAATACCCTCATAGGGGACCATCTACACGCCTATCTGAAAAATTCTGAGAAATTTCGTCGAAATCGGATGGAAAATGAAGAAGTTATGGCTGTTGCAAGGAATTAACGTTTGCGCGTGCGCAGCAACTACTATTAGTCTGGGGGAGATTTATTTCTATAGGAAACCATCTACACGCCAATCTGAACAATCCTGGAAAATTTCATCGAAATTTGATGGAAAATGTGGAAGTTATGGCTCTTACAAGGAATTCACGTTTTCGCATGCGCAGCGGCTACTATCAGTTCGGAGGTGATGATGTTCATAGGGGACCGTCTACACTCCAACCCGCACAATCCCTGAAAATTTCATCGAAATCGGACAATAACTTCGTATAGTTATGCCGGTTACAAGGATTTCATGACAGATACACAGACAGACAGACACGGAACCAAAATTGTTCAGAAAGGTCTGAAGCGTAAAACGCGAGTGGAAATTTCGATTTTGGAGAACTTTTTTTTTTCAACCTTGAAAAGTGAAAAAAAAGCTTCCGCTACTTTGGTAGACTCGGAAGCAAAGTATGGTTGGTGATACTGATAATGGAAGAGCCGTGACCGTTGTGGGCTGGTAATCTATACAGGAAAACAATAAACCGCGAATAAATTATTAATCTGGGCTGAAGGAGGACAACTCTCAACGTAGAAAAAAAACGTCTGCCAAGTTGGGTGGGCAGTATAGCTTCCTCACTCATTGTAACATGGACGTATAGAATCAGTTGGCGAAAAAATTATGATTCAAAGAGTTATTGAATACTACCAAAATATTGGCGATAGTATGCGGGATAGGGTTGCAGGTATTAATGTTTATAATAGTGTTGTAAATAGTTGTGGTATATAAACCACTGAAATAAAAGAACGAAAGAGTGTAGGTATGAAATAAAACTACGAAGTTATGACGATAATGATTATTATTATTCAATACTAAAACTATAATAGGTGTACGTATTAGGATTATGGGTATTAATTTGTTATATACTCGTAATTTGAACGCGAAGTGCCAATTTTCATCTCAAAACTGACCTGTGGACCACTAACTCGATGACAGAAAAACGTCTGCCAAGTTGGGTGGGCAGTATAGCTTCCTCACTCATTGTAACATGGACGTACAGAATCAGTTGGCGAAAAAATTATGATTCAAAGAGTTATTGAATACCAAAATATTAGCGGTCCACCGTCTAGGACCTAACCCACACAATCCCTGAAAATTTCATCGAAATTGGTTGAATAGTTGCGGAGTTTTGGTTGTAACAATAAATTTAAAGTTCGCGCATGCGCAGCGGCTATTGCTTGACCAATTTGATTGAAACTTATAGGGTGTCTCTTAGAAGTTAGTACCTAACTAACCTCCAAATTTGAGCAAAATCGGTTCATTAGAAACCGAGAAACCGAGGTTCCAGGAAATTCACGTTTGCGCATGCGCACTCGCTCCTATTGGTCCGAAGGTGCTGAAATTGATAGGGGACCGTCTAGGACCTAACCCGCACAATCCCTGAAAATTTCATCAAAATCGGACCACAGGTTGGTATAGTTTTGCCCGGGACAAGGATTGACCACAGACAGACCGAGAGACCGACAGACAGACAGACACGGAACCAAATTGTTCGGGAAGCTCTAAAACGCAAAAAGCAAGTGGAAGTTTTGATTTTGGAGGACATTTTTTTTTTCACTTCTTTCACGAATACAAAGCTTCCCTACCTTCGGTAGTGAGGAAGCAATAACCCAGTACAAATCCAAAGTTTTAAACCATTTTGAATCCAAATCCGTGAGAAAAAAACCAAAGTGTATGTGTGTATGTATGTGACAAATCTTGTGTACCCAGCCCAGCTCTTTGTTTCCAACCTATTTGAGTGTTTCTTTTTTTGTTCAACTCCTACAACTTTTCTGTTGGACATGACTTTTCAAGAGTATCAAAAACGGCTTAAGTGGAGGGATTATATTTAGAAAATACATGAATTTTCATTATTTTGGTTCCTATTGCTTATTAACGGAACCCGATCTTTGAAATTCAGGGAACATAATCAATATACCTCTGATTTTCATGAACTATTATTTGCGCCACCGTAGATCAAATCAGTGGTGTCACCATGGTGGGAGAACTCCAGAATCGGGTACTGCGTGGGTTTTTGGGAGGTTCACCTTGAGTGCATTTGCGATCTTCGAGCTACCAACAAAAACAACAGAGAAAAGTGCAACGCCACAAAGTATTACAGCAGTGGTGCTTAACTTGCTCCGTTGGTTTCGAAGAGGGGGGGCTTGAATTCGCATTGGGTATCTATCGTAGATCATGGATTTTAAAATGCAGTACAAATTCGAAGCCCGGATGTCGTTAGAAATATTATGGTGGCTAAAGGTGAAAGGGGGGGTCACTTTTCCGATATCAAAATTTCAAGTTACAGGCTCTCAAAATGCTAAACAAGATAAGGCACATCTTCAACGTAATAAATGAAGGTTTTGTGCAGTAGAAAGATAGATAAAAACGTTTTCGTTTTTTTTTCGGTTGATATTGAAAGAACTACTCCTTATCCATTGGGACGTCCCCTGGAATGCATGCTTTACTAAACAACATGTTTTTTCCCAGCAATCAGTAATTCGAGAAGACAAGACTTGATCCACACTAATTGTTCAAGTAGAGATTTCGCTTATGTTCTACAAGATCAGCTTTTCACGAAATCATCCACAGAAATATTATGGCCATCATAGTAGTGCAAATAGCACACTGCGGTTTGTTATTCTACCCCTATAGAATACTGGAGAGTAGTCAATGTGTTTCGACACAGAACGTACTTTTCCATGCTATACTGTTGTATTTTTGTAGTAAGTAATGTAACACCGTTCAATAAGACTGATTGGCAATATATTGAGTGTTGATACCAAATTGTGTTGAATTTCCTTTGAATTTATTCTGATGGGCTTTGCCTTTTTTCAATACGCTGTGGTGAATTGAGAAGAAGTTTGAATTGCCTGAACTTCGTTTTATTTAGCAGAAAGTTTAGCGTTTTTAGTGAGCGGGTCGAAAGCGCTCACCTAACTATAAAACCAAGTTCAGCCAATTTGAACTTCCCCTCCACAATTACAAGAAAACTCCTTGAAGAAAAGAGAAAATAATTAATCTTCGTCACAATCCATACCTTTTCATATTGGAAACCGGACCCCAAGAAAGTTTAGAACTTGGAAAAAATGTACTAGAGAAGAGGAATTACCCTAATGTAGAAACGACGAAATTAATCCCCACCATCCAGGGTGTCCGCAACGGGCCTCAAATTCGTATTTCAGTCTCTTGAAAACCTCACTCTGCCGATTTTCAGCTCGAATAATCCGATTAGTTGGGTTTGGGGTGTTGGAAACTATCCAGTTCCTCAAACTTTCAGTGGAGACGGATAGGGGAATTTGCCGGACGTCATCTGACTATACTCTTCTGAGTCGAATTCCACAGTTGCATCGACCACAATCAGACGATACTCAGAGCTCGAAAGAGTTTGGAAAAAATGCAATCTTTATCTTTTGAGATGGGTTAAAATTTTTCTTACGTCTAAGATTTATTTCCCGACTTTCCACGAGCTAGGTCCCAACTCTTCTTTCGCTGTTTTTACTAACGCGATCGTACTTACGACTCAGCTTCCAAGTAATCGTAGAATACCTGCAACAAAGAATGAAACGGTTACACATAACAATTAATTGGGCAATCGAAACAATTGAACCTATCCAAAATAATACTATTTAAATAATAATATTTCCGATTATAATTACACGATGTACCCGAATTTCACTTCATGGGCCGGACCCTGCCTTCCTTTTTTGACGTGTATGACTTAGGGTCATTTGCCCTTGACAAGAATGTCATGGAAGGAAGTTCGTCTGACTTCGAAACCAAGTTGCGCTAGGTGGATCGTGAGAATGAGTGCGACCCACACAATGCACATCCTCGGAGCAGTTTTATCCCTTCAGCAGGATAAGGAAGCAGGTATGTATTGGAGAATACAGAGTGTAAGCCTATCTGGTCTGCCATACTGTACGAGTCGATTCCACAACTAATTTGCAACAAAAAATGTTACTTAGCAATTTTTTAAAAACAATTTGTTCCCAAATTATTTTAATTTTAAACTTTTTTTTCGTGATTTTGATCTTACGCCATTAAATTGGTCGTAAATCCTTCAATTACTATCATTAAATTTCCTATCGGATAGATGCCTCACCTTTTTTTTTAGTCAAGGTTTAAGACATGAAAAAGCCCATCGAAAAGAGAATTTTACGTAATTTGGAAAATCTCGACTTTTTTCAATCTACGAACTACGAGAAGCAATATTTTCTCAAGATCCAAGAACGGTAATAACTGCGACAAAATCGTAGCTTTCCAATGGTATAATTAAAAAATATTTTACAAACAAATTTAGAGGAGAAATTCGTGTTTGAAGGTGGAAAACCGTGAATTTTTCAACGAAATCAGCGCTCCTGCTAGCCCTCTCGAGGGGTCGGACGATGGAAGTGGGTGGCCGGGGGCCGCAGTAAACCACGAAGCCTCCGAAAAAAGGAGGTAGGAGCGCTGATTCCGTTGACAAAAATGCACGTTTTTCCGCCTTCAAACACGAATTTCTCCACTAAATTTGTTTTTTAAGATATTTTTTAATTATACCATTGGAACGCTGCGATTTTGTCGCAGTTTTTACCGTTCTTACATCTTGAAAAAATATTGGTTCTTGTAGTTCAATTTGCGATTGAAAAAATTCAAGGTTTCCCAAATTACTTAAAATTTTCTTTTCGGAGGGTTTTTTCATGTCTTAAACCTCGACTTAAGAAAAAGGTGAGGCATCTATCCGATAGGAAATTTAATGCACTCTCTAACGGTATCCTCAAATTGTAATTATTTTAGCTAATTAAAGGAGTTATGACCAATTTATTGACTCAAGGTCAAACTCACGATAAAAAGTTCAAAACTGAAATAACTCGGAAACGAAGCCTTTTGAAAAATTTGCCAAGAGACATTTTTTGTTGCAAATTAGTTGTAGAATCGATTCGAACAGTATGGCAGACCAGTTAGGCTTACACTCAGTGTATGTAGAGTTTCCTGCGGTTTTCAACGATTAATTCTGCACATAAAGTTAATTTAGATGATGTAAAGGTTTTAATATTGTAAAGGAGTTTTTACCCTTCAGAAGGAAACAGGTATGTATTAGAGAATCAATTTTTTTCTAATAAACATTATCCCTGCGGTTTTCAATGTTTAATCCTGCACTCGAAGTTAATTTAGATGATGTAAAGGTGAATGGAACGTCGTAAAATCGTCTGTGATTCTGTGAGATAGAAGATGCTGTGAATAGGCTTTTGAAGAGAAAAATAGTCCAATCTTACCTACTTAGTATAAGACTTATACTTTTACAATGTGAAAAAATTACATCCTTCACACTCCAGTTTTTGTATGCAGACGAGTTCAAAGCGCTACCATTTTTAAACTCCTTTAGAGTTCGATGACATTATTGATTTGACCAGTCAAGATTCCAATAATAATAAACGTGGCGATTAGTTAGCATTGTTACGCGCTTGGTGAAAGATATATACCGTTGAACCTATCATTACGGCGAGAGATAGATTATCTGAGCGTGGAATTTTCCCCTGAGTCTACCGATTCCGAGTAATTAGTTCCCGAGTAATTTTGGGGTTGGTTCATGGCTTGTTACTCAGCTGTCGATAAAAATCCGCTGTTTGACAGTTACAAACGGTTCCCAAAATTCGGGAATTCTCACCTGGTACCTTGCGTGATTCTGTCGATTTGATAGTATTGATAATGAGAATGAAAGAATGAAGCTGGTGTTGAACAATATTATGTTGTCATCGAACCATTCAGGAAAATGTGGAAGTGCCAATTAATACGCAGCGAAAGCAGTTACCTTTTCAACAGATCAACGTTATATTTGTGGAATATCCAGCCTTTAAGGAATTTCCAAGAGAACGACAGAATGTGAGTACGGCGTTATGGTATCTTTGGTGATTTTGAACCCGAATTACTCTTTCCACCAAACGAAATCAGATCAGAATGAAATGATTATAGAAAATTTGAGCTTAATCCGTAATCCACTTATTGTACACACAATATTCAAAATTAAATGTTGACTGAATGAAGGTAATTGTAGCGAAAAAGGTCAAACAAATTTGATCATCATTGACAGTTTTTAGTATACTAACTCGTCCAAATTGATATCGGTATTGCCACTTTTTCAAATTGATTACTAAATCTACGGCCAGATAATACCAAGTGCTTACTTCAAAATGGAATACTAAAGGAAAATGTCCATAAATTTGCCTCCAAAAACTTCTGAACAAATTGTTATTAATTATAATACATTTACAAAACAGGCAAAATATGTTTTGAGCAAGAAAGTTACAGTTTTTAGGACGTCCGACAGTAAGACTTGGGCGTCCTTATGCGATTAATCTGGGGTAAAAGTGGACAACACTCAACAGAAAAAAAATAACCACACACTAATCCGTTTTAGACCATTCTGAATCCAAATCCGCGAAAAAAACCATAGGTGAATGTCTGTTTCGTGGGTTTTTGTTTGTTTCAGCTTGAATACGGATGTGAACTGATAGGGACTACCTAAGCAGATGAAAGTTCAACGTTACGACGTATAATCTCTTTGGTGCCATACTAGCACCACAGGCGGTAGCGGGGTGGGGGGTGAACTCGAATTCGCATGTTGGGTATCGTAGATCGTGGATTTTAAAATTCTCTTCAAATGCGATGCTCACATGCCTCTAGAAATGTTATGGTGGATAATGGTGAAGGGAGGAGGGGGGGTAGACCACTTTTAATTGTTGCTTAAAATAATATATAAATTACGTCGAGTGAAAGTTTCATTTCCTACCAACTCGTTTAAATTGACCTAATGCTTATCCAATTTTTCAAGTTAAAGACCTTGCAAGAGGTGTTGAATTTTTTATTCAATTTGTTAATATTTTCATTGATTATCCCCATATTCATCAACGAAAAAACTTCCCATTTCTTATAATTTGTATTGGTACCTCTCATATGATTTTCGGACTTTTCTACTCATCTATAGGCCAAGCTGATTCGTCGTATAGAAACTCATTTTAGATCATATTTTGCAACAATATAAAAGAACCGGTTGTGGAAATAAATTCCCAAACCTTCAGCCTTTTTCATTGGTCAAAATAATACTTATGATGATTCACCATATTACCATATTAATAATGATAATTTATAACCAATTTATTTATTTATTTATTACCATTTATTAATGGTGATTTACCATATTATGAATTTTATATAGTTTGATATATTTTTGTATATACAAAAATATGTGTGAGCTAAACATGTGTGTTTTATATAGTTTGATATATTTTTAAATATACATAAATATGTGTGAGCTTCTTCTCAATGGTTCCACTGAACATTTACATTTTACACAAGAATACACGAAGAAAGAAGAAATATTAAGATGAAATTAAATATCAATAAAACCAATAAAATATCAAAATTCCTGGTAAATTGCCTTTTTCAAAAAATTAGAAGAAATGAATGAATGAGTGGTTGTTATTGTTGGTTACTTAATGTTGAAGACGCTTTTTATAACCAACCAGTACAGCTTCAACAATTTTGATTTGGGAGGAATCCGTTGTCTCTTTTCTTGCCTCGTTTTACTTGTTTTACGTCTTAATTTACTCGTTCAGGTTCAGTCCAGGCGGTCTATTTGCACCTAGAATTCTTATGTGTGCCCTCTCAGACTGCTGACGGATCCGATCATTTTCCTTTGGGATGGTGCGTAGAACCTTCACTCCGTAACACTCGTCAAATTTGGCTTGGTGGCTCTGGGCATGGATTTTTCATTTATGAAGCAGACAAGTTTTGATTTGATGTCACCTACTACGAATTGAAAATATAGTTTAATGTGGAAGTGAAAAATATTGAAGCGCAAGAGAAAAAAAGAAGCTGCAAATTGTAACACAACGTTTATTACGTTCACTCAAAGATAACCAGTCTGCGAAGATCACAGCTTATTCCGACCCCTCTAAGGACCAGTGGAAGGGGAGTCCCGTCCTCGAGGGCTCAAAGGAAGAACTCGTAAGTGTAGCATTCTGATAAATTTCACAATAATTGCTCATTTAACGATAGTTGATCGTCTGGGTGGTTTCATTTGACTCCAAAAATGTTAAAATCGGTACTGGTATTGAAAAAAAAACTGTACATTATATCGAACGCTTCAGGGCACAACCAGACCCCAAACGGAGCCGATATTCCAAATTTCATCAAAATCAAAAAGTACGGACAGAAAATTTTTGTATTTTTTGATTCTACTTACCCTGAAACGTAAACCATCAAATTTGAGGGGGTGGGGGGGGGTTTACTCTTTCTCCATTGCTCGATTCCAAAAGTCCACTATTGGAAATAATAAACCGACATGGAAGGTAGGGATCGATACAGAAAACCCCTCAGGCGTAATATCATCATTCATACAATACATACAATGGATGTATATATCAAAGGTCAACGAATATACAGGAATAACGAGAATCGTTTGTTTCGCTTGCCTTTCTACCCACACACTCTAATCTACGGCTTTATATACATATCATATACTCATCATATTCTCATGTTGAATGAGCTCGCATTCTCTTCCCAACGGTACACTCCTCTAATTAATCAGACATGAAAGACACACCGGGAATGTGTTTTCATATTTCGTAAAATCTCACGGATGGAAAAGGCGGTTTTACCAGCCCGGATTCACGGTAAAAGTACGAGTAATAAACCAGAGCACGACCAGACCGAAAGATTTTTAATTTGGATTTGCGAGCGCTGGGGAACGCTACCTCCGCAACGTTACTCGTACTCATACTTCATAAAAAACAAGAGATGAAATACGAATGCAGGGTCGATCGCAATTACAGAACGACTCGCAGAATCACAACAACGAGAGATTGGAAACCTCTTCTGTTAAACACGTAAAGCCCCTAGTTCAAAGGAATCAATCAATGAAAAGAATATCAATATTCACCCTGGTGTAGACGATTTAAATAATTTTTTTTAATATGTTTACAAACATATTCTCCAGAAAAAAATGGTTATCCGCCACAATTTAAATCGAAACTTTGAGAAAACAATAACGATCACATTTTTTGAGCGACCTTGTTATTGAAAAACTTTCCTAGGATCTTTTGAGCCATTTTTTAGGTAGGTACCTATTATGGTCAGTTTGAAACAACATATTTACCACGAATGAACCGGTTCCCGTGAGATAAGGCCGATCGGCTGGTCTTGCTAATTCTTGATTATTTTTCGAGTTGGCCTGTCGGTAAACCCCGCTCCACTTGAACGGGTGAGGCAGTAAGTTGCCATAAGCGAAATCAACAGAACCAATTCTGATCATCACTTTGGAAGACAGCTGATGACGTCCGCGAAGCCAGGAATTGCAGTTGGACAAAAATTCAACCTGAGATGGATGATACTACATATTTTAGGTTATGAGAAAGGTAAATAAAATAAAAAATAAAAAGCATTTTATGAATCAGAAAGTTTGTAATTTGGTCTTTACAATGTAGGTAAATTATTACATCTGGAAGAAATTTCCAATATAACGCCTCCTATGCTTGAAAGAGTCGTGACAAACGCCGGAAATCGGTATATTCATTGAATTGAGATTGGGGCACGTCACCTAAGTGATTTTACCTTCAAAACTATCTAAAACAAAACTTTAGTAGTGTAGCTACATTGTAAAAATCAAATTACAAACTTTCTGATTCATACAATGCGTTTTATTCAGATTTGAAAAAAATCAGTTATGCTGCCGCACCCTCTATCTACAGTAAGTCATCTGCAATGATAAGTATGGAATTGAGAATTAGAGGATAGAAGTAAGGACAGAGAAACCACTCACTTCATAATCGTGACTTCATAATTTAGTCATCAAGAATGAGTGGGTAGATACTCTAGAATGACTGTATGTCGAGATGTTTTCCAAAATAATAGTGTAATAGGTGGATAAATTGGACTTCCAATTTTAATGAAAATGCACTAACTCATTATCGTGAAGGGTTTTGAAATATGTAGTTACAACTTTGAATGAACAACAGAAAATATAAGCTACGAAGCCCTTATATTAAAGGTCAGCGGTCTACGTGTTCAAATAAAATTGTATGGATATTTTCATCAAACCATGGACTATTGATTGACGTATTGAAGCTCGACAAATGGCCTTCAAGTGGTAATTCCCTGCAATCATTGGAGTAAGATCAGCTGAGTGAACAATAATGCTAACTTATCTCCCGTTCATTCAAGAGCACTAAAATCAGGTACACTGCCTCTTGGGGGTCAGTGGCTTCAGATAAGCGGTGATCGATGAATCAAACACATCTGTCTATCCTAGACAGCTGAAGTCACAGCGTTCTGGAGACTTCTAAGAGTGATAAGAGAGAACACATAGAAGTCAGTTTTGCCATGAGAGCAATAAACTAGCTTAGGTCCTGTTCATCTTCGGAAAAGTGCAAGGAGGACTGAATCAGCTTCCTGACTTCGAAGCCCATGGCATTGTGTTTTCTGTAGTTTTACTAATTACGAGTATTTTTTATCCGCTTATCTACACATTGCAATAGGTCTAGTTTTGATGGTTTCGTTATTAAAAAATATGAGTGAGTTTCCAGAGCTTTCTTCAACATCAATAGAGTAATTGGACAGTGTTATGCACAAACCGGCCAAGCGCCAAAATGTCGAAAATCGAGTTTTTGGTATCTATTGATTCGTCTCGACGAGTAGTTCCAGAGTTTGTGCATTATAACGCCATCTATCGATTTCTTGACGAGCTAGGGTTGATACACTGTTTGTGCAAAACTTCTTTTCGAAGTTCCATAATTTGCAAAAACCGACACCATCACTCCAAGTATCACAGAGAGGCTTGGTTTAAAAAAAAAAAACTGGAAAAATCTTTGATTCGATTTTTCTCGATAACTTGGCGCTTGGCCGATTTGTGTATAACACCGTCCAATTGACAGTGTAACGTTCTAGTCAATAACATGTTATAAGATGGTATAGAACTCAACCGTACACAGATCATGTTCATACTCATCATCATACAGATCATGAACCGTACTAAGTTCATATTATGATAATACTAACAATCGGATGCTAAGAAAAAAATGAGGGAAAAACTTGGGAAAATCAAAGGAAAACAGAAGGTTTTGAAGCGAGAGCGAGTCGGAGAGAAAGTAGGTTACAACGACGGGGGCTGGGGTGTGAACAATGTGTAAGCGAAAGTGGAGGAAGTCGGCAGAGAAAGAAGCCTACGGCTGCAGCTCGCCATCCGACCTCTCCACTCGCGGGCCAGACGAATCAAAACAAAACAAAACCTCTTCGTTCGTTCAACCCTCAGTGTTTATAAGGACGAGGTTACCGCCCGTGCGTTGCATGAAGGTGTGCAGAGTGCAGCAGAATGGTTGGGTCGAGTGATAGGAGATGCTGACATGGATTGACATAACGTTCGATTTCGAAGGATCCGGATGATATTCAGTTGGCAGGCGGAAATGGCAAAGCAAGGAACAGGAAGGTTGGATTGGACAAATGCAGTGATACAAACGGAATGAAGATAGATCACAAGGTAGTGCGCAGTGAAGGGTTCAGATGGTTTGATTTCTAATCTTTGATGCTCCTGCCTGCTATCTGTGGGCACTGTGCACATGGAAAATTTCGATAGTATTGACTAAACATAATTGATTGACTGTCTGGACGTTTCGATGATCACTGGGGTTGATCATTCACAGAAATTTAAAAACGTCTGCCAAGTGGGTGTGGCACATAGCGATCTTTAGTATGGCACCTACGAGACAGCAATCTTCAGTATGGTAGTTATGGTAATCAGGATTGGTAGTTCGTTGAAGTGGCGAGAGGTAGCGCTGAAACCCGACAAGGATTGTTGGGGGCTAGACTCTCATATTCCGTGTCGAAAGTTAACTAGCCTCAATAGAAATATTGCTGAAGAAAAAATCAAATATATCTTAATTCTGATGCAGATTGTCAGAATAAAAGAAGCATTGTAAACATTTACCTCAGCATCAACAATACAGCCCACTCGAGTTCCCAGCAGCATGCACCTGAAGCCGCAGGAAGACTACAAATTACTTGTTAGGTATAATTCAATGATCAAGGAGTGACGCAAGTTTCTTCCCATCTATAGTTCCTTTGTCCCAATAGTAGGGCATCCCTCTGTTCGTAACTATGTAACTATTAATCATCATCCTTTATCCGATTTCATAACAATTCAAGCACAATAGTAGACAATACGATATGTTCGATGAATCCAATACTACCGTCATTAAAAAGATCTGACTTACAGGATAAAAGCGGTAGTAGTTGACCGGTTTTGGCCGTTTAGTGACTTAACATGACATTTTTTCAAACAAAAAGATTGAGAGATATAATTTTAATTAAATTAAAATTATAAGGCATTATTTTTTATACGAAGTTTTCAAATGAAAATCGAAACCTTAGAAGTGACTGACCATATACCATCAACCTAATGGAGCCCATATACCAAATTTCATTAAAATCGGTCCATGAAGCAAAGCGCGGACGGCAAAATTTTTATTTGATTTTCGGATTTTACGAACCTTGAAACGTAAACCAACTGATTTTGAGGGGGAGTTATAATTTTTTTCTTGGTCAATTCCAAAGGTTCATTATTGAAAATAATAAACAAAGATGAAAATGACTAGTTATAATATTGGCGAGGGTAATAATTATTTTCCAATCGTCGTTAGTAGTTTTCCAAGTTTTAAGTTTTTACTAGGTACTAAACGATAAATTACAGCTGATCAACTCCTCAAATGCCTCACGACACAATTATCAAACTAAAAAAAAAAAACTAGGTATATGAAAAAAAATATCCAAGAACTGGGAGGGAGGGGGTCTTGATACCCCTCTTAAAACACTATCCCGTCTCCATTGTAACATCCACTGGCTCCCAACTCAAAATTAATTTCAAATATATTAATCTACTTAGTACCTACGAGCTTGTTTTAGGCTGTAAGTTGGTATCATTGCCGAAGTTTTGGCTGAACGTGTTCCAAGTTGATTAACCACGTAATTCTAAAGAAGCTCGCATGTTGCGCGCACAAGAGTTTTAAGCTGTATAAACTTCTACCCTCTCGTGCCTCCAAACTTTCTAACTGTTTTGCTGGGAACTTTTTTTGTGGCCACTATTCCAAGGCGGGCGATTTCTATCACTCTACAGGCCCTCTTCATAGTCGAGACACTACTTCAGACGAGAGCCATGATGAAGCGTTGTTCATAACCGCATTACTCTATTCATACGACTTCCGAAGCACGTCAATTCTTAATATGAATTCCACGCACAAAGTTCGCGCTCTCGATCAACCCATTGAGACTCAATCCATAAATAAAATTTAATTAGAGGAGGTTGGATCAATATGAGACGTGAGCAGAAGTACATGCAACTCCGGGGAAATTTGAGTAGTAGTTGAAAAGCTGAGAAGCTTTGTATTAAATAATATTATAAAATAAGTAATAATCGAACACGAACACCTCGTTGACAATCAAACCAAGAATCAATCTTTATTCAGAAAACAAATCAAGCCACGTCATCCCATCTTACATCGCCCTATAATCATTCGAGTGTCATCACTCGCTAACAGTAGTATAATATACTACTAGGTGTCGTTGAATATATTATATTCTAGATATTATTACCAATTTTAATAATGTAAATCATAAATGAAACATTAATGCCGTTCAGTGTCACCTATATGAAATATCTAGATATCAAAACAAATCACCAAACTGTATAAAACAAATACAAGATTGCAACAAACAAACAAAAAAAAAAAGAAATCCCTGACTTTGACTGGGTTTTAAGTCATACTGTTACGATCAATTGTATGATTGGAAGTATCCTAAAAGCTACATGAAACTAGAAAGATTAGGCCTCGAACAATTTTGCTTACTAACGCATGCATTCAAACGGACGCCCCATTGGATGAGGATCAGTTCAATTTGAACCAGTAAGCGATAAAACATACATTTTTGTTTATTATTTTTAATAATAAACCATTGGAATCGACCAAGAAAATTTTTACGCCCCCCCCCCCCCCCCCAAATATTTGATGGTTCACGTTTCAAGGTAAGTAGAATCCGAAAATCGAATACAAATTTTATGATGAAATTTGATTTATAAGCACAATTTGGGGTCTGGATGTGCCCCGAAGATTTTGGTTGATATCAGACACTTCTAAGGTTTCGATATCATTAGAAAAAGTCTTCTAAGAAGTGATAATTAATTGTTAAAATTTTCAATAGTGACCTAGCTCGAAAACTCTCGAAATAAAGGTATAATTTTTCTCCAATTTTAAATAGTATTGAATTAGTAGAATTTTTCGAGACCATTCGGAGCTCTCTAGGACAAACCGTTCGCTCCCAACGAGAACTTACGGTCGGACTTACTATGAATTAGAAACACGAGTGTGAATCGCATAAGAGGCCTAATCTCCGTTCAACTTTTAGCATGCCGAAATACGATCGTTGTTTGTTTCTTCGGGTTGTACTCAGTTTTGCGTCCTTATTAACCAATAATCAAATTTCCGAATGAAAGCACCCACAACTCTTTATTCCTCCGAATTGAGTGTGAAGCGTTTATTTTGAAGAAATAAACTTGATTCTGAAGCGAAAATATGGTTGGTATGTAGTGACAATGGCAAAGTTGTGCTCTTTGCTGGCGAGAGATCAATGCAGAAAAATAATAAACCTTTGTGTAATAATTTGCAGCGTTTTATTTACCTTTCTACTGCACACAACTGATTCACTTAATGTAATTCAGCTAGTATTCACAGCTAGAGTTCACACTCCTTCTTCTTCTTTTCCGGTGCCAGTCTTACATCACATGAACTTTATGAGTCGAATAAAAAAGAACTCGATATCAGTGGAACGTACACAGGAGGACCGTAGCCCGGTGTGGCTACGGTCGTTGGGGCGTCGTTTCGGCGGCCGGGGCTCTCATCGCCTCCCTCGTCACAACCCAGGGAGGTGAGGTAATGAATGGGAAAGCCATGAGCGAAATCATCAGAACAAATTCTGATTCTTCCCTTTGGAAGACAGCTGATGACGTCCGCGACGTCAGGAATGGCAGTCGGACGAAAATCCAATCTGAAATGGTTGCTTACTCTTACTTACCTTTACTTACACAAGAATTCGCCCGTAAACGCACATTTTTTTAAAAACTTCAACTCCCCTCAAAGGCAAAATTCTGTCGACGTAGTGCACAACTAGATAGATTTCCAGTTCAAACTAAAAAAGAATCACGCAAATCAGTTTAAAACTAAGGTCTGTGCAGAGTACACAAGATTTTGTCACACACACCGACACACACCGACACACACCTTTTTTTTCTCGCAAATTTGGATTCAAAATGGTTTGAATCGGAAGCAGGGGACCGTGATTGACAGCTACTTCATGTCACTTTATATGGTGCAGGAGTAGCCGTTTTTACCCTAGAATCTAGCTGAGGCGAAGTTTAAAATGTCAACAACGTACTCCAGACCCATAACATGATGTAACATATTAAGTACCAATCATTACATGAATACACACGGCTGTGAGTTCATTAGATGATTCGTGATAATATCTAGGTATCTATCAATATAATCAAAGCTGTGTTGTACACAAAAAAATCTGTCAAGGATGTTTGGTGAGCCTAAAATGATTGATAGCTCATTAATATACATGAGAGAAAGCTCTAAGGAAACTGCAGCGTCGGTTTGACGATTGTAGCATAGAAAGTAGATGTTTCCCTCGGGGTCTCTCACAATTAAACCCACCGCGAAACGGTTTTAGACTCTAAAAGCTATGCAAATTCTTCACCGCGATCCATTTTTGCATCATACAACAGAACCGTCTGTTCTGACCACACATGAACAACCAGTCAGGTTGTTATAATTGGAACTATCCATTTTGAACACAATACATTCTGATGTTTGTTCAGAGAAAAAGTACCCATTAATGTGTTCGAGGGTTGAGAGGATCCTCAAATTTTGATTTGGCACCTTTTACCAATTACCAAACAGTTAAAAAAAGGGTTTTTTGAGGTTTTTATAGAATAAAAATTATAGAGGTAGTACACAAATTTTAGAAATATTTCTCTGAAATTTAACTCATTCACAGGTTTATTTTGGAAAGCACACTCCAGGAGTTTGCCACTATTGTCATTGTAAGATTATTATTATCACTGTTGTATATTATTACCACTATTATCATTGTAAGTTTAAAAGTTTTGACAATCCCTGCTATATTTACATTCTGTAATGCGTTGTTTTCATACACTCAAATATTGATTAGAATACAGTTAACACTGCATCTCCTAAGTGTTAGGGATGCTCTGGCTTTGGAAGTTCCGCTTACCAGGCTGAATCGTTCAAGAAACGTTACCAGATGGTGGAGGATTAAATCTTATAAAGTGATCCCGAATCAACTAAATGCATTTGACAAAAAATTAATTCAACAGAAACTTGCTCTTTTCTTGCGCGAACTTGCTCCCTATTCGTTTGATCAATTTTTGAAACTATTAGAGGAGCTAAATTTAATTTGTTTTATTTTATGACGTGCTTCTGCTTGAAGAAAATTTATCAAAGTACTCAGTTTAGTTAAAATTATATCTATGTAGGAGTTAATTTATTTATTAATGTGATCTTTTTGTGATAATAGTAACAATGCTGTGATATTGGGTTAGGGTACGAGTATAACTTTAGCGTATAATTATTGTTTTCATTTGAGTTGTTTTTGTTTATTGTTAAACATTTTGTATTTCTTGAAATTTTTTATATGCTTTTTTGGTCATGATTAGTAGCCACTCTTGTTGAATTTCTCTGAATTTTTTGAATCTTGTTGACCGTTGCCCGTTATGGGTACACGGTTCGGGAGCCACCATGGTGGGTGGGTCCGCGCCCGGCTTGGTACTTCCCGGCTAGGCTTCGCTGCCTTAGTGCTCTGGAGGTTCCCATTTTTTTAAAACGAAGGTTCTCCTTCTTTTTTACCCGTGTGCCCTGTCTAATTTCCCATTGTTTTGTTTTTCCCTATTATTCTGTTATGTTTTGTTTTATTTTATCTTTATAATTGCCAATGGTCTATAAACTTTGTGTGCAACGACAAAGAAAACATTCATTCATAAGAATTGTAGCAGTTCTTCACGTAGTGGTGACTGCGACGTCCTCATTCAACCCTCCTCTAAGAGGGAGAGGGGATGGGCTGCCTTCAGTCAATTTGCAGTCCAACTTCTGGTAAGTGAACTCCCCATCATATTTGCGTTTTCCCTTGATGCCCAAAAATCCATCTCCATTTGACTTCAGATCAAGACGACCTACATAAACTAAACTTTTATTTGTTATTGGACTATAACCAATTCATATCTAAATATTTCAGTTAATTAATTGACTGAAAACAACTGATTAACAGATCAATTAACTTAATTTGTAGCTAGAAATACATGTTGAATTTTCTTTAGGAATAATTACAACTCTATTTGAGAATCAGGTTGGGTTGGAGGTTGGGTTGGTTGGGAATTTCAAGATAAATGATGTAATTACATACATGGAAACTTGTCTCTTACGGCAAAAATCCTCATCGAGATAGGTGCAGGCGTTTGAACGCAATCTAGTCACAAACAAACTGACGTGTACAGACATACACACATTAGCAAATTACACTAGGGTTGTCAACAACTCTACGTTAACAATGACAGTAGTTAATGAAGACGTGTTTACACATTGAACGTCATTAACTAGGATGTGAATGGGTGTTTTTGAAATCTAATTCAGATTACCTATCGTGTTCGAAAAGATTGATGTATTTTGGAGACAGAAATAGCTCGAAATATGGGTGGTCACGCACACCCTAGGTTCACCAACAAACACAATATGTTTGTAATAATAATCAATATTATTGATGTTCTTGTAAAAATTGGTTTAAGGAAAGATAAATTGGGGTTTTTGAAGACAGCATGTCCATCCATTGATTGCACAACTAACTTGAAACAACAGAGACATGATCCAAAAAACATATTGCTTCCGAGTCTACCAAGGTAGCGGAAGCTTTTTTTCACTTGCCAAGTTGAAAAAAAAAGTTGTCCAAAATCAAAATTTCCACTCACGTTTCACGATTTAGACCTTTCTGAACAATTTGGTTCCGTGTCTGTCTGTCTGTGATGAATTCCTTGCCACAGCAATAACTTCTACAATTCTCATCCGATTTCGATGAAATTTTCTGGAATTGTGCGGGTTGGGGTGGAGATGGTCCCCTATGAATATCATGGCCCCCAAATTGAAAGTATTTTGTGCTCACGCGCAAACGTGAAATCCTTGTAACAGCCATAACTTCTACATTTTCCAACAATATTCAGAGGTTGTGCAGAAAAGTTTTTGTGGTAGTGGTAGGTACTCAAAGATTGATGTTTTGAGATTAACTACTATGCATCGGATCGTATATACAATCGGGTTATGGATACGAGGAAGCTATGTGCCACACCCACTTGGCAGATGTTTTCTAGTGATCCATGCACTCCAGAGGTCGGCTAGGAAGAGGAAGAGCATGGAACGGAAGAAGCTGGAGGCTGAATTTGAAGCGGCGGGTGATCAAGATTACGAAGCCGGTGGCTTCTGATCCAATTATATTATTTAAAATACTTTAAATAATAAAGCGTTTTATTCAGAAATACATCTAGTTTTTTATAAACAAAACATTCCTGGGGATACCAACTCCCCGTAAGCCTTGATAGGAACCGAAATAGTGAAATTGTGCATTTTGCGAGTATTATCCCCCCTCTTGCCCTCTCACCATGGTAATTTCGATACTCTGATGAAATAATGTGCTGCTGGGAAGTTGTCTGAGTCGAACAAAAGCAAGTAACATGCAAATCCGTCCAGAACTGAGGACTAGAAAGCGCGCTTGAAGTATCGTCAGATTGCGCCTTCATCTCAGTAAATAACTCCCCTTCAAAGACAAAATTCAAAATTCCGGCGACGTGGTGCACAACTAGATAGATTTCTCCGTCGAACAATAATAGAACCAGGCAAATTGGTTGAAGAAAATGGCCTGGACAAAGTACACAAGATTTTGTCACGTACAAACACACACAGACATACACGTTTACGGTTTTTTTCAGCGGATTTGGATTAGTATGAGGTTTTTTTCTCTGTTGAGTGTTGTCCTCCTTCCCCTTAGGTTAATTGCATATGGACGCCCAAGTCTTACTGTGGGGTGTCTTGAAAAGGGGATTTTCGAGTGACGAAGTGGCAACCACAAGAAGAGGAACATGTATTTTCTTGAGGAGTATCGGAGAAAATGGGCAGTTGGAGTAGACTGGAGGGTGGAACAGTTGGGCTTGAGAAATGCACTTTGGTTCCTCCCACGAGTCTCTCTGAGCGGTTTGCACGTTGGAAAGGACTGTGAAAGGGGCTGATACTAGCTGTACGCTCTCTTTACTACTTCTAGAAGATCGTTATATTTTCAGCAAGAAAACACTATTCTTTAACAGTTTTTCACTGATTAACTTTATGTATTGTAGGTCTATTGACTACGCATCCTCCTCAAGTCACTTCGAGTAATCCAAAAAAAATGTTTTAAATGCCTTCATAATCTCATGTTGAATTGGAATTAATTTATTCCGTTAGTTTCATTAATAATTCTAGTATCTGCAGTAGTTTTTCACTTTTATTTTTCATCGGACGATGCTAAATTTTTTCCAACTAGTGGAAAAGATTCGGGAAGAAATTTAATTGAGTTCGGAAACAGTGAATTCTATTCAAACCATCAACTCTTCAAGATTCCGGAGGAATGCTCTTCTACAAGCCCAATGTTGAATGCGAAAATTGAATCGATAATCTGATGAACAAATTAGTATAGGGATATTACCCCACCGATGATGATACCCATAATTCAGTACAAGAGACAAATACATCTAGTAAGTTCATCTGGGTATAGCAAAGTGATAGCGATCCATTGTCGCGGATCATTGAACTGTGAACATGGCAGAGAAATACGCTCTGGAACACTGTACGGGTGGGGGGAGATATGAGGTGGATTGTCAGTTTTTATCAAGAAGAACAATGATCAGAAGAGAAGGGAGATGATGAACCATTGTGTAATCAAATAATTTTTACGACCACGCCATTGCCGTTTTTACGATTGACCTTCTGATTCTAAGATGATCTTAGTGTCTCAAGTTTTAATTACGCCTGAACAAGATTGACTGAACACAAAATCGAACTTCAGCCATTAACAGCTTGGAGCCACAATTTTTACTCATAAACGAAGAGTTAACTGCAGTATGAGACGAAGTTCAACTTGGCGATCAAGTTGGTACGTTCATTGGATTGAAGTCTCATACAAAATTACGTTCAGTGAAATATGGAGGTCCTGTCACATTACGTCGTATTTATCGATCAAAGTTAGGTAGGTTTTCGCTTTCTTCATTAAGAAGTTTCGTTGATTATAAGACTTTTTGTGATTACATTAAGACATTAAGCCGATAAAATTTCACTATCGAGTGTTCGCAAATTTAACTAGAATTCTGAGAGGAGAATTTACATAATGATGATTATATATTATAATTATATTAGAATGATCCAATACTCTAATATTAGAGTTACTACTTATATAATTACAGCAGGTAGTAAATGTATTTAGACAGTAAATAAAATCGTAAATCAATTTAATCCACACATGAAACATCATGTGTTAACTCTGCAGTTTTTGAAAGACCATGGAATTTATTGGTTGCATCAGATTGGAAAGGTGTTTCAGAACTCCTTATTGCTTGATGACAGATGATGGGGATTTCTCTGGCCGATTCATGCGATACTTTATTGCTGTAAAAAAACGTAATTGTGCTACTTCAAAAACCATTGGAATTGTAAACCATATAACATGCCAAACCATGTTTCAGTTCATTATTGCTTCTTTACAACAGATGATAGGGAAGCTTTGAATACATGACGCAGTTCAAATAATGTGAGTTCACCAAAGTCGCCTTCTAACAAACCGACATCTTTTTGCAACCAAGTTTTGACATTTTCCGAGTTCTAGAATTTAATCGACACCATGATTTTCCTGAAACCTGAACATTAGACCATTTTCACACCAACTAGCAATTCAACACTTTCGTGTCATTCCATTTGAGAGAACAATGCTGATCCCACAACTTGGCTGATGTTTTCTCACTTTATTCTGTAATCAACTAATTTCATTGAGTAGATTCATTTAAAACTAGTGTCGAGATCAAACAGCGAAAAATGAATCACAATGCCTCGAAATAATGGCAAAGTGTCAATAGTTAGTTCTGACCTAGATTGAAATGGCTATCGAATGGACACCTACTCGTACAACAGATAAGGAAGAACAGTGTTTCTAATCTTATCATTTGAATCCTTAAAATATCCCTATGAATATAATTGTCTATTTGAATAAACCAAACAAAACATAGAGGATCACAGACAGAAATGAAAGAAAACGCAAAAGGTTCTATAGAATGTTTCTATAGAATGTTAGGGCTATCAAAAATTATTCAATAAGAGTCCGAGAATTTATGTTTTCGGTAGTCGGACGAAAAGTCCATTTTTCTCTCATTTCGGCGCCTTGTCAGTTGTAGCCCCCAGTTGTTCCCGTCGGTTTTTGTCTCACTTCGGCGCCTTCCTGAAAAATTAACTCACAAACCACTCCACGTAGTATCATTTCGGCGCCTGCAATAAATTATTATATATTGGCATCTCTTCATTATTAATCCAAAAAGGAGAACACTCAACTCACAGGAATCGATCATACAACGATGGAATCGGCTCAACGAGTTCTAACGCTTAAACTCTCCATATTTACGAAACTCAGCGGACAAGTATATATCTACTACAACCTGTAACCAGACTAAAAATTGATATGAGTGGGTCTGAAAAAATTTTAGATGAAGGATGAGATTGAAAATGGAAGGATGTGGCTCGTGCATGACCACGTGATTTTGGTTTATTATTTTCAATAATGAACCTTAGGAATCGAACAACAAACCATAGATACTACCACATGCCAACTTTATAGTCAAGTTTATTTGAAAGAAATAAACTCTAGACACTCAATTAGAAGAAACAGGGAGTTGAGGTTGCCCTAAATATTAGGAAATTCGATTACTGGTTGCTAAGGACGCAAAACTGAGTACAACTCGAAGAAACGAACGACGATCGCATTTTGGTCAGCTAAAATTCGAACGCCTCTTTTGCGATTCACACCCGTGTTTGCGGATTCTACAAACTTTGAAACGTTAACCATCAAATTTTGAGGGGTGGTTGAAATTGTTTTGGTTTATTAATTTCAGTGATGAACCATTGGAATTGACAGAGGAAAAAAAATTCTAGCCCCCCCTTAAAATTTGAAGGTTGACACAAATGATTTACGGCAAGCGGTATCGGAGCTAAAAGAAGTGGCCCCCAACAACATTAGGGTGATGGCTGCAACATTGTCGGGGAGTGGGAAAAGTGCCACGGAGTTGCGGTAGGTATACTCCGTGGTATCACCACCTCTGCTCGGCTCATATTTGAACTGGTGGTCATTTTATATAGGCACTTCCCTTCATTCCTCTCTCCCTCACCTAGAGCCGGCGTCGGGTGAGTCCTGGGTGTCCTCCCCATTAATTTTTGATTTATTTTTCATTTTTTATTTGTCTGCTCCCTCCGTCACATCAAAACTGTTTGTCTTTGAGGGGAAATTTGAAAGAAAAGAAAAAAATAGTGGCAATGGCAAACTGAGTTTTTTGCAGGCGAGTGATGAGAACTGACAAATAATAAACCTTTGTGTAATAATTCTGTGTTTTTTCTATTGAGTGTTGACTAATTATGCTGATTTTATTTTTTTATTTTTTGGTAGTTTGACGACGTTGCATTGTTTACGATTGGAAGGATTCTCGTAACTTTATTGCACGACGAGGAAGTTGTAAAATTTAAAATTAAATTACAGTAAACTTGAACATGCACCTATTAAAAAACTGATAAGTTGTCATAAAATGTGATCAATAAATTGCTTCTAAATTACTGAAAGAGTGAAAAAAAGGAGGAAAAATTCAGCAATATAACCATTCCAGAGGAAAAATCTAAAAAATTGTTTCGGTGTTTAACAGTTAAGCGTCACATGAAAAAGCGATTTATATAGATAGTTATACGACGAAATACAAAGGATCCCGAAGAGCATAGTGTTTTTCTCGTGATCTGAATAGATGGAATTATATAGGGTCTACTAGGATAGGTACGTAAACCCATTATGAGGTGCTAACATTTCAACTTTTCAATCATTATGGTAATCAAAACCTAAGCAAAAAATTAATGATAAATTCGAACGGCTGCAAAAAGTTAAAGAACGGTTCTGGCCTTGAGGCATCCATGGTTTTTGTAGGATGGGATATAAAATAGCAATAAACGTGAAGATGCAATGATAAACGTTGTTGGGGACTCAATTAAAATGCAAAAGAAAATGAATAGAATCCCCACAAAGCCACACAACGCACTAAGAAAAATTGCCAATGAAATTGGTACTTTCAGAACCGCCAATATACGTGATGAATCCAGCAAAACACAATTATTTCCAATAATTCATTTTCATTAATCGAGGGGACCCTTAATTTGGAATTACAAGATTCCTAGTAATTTTCCTGAAAGATTGAATATTCCTGTTTTTGCGAAGCTCATAGCTTTATTATTAACATACGTACTGATAGAACTTAGTTGGGGAAACAGGACACAAGCAGAACGAGGATGCACAAACTTCGAGAGAGTAGCCTTCAGGGATGGGAAAACAATAAAATGGAGGGGTCATTTCAGCGATTTTTCCACATATACTAAATCGATGATAATCTCTTTGACCCTGTAGGTAAGTCTTCATTGAAGATTCAGTCACATAATTTCCTCTGTTAGAATAAAAAATATTTTCACATTTATGCAACAAATTATAGAGTTGAACTCAGGAACGTTTAATGGTACACGTGAGAATAAATTTAGGAATAAAATTAATCAGTTAACAAACAAAAACTTTTTAAATAAAGGGACAACAACTAATACTTAGGTAGGTTTTCTGTTTTCAAAATCGGTGGCTACAAAAACGAGTAGGTAATGTTGAAAAAAAAACGATTTCTTGTATTTCCCTGGTGATACACATCCTAGAGTTTGGCGAATTTCATCGAGGAATTGAGGTTGACGATCAAGTAAAACGACTGAGCGAAATGCGGGGATTTGAATGAAGCAGATTAATAAGGAGAAAGCTTTGAACGTTTTGAATCGCCTCGTGTCACGGGGATCTGAAACTTTCTATTAGGGTGCAGCGGTCAGTAAAACACCGCCTTTACTCCAAACCATTATGAATTCAAGTTTTTAATTACAAATCACGATTTATCGTTCCTAAATATACGAATATCCAGTGTTTGAATTTTACAACTGTAAAATTCAACTTTGAACTTGACTGAACATAGCAATCTTGAGTGCATAGGATGTATACATATATACATGTATACATATTGTATACCTAATGAAGGAAAAACATTGGCCTTCTCCACTTCAATAGGATTTGTTCAATGGTTTCTGAACTTATTTTGACATTTTATGTCGTTACTTTGGCATAATAAATATATAGAATCAAGAAGAGTTATGCGGGAACGATAACCAAAAAAATTCGGTAACTACACTGCAAGAATCATTAGTCTGAGAAACCAAACAGGGTTCAATTCCAGACCGTGACTACAATTTTTTGGTTTATTTTCAATAATAAAAATTTGGAATCGAACAAGAAATCCCCTCCCCCCCCCCACTCAAAATTTGTTGGTTTACGTTTCAAGGTACGTAAATCCAAAAATCGAATAAAAATTTGTCCGTACGTCCGCCGTATACGCCAATTTCCTCACTTAGCATTGACTGATTTTGATGAAATTTGGTATCCATTCTGGGTCTTGTTGTGCCCCGAAGATTTTGGTTGACGTAGGTCACTTCTAAGGGATTAAAAATAAGGGTTGAAAGTTTGAAAACGCCCTAACTCAAACAATTTTGATATAAAGATATTGTTTTTACATCAATTTAAGATAGTATTGCATTTTTAGAGACCACGCGGAGCTCGGTAGGACAAACCGTTCGCTCCCTACAAGAACTTAAGTCAGAAACACGAGTGTGAATCGCAAAATAGGTCTAATCTTCGTTCAAATTTAAGCTGACTGAAATGCAATCGATGTTTTTCTTCATGTTGGTTGGAGGTAACAAAGGCAAAGCCGTGTTCTTTGCAGACGAGTGATTTATGCAGAAAAATTATAAACCTTTGTGTAATAATTTGCAGCGTTTTGTAATTTAATAAATTAAATGTTAATAGAAAAATAATTTTGTTGTTGACATTTCATGTCTTATACGTCCTAATTAAAGACATAAAATGTCTCAATGTCTTGCAGACTCGTATGCAAGTGCCTCATCAATCCATTTGAAATAATTTGCAACATTTTAAAAAGTACTCTGTTCACGTTTATAATTTTTATAATTATTTCATGAAAATGTAAAGAAATAGAATTTTTGGAACTGTTTTTAGTTAGTAAAACTGATAGTCAGGCCCATAAAACCCAGACAGTTGACAATTCCATTGCATAGTTTTATTGGTTAAGACAATATTTTTATAGATTATAGTGGGTAAATAACTTCATGCTCAAAACGATGTACCTCCTCTTATCGATGACACTACGTTCTGTCAAAAAATGGGACTCCAATAAAGAGTTGATAACCGTGAACTTACATAAGGGGGTCCCACAGTGCCTCAGAGGAAAAACCAAAATATGGTAATATTGTATTTGTATTGTAATATTGTAATTAGATACTAGTAATGAAAAGATGAAAATATTATAATGTATTATGAATCATTCTATAATTATTGGACGTCGATGACAAATTGCAAGCTAGAAAAGATCTCTGCAGACAAAGACCACAGCTAATTTACTGCAACTTTGTGTGGCAACAAGCGTATTGATAATTGATAAACGTGAGTACAGAACCACGATGCAAAGATAACTCAATCGTCATAAGTATACACACTGACTTGATAATTGTGAATACTGAGCAAGACGTTAATGCCAATTAAACTATCGCAATACGACTAGCTCTGGTACAAGCTCAATGGATGTAATACTTGTGAACACGAAGTGAAGATTACTCAATTGTCACAGGAAGCCTCGTTCTCGGCGATGACCCGAGCTTGTGATACTAGTGGAAAATCAATCCATGAACCACTTGAAGACTCAAATGGCAACTACCATTTTGATTGCGATAGCTGTAAATTCAAGGAGGCAAGGGTACTTAATATTATAAGAGTGAAAGGACGTCGACCTTCCAGAAGAATCTGAACCTCGAAATGAAATGGGCTCACTAGAATAATAAAGCAGCTATTCAAATTTATGAGTAGGCAACCTTAAATTTGCAACAAACATAACAAAACATCAGTTTTGGGGGTAGTTTCCTTTGGTAGTACTAGTAATAATAGTAAAAGATGAGAGACCACGCGGAGCCCCGTAGGACTAACTGTTCGCTCCCTACGAGAACTTAAGGGTTGGAATTAACGATGAATCAGAAACACGAGTGTGAATCGCAAAAGAGGACTAATCATAGCTGACCGAAATGTGATCGATTTTTTTCTTCATGTTGGATGGTGGTTCCTAACAATGGCAAAGCCATGTTCTTTGCAGACGAGTGATCTATATAGAAAAATAATAAACCTTTGTGTGATAATCTGCAGCGTTTTTGATTTTTTACATCAACTTACCAAGTTAGTAGGTACAGCTCCACCAGCAGAAGAGCCGCTCAACGGACGACTACCATGCAATTTGTCTACTCAAACAAGTTGTTTCTCTCCGTCCAGGGCTAAAAATAAGTACTAGTTGAATGTCAGCGTTACCTATAAATACATCATCGAGAGGATCTTCGCCTTCAATTGAAAACACTACGAAACGATAAGTGCATACATATTTCCACCAGCTCCTCTACTGTATCAAATATGGGATGTAACAAATAACAAGGTGAAAATATCTGTTAACACCCGCCAATACAGTCTAACCCTGAAAATAGTAGGTAAACTTCATCTGCCACAACAATTTGTGTAATTATTCAATAACATCTAATTGAAAGTTGAATGTATAAATCAAACAGTTGGCTTTTAATTATAATTTGAGTATCAAGATTATTTAGCCGTTAGTGCTATCAAGACTTGAATTTATATCCGACACTCATTAGAATTTATGACTGAAGTAACGTTAATTTTTTTTTTAATCTCGTATGTCCCCTGCGCTGTTGGCAGAGCATGCCATCCGCCATAAAATAATTTCAACTCTCTCTCGTTTTTAATGTTTGATTGGTCATCACATCAATTTAACAACGATTCAAAATGGAATCGAAATCGCAATAACTTTTTCTACTCCTAAAATTCCATAACAGTTTCCCATCAACGGAGCTTTCTTGCTCTTGATAGTTACAATTCCACACGTAGCCTAAAAATACTGAAACCGGTACCTCCGCAATGTAAAGAAATTTCCAATACAATAAAAAGTCACATTAATGTCGTTTCCTCCATATTGGAAAGGATTTTACGCCACTGAGCGGTACCGACAATATATTCCAACGTTTTGATAAGTCTTTTTGAGTACAGTATAGGTACAATTAAATAAATTAAGTTAGGTCAACAATTAAATAAATTAAGTTAGGTCAAATCGGACGGTTCTTTTTGGTTTATTATTTTCAATAATGCACCTTTGGAATCGAGCAAGAAAAACGCTGCAAATTATTACACAATGGTTTATTATTTTTATATAGATCACTCGTCTGCAAAGCCACCAACCATCAAACATGAAGAAAAACATTGATCGCATTTCGGTCGGCTAACACTTGAAAGGCGATTAGGCCACTTTTGCGATTCACACTCGTGTTTCTGATTTATCGTACGTCCAAACTTTAAATTCTCGTAGTGAGCGAACGGTTTGACCTACAGAGCTCCGCGTGGTCTCAAAAAATTCTAAAAATTCTACAGAATCTTAAATTGAAGGAAAAACAATACCTTTATATCAAAATTTTTGAGTTAGGGCGTTTTCAAAATTTCAAAATTCATTTTGGAACCCTTAGAAGTGACTTACATCAACCAAAATCTTCGGGGCACAACTAGGCCCCAAATGGAGCCTACATACCAAATTTCATCAAAATTGGTCAATGCTAAGGGGCAAAAGTGCCGCGTACGGCGGACGGCGTACGGCGGACGGCGTACGGCGTACGGCGGACGGCGGACGGCGGACGGACGGCCAAATTTTTATTCGATTTTTGGATTCTACATACCTTGAAACGTAAACCATCAAATTTTGAGGGGGTGTTAAAATTTTTTTTTTCTTGGTCGATTCCAAAGGTTCATTATTGAAAATAATAAACCAAAATAATGTAACCTCCCATGAAAATGTCGGTTTATGTTTCAAAGTATGTGAATGAATGAATGGAAAACATGCTCTTTTAATAGATAGAATAATATAAATACTTCTTCTAACGACAACGAGTCATGCAAATGACTTGGTCACTCAGGACCGTCTGCAGAATTCGCCAAAATTAAAATTAAAACAGAAAGTATCAGAATAATAGAACATAGACGAAGGCAATCTTAAATAATTGTATACCGCGGAAATTACAATTCAAACATTTTTATACGTTTTGGTTTATTATTTTCAATAATGACATAATTTACCAAGAAAAAAACACTTTAGCCCCCCTCAAAATTTGTTGGTTCACGTTTCAAAGTACGTAGAATCCAAAAATCGAATAAAAATTTGGCCGTCCGTCCGCCGTACGCGGCACTTTCCTTAGTTACCATGGATCGATTTTGATGAAATTTGGTATATGGGCTCCATTTGGGGTCTAGTGGTGCCCCGAAGCTTTTGGTTGATGTCGGTTACTTGGGTTGAAATTTTGAAAACGCTCTAACTCAAAATATTGTGATAAAATTATTTAAAAAATTGTTAAATAAAATTATTAAAATTGTTTATAACTTATTTAATTTAATTATAAATAATTTTTTTTAGGCTGATGAAGGAAACGTTGTATTTGCCGAAACATGTACCAAACGACAATAATAAATTGAATATTAGAGTCCAAAAACTACATCGAAAACATGGTCACTCCATTCACCCATCAACGTGATAAAAATGTATTGGTTTTCCATCAATTTAAGATAGTATCGAATTTTTAGAGACCACGCGAGAACTTGGGGGATGGAATTACGATAAATCAGAAACACGAGTGTGAATCGCAAAAGAGGCCTGATCGTTCAAATTTTAGCTGACAAAAATTCTGACAAATATTCGATCATTGATCATTTCTCCGAGTTGTACTCAGTTTTGCATCCTTAGCAACCAGCTGAAGTTGTAATATTGCTGATCCGTTAGGAAATTACCTATACATAGGTCATACTAAACTAAACATGTTTAGTATGATAGGAGGGTCAGCCACTCAATAAGTAAGGTCTCCAATACGATAGCAGTTGGAAGGAAGTTCTCAAGAAGATCAGCTCACTTGCCGTTTACCTGAGGCACCCTCTCTCAAACTAGCGAGTCCAGCTGTTCCTACCTAGCTGTTTTAGTTTCCGAGCAACAATTGTATGACATGGATTTGCCGATTCCCGTTCCTGTTGAGTGCGGGATTATTAGTTTTCTCACCGACCAAAAAATTTCGCTGAATTCACATCACTTACCCAAATTTATACACAGGTGGACGTTGAAAATGTGGATATTTTAACTTAAGGACGAAGGATTAGTCACAAACGAAATGGTAGCAAAAGTAGATGCATTAGTGCGCAAAGATCGTCCTGTCACTCTTTGTAAACTTTACTTATTGTTTCCTGAAATTTGTAAAGGTTCCATTCACACCATTAAGAGCGAAAAATTTATGTTCAACTAAGATAGTGCGCGGTGGGTTATCACTATTAAAAGTGCAACGCTGGTGGAGAAATTAACCATAGTTTTACTAATATAAAACGCAACAATTTTTTAATTAAATATTTTCATTTTTTCAAAACGTGGAGACCTTACTCAATGAGTGATATTCGTATCATAAACTATTCAAGCTGCCGAAAACTCCCTGAATATTCCATGACCTCCTGAAATGTTTCCTTACTTCCTTTTTCAAACTTCCTCGTCATCGGAGATAAACCCCGAGACCATAAAATCGTTAGTGACGTTCAATCGTCAACTTGCTTTATCATCTTCAATAATAAAATTGTAATTAAGTCTAAGATTATGATGCTTTTTGAGGGAGAGTAAATCCTAACTATTCGGCCATTGTCTATATGCTGTGTTACTATGAAAAGAATGTTCTGGTCCTACATAGAAGGGTTTAATGGTTTTCGATTTTGAAAACCACGAGAATAATCGAAAATTTCAATGAGATAGGAGAAGACGTGGAAACTGCTGATGATGATCGCGATTTAGGAAGGGCAGGGAAAAGCCTTTCACGATGCGCTGTTGGGGTTTATGCAAGAAGGGACCTTAACCGAGGAAATGTATCCACCATTTTTCGTTGACGCAGCCTGTAAATATCCCAACCTGTATGAATCGATGCGAACCAACGTCATCTCCAAAATTATTGAAAATAATAAACCAAAAGTGTAGTCCAAGGATTCGTGTTCTAAATATACATTCCCAATGTCAGAAGGCCCCCTAGGTAATGAGAAACATTCATATCCTACCTGAGTTCCTGAGGTCTCATTCGACAGAAGATAACGTCTAGTTATAGCTCGATGTTTTTCCAACAATGCAAATGGGATAAGTGCAAGAAAACCTTTAAATGAATGAAAAACGACGATTTTACCACTACAGTAACGACGTTCTTATCAAGCAGTTGTCGTAAACTCATAACGAGGGGTATACATAAAGGCGAGTTCAGCACTGAATCTCCTTTGAAATAACTTTAAATTAATTTCAATCTTCCACGTAAAAATTGAAATATTGCGTTGACCGTTTGAATTTCAACTTTTACTTCTTTGTCTCGCCAGACGAATTTCTTTTAGTTCTTCAGAATTACGTAACAATGCGATGCCTTAAAACGAGATGACGACGAAAGATATATTCTCAAATTCTTTTACCTGTAACGTCATTCCCAGCTCCGAGCTCGAAGGAGACTTTTGAGGAGGGTAAATCCCGATTGATCGTCTGTCAAGCTCCTATACGTAATCTGAACTACGAAATTACACAGCATTTCAGAAAAGAAGAAAAAACGCAAAATATAGAGAATGATGGATCAAATATCTTTAATTGTTACGGCCGAAATGGCAAAAAAATTGTCAAGCAAGCAGACAACAAAGCAAAACACGAAACAAATACAAGATAATTGGAAAAAAGGACGTTATAAAAAACCAACAACGTCTCTTTGAAAATGTTCTCCGGCACAAAAATTATTAATCATGGATATCAAGGTAACTAACAAACTAAATGGAAGAAGTCACTTATTTTGTTAAGTTCTGAGTGAATGAATAATAATTTTATCGAATGATCAAAGAACTTGGGAGAACGTAGAATATCTGGCAAAAAATTATAAAATCTGAAGCCATTCTGCATCGGAAATCACAACAAGAACGCGTGTTGTGGGTATGGACGTCTACCCCACCCTGGAGGAAGCAAGAGCTCCTATGAACCAAGCACAAGCTGGTATATGATGGGGAGAACAACCGGGATTTCCGTGAGGGGAAGAGGATGAGCACAACGGGACAGACAAATTTTCTGCCGTTGGTTCTACCGTAGCGTTCAGCCTCGCATGTGGAGCTGCTTACGTACAGTAAATGAAGCCAGAAATGAGCGAAAACACATCGTCTGAATACTCTATCCCCATCAAAAATCCAGTTAAACGCAGTAATTTCTATTTAAAAAAAAAATGTTTTCGAGCAAGGGCACTTTAGGAATTTTCAATCTTTAATTTTCACCCCGTGGAAAAGACTGACATCAATCATAGGCACAACTAGACCCCAAATGGAGCCCACTTACCAAATTTGAACCAAATGGGTCCATGGTTGCTAAGAAAAGTGCCGCGTACGGACAGAAAATTTTTTATTCAACTTTCGGATTCAACGTACATTGAAACGTAAAACATCAAATTTTGAAGGGGGGGGTAACTTTTTTTTCTTGTTTGATTCCAATGGTTTATTATTGAAAATAATAAACCAAAATACGACATTTTGTTCACCTGATAAAATGGTAATGGAGGGGGGTGTAACCACGGGACAGAGCGATCTTGGAGTTTCTTCACAGCCCTCCCTCTATATTTATGTATAATCGTGAAATGGAAGGTACAGACCTGATGTATAGAATTGGAGTGAGAAGTAAAAAGTGGACTTTGATAATCGCTAATTATAGGTATAATTATAGGATAATCGCGGCTATAGGTCTGCCACAGAAACTTTGCATCCCTTTGGCGCATTCTTCTAGGGAACAAAGAACTACTTATCTCTTATCATCAAGCAGATTCCCGCACATATAGGGATGGCATATCGAATGAAATATATCGATATACTGATCAAATGATAATATCATTTGATATATTATATCGTCAATAAGATATCGATACCATCGATATATCGGAGAAAATGTATCGATATTTCGATATATTGGAAGATCTACTATGAAAAACGTGTTGAAGTAGGTAGATGAATTTAATCTTTTTTAAAAATCACAAATATCATTCAGAAAGATATTTATCGACAAATCGGAAGATCTACTTGAAAAAACTTGTCAAAGTAAGTAGGTACTTAGATGAATTGAAACGTCACTAACATCTCTTTGGAAGAAATATATCGATATACTCGACATATCGGAATATCAATCTACTTGGAAAATCCGGTTGAAGTTAGTATTTAACCTACCTACTTGAAAAGTTATACTTCTAGAAATTCATAGTTTGAAACCAGAAGAAAGTGCGAAATTGTTATGGTTTCAGAGCACTTTAGCACAGGGTTTTTTGGGGTTACAAATTTGGAGATGAAACTATCCTCAGGGGTTCTACGAGTATTAACACATAATAACTCTCTAACAACATAGATTTATAAATTCATAGGGTCCTTCAAAATTGAAAATAATGAATATATTGTTGTGAAAACCTTCTTCACTTCGTATAGTAGGTAGTTTTAATCTAGACGCGCCTCCATTATTTTTTAACGAATCTTGAGCACTACTGTAGGTGTAAACCATTCATGTAAACATGTTTGAGCTGAAGTCAACTCAACAGTCTCAAATCAAGCCATCACGTAGGTACCTACAAAATTTGGAATAAAATTACTTGATGTTTTCCACAGGTAAAGGCGTCCCTTCTCATCCTTTCATTTTAATATTAATTTTTATTTGTTGAAAACAAGTCTCGATATTATCGGTAAATACATCGATATTGACCGATAATATCGGTTCTCTATATCGATATAAATATATCGATATATCAACCGTACTCTCGATATATTTGATATATCGATATATCGTTGCGATCCCTACGCACGTACAATAATTTTTCGGGAACTTCTCTCCTCAAAAGTGATTTGATTCCTCTCCTACTGCAGCTTGAAGTTCGTGCATTTCCAAACTTGAAATTCCGTGGCACTACACGAACATCAAATTTCTCACCGCTCCATTTTCCGTGTGAAGGTTTCACGATGGAAGGTTGACTCGATCCTTATAGTTCGCGGATCCGCCATGCTGTACAATAATAATTGTGACGTGGGTTTGCACGTTCATTGTTCATACTACTGGTTCGCTTATCATTGTAGAATGTTTTGATTTCGATTAAAGTATAAACGATCAATCAATATTATACCTTCATGTCAAAATGTATCCTTGATTGGAATTTTATAAAATACCATCACCATCGGTTTCGCCCATCGTTGAAAGTTGTTGTCGCACTGGGTGGCCCAGTGCCCAATGTCACCTCTAGGTGACACCTTCACAAAAATTTTATAAATTAATGCACCAACCAAATAGCAATTTTTTTCTTTCACTTAGACTAGAACTAACAGGAAAAAAGTGGAAAAAAAATCGAAAATAACGTTTAGCGCATCTATGGGAACTGGCGGGTTAAATACGAAGACGAACGAAGTGGAAGAAGAAGCGATAAACGAGGATAGACAAGTAACCGAGGAAAAGGTTAGAGGTGAGAGAGTTGCCTGTAGGCAAGTAGTAGGTTAGGAGGGACACTTTCCCTCTTCGCTGTCCGAGTTCACTAACCTCCGGCTTTCGCCTCAACCAGAGGGCATTAGCTAACTAATTTATTAGCTAGTTAATTTTTCAACTAATAGCTAAATTAGCTTATAGATTTTTTTAATAGCTAAAAGATAAATTTAGCTATTAGCTGTTGAGGAACAGCTAAAATGTCCAACTAAATTAGCTATTAGTCAAAACGTATAGCTAACAGCTTTAGCTGTGGTGATTTAGCTGTCAGCTGACGACTAATAGCTAATAACTAACACTGAAAATTGTATTTCTCCACACTAAGAGCTAGTAGCACTAGTCTCAGGGAAATCTGAATGCACTATCGACAATTAAGGGTGTCTCAGTCGGTCGCCGTTCACTCCTCGTTTCGGATTACCTAGTATTTCCCTAAATTACAGACGCTCAAACTTTAATAATTGTACTTGAGTTTGAAATTTCCAAGAATTATACAGATTCATTAGTGCATGGGTCTAGGGAATTGAAAAACTGAATTATTGCCGCAGGAATCATCAAAATCAAACAATAATTGCCAGAGAAAAATGGGAGAAACATAACTGAATACACGGGTTTTCCCTTTTTTCTCTGGCGATTATTGTACGCTTTTGAAGATTACAGCTGCAATATTTTAGTTTTTTAATTCTGTAGGGCCTTGCACTACTGAACTTCGAAAATCCTTGAAAATTTCAAATTTAGGTGCTATTTTTAAAGTTTGAGCGTAGGTAATTTAGGGAAATACTGACCCGAAACGAAAAATGAACGGCGACCGACTGAGACCCCCTTAACCCTCAATGTCCTGAAGTATCTTTTCGGAAGTCCGATTTTTAAACAATCTACAACACTGTTCAACCATTTTTAAGACAAAACCCATATTCTTGTTGCTACCTTGATACTTCAACTATTGTTTATACAATACACCATACAACCCTCTAACTCTTAAGATATCCAAGAATACGCCATTGGAAAATCCAAATTTTACGCTATTCTTGGATGCTTCCAGCCACAACTCTTACTTCATCAACATCTCGGATTGTTTGTCTGTAAAATTTAAAATTAAATCTGTCAGAATAGTTGTTATATATCCGAACTAATTCATGAAACTGATGTTCACAGTCCCCCAGTTCATGGTAGAGGTAGGTCTGATCTGAAGATACTACTGAAGGGGGAGGTCTTATTGGGCTAACAATTTTAGTTTATTTGTCATTTTAGCTTTCATATATTTGTTTCAGAATAAAAAGCTGCTGGTTCCGTCCAGTCATATTTGGATAGAATGTATTCTAAGTATATGTTTTTAAAATAACGATAGCTCCCCCCCCCCCCCTCCAGAAAATATTCTTCAGTTTTCATCAAATTAAGACACTTTAAGGGCATATTGTACCCCCCCAAAACTGGCGAATTTCGTGACCCATTATCTCAGCAACCCGCTGTCCGATTTTGATGATTTTTTAAAAATAATTTAGGCCTAGGTAAGATCTACAAATCTGCGGAAACAGATTTGGAAAATATGAATTAGGTGAACCACAATAAATTATCAAACTATACGTTTTAGTGGCGGTTTGGCGTCACTTTGTTCACTCATGCCCGAACTATCTAACACATCATTTCAATAAACTGTTTCCGCATATTTTTGCATCTTGAATAGACAAATCTTTATAAAAAAAGAAAATGAAAATCGGTTCAGTGGTTCTCAAGATAATGGGTCAGATGCGTCAAAAAATGCAATTTTCAAGGAGAGCCGAAAAACAGAAACGTAACGAATCTAGCGTTTTCTCGTCGTTCTAATGAACTAAATTCTTGAAAAAAGTGGAAGTTATTCCATGGTGTTAGCAGATAATCGTGTCTTCCATGCTGTTATCGGTTGATCGTGTCTTCCATAGTGTTATCAGTCTTTTTATCGGTATCGAGCTTGTTTTTTCCTTTATTATCGGCGGAAGCTGGAAGGCGAGTTGGAAGAGGAAGGCGAGCCAGACTACAAGGCGGGCGGCTTCTAAGCCTAATTTCAATATGTTTCTTTGAACTTTTAATATTGTTCAATATACCATTCTTTTCAGAATTAAATCTAGTTTTTTTTAAGACCAAAAAAAAAAAGTCAAAAAAATTTTTCTGGGGGTACTATATGCCCTTAACTAGCAATTCTATGGCATTGGTTGGCCAAAATACGCCAAAATCTTGAAAAACGTCCTAAAATACAATTTTTTGAACAAGTAGGAAATCGAGGGTTAAAGGGTTTCAGTCGGTCTCCGTTCGTTTTCAGTATATAGTATATAGTAGTTGTTAGTATTAAGTTTTTAGTATAGAAGGCGCAAAAACGTAAAAAGTTGTACCCAAATTTGACATTTTAAAAGACTTTAGAAATTCACTGGTGCATGGTCCTAGGGAATTGACAAACTGACATATTGCCGCCGGAATCATCAAAATAGAACAATAATTGCCAAAGAAAAATGGAAAACACTACTGAATAAACTGGTTTTCCCATGTTTTTCCAATATTTCTCTGGCAATTATTGTTATATCTTGATGATTCCAGCGGCAATATTTCAGTTTTTCAATTCCCTAGGGCCGTGCACTAATGAATTTCTAAAATCCTTTAAAATTTCAAATTTAGGTACGTCTTTTCAAGTTTTTGCGCCTTCAATTTCGTGAAATATTGAACGAGGAACGAATGACGACCAACAGAGACACTCATAATTGTCGATAGTGCATTCACATTCCCCTGAGACTATTGCTACTAGCTGTTCGTGTGGAGAAATACAATTTTCAGTGTTAGTTAGTAGCTGCCAAATCACCACAGCTAAAGCTGTTAGCTATGTGTTTCAAATAATCGCTAATTTAGCTGGAAATTATAGCTGTTCCTTAACAGCTAATAGCTAAATATTTAGTTGTTACCTGAAGCTAATTTTTGCCCAACACTGGCCACAACTACAGCCCCCCCCCCCCCCCTACACAGATGTAAATTCAGTGAAATGCACTTCAATAAAAAAGTAAGTTTTCAAAGAAAAAAGTAGATTTATTTTCGCCACATTTCTTCTTATTCACATCGATAATTTTTCTTCACAATGGTAATTACTAAAAATTAGAAAAAAAAAACTTCTGCCGCGAGAGGCCGCTTTTTCTCCAATAAAATGTACAAATTATTCAACAAAAACGGTAAAATTAAAAAAAGAAAGCGATTAAAAACAATCAACATTGATATTTCATCAACTTTGGTTACTCCTTTTTAAATAGTCCAAATACTTATTTTATACATTAAATATATTTATAGATAGGTATATTCACATCTAAACATATAAACACATGAAGTAAAGAACTAGTTTGATAACCCGTGCTCTCACTAGTTAAGAACTATTTAAAAAAAATTATTTGACAAAAGAAAAAAGTGCGTTTTCCAATGAAAAACACCGCATGGACTTGGTTTCATTTTTAAAAAAAAATTATCGACTCGATCGCAATTTTCGACGAGATTTCGTCATTTTGAAGCGATTTGAAACGTCAGTGAATCAGTCCCCTCGACTCCAACTCAATTTTCTATTCTACAAAAATTTACATTGCAAACGAAAAATAAAAATTAAATTTACAAATTTACAACACCTATAAATTTTTTTTTTGTTTTTTTATAGAAAAATGGGTTTTTATTTACTCATAAATTGACATTCAACATTTATGTTTACACCTACGTAAATATTTTGGTTTTTACAAAATGGTCGTTCGACACCTCAAAAACGTGAAAAAATGATTGCGGCGAAGGCGAGAGAGAGCGGTTAATCGAAATAAATACGCGGAAAGCTCTCGATTATAAATAAGATGAGGGGAGAAGGAATTGCGTAGATAACGAGGTGAGCGAAGAGTCGACGAAAGATCGATATTTTTTCCCCCCTATAATTCAGCAGTATAATAAACTCGTAAAAAGCGTCATATAATTGGCATTGATGAAAATCACAGGCGTCGAATCGTACGAAAAGGAGGCAAAAAACGACTCATCCGCGGAAAACTCGTTGCGAAATTTTCAAGGGAGAAAATCGTTAATTCGACTTCGAAACGATTAAAAAAATGTCGTTGTTTCCATGAAAGGACGTTTTTGGCGTTAATTCAACGTTCGTTGCGTCGTTTTTTGTGTAGTTGCGAATTCGTGGAGCGCGGAACGAGTTACGATGGAACCGGTTGAGCGATTTTGGATTCACAAAGCGGTTTCGTCATTTTTGGCGTGAAAAAAGCGCGATTTCAGTCGATTTTTCCCGAACGAACCGTCGAAAATGAAATTTTGCGACGACTTTTTCGAGGGTATCGTTTTAACGTTGAATTACATAAAATTGAAGTCTATAAATGGAAGGAAAAAGACAACTCGAATATTTCGAAAATTCTACACCTAATTAAGTTTTGGACGAGTTCAAGATGCAGAAGGGGAGGGGGGGGGGGAGTCCAACAAAATATCAATATCGACTCGATAAAAGAAGAAAATTAATAGAAAAATGAGATCAATACGCCCTTTTTTTTCATTTATTTTATTTATACACTCGAGGACGTGAGATAAAGGGGGTTTTTTCCCCTCTCGAATATTTTATTTAAACGATTTTGAGGTGAAGAATCGAAAAAAGCCCGCACGATATATATAATGTATATTATTATTTATCTAGATACCTGTTGGAGTGGAGTCACTGACATGCGATCAGTCAATTCGAACGGTGAAAAAAAGCCAAGTCCAATGAAAAACGGTGTTTCACTTCCAAGCATGGAGACAACACTTATCACGCTGCAGCTTTATCACAAGTAGTGTTCAAAAACTTTTAATTATTCATATTTTTTTGGTATTTTTTTTTGGAGTTTATTTAAAAATTTATTTAAATAAAGATGGGATTTTCATTGCAGGTTAAAAACAACATTGCAAGGTCGCACTGTACACTATTTACATTTTTTTCCACGCCGATTTTCACGTTTTCAAACAACTTTTCGACGGCGCAGCACTGAGTGGCTCGTATCTTCCAGGAGAGGCTGATCTGTTTTGACGTGATGAGGCCAATTTTGAGTTGTTTTTGGCTCGTTTTGAATCAGTCACTTGCATTTGAGCATCCTTGGTGGATTCATTCCATTTTGTGGTACTTTAAATTATCTTTTCAAGTCCAAAAACTTTTTTTTTTTTTTTTGCAAAACAAACCAATTACGCGGTTATTGCAATAAATTTATTTAAAAAGTTGAAATTTTTTTTTTTTTAAATAAAAAAGGAAGTTACGAGGTTGTTTTATGCCATCGTTTTGTTGTTGTTGTTTGGGGGAATTCACTGCCAGGGTGGCGACACGGAAACAGGGCGCTGAGGGGCCGCGGGCGCCGGAGCGGGCGCTGAGAAAAACTTGATTTCGATGTCGCGGTGGCCGTTGGGGCTCGTGATGATCTCGGACGACACTTGCAGGGTGGACCACTCGGCGGAGCGTTGGCTCCCGAGAAGAGGCGAATCCCATACGGAGCCGGCGGGGTCGCAGAAGCGGCAACAACAGTTGGGCTCGGCGACGGAGTCGTTTTGTGGTTGTTGTTGAGGCTGTTCTTGTTCTTTCTTGGCGACCGAAGCTTTGGCTTCCTCTTCAGGAGTGAACTCTTGACATAAGGGAGTGTATGGCTTCAACGTGACGATCGTGGATTCGGGAGCTGGTTGTGGTTTTCGGTCTTTCTTCCGTCGTTTTCGCGGTTTGATAATCCGGGGCAGGGAGTTCTCATTGGGAGATTCTTCTTGAACCTGTTGAGGTTGCGGCTGCTTCACAGGGGGTTTGTTGCTTTTGCGGTTGCTTTGTCGTTGTGCCTGGATAAGCGGCGCTCCCTGAGTGTGGATGGCCAACCGGGACAAAGGGCTCCGCTCCTCCTTGTCCTTTTTGGGGCGCCGGGCGCTCGGAGGCGCCACGATCGGGACGCCCCAGCTCGGCGCGTAATACTCGGGTATGCAGGGATACCTGTAGCGATCCTTTTTGTAACCGACGGACGATATGAGACACGAGCCGATATACCTATCCACGGGAACGACAGCCTGGGCTGGGCTCATCTTACCGACTGAGCCGACCGAGCGAGCGCCGTCACAGGCGCTTCCCCTCCATTGAGCGCCGCCCCCCACCCGTCCCCCTCCAGCGCCTGTTTCCCCGCTTCCCCGTTCACACTCCACTTACACCAGACCTCGTTTCTCTTCTACTTTCCCCTCTCATGCTAAACAATACCAGCCGAAGCTTTCATCGCTTACTCACCTCACCGTAAAAACCAACCCAACTTGCAACTTCCTTTCCTTTACATCCGAAATGTCCTCACAAACCGAGTCGAATTTCGCCGAGTCGACCAAATTTTCGACAGAAATTCTCTCCTTTTCAAGTTGCGTCGCCTCCGCAGCTAACAAACAAGAAAACCGCCAGTTTCAACGCCAACTATTACGCAACGGCGTAATTCAGTCAATCAAACCGAAATGGTGTGAAATACGATAGAAATCCACTGAAAAAACCGTATAGCCTACACTGAGATCACCGTAAGGTCCATAATGACATGATTGGATCTGGGCAGTATACAGTACATGACATCATCTCTATACTGAGATGACTATGTACTGTATACTGGAATAGGCGGAGTTTATGCTGAGATGACCGTAATAGTGTATACCAAAACGACCTTAGTCTATACCGAGATGAAGTAGCTTATATTGTGGTGACCGTATAGTCTGTACAGAGATGACCATACAGTCTATAATGATGCGGTAGCCTACATTGAGACAGTCGATACAGACATGATCGAGTTGCCTATACTGAAATGACTTTGAGATGACTATGTACTGTATACTGGAATAGGCGGAGTTTATGCTGAGATGACCATAATAGTGTATACCAAAACGACCTTAGTACAAACCGAGATGATGTAGCTTATATTGAGGTGACTATATAGTCTATACAGAAATGAAGTAGCATATACAGAGATTATCTTACTGTCAATAACGACATGATCGAATTGTCTAAACTGAGATGACCCTAAGGTCTAAATGATCGAATTGTCGAAGGTGACTGTTTACTACGTAAACCTGGCTTGAAAAAGAAAAAATTAAAAACTTGGTTTTAACTAACAACACCACAGCTTTAAAATTGGTAAAAACAGTTGTAGTAAGTTGTACTTTGTTTTTTCTTAATTATTTGTCGTTTTACAGTTTTTATGCTCAGGAGAGGTTACTTTCCCTATGAGATCGAACGGTTGGTCCCATAGAGCTCTGAGAAGTCTCATTCAATTCAAAGAAATCAACACAACTTAATTTTAAATTTCAATACAACAGTTCTTTAAATTTTATTTTCAGATTGTTATGAACGTTGGAACGTAAAACTTGACATTTTAAGGTGGAATTAAAAATAAGTTATCCCTGCTGACCCAAATGAGGAGACACGACATTCTTTCATTATCCACTTCTAGCTTTCCTTCTTGGGAAAGTTTGACGACGATACTGCTGGCGTTACGATCAGCTCAGTAAGCTATAAAAGCCAGCGATAACTTCTGTCATGGTCAAACCAGAGAGCTGAAATTTACTTCAAAGGCGCCTAATGGTCACTGCAAGTGATTAATTTGAGCAGCTAATTACATCCCTTTATATCGACCAATTTTATTGATATGGTAAACCTCCTGAGTAGCCTGGAAGAGAAAACACCTCTCAAACCCCATCAAACAGAGGCTTCATACTGCATGTTTTGGGAGTTTCATTTTGACCAGCCACAGTCAGGATTTGATTACCTAAAGTTCGTGTATCGGTAAGCTGGGTGAGTGATGAAGCCTCCAGTTCGTTGTCCCCAGAAAGGCGTGTCTTGCTATAATTTGTGTGCTTCAAAACGAGAATTTTTTCATTTTTCAACAAAGTTCACTATTCATGCAGAACGAGTTCTCATTTGAACACTTCTATGAAGATCCTCATTCTCCCTCTCAACCACGTCATTGGACTTCGAGGAGGAGAGCTCGGAATGTTGAATTTTCCCCCCATACTCGGTCGACACTATGACTATAAGATAGAGAGATGAATCCATTCATCGACTCAAACCGCTCATTTATCATCATTTTGGTTTATTATTTTCAATAATAAGCCTTTGGAATCGAGCAAGAAAAAAAAAATTTAACCCCCCCCTCAAAATTTGATGTTTTACGTTTCAAGGTACGTAGAATCCGAAAATCGAATAAAAAAATTTCCGTCCGTCCGCCGTACGCCGTCCGCCGTCCGCCGTCCGCCGTACGCGGCACTTTTCTTAGCAACACTGGACCGATTTGGTTCAAATTTGGTATATGGGCTCCATTTGGGGTCTAGTTGTGCCGCGAAGCTTTTGGTTGATGTAGGTCACTTCTAAGGGGTGAAAATTAAGGGTTGAAATTTTCTAGAGTGCCCTAGCTCGAAAACTCTCGAAATAAAGGTATCGTTTTTTCACCAATTTTAAATAGTACAGAATTTTTAAAAAATTTTGAGACCACCCGGAGCTCTGTAGGACAAACCGTTCGGTCCCTACGAGTATTTGAAGGTTTTCCTTCGATAAAACAGAATCATGAGTGTGAATCGCAAAAGAGGTCTAATCGCCGTTCAAATTTTATCTGACTAAAATGCGATCGCTGTTCATTTCTTCGAGTTGTATTCAGTTTTGCCTTCTGCGTAACCAGTAATCAAATTTCCATATCAAGCTTTCTATTTTTCGAATCGAGTGTGAAGCGTTTAGTTCTTTCTAATAAACTTGATTGTGAAGGTGTGAAGCCATTATAGTGTGGTAGGTAGTACCTACCAATAGTTGGTAGGTAAAAAAAAATTGGTAGGTAAAACAATGTTTGTAGGTAAAAAACGCTGCAAATCATTGCTCACTGATCAGATCACTGATCAGCTGAGTGAGCTCCGAAGCCATTTTCAATGCTATTGAATGGAAGTGCTCTTCCAGGCGTCTCCAGCATTCGAGGAGATCTTCTTCACTCCTCACATCACTGATCAGCTGAGTGAGCTCCGAAGCCATTTTCAATCCTATTGAATGGAGGTTCTCTTCCAGGCGTCTCCAGCATTCGAGAAGATCTTCTTCACTCCTCACATCACTGATCAGCTGAGTGAGCTCCGAAGCCATTTTCAATCCTATTGAATGGAGGTGCTCTTCCAGGCGTCTCCAGCATTCGAGGAGATCTTCTTCACTCCTCACATCACTGATCAGCTGAGTGAGCTCCGAAGCCATTTTCAATCCTATTGAACGGAGGTGCTCTTCCAGGCGTCTCCAGCATTCGAGGAGATCTTCTTCACTCCTCACATCACTGATCAGCTGAGTGAGCTCCGAAGCCATTTTCAATCCTATTGAATGGAGGTGCTCTTCCAGGCGTCTCCAGCATTCGAGGAGATCTTCTTCACTCTTCTGATCACTGATCAGCTGAGTGAGCTCCGAAGCCATTTTCAATCCTACTGAACGCAGGAGCTGAAATTTGAGAGGGAAGGTCAAGGGAGAATACAGATGGTGGTAGGTGCTATTGATGGAGAACCAGTGATCTATACAGAAGGATGATCTATACATAAAATAATAAACCTTTGAGCAATGATTTGCAGCGTTTTTCATCCGATTCTACCAAGGAAGCGGAAGCAATGTTTTCACTATTCAAGGTTGAAAAAAAAAAGTTTTCCAAAATCAAAATTTCCACTCGCGTTTTTCGTTTTAGACCTTCCTGAACAATTTTGCCTCCTTATCTATCTGTCATGAAATCCTTGCCACAGCCATAACTTCTACATTTCACATCCGACTTCGATGGAATTTTCAGGGATTGTGAGGATTGGTGTAGACGGTCCCCTATGGAAATCATTGCCCCTTGACTGATAATAGCCATTGCGCATGAGCAAACGTGTATTTCCTTGTTACAGCCATAACTTCTACATTTTCCATCTGATTTCGACGAAAGTTTTAAGAATTATGCGAGTTCAAGTGGAAATTGCCACCTACGAAAATCATGGCCACCAAATTGAATGTATTTTGTGCGCACGCGCAAACGCGAAATCCTTGTAAGAGCTTTCACTTCTACATTTTCCAACAATATTCGGAGATTGCGCAGGTTGACGTGTGTGTGACTACCCCATTTATTTATTTAATTAAGTACGGGCAACCCCAATTCGATACAATTGTATAATTCAACATGTTGAACTATCTGCAGATAGTTAAAATATTGGAAGTAAGACAAGGAAGGAATTTGAAGACTAGTTATAGCACACATGAGAGGAGGCAACTAGTGACTTTAAGACTGAGAGGGAGCGGTTAAAAAGTCAAAATTTGGCTGAAGGGATAGAAATAGATCAGCACTGCGAGGTTGACGGTAGTGGGGTCGATTTCGCTGATAATTGTTGTGGGAAGACGGCCCATAGAAGAGAGGAGATCCACTCGGAGATGGGCGAATTCTTATTCATAAATACGATTATGAATACAAATCATATCTGCGATTTTATGATTATGAATACGAATACAGGTATGAATATGAATACGAATACAACTGTATTCACACTTTGAATACGATTTTCCCCCGTATTCGTATTTTGAATGCAATTTCATGATTTTTTCTATGATTTCCCCAAAAATCGATTTTTTAAACGTTTTTACCTGAAAATCATACATTTTTTATGATTTTCTCCCGAACTCTGGACATATTTATGATCTAACATTGTCAAAATAATCAATCAAAATTCTAAACGCTCACAAATTCGTATAGGATTTTTCACGCAGAATCGAATGAGACTAACACCAGGTCGCTACGACCAACTGAATAGAAAGCACGACGAAATTTCCGGTAAAAATCATAATTTTTCAATGATTTTCTGGGAAAATCGTTTTAAAAAAATTGATTTTTAGGGAAATCATACAAAAAACGCTGCAAATCATTGCTCAAAGGTTTATTATTTTATGTATAGATCATCCTTCTGTATAGATCACTGGTTCTCCATCAATAGCACCTACCACCATCTGTATTCTCCCTTGACCTTCCCTCTCAAATTTCAGCTCCTGCGTTCAATAGGATTGAAAATGGCTTCGGAGCTCACTCAGCTGATCAGTGATCAGAAGAGTGAAGAAGATCTCCTCGAATGCTGGAGACGCCTGGAAGAGCACTTCCATTCAATAGGATTGAAAATGGCTTTCGAGCTCACTCAGCTGATCAGTGATGTGAGGAGTGAAGAAGATCTCCTCGAATGCTGGAGACGCCTGGAAGAGCACCTCCATTCAATAGGATTGAAAATGGCCTCGGAGCTCACTCAGCTGATCAGTGATCTGATCAGTGAGCAATGATTTGCAGCGTTTTTTACCTACAAACATTGTTTTACCTACCAATTTTTTTTTACCTACCAACTATTGGTAGGTACTACCTACCACACTATAATGGCTTCACACCTTCACAATCAAGTTTATTAGAAAGAACTAAACGCTTCACACTCGATTCGAAAAATAGAAAGCTTGATATGGAAATTCGATTACTGGTTACGCAGAAGGCAAAACTGAATACAACTCGAAGAAATGAACAGCGATCGCATTTTAGTCCGATAAAATTTGAACGGCGATTAGACCTCTTTTGCGATTAACACTCATGATTCTGTTTTATCGAAAGAAAACCTTCAAATACTCGTAGGGACCGAACGGTTTGTCCTACAGAGCTCCGGGTGGTCTCAAAAATTTTTTAAAATTCTGTACTATTTAAAATTGGTGAAAAAACGATACCTTTATTTCGAGAGTTTTCGAGCTAGGGCACTCTTGAAAATTTCAACCCTTAATTTTCACCCCTTAGAAGTGACCTACATCAACCAAAAGCTTCGCGGCACAACTAGAACCCAAATGGAGCCCATATACCAAATTTGAACCAAATCGGTCCAGTGTTGCTAAGAAAAGTGCCGCGTACGGCGGACGGCGTACGGCGGACGGCGTACGGCGGACGGACGGAAAATTTTTTATTCGATTTTTGGATTCTACGTACCTTGAAACGTAAAACATCAAATTTTGAGGGGGGGTTAAAATTTTTTTTTCTTGCTCGATTCCAAAGGTTTATTATTGAAAATAATAAACCAAAATCATAAAATCGTAATCAAAATACGAATGCGGGGAAAAATTGTATTCAAAGTGTAAATACGATTGTATTCGTATTCATATTCATACCTATATTCGTATTTACAATCATAGAATCGCAGATTTGATTTGTATTCATAATCGTATTTATGATTATCGTATACATCGTATTTATGAATTAGCCCCATCTCTGGATCCATTACCCTAATAGTTAATCTCAACTACTATGCATAGGATCATCATCGGGTTATGGATGCGAGGAAGCAATGAGTTTCACCCACTTGGCAGACGTTTTTTCCCTTACTCGTCAATTTTGTTGCATTTATTAACATTTATGTTCAAACAGGATGACGAAATAACGTGAGTGGGAGACGCTCCCTTCAGCTCGCTAATAGTCACGACCCGTTCTATTCACACTGCGCTGCGTTCGATTCAAACCAAGCAGTCGAGGCAGATCAGGAGCCGCATCACTCGTACAGCCATTATCCCTGTGCCCCATTGTCCAGAAGTACTGCCCCGCGAGCCTCGTAGGACGGTTACGTGAATTGTGGATTTAAATCCAACTATTGTGGTGCGGGAGAAGACAATGGACTTGGGCTTTTTGTTGTCTTGTGTAAGCTGGGGGGCGTCGGGCGGAGGCGCGGTGAGAACTAGCTGCGTCCACCGAGTTTTTAAAGTGTTATGCAAAAAGTAAAAAAAAAGGATGGGCGTCTCTGATTTATGTGCCGCGAGGAAATTGTGCCTTTTCTACCAGCTCTCCTCTTTGCTCCTTTTGAATGGAAAAGAGGGACGGCTGTTTCTGTAATGAAATGACGGTATTTGCAGGGAGGGTTTTAACGAATTTATGAAGCGCCGTAAGGAGGGTGGATGTACATCTCATTTCCATTCGGAGAGTGAACGAATTGTCAGGCAATGGGTGTGGCACACGGACCATTGAAACAAGTACGACTAGATGGTGAGTACGAAATTGAGTAGCTTGACGAAACTCATGTTGCACATGTGGCTACCAGGGATTTTGAAAAGAGATAACATTCATATGGATCTCTGCGGTTGATGAAGAGCTACTTATACGATCGCCGGCTTGTTATTCGTGCAAGAGGAACCCCGTCGCTACCTATCTCACCAACATCGGGCATACCGAAGGGCAGCCATCTTGGACCTCTTTGCTTCTTCTGTTGATCAACAGCGTCACAGAGGTGTTCAGTCCCACGGTTGGGTGTCTGCTTTTTGCGGACGACCTCAAGTTGTTCTGCCATGTCGGGACTCAGTCTGACTGTGAGGCTGTGCAGATGGCGATTGGCAGGCTGGAGGATTGGTGTGTCGCCAATCACTTATACCTGAATCCTGGCAAGTGCTCAGTGGTGACCTTCCATCGGGTGACTGGGCCCACAATCTTCCCTTACATTCTCTGCGGCTACCCCTCTTCAGCAATCCACCCGGATCAAAGACCTTGGTATTTGGTGTGATGATCAGCTTGGCTTCATAGAGCACATCGAGGTGGTTGCGGGTAGAGCCATGCGCACACAAGGGAATTTACTAGTCTTCAGCCATCTTTTCGCTGTATAAGGCGTTCATTCTTCCAATTATATAGTACGCATCAGCTGTCTGGTGGCCCCATTATGCCGTGCACAGAAGGTCCGGCATAAGTTCACACCCCATATCCAGCATATTACACCCTGCTGGAGCGGTGTAAACTGAGCACACTTGAAATCCGTCGTACATCCGTCGATCTCGCCGTGCTGTACAGGGTCACAAATGGTACGATCAACTGCCTCTCATTGCTCTCAAGGATCTATCTATGTTCCTCGCGAAGCTGCCCGCTCATCTCCTCTCTTCTATGTGACGTCTTCCCCCAACAATTATCAGCGAAATCGACCACACTACCGTCTACCACGCAGTGCTGATCTATTTCTGTCCCTTCAGCCAAATTTTGACTTTTTTAACTCCTCCCTCTCCGTCTTATAGTCACTAGTTGCTTCCTCTCATGTGTGCTGTAATTAGTCTTTAAATTCCTTCCTTGTCTTACTCCCAATATTTTCACTATCTGCAGATAGTTCAACATGTTGAATTATACAATTGTATCGAATTCGGCTTGCCCGTACTTGAAAAAATAAACAAATAAATAGATCATCCAAGTACAATCCCTGAGAATTCCATCGATGTACTAAGAAATTCGAAGAATTTAAGCGAGCGGCTAGAATATGAATCCACAAAAATACTGGAGCTAGAAAATGAGGTGAAAACTTCGGCACACCATCTGCTTTACGCAAAACTGGACAGCAAATAGAATGAAGGAGCAAATAGAAATGAATACAGGAACTTAGATGACATACAAAATTAGAATGATAGCAAGAGCCCAAACAGGAATGCTCACGGTTAACTACAGGTGATGGAGAGTAGCCGTTTCATTTCCTTGCCACATGCCCGATTTTGAGGGAGTTTAGAGTGAGATTTTTGGGCAAGTGGTCAATCACGGAAGGAGAGATAGCAGAATTGTTGAATGGTAACGGCAAATTGGGAAACCTTGTTAAATACATGAAAGAAGCAAGTAAATATAGACAATTTCTGGTCAATGAATTTCATTATACATAATCTATTGGAGAGTTTGTACGAAAAAAAGGAGAATAAAATAATGAAAGCACATTAGTTAACAAACGCTGCAAATCATTGCCCAAAGGTTTATTATTTTCTGTATAGATCACCCTTCTGTATAGATCCCTCCCTACCAACCGTAGATACCTACTACCTACTAAGGCATTTTTGAAAATTTCAAACCCAACTACCAATCAAATGGAAATGAAGGGTCGATGGATGGATGAAGCTTTGTTGAAACATCCATGGAAGTTCCGTGTAAGGCATGGACTTAGCCCTGCGGGATAATAAGTCCATGGTGTAAGGCAATAACGAGTGGAGGATTCTCTTGCAGGAAAACGATTCAACTCCTTTCATCAGTTGTCTTATCATGCTTGGCAAAGTCGCGCTAAGATACAATCACAACAACCTTACTTACCTAAACTGGGGTTTTTCACGAATATGAATAGAAAACCTATCAGGGAATTATTATTCTACATTGATTTTAATGTATTCATTTCCGTTAATGTGATTGGAGCTCGCTTCATGAACTATATTAGCTGTGTTATTCGGGAGAACCTAGTGAGGGAGTACCTACGTTTTCACAGTTCATCCTAGATTTGCAATGGGACGTCAAACAGATAAGTTAACTTCTACCTATCTTATACCTTCTCATAATGTAGGCCCAGCTACCACCGCACATCATGACTTGCTAAGAGCTGGGAAAGATTGAAACCCACTCATTCCTTATCAGGAGACTTCTTGTTCTATGGAAAAGTTGTTGGTAATGATCGACTATCACCGTAGTAAGTAACACAACTCGTTTTTAGAGCATATCTCAATACATTTTTGACTAAAATTGATCCCCGAATATTTTAATCACTGGAAAGAAGTTGAGGTGTGTTGAGAAGTTGATTGTTCCCCACTGGGTCCTATGATTGTCGCGAAAGTAGGTATGTGTGATCCTATGCTCAAGTTTTTGTATTTTCTGGTTTGGTGCCTCACCACTTTTGAATGTTACCCAACGCCCTTGGGTAGTGAGACAAATTTCAGACGAAATTGTAGTGTCTCATCTCTAGAAAGTGAACATGCAGGAATAGGCCAAGTCTCTGTTCGTTTTTACGAATAGGAGATTCGTGTCATTTAGCAGTTCTTCATTAGATCAAATTTCGTAACCCACAACTCTCTAATAAGGATGCGATTCATGGTAGTAGTTTCTATGAAACTGATTGTTGACCTTGCACGATAATGTTGTCAGGTAAGAATTAAAGCTATTAAAGGAAACCCCGTGTTTTTTTATAGTCGTGGGATCTACACAGAAAAACAATAAACTGTCTAAATATTTGCAGCGTTTTTGTACAGAAAGACTGACATCTAACCCTGCGTTGTGGGTCTTGAACTTGATCGCACGTGGGTTGAATGCAGAAACGACGGGCGATTGTTTGGAACCTTGAGTTTTACATCCGAACCCAAGAGTCCGGCCGAATCGCGGGGCTTACAGGTGCATAAGGGGGAAAAAAGGTTGAAGGATCGAGGATAATGAGGCGCGGCTACGTGTTTTAACTCAATGAAAAATGAGGTCGGCCGGGGCTGGACCCTGAGGGCCCCTTCTGAGGCAAGTAGGCCAGGAGCATCCGTCCTATCAACTTCCGTGATCCGTCCTCTTGAGTCTTGACCATAAAGAACCGCCGAATGCCCACATCGAGTGGCACCAAGAACGAAATACGAATTAGGAAGTTCCGTGCGAATACGTTTTCAACTAATGATCTAACTGGAAGAAGCTTCAGGCAAACACATTTTTTCGGGTTATAAAGGAGTTTACGGTTTATTATAATTTAATAATTAAACTTAGATTGGACTTTTTTTGAAATTTTTTAAACTGAAATCCGTTTTGAAACATCGATCTCTGAAGTTTGTATATATATCATACATGTCACTCCGCACGATAACTTGAGTAATTGTCAAGGAAAAAATTTTTAGTTTTCGTCAAAATGTTCGTAACAACAAACAAAAGGACGAGTTCGTTAGCCAGAAATTTTGGGCAACCCTAAGTGGTCCAAATTTCAAAAATTGTCGAAAAAAAGGGGTTTTCCCGGTTTTTGTGGTTTTTACCTTCACAGTCATAGTAATACATGGTATATTCGAACTCAGTACAAAATGTCTGACACCAATGCACTTTACAAAAATAAAAAAATTGTCCAAAAATTAAAAATAGTATACATATTTATATACAGAAAAATATAATGAAAACGGGCCTGTATTTGTTGTACCCAGAAATGCAGTAGCCGTGTAGGTAGGTACTCAATGAGTTCGGGGAGACGAGTAGAACATGAATATGGACTCCCAACATCTTCATAGCATACCCAGTGCATACAGTATGTTATGTTGGTATGCTATACTAAAAATCGAAAAAACCAAGAATCGTCGAAAAAAACTTTCTAAAAGAAATTTCAACACCATCGTTCCTTTCCTTAATCATCCTTTCAACTGAGAGATTTCTTTGAAAATTCGCTCATTAATTCATACTGCATGAATATACTTTTTTAAGGGGCGTTGGAATTTATGAAGCTTTGAATGTAGTTGTGCCCCGAAGCTTATGGTTGCCAGTCACCTCTAAGGGGTGAATACAGAGAGACATTTTTGAAACGCCCAAGTTCCAAAAATTTCAAGATAAGAGTAAGTTTTTAGCTTCTATTTAAAATAATAATTATTATTATTGGCGTTCGTCCCACCCCTGTTCCACTGCTCGGCCGCTAGGGTGCAGGTAAAGAAAATTGACTTGCTCGATCTCACCCCCGTTTACGTTCATTTCACCCCGGATCCGACAGTATTGAGTACCTAACGACAAAGCTGACCTTTGAGGATTTATAAGAAAATCGAATATGTTTCGTAACAATTTGCACCTTTTATGCATTGCATTTCTTTGTTTTCCGTAATTTCTTCGATTTTTCGGGACTTTACTTTAACCTCTCTATTTGTTTATTTATTTATATGGCGCTACGGTCCTTGAAAAACCAGGGCCCTCTCAACAACAGACTTCCAGTCCGGCGCTCAGCTCCATACATGAGCTAATAAAGGTATCTATTTGGACCTTTTATCCATCGCATTTACTTGTTTTCCGTAATTTCTATGAATTTTCGGGAGTCTACCTTAACCTTTCCAGACACCTTCAATAACGTCAACTGACAAGAAGAAAACTCCACAGAAAAGGTTTCAGCAAGAAATCAAAAAAGAAAAAGGATCGGAACTGGAGTTGTTCCAGAACTGAAGTGAATTTACAAAATTAATTTTCGAGAAAGTAGCTCTTTTGTGATGCACGAGGTGCATTTGCGTAATTTGGATTGCCGCAAATTGAAAATGAACTTGTACGCTTTGAAAAAACGTTAATTTCAAGGACGGCAAATCCATTACTTATGGCAAGTAATTCAATCCAATGAGTAGACAACACGATAAAAAAGACTCACCATATAAACTCAGGAAAATTGTACACCCACCTGAAACAAAAACAGTATTTCGTCATTATAGGAAATCTGAATAAAAACCCAAAAAATCTTGAAATTGAAAAAAACTTGAAAGAGGTTTTTGAAGAAATTTGAGTAATTTAGTTACTATTCGAAATTCATGAATCAGCAATTTGTAGGACTTAACTCCACTGTCCCATAATTTTCATGTTGCGTTGTTGAAAAAAAAACACAAACGGTGGATACAGCTTTCGTACAAGTACGCAACCACGAGAGACATTTTGTGTCTTATGTTTAATAAATTGAGAGCTTTCCAATGAGTGGTGAACGATTTTTGTGGGGTGGAAAATGAGGAAGTTAGTTTTCCCTAGGAACGATTGGTTGTACGTGAAAATCATCAGAAATTTCCGCGTAACGCTCCCCTCATAACGCTCCCCGCGTGACGATTTTAACATGTTTAATGTTTTAGGGCTGGGGGTCGTTCTGTGAATTCCGACACGCAAATCTGCAACGTTTTTTTTCTTAGTTACCACGGACCGATTTCTTAGTTACCACGTTATATCGGCTCCATTTGGGGTCTAGTTGTACCAAGATGGTCACTGATCAGCTGAGTGAGCTCCAAGGCCATTTTCTCTCCTGTTGAACGCAGGAAGCTGAAATTTGAGAAGCGGGGTCAATGGAGAATGCTGAAGGCGCCTGAGTGGTCACTGATCAGCTGAGTGATCGGCAATCTAATTTCTCCCTTGCGAGGGAAAAACATTAAACATGATTTAATGTTTTTCCCTCGCAAGGGAGAAATTTTTTATTTATGTGCCATAGTAAAGACATAAAATGTCAAAAACGCTAAAATCGTTACAGATGGTTTTAGCACGGCTTCAATTAGTACAAACGGAAATGTATGTCGCAGACTGGAATCAACCGATATTTTCTTCAAAGGTCTCAACGTACCAGTTCATAAGAGCAAAGAATTTTATAATAGTTGCCTACTAGAAATATTGTGTATAATATCAAATTAATTAAATCGTTTTCGATGTAAAATTTTTGTCATAAAATTAGTGTTATTGGGATGAAAGAACAGATGATGCTGACAACTACGGAGAAGGGGTTACAAAAAAAAAAAATCTTGTCTAACCAAGACGAATTGCTACAACTTGAGTTTTTACGAGTATATTACTCCTCCATGACCGAGAACACTCCGTACATTACAAAGTACATACAAGGAGCGTTGTTAGCTACGACTTTAAAACGTTGTTGCAGCGTTGTTACCTGCCTCTTTTGTTGGAAGCTGTTCCAGCAGTCGCAGACGTCCCCGACAAATTACGTGGAAAACGGACCGGGAGAGAAACAGAGTGGAAGCGGTATTGGGTTCTATCTCGCATTGTTGCAGCGGATGGAGTAGGAAGAACATTATCTGTCTCGCGTCTAATTGATGGTGGTCGTTAAGCGCCAAGAACGTATTCAGAAGCGGATAATGCAAACTGCTCGGATACACCGTCCGCAGTTCTGCGCTGGGAGAGTCTCTGGAACAATTCACTGATCCTCCGGTTACAGAAGTTTCTCGGTTTTGACCAAGTTCCCAATTTATCGGTATGCAGTGGGTAAGATTTCTTCAAGTCGAGAGAGGACAATTTTTTTCTATGATTAATATTACAGGTAGGTACCCACAGGTATCCAATCTCCCAATTGATGATAAATTTACAAGTTCACAACAATGCGTGCACGTTGGTGTTCTGTGCACTAAGAAGGCAGAAACCAACTGTGAAGCCCGACAAAAATGACAAATAATTTTCTGGGAATAATTCCTATTAAGGAATTCAGCCTTTGTCTTACTATACACAAAGATCTCAATTCGATGAAATTAGTACATAATTATGATGACCTGCTCCACCACATACCTACAACTTACTACTTAGATAATTTTTTCAAGTTCAAACTGCCATGGAATCTAGCTTTAAAACATCCAAAATGTCAATATAGGCGACTGTAGAAAAACTGCAGTTCATCAGGTGCTAGTTTTGCCCGGTCCCTGGGGGTGAGCATAACTCAGGGGAGCCAAATTTTGGTTTATCATTTTCAATAATGAACTTTTGGAAACGACCAACAACTTTATTTTTTTAACCTCGCCACAAAATTTGTTGGTTTACTTTTCAAGGTACGTAGAATCCAAAAATCGAATAAAAATTTGGCCGTCCGCCCGCCGTACGCGGCACTTTCCTTAGTTAGCATTGACCGATTTTGATTAAATTTTGTGTGTGGGCTCCATTTGGGGTGCCCTGAAGCTTTTGGTTGACGTAGGTCTTCACCTTTCGCTCCCTACGAGAACTTGAGGGTGTTTCGATAAATCAGAAACACGAGTGTGAATCGCAAAAGAGGCTTAATCTCCGTTCAAATTTTAGCTGACCGAACTGCGATCGATGTTTTTCTTCATGTTGGTTGGTGGTAACAATGGCAAAGCCCTGTTCTTTGCAGACGAGTGATCTACATAGAAAAAAAATAAACCTTTATGTAATAATTAGCAGCGTTTTGGAATCGGGTTCGACCAGAACATAGCAAATGAATGCCCATTAAATTCTGCGTGGAATGATTAACACTTTATACTTCTATCAAGTGACGATCTGAAAATCGGTGGCTGAAAAATGACAATTTTTCCCAACTCGTAGCAAAGTGATGTGTCGCTACTTTCCACTAAAAAATCACTTCAAAATGAAAGTTGTGGGCCATCTAATTCTGCGTCCAAAAAGGATCAAGAATTTAATTTCTGAGCATAATTACACTCAGAACAACTAGAAAAGGAAAAATTGGCGATAGATGAAGTTTTCAGTCACCTCATGTACAGGGTGACGCACGATTCCCCCCTCCCCCCACTGCTAAATTCGTCCAGATAGTGGTTTAAAAAAATTTTTTTTTGAACCTTCATGATTTTTCCCAAAGATCTCAAATATCACCAAGGTTAGTTCAGGTGGATAGAGTGGGGTAGAGTTAGCCACTCGAACTAATTGCGTAAATTGCGTCGTAACTCTTAAGGATGAAAAAAGAGCGATTTTCTATCAAAAACCACCTAATTTTCGGCTGCGGTTTCGAAAAATTCCAGTTAAATTAAAAAATACATGCCATCACGTTATTAAGCGTCGAAAATTACGAAAAAACACAACACACTTGGGGTCTGCCTTCATCTCAATTTTGGCACAATCAGGGGTTGCGCATGTTTGCGCGCTCACTGGAAGGTTATGCGCAATAAAAAAAAAACCGTTGAAAGGTCTAAAACTCGTGAAATTTTCCGAATAATCCAAATCTGCAATTGAGATCCTTGGGAAAAATCATGAAGAAGGGGGTGCGCCAACTTGTACCTATATATATATTTTTTTGTTTATTTACTAAAATTCGCTAAAACATAAACAGATTAAAAAGTAAATGAGTAAAACTTTTGAAGAATAAAATTACATAAACTTTTGGCGTTTTGATGAGGTCGGGCCGTCGTCTTCAGGGAGTGCCTGCTTATCGCTGAGTAGGTCGGAAGAAGACAGGAATCGGTGATTAACTTTGTTAGATGAACACACTTGGTATTGGTAGATGAACGTAAGATGAATCATATTGAAAGGAGAAACATTTATCTGGATCGTCCGGGTCATCTAGCTCGTCAGTCATCTGGATGGCATCGTCCGGAAGAATAGTGCAAGCTTCTGTTCGAGCACCCTTGTCCTTTGCAGAAGAAGCATATGCAGGATGTTGCGGCACTAACAACAGCGTTAAGGGCGAAAACTCAACACAACTCCAAAAATTACAAGGTTTTTTGGCTTCCCTGGGTTATGCTCACCCCCAGCGACCGTGGAAAACTGGGATAGGTACTACTTACAGGCACCCAATGAACCGATTCAAATCTTGGATCGATTTCCTCCAATCATTACGAAGTGTTGCTCCAAAACGATCTAGATTTATTGGACTAATAACAACAATAGAGAATATGAGAGTTGGCTACAACATTTGGAGAACTCTAGGGCGAGAAATTAGCTTAAAGGTCAACAACGCGCAACTTTTGGAAGTTATTAACATCTGATACATAGGATACATACTCACCAATAATTGTTCACACATGAATATCTTATCGAAAACCAAAAACCGTCACAGTTTAAAAATGGCATAAATACCGGTGAATAAAGTTCCTCGAAAATTCGCGCATATCCATAAACCTACAACATGAACGGAACACCAGGAGTTTCTACTCAGAAGGTAAACTCCACCGCTTTTGCTCCAATCGCTTCCAAGGTCTTGGTGGAAGACCCAAAAATGGGTTAATCGTTCTCTCCTCCCATTTAACCTGGAGTTTTTTTTTATTTTTTGAGGAAAAGCCAAATAAAATAAAATATAACTTTTCGATACCATCTCCTCCCACCCAATCAACTTCGAATTCGCGCCCCTCGTTTTCAACTGCATAACATAACTCAAACTCACACAGTTGGTCCCATGCCAGGAATCTCAACTCGAGGTACCTAACTATAATGCAGCAGAATTCGTGGGAAAACCAACCCACCACTTTGGCATTGGCAATCGACTAACCATTTCCACTGCTTCTAATTAGAGAATAAACCTTCCTCTGGCAAAGCTCGGAAAAAGCCCTGTCTCCGAACCTAATCTATTTTTCTGCGAAGCGGTTTTTTCCGTTTCGGTGGAGTTAATTAATTATTCTACATCGAAAAAAAAACTTTATCGACCTTAAACAAGAAACCGAATGGAAGTTGATAATGAATTGGAATCTGTATCGATCGAATGAAAATTAGCATCCTTTATACTCCCTACTTCGGGGAATTGATGCTGCGCGGATCTGTATTTTTTAAATTAACGGAAATTGTGGCGAAGGGCACAAAGGGATGCATGAAACAGCGCTAGTCTGACAACAGCAAGAAGGCAGGTACTAGCTAAGTGGAGATTTATTGGTGCTAAATGTCCCAGTTTCAATAATCGCCATCACGTTGCGCTTCAAATGAAGGAAAATCCATTTCCTTTACTCTCTGGAATGGCTTTATCGATTTCCATGATGTATTAACCTTTTTGTGAAGTTTATCATCAGACTTGGGTGTGTAATTCGATTTTCATCATTAAAAAATCATCTTTCAAGGTGCTCAAAATCCAGATTAGAGCAAAATAATATTTTGCCTAAATCCAAGATTATTACTAATTAGAATTACTTATTAATAGTTTGAGTTACTTGGAGACGTTAGAAAGAATGTAAAGAGTTGAATTTTACGGAGGACAAGGTCGATCATATGAGGGGAGAAGGAACCAACAAACAAGTACTATATTTACATACCTAGGTAGGCATTTAATGCCTTAACAGGTTGACTATCTATCTCGTATCTTATGAACATTATCTGAAGCGACTTTTCCTTAACGATGATGGCTGATGAACTACATCTTTGTATTATTGGAATCCCTAAAGAGGCAAAACTGAAATTATTAGGAGCAAGGAATAATTAGGAAGAAAATAACGAAGAACGAAAATAATACTTTTCGTTTTCTTTTAACTACGAAGTAAAATTGAATCTAAATGAAACGGGACCATCCAATCAGGGGATCACTCTACCGAAGAAATTGTGCAGAATGGTCCCATGTTCACACCTATTTCCAAATCAGTTGAACTCCTGAATTACGGCCAAGCAGTAAACCGGGGGAGCTTCATCTCGACGTAAGTAAGAAATATATCTTCTAGAGGGGATTCCTCCGCGGAAATGTTTGGAAAGGACATGCTATTAGTTTTATCTTGAGCCGATTGGATAAAAGTGAAGGGATCGAAGGAGTCAATAACCCCACAACTTGGTTGTATAGCCCTGAGGATCCGAGTTGTTTGTCTGGTACGCAGCAACCCCTATGCCTGTGACATGCCCAAATCCCCGTCCCTGAAATCGAAGCCCGCATCAGTTTCCACCATTACCCGAGTAACAAATCGCATCAACAAAAATCTTCAATGTGTGGCTTAGTATTGATTTTCATTGGGTTTGTACTAGAGACGAGACATTCGTTTAAAAGAGAATAGTTCGACGGGGTTCGAAGTGAAAAACACTTGGGAAAACCATACCTTACACATAAAAACAAAATACACAAACAAACGCAGGAAATCTCATTCAGTGGAATGTTGATGAAACACTTACACAGTGATCTGGATTCGATAGAATCATAACTCACGGCAATTCACTTCCTCTGAAACGGGCTCAATAGGTTAGGATGTCCCGAATTAAAACTATCTAATATCTATACTTCAAAGATACTACGAATAATACTACCTGATACTATTGGGAAAATGGTATGTTATCTGAAGAATAAAGAGGTAGCAGAGTGGCTCACCGCACCGTGGACATCACCTAGTTCATCTTCTGATCCACAAGGTAATGCTGAAAAGCACCTTTTCTCCTGTATATTATAACCTCAGTCAGACAATGTGGTTAGTCGGCGACCATCAATAAATTCTCTCAATCGCTCTCTTCATGGTCTGTACCAGAGTGCAACACGAACAGGTCAATGGAAATACATGCATCTTAACACACCAACTGTGGTACGTAAAATGAGTTACTGGCTACTTCTGGCCACCAACTAGCTTCATTCCCCAGTTGAAATTACTTCCATGGAAAGTAGTTCTTTCAATTCCCATTCTGAAACTACTGATCCACTTTCGCCAAGATAAATTGGAAGATAACCTCTAACAAACGGTCCCATAAACGCTGGGAAAAGGGTAGGCGGCGAGAGGAGGAATAGCCAGATTAATTTCAAACTCATCTCGTCATAATATGAAACGCCGAGGAAAGAGGGAAAATGTTTACGCGCGGGATAAGAGCCCCGGAGGGTAATGAAGAAGTGTCGAGAGACAAAAGCCCGCCCTTGCCATCCAAATGATGCTCGCTCCGCAAGGGGATAATGAAAGATTAACTATGAAAAGCTGCCGTGTGCAATCTCAAAGATGCCTCCCCGGTCCCGTCTTTTGTTCACCTCTTGAAGGAGCAGATAAGGTAAACCGTTTCATCCTTCCAGGCTCCTCATCATCGCTCTTACACAGTAAATGGTTGTTGCTGACCCAGTCAAAGTTTTTCCTCGCCGGCCCTACCTCCGGGATCGTTCCATCACTTGCCTTTTAAAAGGACGTTCCCGAATTTCGTCTCTCCGTTTTTTACGTCGAAATCATCTACTAAGAGATTTCCAGGAGACAAGAGAAGAGATATACGAACGTCACTCATGTGATATCGTCGCCCTACAGATGATGAACATCGTGACCAGTTCTAGAATTGCCCAGAAAGTCACTTGAAATACACATACTCGTATTGAACTTGGTCACGAAGAATAACCATCCCACCATACACAAAGTTGCCTCCTCGTGATTCTGGACATTGAAGGATGCAGGAGGCTCAGTGAAAAAGACAAGAACCCTCCGCCTTTGCCCTTGAGGACATGGTCAGCCTGCCAGGTGCCTCTAACCCAACACTATTTGCTCATAGTAAATGCTGTACTGGTTCTATGGGTGACAAGCAAGTGTGTACAATAAGCACAATGAAATCTCGTCAGGTTCAACATTTAGAGATCCTTGAACCTTTAGAAACAAAGCAAATGAGGAAGCTTGTGGCTCCCCTAGGAGGATAAGTTACTTCTTCTTTTGCCTTTGAGACCATTGTCAGCATTCTCTGGTGGAAGCTGGATCATGAGCAAGTGTGCACCAAATTCAGCATCCACACAAATCAATAGTTGCACTTGCCAACAGTGAGAAAACAAAAACCTCTCCCCACACCCTTTTATTAGGCATTCTGTGAAGTTTGATTTTTGGTCACCGAACTTATAGGACAAATTATTTGAACAATTTTTTTTTTTATTATCAAAAAAGTACACTCCCCTCAGAATTTGTTGGTTTACGTTTTTGAAAATATGTAGAATGCGAAAATCGAAAATGGTCGGCACTTTGTCTAGTTCCTGTGGACCAATTTTGATGAAATATGTTAAAATCATGGGCTCAATTAGGGGAGACCAGTTGTGCCTCGAAGTGGTTATTGTCATTCACTAGGAGGTAAAAATTGGGGGGATTTTTGAAACACTTTTGATATACAGGTGTAATATTTTCATGAGTTTGAAATTTTGAAGAATTTTTAGAGTCGAATGATACCACTCACAGTTCTGTAGGCTAAACCGTTTGCTAATGAAGGATAATCAATCACATAATAAGTTAATGTTCCATGACTTTCTTATCTTTAAGATAATTATAGTGTTCTATTTTGAAATTTTCATGTCTTTGCTTTGGCACATAAACTAAAAAATCGTCACGAAAACTAAGCAAGTCTTGCTCACGCGACCAATAAATACATAAAATAGACTCACTGTGTTGCGTAGAGAACAATCAACTGTTTTCTTATTTTGATGCTTGGGTACATGAAATGGTTCCTACCAACAACCCTCTTTATCCCAAAGTTGTGGGTGCCTCCAATACGAAATTTGATTTTTCATAGTTAGGAAAGCACAAGTGGTTGAAATTAAATTCTGTTGAAGAAACGAACAAAATTGGTCGATATTTAATATCGCATTTGATTTGAAATTTGGCTCACTTCCTACACCGAATTCTGAAGAACGGAACTCTATTTTAAATCGAATTAATAAAAACGTCTAGGAACAGTAATTAATTAGGTAGGTAGGTAATTGATTATCCTCATTAGCGAACGGTTGGTACCAGAAAGCTCTGGGTGGTGTCAGAAAATTATTAAAATTATTCTTTAAAAAATTCTTTAAAACATTTTAAAAAAATGGTCGCTATCTAAAATAATGAAAAATACAATAATTGTTTTTCAAGCTAGGGAGTTTTGAAAAGGTTTCCCCCCACTGTTTACACCTTAGAAGTGACTGACAATAATCAAAACCTTCGGGGCACAACTAGACCCTGAAAGGAGACGGTATTCCAAATCAAAATTGATCTACTGGAGCAGGGCTAAGTGCCGCGAATGGCGTAAGGAAACTGTTTCATTCGATTTTCGGATTCTACATACTTTGAAACGTAAACCATCAAATTTTGAGGGGGAAGGTCACAAATTTGTTTCTTGCATGACTCCAAAAGGTTCATTATTGAAAATAATAAACCAAAATGGTTAAAATGTTCAAAATTTTAAACGGGGAGAAATTAATCATCAACCAGAGAACAAAGCAAGGAAAATATTGTTCATGTCACGAACCTCGGAATATCAAGTTCAAACAAATCTCATAACAATTACTAGTGTTTTTTGCTCCCCCTCACAATGAGGCAAAGCGCTGTCTGAATTATGAATGTCTGTCTCTCTCATAGATCTGTTTCTGGCAATGATGTAATTAATGTATCTCTTATATAAACCGGTGACTGTCACCACAAAGTATAGTCTCTACGCAACGACTGTAAAGTTCGCTCCGCAAGAGGATGATGAATGAGCGTCAAGTCTGGATAATTGAGATAACCATTCGAGTTAACCATTTCAAATGTCAGAGTTACTCAAAGAGGCGGGCTATAAAACTTATCCGTTACTATTCTTCATTTCACACTTCTCCCAACTCATTGTAGCGAGTTGTATCCAATTTTGTCACTTATGAAAAAGTCCACCAGTAGGTATCAACAAAAAGTCCCGATCTTGGAGAACGAGGGTTCCCGCAGATGGTCGCATCAGGCCCGGTCGTAAAGTGTATGATGGACAATCGAGGGGTTGCCTGATCTTGACACGTGGTTTCCTGCCAGTGAAAGGGACATGCCGCTTTGGGGCAATATAAAAACGAGGATATAAAAACTACTATAGAAGGGACCAGTATCAGCTGACTTCGTCATTTATGTACATACGCAGTTTCCTGGTTTAACCTTCCTGCCGTTTAAGCCCAACAGAAACAGTAAACGTCTCAACCTCTCCAATTTGGCTGTATTGCCTTATAAACCAGTTGTTTCAACTCTTCTCTGGCGGACATGTTTCAGAACTGTTTAAATACCAGTTTAATATGCAGTGATATGAATTTTGTTTATTAGTAAAATCGTCAAATCATTGAGCAACAAAAATTTGTGAACTATAAGTAGCCGACGTAGAAAAGTATAAGTTTACGTTTTATTATAAATATAAGTTTCCTCCGAGATTGAGGAAACCCATTTTAATTTACGGAGTTAAGAATAACGTTGTCTATTTCCGAGAAAATAATGAGTTACAAAGATCGATTTCGAAGATTAGGACATCATCATTAACAAACAATAACTATTTTTGTTACTGATGATGATTTAACCGTCAAAATCGATTTAACTTTGTAACTCATTATTTTCGTGGAAATAGATAACGTTCTTCTTAACTTGTTTTTTTATTAGCCGACGTAGGTATACCTATTAGGCGCAAATCACAAAATCAGCCGCGGTTCTGAAATAGAAACCTACGATTTAATAATGAATCATCATTAGATATTTTGCGTCGTTTTTCCATTATTTCTTCTGGAAATGTATTTTCATTTTATCAGTATTTTAGCATTGAACATGCTTTAGCCTTGGACTACCTGTTCGAAAAACATAAGTGTGGAACGCAAGTGTAGAATGCGAGACGAAATTCAAAAACTGCAGAATTCCCTCAAAGCTGACAAATCACAGGTACACTCTACGAGACTGCAGAGTTAGAATGCTATGCTCCTCCCTGATCATCTGCGTGAGCTAAACTCGCTTCTGGTCCTTGAGGATTTCTTGTTAGAGCATGTTCCATATTTTCCATTTTTAGCCACACCCAAGAAGTACAGGCGGGAAATTTTCCCACTCCACAGGAAATAACATTCTCCCAAAACTGTACAAAATCATCATCCAATTATGTTCCCGATCGTGTTGCAGTTTATCAAATCACAAAACTATCAACATGATTGTGATGATGATATTTCATTATCAGGAAATTTAATAGAGGTAGTTACAGTTTCAGGTATTACTACTATTATTCAATCGATTATACACTAAGAAATTCCGTTGGTCCTTGTTATTTCATGTGAAGAAGCTAGCCCATCCAACTTCGCAGTCGTTTATTGACTGCTTTACTCAGGAAAATCTGAGAATAAGAGATTCGATACAGGTAAGGTAGTTGTAATATTGGAGGGCTATTCAAATGAACGCTTTTTTTATTTGTTATATTTTAGAAAGGCACAAGTGCCAATTTACGAGATAAGTAATGGGAGGTTGCCATGCAAGGCCACCTTCAATGGCAATGTAGTTGATGAGTCACTATATAATGATACTGATGAATGGTACATGATGATATAACATAGTACATCTTCTGCACTATGTTATATTTATAAGGAGGTTGTCACGCCCTTGACAAATTCGAGAGGTTCTGCGAATGAAGGATAGATTTGAGGCTGTGGAGGGTATCCGCATAGAAGTCGAACATCTCAAGCAGGGCATTCGCCTGTCTGTGGAATAGGTAATTCCGATCCGCGAAAGGAACGAAAAACAACTAGTTGGACCTGGTAATGTCTGGGTGTCACAAGTTTCACAGTCGGAATAATATAAGGACACAAAATCGTCCTTCGTCGTCTGGGTTTGGGTGGAATGGGTCGGAATAGAGTTTTTGACGTCACATTCAAATTTAGCGCACTTGAAGACGTTCCTGTACCAGTTTTCAGCTCGAAAGTCCATTTAGTTTAACCGCAAGTCCAAAAACCGTAAGTCCATAAAGAAATAGTCCTCACTTATTTTGGCGGGTGAGTTGGACTACAACGCTGACGTCACCTAGTAAAAGGAATCTCTGGATAGAGTGCGTTGAGATCGCGGCAATCGAGGACAGATTCAAATCAGAAACATTGAAATAAGGATGAAAAAAAAAAAGTATAATAACACACAGCTTGGCGATGATTAAAAAACAATAAAATTATATTATATAGTCTCTGCATATTTGAATTTCTCTTTTAATTTAAAAGCTTCATGCTGTTCTCCCTAGTGTTGTTGCGTTGAACAACACTACGATGACAAACCCCCACCCGTGTGAAGGTTTTCCTGCTTGAATCTAAACATTTTGAAATATAATTGTGTAAGCGTTTCTGCGATTTTTAATTACAGCTATGTATCAACTTCAATAGATTCACTACACAGGGGAAAAAATTTAAAATAATATTATATTATAAAAATTTTAAAAATAATAGATTTAATATAATAATGTAGTTTATTATTATAGTTTATATTTAATATAAACAACCGCATTATACAATCGGCTAATCGGGAGTAACCTAGTCCGGAATCCCCATTCAGGATCCGATTAAGATTTCCAGGGCACAAATGGATACTGTTGAAGGTGGCATAGATATCAAGCATGAGGGTCTACAACTATAGCAGTCAGCAAACTATCCATCAGAGAATAAGATACCCTCCGGGTCGACATCTCATCACTTCTTGGACTACAAGCATTGTCCTCTACCGTAGGTCCCTGCATTATCCGTTCCCATCAACTCCGCTATGGGCTTCCCAGATCATCCGACCAGACTCCCGTCTGAGGAAGGACAGGACTCTTATAATCTGTGAAAAGGTGACCCTGATATCGGGGCTCCTCTTTCGCTCTCATACATCACACTTGCGCACAATGGCTTCTTCCTACCTTGACAATGAGGAAGAAAGAAGTATGCTAACAAAGAACTTCCAACCCATCACGGTCACTTCTTCACAGTTCAAAAACACTGCAGTACTACGTACAATGCGTTATTATGTACACATAGCCGCATTTCACCACATTCTGCTGTCACAGCAAAAAGGTAATTTCCTCGAGTATTCTGAGTTGGGCAGTTGTTGTCCATCATGAGGATGAAGGTTATCCTATATTCAGTGTTCACGTATGATGTCACTATTGGTTAACGCGATGATTTCTGTCCTTGGTGGGGATGGGGGTTAAGTCCAAAATGGATTAAAATTACTCACCTGATAGTTGGAGAGTAGATTTTTTTTTTTTTTTTACAAGTGGGCAGAGGGTGTTATTCTGTGATATTCATTTGTGCTATTGGTGTTGTTAGGAAATGTCAACCGCTTGTTGGGTGAAGGGCTTTTAGTCCACCACACTTTAGGCAGTGAGGACATGACTTCTTCTCCGATGGGGTTTTCATCCCATTGCCTGGGCATAAGTTCACCGAGCTAATCTGTCAGGTATGTATTTGAAAAGCTGTCAACGTCGTTAGACAGAGGATATTGCATTCCAGAACCTAATGCTACTCTTACTATTGGCATTTGACGGACATTGCGCAGTTGCTCTCGGTGACCATGAATGTGTATAAAAACAAATCGTCTCGTGCTCAACTGTTGTTGGATTATAGTTCGGTAACCCCTTCGCCGAGCAGATATTGAAGAACGTGGAAACTGTATTCCCGGAGACAGATGTTGAAGATAAATGACTATGGAGACTCGTTTTTATTTCTAAATGCATTCTCACAGTAATGATTATGTACGTACCTAGTAATAATTCATACTGTTTTCTTTTTTTCATTTCTATTAATACTTTCTATTATTACTAACCCTATTGTACCTAAATGTGCCCAAACAGTTTTTTTTCAATCATAGTTATACTAATCGTACTTACATCATTGTTTCTGATTTTATTAATGTATTATGTTACTAAACATTTCAATAACGTTTTAAAATTTGGAATGAGGATATATTCTACTTCTTTCACAAGTACATTCAATTTAACAATGTTGGGATCACATTTCTCAGCGTGCATCATTCAAGTGTGAAAGGAGTCAGGTCCAGGATTCGTTTGGGTTAAGCGGGCCAAGTCCGTACTTTCATGTAGGTACTATTTGATATAAAATAGAGATGGGATACCGAAGAAGATTCTAGCAATGAAAAAATAGGCTGTTGGAAGTTATAGTAATATAATATATTACTATAACTACCAACAGCCTATATATTATATCGAACATGAATAGCACCAAATAGAAACATTTATGGTACGTAGGAAATATAACAAAATCCCAAACTTTCAATTGCGAACATCTCAAAACTATGATTTTGGACCTAACACCCTTACCCCGACAAGTACAGATATACTGCTTCCGAGTCTACCAAGGTAGATAAAGCTTTGTTCTCACTTTTCAAGGTTGAAAAAGAGAAATATCTCCAAAATCAAAATTCCACTCGCATTTCAAGTTTTAGACCTTCCTGAACAATTTTGGATTCGTGTCTGTCTGTCCGCCATGAAATCCACGCCACAGCCATAACTTCAACATTTCTCATCCGATTTCGATGACATTTTCAGGGAGTGTGCGGGTGGGCGTGTAGATGATCCCCTATGAAAATCATCGCCCCCTAGACTGATAGTAGTCACTGCGCATGCGCAAAAGTATATTTCCTTATTACAGCCATAACTTCTACATTTTCCAGAACAATATTCAGACATTGTGTGGGTTGCCGTGTAGATGGTCACCTAGGATGGCAGTGGAAGGTATTTAGATATTGATGTTTTGTGATCAACTACTATGCATCGGATCATCTATACAATCGTGTCATGGATACGAGGAAGCTATGTGCCACACCCACTTGGCCGACTTTTTTTTCCACTTATTTTACAATGACTCATGTTTCAGGTACATAGTCTCATGAGAAATGGCTAGATGAATCTGACCTCAATTGTAAATATAGCACCCCCAAAACTCCTTCAATTCAGATAACGAGTTAGGGCATTCTAAATAATATCGCCTCATTTTTTACCCGTTTCTATTATTTGTCGACCCATTACATAGAACCTACATAAAAAACTCTTCGATAGATACGCAAGTGAAAGAAAAGGACAAATTCGACGTCCAACCATTTAATTAACATTCATTTGAAGAGTGACTTCGAGTTGTAAACTATGAACCTGGATTTTCCATCTTGATATTTACTTTTCCTTGGGTACAAAACACGATATTGTTGGCTAAGCAAAAATAAAAAAAGAGATACTTAGATAATAACACCTTTCCTTAATATATTCAGAAATTTTGACAGTGTCAGTCACTATCAATTGTTTGGGTCAATCTAGCCGTTATGTTTCCAGTGTTTGGTATATATCAGTTCCTGATGGTAGGGTCTAGTTGCCTTTATCGATCAAACCCTCAAAAGTTTATGCCCCCAAAGATTTCGGAAGACGGAAAGGGAAATCCTCATATTGGCATAGTGAGCCACTTGAGAGTCTTTTTCAATGAATAGCAATCGATCGTTCAATATTCATGCTCATCCAAAACCATTAACCTGAGAAGGCTTTATCGAACTGTTCTCATAATTCTCCATCCACCGAACCATCTTTTCAAGCACAAAATTGTTTCCTATAATGAACTTTTCTTGCATTCGAAAGAGAGAAGTTCGAGATTAGAGGTATAAAGTTCTCGAGCTCTTTCTCTTGAAAAGGCGGGGGTTGGACGGAGTGTTTTTATTCATAGAAAACTCATTTGGTGTCTTTCGGTATAGGCGAAGGGTTAGCTTTACCAATAGGGAGAAAAGAGACGAGAGAAAAGACTCCCCTGAGAGGCAGAAAAACCAAGCGCTCGTTATCTGTTACAATTTAGAAAGAGTGAAGATGTGAATTGGAAGAGTCGTAGCATTGACTGGCGATGAATGGGGTTCCAATCAGAGGCTTCAATATCCTCCAATACCTCGGGGGCACTAACGTTTTTAGCTAATCGGCTCAACTTTTCCACCTCTTCATTATATTTCTGTATCGATGGGTTTTTTTTTTCTTCATACAAGTCGAATGGTATCTCTATTTCATTCCACTCTGCATTTTATACTCAATGGAAAAGGTATTTCCAGGGGTTTTCTTCCTTTGTAGAAGGATTATTATGTTTTTATGCGTGAAGTGGTGTAGAATCGTGTTCTTTCAGCCCATCTGGGTAATGATTGGATTTTCGCCATACCTGGTTGTGTGTGGGTGAACTGCAAAGCAGGATTGTACGTTGTCAAAAATTCTAGAATAGTACCTGCCCTTTGTACTTGGCCAGGAAGTGAGAAAAAAGGATATTACGAAATTTCCCCCTCGCATTTTAAGAGTGGTTTGGACATGGGCCCAACCGAACCACTTCCCGAATTCTCTGTCGTGTAGATGTTTGCCACTCTCAAACGAATCCTATACGTTCATAATAATTTATATGAGGAAGCTGAAATGCCTAAACAACTAGGCAGACGTTGTCCATTCATTCAGATGAGCTTTCAAGATAGAGCGATATCTGGGATATTCAATAAGCATGGATGAATCATGGATTCTTTAGAATAAATATTATAGTCATTTTCAAAATAATAATTGGCGATTGTTCAAACTTTCACCTGCGGGAATTTATTAAAGTTCTCAATCAAAACTCTACTTCGACCTGAATTTCTTTATACAAATAATGGTCATATAATTTATATGGTCATAACATATACATATGAATTGGAGGATAGCCCCCTTTAAATTGGAGCATGTTCCCCTAGAAATTGGATGATTATTATTGAGCAAAATAGTGATGGAATTTTATCCGTAGTCTCTATGAGAAATCGGGAAATCGGAAAGTTGTCGAACCTACGAGGTGGAAGAAAACCTGTACCTGTTACAGGTACAGTACCTGTGATGCACCTTTTTCCTCGAGGTCACCAACCTTCATGTCAAGTTCTATTTTATCAACAGAACGCTGCAAATTATTTCACTAAGGTTTATTATTTTTCTTCATAGATCACTCGTCTGAAATGAGCACAACTTTTCCATTCTCCCTATTTTTTATTTTATTTCTTCCTTACCTCAAAATCAAGTTTATTTGGGAGAATTAAACGCTTTGCACTCAATTCGAAGAAACAGGGAGTTTGGATGCCTTCATTGGAAATTTGAATACTGCTTGCTAGGGACGTAAAACTGAGTACAACTCGAAGAAACGGACAGCGATCGCATTATGGTCAGCTAAAATTTGAACGGAGATTAGGCCTCTTTAGTGATTCACACTCGTGTTTCTGATAGTTCATATAGGGAGCGAACGGTTGGTCCTACAGATTTCTAGCTGGTCTTAATCGATTCTAAAAATTCAATACTGTTTTAAATTGAAGAAAAAACGATAACTTTATATTGAAAGTTTTTCAGCTCGGACGTTATAAGAATTTTAGCTCTTATTTTTCAACCCTTAGAAGTGACTAACATTAACCAAAAGCTTCGGTGCAAAACCAGACACCAAAGGGAGTCCATATACCGAATTTCTTCAAAATCGGTCCATGGTAACTAAGGAAAGCCAAATTTTTATTCGATTTTTGGATTCTAAGTAACTTGAAACGTAAACCAACAGTTTTAGAGAGGGTTAAAAACAAATTTATTGGTCGATTCCAAAGGTTCATTATTGAAAATAATAACCCGAAATACATCTTGAACAAATGAATTGACAAAACACAGGTCTACTCTTGTAAAAAAAGGGTCTTCATTGGGATTTTTGCAAAATCGGTTTTCGAGTTCATATTGACCGTATATGTTATGTTTTGGTATCATTTAGTTTCAAGAAAGACCTGAATGAAACTCTTCCCATCAGAAAATGTATAAAAAGATTTAAATTGGCAATCAAATAAAAACATCGAAGACCGATCTCAAAATACAGATCTCGCACAAGGGCTCTTTTTCCACCTGGCTCCTCAATTGTTTTAATTTTTTTGCTTTTTGAATTCCAACATTTGAAAATCCGTTCATCTCTTCTTCTAAGGACTTTATAGGTACAACCCGAACGTCCATTAAGCACGTAACACGGCAGCGTTTTCCAACGAGTTCCTTCGCAGAAACTCAAAGAAGATCGTTAGAAAAGGCGGAAGGGCGAAATTGGCTAACTTTTTAAGGAGCCACGAACAAGTCCAAAAGTGTGCGAAAGGAGTTGTGAACTGGGCGTGGAAGCTGTGGGCGTTTGCCTCGGCTGAAGGAAGAGCAATTACATGAGGGGTTGAACAGAAGGAAATGAAAGGGGCCAGTATGGTGATGGAACGGGTGGGGGAAAACTCCGGTGCCTTCCTGGTAATGACAGCTCTAGGAAAGAGGGAAAAAGGGCGTGTAGGTTCGTCGACATTCGTTCTTGAAGAGAAAAGCTACTTTGGGGGTGGCGGGAGTACTTTGAAGAACACCTTACCTTCCCGAACTGAAAGCACTAAATCAAGTTCAAACCACTCCCACCCCCTCCGCGTCCACATCTGCTTCAAACCCTCCTGCCGAAAAAGTTTCTGATAGCTGACCCAGTCAAGGAAGACCGAAAAGGTTTTTCTTAACCCCAAGAGAAATCGAAAGTCAAAAACTGAGGGAGGGAGTCCGACTCCCCCCCGATGAAAGAGCTTCTAACGCCATCAATTTTCCATTGACTTCCAGATTTTATGGAAGGAAAACGAGAAATTCTTTAATAAATTATGACAATCTTGTCTTCACTGAATTTAACAAAGAGAAACTTGGTTTTGATTTCCAAAATTTTCGATTTTGGATGAAAAACGCTGCAAATTATTACACAAAGGTTTATTATTTTTCTATATAGATCACTCGTCTGCAAATAACACGGCTTTGCCATTGTTACCACCAACCAACATGAAGAAAAACATCGATCGCATTTCGGTCAGCTAACATTTGAACGGTTTCCCATTTATCGTGAGTCCAACCCTTAAATTCTCGTAGGTAACGAACCGTTTGTCCTACAGGCCTCCGCGTGGTCTCAAAATTCTAAAAATTCTATACTATCCTTTATATCAAAATGTTTTGAGTTAGGGTACACATCAACCAAAATCTTCGGGGCACAACTAGGCCCCAAATGGAGCCTACATACCAAATTTCATCAAAATCGGTCAATGCTAAGCGGGGAAAGTGCCGCGTACGGCGGACGGACGGACAAATTTTTTACCCGATTTTTGGATTCTACGGACCTTGAAACGGAAACCAACAAATTTAGAGGGGGGGGGGGGTAAAAAAATGTTTATTGGTCGATTCCAAAGGTTCATTATTGAACATAATAAACAAAATACACCAAATAATACACCAATAATACACATAATAAACCAAAACAGAACACGCACTGGAGTAAACAGAAATTCTATAAAAAGCTTCCTTGGTATTTTCGGAGAAAAAGATCTCTCGAATGTACTGTAAGTGTTAGGAAAACGGAGACCCCAATGTTTTTCTGTCCTTCAATTTTTATTAAATTTCAGAGTTTGAGCCGGTTAGACTCTTGATGATGCCAATTTTCTTGCTGTAACTGTTTCGTGTGCATCAGCGCACGCGAAAATCTCTTTCTTGAATATCTCTCACTCTTTCAACAGCCCAATTTTGATCATATTCGGAGGGTGGTTTGGACGTGGGGCCAAGCGAACCACTTCCCTATCGAGTAGATGTTACCCAGTCTCGGAAATAATCGATGAAACCATAATCCATGTTAAGGGATTCATAGGAGCTCCACACTAAAATAGCACAAGTCCATATTTTTTCTGAATAATTTTTTTCGCGTTTTTCGATTCTATTCCCTAATCTACACCGACTAGTAAGATTGTTTTCTCCAAAACCCGACTCATTCTGATGTTTTTAGGGCCTTAAATATTGCACGAAAAGATATCATGTCCACCCATAGTAAATTTTCTTCTTGTTTTGCACCAAAACTAAACATGTCCGTGTATATAGGGCGGGTGGAAACTGTTGTTCAAATCGAAAGGTCACATATCCATTTTTCGAAAAGATGATGTTTTGAATATCATTTTGTTCTACGAACATGCCACTAGGTTGCAGAGCTGTTCAGTAGTCGTGCGACGGTAGTTTTCATAGCTTTCAACAGATGCCACCCTCCGCCCAAACGGACACGCTCTGCCTACCGGAGGCAGGTTCAATTGCCTGTTTTCGAGTTGAAATTGGGATTAGGTTTTCGAAAAAGTAGGTTATCGAGCTTTTTTTGTGTTCAGTGTTGTTTACAGTTTTATAACCAGTGTTTGAATGCAAGTTGTGATCACAACTGAAACAATTGGGTGTGGCACATAGCTTCCTCGTATCCATAACCCGATTGTTTAGATGATACAATGCATAGTAGTTGGTCTCAAAACGTCAATCTTCCACTACCCTCATAGGGGACCATCTACACGCTAATCTGAACAACCCTGTGAAACTTCGTCGAAATCGGATGGAAAATGTGGAAGTTATGGCTGTTACAAGGAATTCACGTTCACGCATGCGCAGCGGCTACTATCAGTTAGGGGTGATGATCTTCATAAGGGACCATTTAAAACTTTATCCGCATAATCCCTGGAAATTTCTTCGAAATCGGATAGAAAATGTGGAAGTTATGGCTGTTACAAAGAATTCACGCTTGCGCTTGCAAGTCTTATGATATTAAATTTATCTTATTCTTTTACCAGTCAATGTTGCTAAATTCCAAATAAATAATATATTGCGCGTTATATTAGTTAATTAATTTCCAAGGAAAGTAGAAGCATTTCCCCAATAACTCTATTATTGCTGTTCCATGGACATTGATTATGGAGATAAGCACAAATTCACAATTTGTATAGTTTTCTTCGGGTGCAACAAGAATGCGCACTTCAGAGCGATATTTTATTAAGAGCGCTGGTTGAGAGCAATGGGTGAAAAAGTTGTTTGAATCAAAATGTAACATGTCCCAGTGTTTGCACCAATACGTAACATGTCCAGTATAATTTTCCATTTTTCTCCAGTATTGAACGGCTGAAAACCCCGCTGGTTGTGGCATTAAATTAAGGGTCCTCAATGCCGTAAAATGCTTCTCAAAATCCCAACCTTTTTCCCATCCCGAGATATTCGTTTTTTTCGTCTCCTGAAAAATTTTCTAAAATGGACAAGTGGTGTTTTGGTGTGAAGCTCCTCCATCAATGGTACAACAATCAATCATGTTCCACGAATCATATACGTTCTTGGTAATTTATATGAGGAAGGTGAAATGCACACCCAACTAAACAGACGATTTCCATTCATTAATATGAGCTTCCAAGAGCAAGAATGAACTGGGTTATTGATTAGGCAGGAAAAGATCATGAATTATTTAGAATATAATATAATATAATTAAATATAATTTTTTAGAATACTAATTTGCGATTGTTCAAAATTTCACCTGGGGGAAAGCATTAAAAACCAAAACTTCACTTCGACCTGAATTTGTTTATTAAGACTTGGCCGCTCAATATTCCTACGCACAATCGGCGGAATTTTTTCCAAGTATGAGACGGAGCTGGAATGAACTTCTCCCTCCCCGAATCGGTGAGAAGCTGTGGGACGAGGAAAACGACAAACTGAATGCTTCGCTGCCTGCGGTATTTTGATAATTGTTGTTCAAATATGGCTGGCTTCCTCTGAGGGCGGAAGGCATCCCTCTGGGGAATTTCAATTCCTTCTGTCATCCGGAGTGAAATAGCGCTCTACAGGGATTCATCTTAGCCCCTTCTTACCGGAGGTCGGTGAAATCTTCAAACGATCAGAATAATTTCCGCCTTCGAATTGCGGTTCATCTGCTCCATTCCGGCCCACAATGGAGCTATGGTAAAAATGTTCTCATTTCTCGAAGGTTTTCCAAGTATAGATCCACCGGTAGACACGAAAAGTGGCGACCAAGAATCAACGTACCAGTAAGTTTCTGCGTATACTATACTACTAATGAGTGAAGTTATCAGTTTTCTACTCTCGTAATTGAGCGACTGTAGAAGGTTGATTTTGCGAACTAGCAATTATAAAATCTCTCTCGTAACGTTCTTCTATTTGAAAGAAACTTAATTCTTAAAAATTGAACTGAGTTGTTCATTCTCGAACCGGATTACAGAAGAAATTTAGACTACCATGTCTGCGACCTTTTATATCACTGGAGAGACAAGATAATAGAGAGAGACCTTCAACTTAGATTGCTCCAGATGCAGATCCTGTACGTATTCGAAGCAACGGCCTGCGGTTGTTCTCATGTGATAATTAATAAAGTTCTAGTTTCCTCCTTCACCGCTAACGGGCCCTCCTTACTCAACACACTTCGGCGTTGACCTGCCTCGGACACCCCTCTCTAGTTTTCCCACTGAAAAATGCTGTGAAATAAGGATCTTGTTCCCATTCATCTCGATACTGTCCAAAAAAGTCTTCAATGAATAGCATCCGGGAGTAGATATTAATGACGAGTGTTAACTATGAAGATCGACCACCTGAATTCAATGGTCAAACCGATCAGGACAAGGGTCAAACGGAAACTCACCCCTACCCGCCAAGCTTTTGGTCAATTTATAACCTTTATCAGGGCACATGGAAAAATTACTGTGTGAAATCCCACTGTCGACTCAACAAAAATTTCGACTAGCCATCAAGTTATTGAAGAAACCATAAAAACCTATTAGTTCAGACCGAAAAAAATTTTTTTTTGGAGACTAACAATGAGCATTAAGCGGACTACTGCTCTACAGTATTGTGGTCAGTTTGATGTTCATTATTAGTTGTTTTAGTGTGTGAAATAATAGGCTTTATTACTTTACAATAGCTATTGATGGCCTGTCGAAATTCTGAATTAGACGTCAGTTATCCAGATCGGTTTGACCGTTAATGGTGAGTGTCAGATTCAGCACAATACAGTTCGATCGTCCTTGTATTTAAAAAAATGTTTGTCAACTAGTTTCCTTACATAACTACTCGTATTGTATAACATAATAGTACGATTAGGTCACGAACACATCACTCAGAACATCAATACCCAACTAACTACCTACCTACTCTATAATATATCCGAGTAGCGTCGGTGGTGAGAAATGGAGTTTAGGGAGACTACAATCAATCAGACCACAATGCAAATTATTGAAGACTGAACTCAACCACCCCTGAATATTCCATAGGTTACTAATACGAGTATTATACTTGTTACTAAGATTAGTCGTTCGCGCGCGCTCAGTGTCTCATAAAGATGCGATCACAATCAAATTTATGTGAGGGCCAAGGATTTCAAAGTACTAACAAGAATGCAGTCCTCAACAACCCTTCAAGTTTGACAGGAATCGAATTGGTTAATGACTCCACCGATATAGGAGTTGTAGGATTCTTCTTAAGGACCGTCTAGAGTTACCTAATAAATCCTACACCCTTTTACCTTGACTTCTCAGCTTTGATTTTTAGTTAGCAAAAGCCCGCTAGGATTATGACAGAAACAGTCAAAACTAGAGAGGTATACATTTACAGGTTTCTTCATGAAAATAAAGTAGCATAGAAAAAAAATATAAATGACAATGCTTTACCTCTTTTTTATGAATACAAACCTTTTCGTATTAATCTGTATATAATTACAGCAATAGATTTACATTGAATTCATCATGACTTATTCGAGCCATTCCATCCATATCCTCAACCACATTGGATGATCAAGGGGGTGAGCTGAGCCTAAGGAACACATTCAGGTCGAACTTTTGCTTTGTTGCAATGAATAAATAACAAACGAATTCCATTCAGCAGAATCGCGACTATTTCACTTGCCAATGCCCCGCAGAATCGACTGCAGGCCTGGGACCGTCCAATAGCTGCGTCAGCCTCGTCTACTGTAGTGAATGTAGAAAATCGGAGTGGCCGATGTAAAAAGGCCCGAGGGACGGAATCAGAACGCGCCACCCCGCCTCGAGCCCTCCCTGCATTATGCATACAGTCCCCGGAAAGATCTAACAATGCAGACGTGTAGTAGTCGTACATAGTACGGAGCTACAGCTGCGTTCCTTTTCTATCTTTTCGAGAAGTCAAACCATTGTGCTCCCTCTTCTTCGGGGTGTATTGTGTTCCGCCCTCCGCCTACGGACTTTGTTCCTCCTCAGTTAACATCACCAATAAATATGATTCCACTGACGTGACTGCCTCACCCCAGCATCACGTCAGCAGTATGACACAAGAGCGCTGAAAATGTTTGAATGAGGAATTAGCAATTTATGCTCCTTTTAACCAGCACAGTGGAATGCTAAATCCAAAGGTTTGAGTACTTTCTATTTTAAGGGGGTCTCAGTCGGTCGCCGTTAGTTCTTAGTATTTCGCGAAATTGAAAGCGCAAAAACTTAAAAGTTGTACCTTAAATTTGAAATTTTAAAGGATTTTTGAAATTAATTAGTGCACGGCCCTAGGGAATTGACAAACGAAATATTGCCGCCAGAATCATCTAAATCGAACAATAATTGCCAACGAAAAATGGGAAAAATTACTGAATAAACGGTTTTCCCATGTTTTTCCCATATTTCTTATTATTTTCCCATAATATGGGAATATTATTTCTTATTATTGTTCGATTTTGATGATTCCAGCGGCAATATTTCAGTTTCTTCAATTCCCTGGGGCCGTGCACTAATAAATTTTGAAAATCCTATAAAATTTAAAATTTAGGTGCAATTTTAAAAGTTTTTGCGCTTTCAATTTCATTCCTCGTTCCGGGTCAGTAATTGGCAAAATCAAAGGGGCTAAAACTTGAAAAGTTGTACTTAAATTGGAAATTTTAAAGGATTTTAAAAATTCATTAGTGCACGGCCCAGAGTAGTGTTGGCCAAGACCGCTGGAGCAGTGTTGAGAGGATTTACGTCTCTCCTCATTCGCCAGACGTGGCAGTGTCTCACCTCACACCGATTGTTTGATAATCACTTCAACAGAATGAAGGCAATTAAGTTATAAGTTTTAGGACTTGAAAACCATCACCTATATTTAAATTACTAAGTCATGCTGATTGACTGAGCCTATGTTCACACGAGGTGGAAACAGAACATCTTATATCATAATTTAATTGAAGCCTTAACCCATTTCCGGCCACGGACGCGTTTTAGCAACGTCATATTTTATGATTTTTTTTAAATATTGAAAATAGTGGACAATTTTTTCTCGTTCATGCTGTTCCTAAAATTGTCTTTGACGTTTGGGAGCTTAATGCGATTTTGGAATGTTTTTGGAAATGGGGCCTTTTGGCCAAAGACATGATTATGGTGGCTCAAAGGCGATTCTGGGCGAGTGAAAGAGAGAGGCCATGAGTTGAAAGAGATTTCGATCCTCGGACTTTTACATTTTACCAAAAACAATGAACTGGAGAAATCATATCGCTTTGGAAAACTCTCAAATCTCATTAAAAAGTAAAATTCATAAAATATCGAGTATTTTTGCTCTCGATTGGTGAGCAAATGATGCTTTATTCCGGCATTCTGTAAAACAGTTCATCCCTCCTCTCCTCATTATTCAGTTATTTCTACCCTTTGGTTGGAATGGGTTAAAAACGACTAACGAACTAAGATGAAGGCATTTTGCAGTTACCATCGTAATAGTACAAGTAGGTCGCAAGTTTCCATATTTTTGTAGTCTTTTATTAACTGATTTACCTTTCATTATATTATATTTTACTCGAACTCATTGCTTGCTTCACAAAAGTATTCGCAGCGTAGCACTGATGGTCGGTAGTGTTGGCAAACGAACGATGATCTCGCCCGTCCGGTATGTAATAGCGCCTGAGCTCTTTGTATCATTATTAGAGAACATAACTTCAAAGTGTTCCAACGATACTGGAGTGGGTCTTACAACGGTTGCTACCAATTAGCAGTGGTGCTCCCAGCGACTGAAGCCCTCTGTCCCGCTCTCTTTTCTGATACCTGCACGGCTGAACAATCACCCATTTACATGCCATTACCGGAGACGGCCTCCCCTTTCCAGTCCTCTCATTAGTGGGCTCCCTCGGCCATCCACTCCCAAGCCCTACTGATCCTTAGTGACCCTCTCTCGTCATCCGTCGAACTGCAGATACGACTATGTACTCGGATGGGTGCAATATTCGCAGATCAGGGAATCAACATTGACCACACCTCTATCCATTCCACAGGATCTTGATGCGAAGATGACACATTTTTTTATACCATTAATAAAAACAAGATTATATACATTTTGGGCCAGAGAGAGGTAATTTATTTGCTACCTCGCCTCACATTTCGGATTTTCTGAGATGAATTCTTCGCGGTTCATTTGCAACGTACGAACAATATTGACCGACAATGAAAGTACAGATTCTCAGTTATTGAAAAGCTCTTCCCTCATGTATGATGATTCGTAGTTTTGCATCCATGCATTTATTGTCTTTGAGTGTTCATATACGAGTACCCTCTCCGTTGTGTTTAACCGGTCATTGATCTCGAGGTGAGTGAATGAATTTTGTTCTGCTTTGAATTGACGTGTGGGCACTGGCAGACCAACCCACTAACGAAGTTCCTTGTTTGGGATCGGTATTGAAATGACTCTTCATATATATCCTATGATAATGACAGTGTAACCTTCATGAAATAATAAATATGGTACGGCTGTTCAGTATGCAGGCGAATTACTGCAGTTGACACTAATTCATAGAAGCGTAATACAGACAGAAAACTGTTTGGTTTTGTTTGATGTAAAAACGTTTTTCAAGGTGCTTCTGATTATTATCTACCGGAATGTTTGACATTAAATTGTTTTTCGCAATGCGCGTAACATTGTCGTTAGAGGTACAAAACCCAGTTACATGTTGAACTAGTGCTGAGCCCTCGAGCTGACTTCCGTTCCGAAACGGCCTCCAGCTGCTCCCCTCGGCATCCACTTACGCCCATCTAATTATAAACAGAACACCCCCCCCCCCTTCTACGGCCTGGCTATTGTGACAAAGGCAGTTGAGCTGATTACATGTCATCATCGAAAGCGAGATCCCAGATGTGTCGTAGGGTCTGGTAACCTCAAAAGCGACAGTTGTCCACAAAGCTGTTTTTTTTAAACAACGGAAAATTACCCGCAGTGCCAACTGATTCGTGATATAATAGGTGAATGCGTTAGCTCGAGTGAAAGCAATTTGATGTAGGGAAAGTGTCTATTTTTTGCTGTTTCGCCCAAGATGATTGCGAGTATGCGGGTAAACTGTATGAATCTCTAGATGGATCTTTCGGCAGATGAGGATTAATTAAACTAATTGTCAAAAGGCCTCATCAATTGATAGCTACTTTTTTACGTAATATACAGATCGAACTTCGCAGATGAAAAAGTAACTCATACAAGAGGTTCACACAAGCAATGAAATTTTCGTCGAAACGAATGTTTTGTCCGACGAGCTTGGTTTTGCAGAAGGCAGACCGAACAAAATGAACGGGCATGATTGGAAAGACCTCCTCCCTTCAACATGGATAGACGAAGGTTTTATTTGTTACAAGAAAAAATTAATGCACTGAGACGAGGTGATGCGGTTAGCTCAAATTTCTTACCCCACATCAGGCTTGGTTTGTGTTGTAGGAAAACATGACAGTAATACACGACATAAGTTGGACAACGTGCGGCAGTGTCTACTTCAAGATCCGCAGTGCTAGGCACAATGTTGGTGTTTGTTGGGATTTTACTAGTCACCTGCATTCTATCGGACAAAATTGGTTGCATGGAATACTCTTCTGGTCAGACCACACCAAAGGCAAGGGCGGTTTTTCCCTCTTCCACGATTAATTGTATTCGGTCACCCGGACGTCTGCGGGCATCTTTCAAGAGTGGTTGCCCATACTCCTTCAAAAAAATTCTTGTGTTAAACAAATGGAACTCATGATCTTTATTTTTAAAAACATCAGCGGAATGAGTCAGTTCCCAAAGGTTATTAAGTAACAAACCCTTAGGAGTGGATATGATTTTTATAACAAGATGATTTTATAAGAAACACTTTGGAAATTCTTCTTGATGATGATAACCCATACCTAAATATTTTACAGAATCAGTAACTTCAAGAGGTATTTACATTGTAAGATATATAATAAATTGGTTTGTAAACTCAGAAAATAGTTATCTATATGATAGGTCTTTGTGAGTGGTAACCTAAGGCTTGGTATTTCTAGCATGCGTGAAAATACACTGAAACACGAGGCGTAGCGACTGAAACTACAGACTACAGACTTCCGCTCGCTTGACAAACAGAAATTTCAAGTTGGACAACCCAACATCGATCTGTTGGCGGATGTTCAATAAGGATGCTACATCAAACACCATACACTGAAGCGCTTGTTGTTTGGGGGGATAATGTATACCCAAGGCACTATCATTGGTGAGTCCGTTCGTTCGAGTAGTTATAGTTTATCAGTACCTAAGTATAGGTCTTTTGTTTCAGTACTTCCTTCCTCCTTAATTTAGATACGCGTTGAAGGGAACTTTAGTAGATAATATTGTTTGTGTTCATCATAATCCTTCGGGAGAGAAATTTTTCATTTTATTTCTATTAGTTCTACTTTCTGATTGGGTAAGGAAAAATCAGATAAATTTGGCGGGCTGTACCTTCCTCACTTAGACTAGTGGATGTACAGAATAATAAATTGGTACGACGATAACAAAGACTCACCACATGAGAATTGTATTCTCACCACCAACAGGGGAATTGTAAACTCACCTAAAACAAAAAAAGTAAGATCAGAAAATAAGCAAGAATAAGCATGTAAATGATTCATATTGTTTTTTTAAATTACTATTACTCAGCCCATCGATGGGTTATGTCCATTAGTAAACAATCTGTCGGTTATTCAACACTTTTTGGTAACTAATATCGATACCTATCTACCATAATATCGATTGGAAAATCACAGATCCTTCTTAAAGAGACTGAACGTTGTTTTGTAGGTATGCCTTGGACAATAAATTATACTACTGCTTCCTACTGATCCGAATGCAATTAAATTTATAGGCATTCTACTTAGAGCGATTGAATACTTAGAAATGCTTTAAAAAAAACATGGAAATCCTAGTTTTAAGGAATTTACGTTTACACATGGATGTTTGGCTTAGAGAGTAAAACATTCTTGTGAATATCTCCAGCGTAATAAAAGAGTTATTGGAAGAAGACCGACGAGTCTCTCCGGTTCCTTGGATCACAGGCGGGACTCTGGATGTACGATTACTCATTACTTACACCTGGCCAAACATAGGAGAGTTCACTGACAATGAAGTGCTACGTCACGTCAAGATCCTTTCTGAATAAAACGTTGTTGGTTTCATACAACAATTTCATTCTCTGGAGTCACTTCTACAGGTGAAGATGAGAGATGACGTCGGAAGGCCGTCCTGTAATCAAACTGCTATCTAAGGTGATCGCTCCTGATAAGGTCCAATAAAGAAGAAACAGATTTTTTTCCAACTCATTACAAAGTCTAGCTTCTTCCATCGCCTTGTTAGTAAACTGGAGTAGGTAGTCACCCCTCGTTCTTCGATTTTTGATTTCAATTCCGAACCAGGTATCTTATATGGTTACGACGTACGAACTTGCGTATTGGAGTTCCATCCGACCTTGCCATCACCTTCGAAAAGCAGCTCTCGCCTTATATCTACATGCAAAATAAAATTCGTCATCGCTCTCGTGACCCCCCTTTTTTCCTGCGATCATTCGCCCCATTTGCCACAAACGTTTCTACCCCTCAACGCTCCCGTGGCGTTTTCGCCTGTTTCGGTGATGCAAGTCAAATAAAATGGCGGATGGGGCCGATGAGGTGTAATCTACCGACTTCCTAACGGCCGCCAGTTTCTGCCCGCTAGATGTAAATCTGATAGCGGAACCTCGAGGCAAAGAGGTAAACGAGTGGAAAAAATTAGTATAACTCAACCAGAGAGAATCGCTGCTTTCTATTGCTTAGAAGAAAGAATTCCAGAATCTGACTAATATATCGATACGATAAGCTTTTTACTTTCCTTACTAACCATGGGGATCGCGGTACGAATCTAGGAAAAAAGGAAATGAGATCATACTTGTGGTGGCCGCGAACCCAACTCAGAATATAAGAGAACAATTCACATATCTCTGCTACTTAAAATAACTGTACATACCGAATTACTACTTGGGACCAAAGTAGTAACGACTCCCTATTTCCTCTCCCAAACCATTTTCGCTTTGTCCCTTCATTTGCAAACTTTTGGAGTCAATTGCGATCCGGTTTGAAGCATCAATTATATTTTGAATTCTCTAGGGAACCTTACACGGAGTCTCGTGCCCAAACTGAAACAGACCTTATCTATTCGATAGATGAGTAAATTATGTTATACGTATTGAAGAGACTGTATAACCTAGGACAAGTTTTCTAGACTCCTAATAAATTAACAATATGGTTTTCAGGACTCTAATAAATTAACAATTAACAATAAATTAAAATTATTCTCTTGGGTCTCACGCAAATGAGGAAAAGCGGTACATGTGGACACTTCTAATTTCAACTTTTCAAGGCAAGGACGTGATCATCGCTTCTTATTCGAGGATGCCAAAATTACGAAACCCTTAGAATACCTCAACAGGGAGGCAAAGTGAGGATTATAAGCGATTCAGCTCTAAAAAACCACCAAATTGTTGATCCACGATGTTTATGTAATATTAATTTTAAATTAGCCAGAAAAATCCGAGAGGAAAAACTTATATTTTCATTAGGAATATTGAACGAAACAAGAAGAAAGAAGAAAGGAATATTTTACAGCAAGCGGTGAATTATCAAGGATTTTTCCCTTCCGGCCGCGGGGTTGAATCATGAAGTCTTCAACTATACAACTTCAGTTTTTGCAATCTTCTAACCCACTGTCGTCCCTAAGAACGACAAGTTCATTTATGTTTAATAATGAAAAACTTTCCAAAGTCTCAGAGGGCAAAGACTCTTGTCTCGAACTGGCCGTGAGTTTCACTCGCTCCCATCCCAAGCTCCCCCTTGAAAGCTCGATCATCAGATTTCACCTCACTTTCCTTCCAACTGAAACAGCCGGGAGGCCGCCCTCTCGAGTAGTCGTAATAAAACCTGAAAGAAAGTCGAGACGTTTTAGGAGCCCCCTCGTCCCGTCTCGTGGAAGCTGTTGGGAACGCGTTTTCAGGCTCCGAAAGTCGATGAAAAGGAGGCACTACAGTTTAATGAAGAACTCGCAGGAAGAGATTTTCACAGGAAGATTTTCTCAAAGGGAAAACCTCGAAATGGAGGCCTTTTTAGTCCAGGCGTCACACTCCCTAAGTGGCCAATAATGTTTTCCAAAAGCTGAGGTTTATTATTTCAGTCACAGTTTAGTGCTTTCAGAAAACAGGATTTGTAAGTGAAGCTATACACTCAACACCCGGTCAGCTTATTGCAAATCCTATTTCTGAAAGCACTAAAACTGTGACTGAAATCATAAACCTCGGCATTTGGAAAACATTATTGATATTTTAGGGAGTGTGAAACCAGGACTAAACATATTGATAAGTTATACAAGCATAACTGGGGACGTAGGTACCTTGCAAATGCATGTGGATCAATTTCAACTGTAACACTCACTCAGGCTTACATCCTACACATACTGAACGGTATTTCAAACCAAGCTAAATTCTTTCTAGGTTCTCTGTAAATGGTAACCAAATTGGTTTCTGTGATTCGTGATGCGAGAGCGACATGTGACTATCGAATTTGAACAGCATTTTAAAATCCATGATCTACGATACCCAACATGCAAATTCGACCCCCACCCTCATGCAAGTTTCGACTCTCTGATGAAGTAATGTTAAGATTATGATGGTAGAAAAAACCAAGCAAATTGGTTAGAGAATACGGCCTGGACATAGTAAACAGATTTTGTCACATAAGAGATTCGATTCAACATGTTCTACAACGGTACATGATTATTTTCTTACGTTGAGGTCCTCCTTCACCCCAGAAACCCCCCCCCTCCTTCACCTCAGATAATCGCATAAGAATCCCCAAACTCAATGTGGGATGTCCTAAAAACGCCTCTATTTTCTATATTTTCCCTTTGAGGTAGTTGTCAGTCCAGTCTTAAGTTATCGTTACGTGAGGCATAACAGTAATTATGAAAACTCATCGTAAAAACATTCTTTAATCATTTTATATAATACAAGAAGAAATAAGACGGATGAATCGGGGAACACCTCCATAGTCCTTGGCACCACGGTGACACAAAGAATATTCATCAAAATCCACTTCCTCCAAAAATTCGCCGAAAAATGGATGATGTCAACAATGGATGTGAACTACTCTAATACTCAAATTTTTGATACTGATGGTCACTAAAATGAGAGTTTTAAACAAATTATAATGGACCTCCCTCACTCTGTTTTTATCCTCAAATATTTATCCTATTTGTGATAAGGGCTGATGAACATTACTACC